>CM060938.1:373256963-374506963 GCA_030765085.1 Allium cepa | reverse complement strand
TACATTATATTCTGAAACCTTGCTCTGATACCAAGCTGTGACGCCCCACCCCGAGACCTACATTAGTAAAGAGAATTACTAAGTAATCCTGTCTACTAATGCAGAGAATAGGGCTGGTTAAGGGTTACCATCATAGTAATACGTTAGTTAAGAGCTAAGCATGTCAATTATGTCTTGATTTTTTTTCATTACCTCATAAGTGGTAGACACGCTTAGTCCCTAACTAATGCACACTATGGTGGATTCGGACCATTTCAGAATTAATGTAATATACATGCAGATAAAAAAAACATCAGTCACAGAACAACAAACCCAAATCATAGTGTATATATATAAATACATACATCACCATACATCTCCATAATAATACATCATATATAAGTAGCATGGACTACTGAATCACATATACACCCATCCCACATAATAATATACAATAAGACACATAAAAGCAAACGACTCAAAACGACATCCAAGCCAAAATGATAAGTCCAACAAAAGCGATCTACCCGATCCAAAAAGTGAAGCAATCCAAACTAACCTGCAACTCGGTCAGACCCGAGTGAAAAACACACGGGTCAAGCAAGCTATACTTATCAGTAGTAAGGATCTCAATAACAAGCGGAATGGTGAGATTCACTCCATTGTTGCCAACGGAACGACATGTTATTCATCATATCATTCATAAGAAAGGGGCATCGGGGATTCATCTATGTATTTCAAAGGAATTCAATAAGTAACATGCATATGGTTTCTCTTAAGGACATCTCTAAATAAAGTGGATAAGAAATGAGAACCATATAATAAACTCACAAAGAAACATCAAACCATCATAATCTACATAAGAACTCAATAAGAGTTAAAGGCAATCATAATCGAAATCACCATATAGCTTAATATAAATGTAGCCCATTTCATACTCAAGGCCGTATTCAAATAACAACATCACAAAAAGGTGAAATCGAACATAGAAAACTTCATAGAAATTGCACGTGCTTTTCATCTTGACTAGTACTACTATTATTTGGTACCATACATCGTGATGACTTGGGGTCATTAGCATCTTAGCATCGTTATCATCTTGATTGACTATAGTCGAATATCGCGATGACACCCAAATCATAAAATCTGAGCAAACATCACGATGATTGGAATCTAGAAATGGCATCAAGAACATCGTAATGATTCCAATCTTATACACGGTTTGTAGTACTAATAACATCTTGAATGTGTCACAACATCTCGAATAGGAACCCAATGGGTGTTAATGTACGTCCCATACCATACATTTGCACCTATTGGTTTACTAATCGTCAGTCGATGCCACATTAGAAAACATTCATAAAAATCCAAATCAAACATACACCGCCTCGTCTCATTGGCGAGTGTAAAACATCTAACTCATCGTGTTTCATACTTTGATGAGTTTAAAGTGACATCAAAACTTGTCTCATTTCATCGACAAGTAAAAGTCCATCTTAAACATCACAACCATCATCAATTCATCATAACGACCCCGCCTCATGTCCTCGGCAGGTAAAAATATCATAAAACAGTACTTCAAAGCCGATTCGACAATACAAGTCCGATATTAAGCGATGAGGCGAAAATACATGTCCCATACCACGTATTTTTGCCAAATCGTTTAATTCTCATTCTTATACGTCGAAAATCATCTAACTAGGCTATAATATATTTAGAAACATTTTATAGAGAAATCAAAATTTTTAAACAATTTTTAGAGATTTTTAAGTAAGTTTTATAAGGAAAAACTATTTATCAAATAGATTATCTATTTATAAAATACCTTTAAAAAATGAATAATTACTTAAAAACCCTTTAAAATGTCTTAAAACGTTTATTTAATTAACCATAATTTATAAAAAAAATCAGAAACTTATTCAAAACCAAAATCAATTAAAACCATCAAATTCTTCAAATACCGATATTTATCGATATTTAGATTAAAATAGAATTTAAATAAAATTTAAATTCCAAAAATTTCCAAAATTAAGCCAATCCATTTTCGGATAATAATACCAAACATTCATCATCAAACTTATTCAAACAATATTTAAAATCATCGAAATTTGTAGTGAAACAGTTAACGAAAGTACTGTTAGAAGCAAAAGAAAATCAACCAAGAAACTGAGTTTTTGGCCGACTTTGGACAGTCGTTTGGGTTACCAAAACAACCTAGATTCCAGCGATATTTTGGTGAATTATACGACCTCATGATGACAATAACATATCCAAAATTTGGAGCAATTCGCTACATAGTGAAAGAGTTATGATTTTTCAAACATAACTCTTTTCAGCAAGCATAAAAAAACAAGATTTTTAGCTGTTTTGAAATAAAGATTATCTATAACAAAATTTCTCATAATTTCATGAAAATTTTCATAAACATTGTGCAACTAATCTTTTGCAATATATCAAAAACTGAGATTAATTTGCTAAGAACTGAAAAAAGATATGATTTTTCTAATATTACCTATTTTCGGCCAATACACAGAGGTCAGTTTTTGACCAATTTCAAGCAATAGTTTCCTATAGCAAAATAAATCAAAATTAATTGAAAATTTTCCGTAATGTAGAGTACACCGACTAAAACAACATATCAAGAACTGAGATTAATTTGCTAAGAATTGAAAAATATATGATTTTTCTAGTATGACCTATTTTCGGCCAATACACAGAGGTCAGTTTTTGACCAATTTCAAGCAATAGTTTCCCATAGCAAATTAACTCAAAATTAATTGAAAGTTTCCAGAAATGCAGAGTACCCCGACTACAACAACCTATCAGAAACTGAGATTAATTTGATAAGAATTGAAAATGATATGATTTTTCTAATATGACCTATTTTCGGCCAAAACACAAAGATCAATTTTTGGCCGACTTCAACCAATAATTTCCTATAGCAAAATAACTCGAAATTGAATTAAACTTTCCATAAATATACTGCTACCCGTTTGCAACAACATATCAGAATCTGAGATCATTTCGCTTAAAATTGAAAAGGATATGATTTTTTCAATATAGGGTTTTTTCAGCCAGCAAAACAGAAAACAAAGTCGATAATATGAGCAATTCGATCAACAATTGATAGCAAAATTTGATTTTTATAGCTTTAGCTTGCTGCAAGAAACTCTTACCTTGCTTACCACTTGATTTAGCAATGGTTTAATCAACAATATGATGGATTTTGAAAGGAAATGGCCTTCAAGAGCCTGTAGATTGCAAAATAGGAGCATGCAGAAAGGAAATCAATCAAAATAAAATTACAGTAAATAGAAATCCAAACTTTGGATGGATTAGAGGATCTAAAAGGTTGGAGATTACCTGTAGGATAGCTTAGAATACAATTTAACCCTAGATTCTAACAATTTTAGGTGGATTTTGGATTTCAGAAGGAAGCCATTATTGATTTCCCTATTTGTTTTAAAGCTCTCTATATATTTTCTTCTTCTTATGATATGAGAAAGAAGAAAGATTGGAACGATGGTTGCTAGAAGCACCTTATGGATAATGGGTAGGCTAATCTTTGGACCCAAACCAAATAAGAATACTTAGCACAATTTGTTGTGTTTTTATATGTATTAACACTAATTCCTTCATAACTTTTTGATAAAAACTCCAAATCTCATGAAACAAATTGCAATGTTCATGTTTTGGATAAAAGAACATTTTAAAAGGTTATAAACTTAATTTTTTCTAACTAATTTACACAATTTAATACCAATTCTTACCAATATTCACATTAATAGTGAAAAAAAATCAATATTTTCATCGTTTTCCACCTATAAAATTTTTACTCAATTTATTAACATGTATAAAAATGCGTTTAACATTTTTATAGCTTTAAAACAATATTTCAAATTTAATTATACTACAAAAGTTTATTTTCTTCGTGTTTATCCTTTTGTTTCAGGATAAAAGACTAATATTGGAATAAAATTCCAATATTATAAATTTTGACCCAATAATTTATTTCTATCATTTATTCTCATTCCATACCACTAATAAAGTGTTTTAAACTTTATTTCCCATTTGTTTGCACTAAAAACCCAACTCTTAATCAACAAACATTGTTTTATTTGAAATACGCGACTTAAACCAAATTTATTTCTTCATTACATTCTATTTACCATATTAAATTATAACTATCATTATAATTTAATATCATCAGTAATCTTCAATAACAGGGTTGTTACAGAGTCCCCTCCTTAACAAAATTGCGTCCTCGCAATTTCTAGAGGAAAAGGCTGTAAACAACACTAAAGATACAATCATCGAAGGATAAAAAGAAGCTCGATTTCCAAATCATTCATACTCTCAATATAGATGGTACAAAAAAATAAGGAAAAACTCACTTGGTTAATTCAATGGCCTATCATATGCTAATATAGTGATTAGCAAACCATCGAATTTTCCAAGAAACTCAAAAGAATTTCGAAGATCTCCCGTTTTGAATCAAAATTCAATAGGATCCTCAACAAGTAATCAATCGAAAATGATTGATTGCTCAAAACTCTATGAATAGCGTCGGGATCAAACTCACTCAAACCCGAACTCTAAACAATAAAGAAGATCATGAACAAAATTTTCCGCATAATAATACGGAAAGAACATCCTCATAACAAGATAAACACAATATACAAGATTGATAAATCCCAAGATGGCTTCTCACAAGGCCACCCACTCGAGCGACCGTGAAAAATGCACGTCGTTAATAATAGCTCAAAGATAGAATATACTCAAGAAACAAGAAAATAGGCTCGAATTAACTTTTAATCCAAGATATTTAGAATTTTTAAATCTCATCTCTTTTAAATTTTAAACATCAATTTCCAACATTTGAAAATTTTCAAACTCTTTACTATACTACTTAGTAACTAATTTTAAGCTCAAATTAAAAGTCCAAATTTCTTCTCTACTTTATAATTAATTTCCAAAGAAATTTGTAAATCCATAATAATATTCCTCAAAATAAATTAAGGGTTTAAATTCTATTTACTCTTTCTATTAAACCACTTAAATAGTTTTAAAGAAACAATCTTCAAATTCTCTTATAACTCTTCTCTTAAACATCCAATGTATATAATATAGATTCTAAAATCTCAAAATAGACTTCCAATAAAGCACGAAAAAAAATATCATTTATATTCTCATCTTGATAATTTAAAAAATAAATAAATGGCATTGCCTCGCCATTGAGTCTCTAATAAATAAATATATCTGTTGGCTGCAGAGTTGATCGAACGATCAACTCTGCCTCGCCACTCTATTACTCGTCTCTAAAATCAATGGCTGCAATTGCCATTCAAAAATAAATTTAATATTTAATCTCAAATATTATTTTCAAAATCTCATTTTTTATCACAAACCATCGTGTCTGATTACATCATCATAGCATTTAGGAGATTCCTATTGACAACGTTGATCAGGTATATCGACAAGAACTCTTAACTGCTTGATGGACAACCCAACACTCTCAAATTATTTCTATAAAAGTAATATTACTCTTATAAAATATATTCTCAAAATATTCTTTGATTTTTTTTTATTATATCTCAAAGCACAAATTTCTCTTTAAAACTCATATTTATATAGCTTCAAAACTCAAACCAAAGAACATTAAGAGAATGTATCGAGATATTCCTAGAATACTCGATTCTCAAAATCAACAGAAGGAAATGGAATGTTCGTCAACTTCTACAAGATGACAAGCCGCTCACAGAAATGACCAAGACACAAGATAAGCAAGATATTCTTCTCGAAGAAGAAGAAGCACACAAACAACAAATCATTACTTCAAACAAAGTAATGCTACAAAGGATAACACCGATTGAGTATCCGAAAAAGGATAACTCAAAGAAACTGAATAATGAACTCTATCAAGCTCGAACAATCAAGTAACTCACCCATTCCTTAGTGGAAGTCCTCGTGGAAGGATAGCCGAAGGCTAACAGCTAGGAATAAGGTTAATATAAAACTCAGTTGGCCGATTGGATATCAAACCCAAATGGACTCATCGAAACTCAACAAGGTCACCTTGACTGGAATTCGAGATATGTCATCAACATCTCGATACTCAAGAGTGAATTCAAAAGCTTTGGAATCGTCATTAACATTCCAAAGTGACAGAAATATTGAACCAATCAAAATAGGAAATCTAAATATACAATAGGATCTATAAAACAAAGGATTGGTCTTAATATCAAATAAGTCAATCCATCTCAAATCAAATGCATCTCAAGATTGTGAGTAATAAACAAATACTCACAAAAGCAACATCAAAAATAAAAACCTCAGAAGGCTCACAACGAGCTAATCGTTGTGGATCCCTTCAATAGGATTCACAACTCTCAAAGGAATGCAACAAGAATGCTCAAAGAAATCAATCAGCTCCGTCGATACGAATTCACTCGTATCGACAAAAATGAGAATAGAATAATCCTAAATAAGAAAATTAATAAGATAATATGACATCAAACACTTTTATGGAATGCTACGGAATATAATTAACATTTCTAGACATATTCCTTTCTATCTACCCCAAAAGAATTAAAAAAGGACACGAATCAAACAGGGATAGGGGCAAGGCAAGGTCAAGGCGAAACCGATCATGATTAAGGGATGATGTATATGGATGTATTATATCTGATGTATGGTATCTCGTATGTTGTTCTGTATATATTACATTATATTCTGAAACCTTGCTCTGATACCAAGCTGTGACGCCCCACCCCGAGACCTACATTAGTAAAGAGAATTACTAAGTAATCCTGTCTACTAATGCAGAGAATAGGGCTGGTTAAGGGTTACCATCATAGTAATACGTTAGTTAAGAGCTAAGCATGTCAATTATGTCTTGATTTTTTTTCATTACCTCATAAGTGGTAGACACGCTTAGTCCCTAACTAATGCACACTATGGTGGATTCGGACCATTTCAGAAATAATGTAATATACATGCAGATAAAAAAAAAACATCAGTAACAGAACAGCAAACCCAAATCATAGTATATATATATAAATACATACATCACCATACATCTGCATAATAATACATCATATATAAGTAGCATGGACTACTGAATCACATATACACCCATCCCACATAATAATATACAATAAGACACATAAAAGCAGATGACTCAAAACGACATCCAAGCCAAAATGATAAGTCCAACAAAAGCGATCTAGCCGATGCAAGAAGTGAAGCAATCCAAACTAACCTGCAACTCGGTCTGACCCGAGTGAAAAACACATGGGTCAGGCAAGCTATACTTATCAGTAGTAAGGATCTAAATAACAAGCGGAATGGTGAGATTCACTCCGTCGTTGCCAACGGAACGACATGTTATTCATCATATCATTCATAAGAAAGGGGCATCGGGGATTCATCTATGTATTTCAAAGGAATTCAATAAGTAACATGCATATGGTTTCTCTTAAGGACATCTCTAAATAAAGTGGATAAGAAATGAGAACCATATAATAAACTCATAAAGAAACATCAAATCATCATAATCTACCATAAGAACTCAATAAGAGTTAAAGACAATCATAATCGAAATCACCATATAGCTTAATATAAATGTAGCCCATTTCATACTCAAGGCCGTATTCAAATAACATCATCACAAAAAGGTGAAATCGAACATAGAAAACTTCATAGAAAATTGCACGTGCTTTTCATCTTGACTAGTACTACTATTATTTGGTACCATACATCGTGATGACTTGGGGTCATTAACATCTTAGCATCGTGATCATCTTGATTGATTATAGTCGAATATCGCGATGACACCCAAATCATAAAATCCGAGAAAACATCATGATGATTGGAATCTAGAAATGACATCAAGAACATCGTAATGATTCCAATCTTATACTCGGTTTGTAGTACTAATAACATCTTGAATGTGTCACAACATCTCGAATAGGAACCCAATGGGTGTTAATGTACATCCCATACCATACATTTGCACCTATTGGTTTACTAATCGTCAGTCGATGCCACATTAGAAAACATTCATAAAAATCCAAATCAAACATACACCGCCTCATCTCATTAGCGTGTGTAAAGCATCCAACTCATCGTGTTTCATACTTTGATGAGTTTAAAGTGACATCAAAACTTGTCTCATTTCATCGACAAGTAAAAGTCCATCTTAAACATCACAACCATCATCAATTCATCAAAACAACCCTGCCTCATGTCCTCGGTTGGTAAAAATATCATAAAACAGTACTTCAAAGCCGATTTGACAGTACAAGTCCGATATTAAGCGATGAGGCGAAAATACATGTCCCATACCACGTATTTTTACCAAGTCATTTAATTCTCATTCTTATACGCCGAAAATTATCTAACTATGCTATAATATATTTAGAAACATTTTATAGAGAAATCAGAATTTTTAAACAATTTTTAGAGATTTTTAAGTTAGTTTTATAAGGAAAAACAATTTATCAAATAGATTATCTATTTATAAAATACCTTTAAAAAATGAATAATTACTTAAAAACCCTTTAAAATGTCTTAAAACATTTATTTAATTAACCATAATTTATAAAAAAATCATAAACTTATTCAAAACCAAAATCAATTAAAACCATCAAATTCTTCAAATACCGATATTTATCGATATTTAGATTAAAATAGAATTTAAATAAAATTTAAATTCTAAAAATTTTCAAAATCAAGCCAATCCATTGTCGGATAATAATACTAAACATTCATCATCAAACTCATTCAAACGATATTTAAAATCATCGAAATTTGTAGTGAAACAGTTAACGAAAGTACTGTTAGAAGCAAAAGAAAATCAACCAAGAAACTGAGTTTTTGGCTGACTTTGGACAGTCGTTTGGGTTATCAAAACAACCTAGATTTCAGCAATATTTTGCTGCGTTATAGGACCTCATAATGAAAATAACATATCCAAAATTTGGTGCAATTCGCAACAAAATGAAAGAGTTATGATTTTTCAAACTTAGCTCTTTTCAGCAAGCATAAAAAAACAAGATTTTTAGCTGTTTTGAAATAAGGATTTTCTATAACAAAATTGCTCATAATTTCATGAAAATTTTCATAAACATTGTGCAACTAATATTCTGCAACATATCAAAAACTGAGATTAATTTGCTAAGAGTTGAAAAAAGATATGATTTTTGTAATATGACCTATTTTCGGCCAATACACAGAGGTCAGTTTTTGACCAATTTCAAGCGATAGTTTCCCATAGCAAAATAACTCCAAATTAATTGAAAATTTTCTGTAAAGCAGAGTACCCCGACTACAACAACTTATCAAAAACTGAGATTAATTTGCTAAGAAATAAAAATGATATGATTTTCAAATTGACCTATTTTCGGCCAATACACAGAGGTCAGTTTTTGACCAATTTCAAGCAATAGTTTCCTATAGCAAAATAACTCAGAATTAATTGAAAATTCCCGGAAATGCAGAGTACCCCAACTAGAACAACATAACAAAAATGGAGATTAATTTGCCAAGAATAGAAAAAGATATGATTTTTCTAATATGACCTATTTTCGGCCAAAACACAAAGATCAATTTTTGGCCGACTTCAACCAATAAATTCCTATAGCAAAATTATTCAAATTGAATGAAAATTTCCAGAAATATACTGCTACCGATTACAACAACATATCAAAATCTTAGATCATTTTGCTTAAAATTGAAAAGGATATGATTTTTTCAATATAGGGTTTTTTCAGCCAGCAAAACAGAAAACAAAGTCGATAATATGAGCAATTCGATCAACAATTGATAGCAAAATTTGATTTTTATAGCTTTAGCTTGCTGCAAGAAACTCTTACCTTGCTTACCACTTGATTTAGCAATGGTTTAATCAACAATATGATGGATTTTGAAAGGAAATGGCCTTCAAGAGCCTGTAGATTGCAAAATAGGAGCATGCAGAAAGGAAATCAATCAAAATAAAATTACAGTAAATAGAAATCCAAACTTTGGATGGATTAGAGGATCTAAAAGGTTGGAGATTACCTGTAGGATAGCTTAGAATCCAATTTAACCCTAGATTCTAACAATTTTAGGTGGATTTTGGATTTCAGAAGGAAGCCATTATTGATTTCCCTATTTGTTTTAAAGCTCTCTGTATATATATTTTTTCTTCTGATATGAGAAAGAAGAAAGATTGGAACGATGGTTGCTAGAAGCACCTTATGGATAATGGGTAGGCTAATCTTTGGAACCAAACGCAATAAGAATACTTAGCATAATTTGTTGTGTTTTTATATGTATTAACACTAATTCCTTTATAACTTTTTGACAAAAACTCCAAATCTCATGAAACAAATTGCAATGTTCATGTTTTGGATAAACGAACATGTTAAAAGGTTATAAACTTAATTTTTTTAACTAAAATAATTATTTACACAATTTAATACCAATTTTTACCCATATTCACATTAATAGTGGAAAAAAATCAATATTTTCATCATTTTCCACCAATAAATTTTTTACTCAATTCATTAATGTGTATAAAATGCTTTTAACATTTTTATAGCTTTAAAACATTATTTCAAATTTAATTATACTACAAAAGTTTATTTTCTTCGTGTTTATCCTTTTGTTTCAGGATAAAAGACTAATATTGGAATAAAATTCCAATAATATAAATTTTGACCCAATAATTTATTTCTATCATTTATTCTCATTCCATACCACTAATAAGTGTTTTAAACTTTATTTCCCATTTGTTTACACTAAAAACCCAACTCTTAATCAACAAACATTGTTTTATTTGAAAATACGCAAGTTAAACCAAATTTATTTCTTCATTACATTCTATTTACCTTATTAAATTATAACTATCATTATAATTTAATATCATCAGTAATCTCCAATACCAGGGTTGTTACAATTTTCTTCTTCCACCTCTTCTTCTTTAACCCAAATGGTTCATATTTCTGTGCAACTTGAGTTGATTGACGTAGAATAGTGTTGACTCAAGGGGTACGGATTTGCGGGTCGTTACAGTTGGTATCAGAGCGAGGTTAGCGATAACCTTGGCTTTGGTGGGAATTACTCATTGAAATAGAGTCAATAGTACTCTAGAATGAGTTTGAGTGTATTAATAGTTATGAGCGCGTATTTGTTAGTGAATATAAAATGATTTTATATTGTGTTGATTGGTTTATTGGGTAGTTTATGGATTCTGTTTCATACGAGTAATTAACGTTATTGATAGGGATCTCTAAACACTTGAATAGAACAATTCGACACAATATTGTTTTAAAGTAGGGCAAGTGAAATAATTTTACCCAGATTATTTTGTATATACATATAAAAAAAATTTTTGTAAAGTATTATAATATTTGGTTGCTTGGTTGTTAGGAAATGATAATATTCATTTAAGTGTAAAATTGAATAAGAAATCGAACTTATAACCAAAGTGGAAGAATAAATTTATATAACAAAATGGAATTTGAAACATAGATTATAAATGTAATTTATAAATGGAAATGAACTTCATCTACAAATGTGATTAATTGGGAGTAGGATTCCCGGGGAATATTCGAAAATAAATCGGAATGGATTTCAAATTTGAAATTTTGGGAAAGGTTTAAATCCCTTAGAATTTGAAGGTGGTTTTCAAAGATTTTAAAGAAATAATAGTGGTATTATTTCGGGAATATTTTTGAATTGGAATTTAATATGGAGAGATTGAAAATTTAAAATGTTTTAAAGAGATAAAAGCATTAGACTCTTTTGGTCGCTGGAAAATAATTCCGATGATGATCGCGACATCATCGGTGTTCATTTTCGAGTTTCCAAGAGAAGAATTGCTACTTGTATATTTTAAATTGGAATTGTTTGTGAACTGGGTTTGGTTTGAAATTCAAAGGGATAATTGAATTTGCCAAACGATTTGGATGCAGTTGATTTCAAAAGTGATTTTGAAATTTTAGAAAATTGTTTAAACTTTGGAATCTTATTTAAAATGTTTATGGAATAATAAAAATATATTGGCTAAATAAAAGGTATAATTCCAAGTTAAAAAATAAAATAAAATGTGAATGAGGTTGATTGTAAATAGATGAAATATGAATATAAATAAGTTGAGACTTATAAAGATTGGAAGTAAAATAAATAGGCCTAATAAAATTGTTTGTAATGATAATGAATATAATCCAAAATTTAAAATATAAAATAGATTGAACTCAAGTAAAACGGTTAGAGTGATTTTTGGAATAAAAGTCAAATATTGGGTAAAACTTTAAATAGACTACTTGATTGATTAATGGAATATGGAAATGGAACTCAAATTGGTTAATAAAAACTTGAGTTGTGAATAAATGACAGAATTTGAAAGTGAAGTTTGAGTTATTAGTAAAAATTCAACTTGAAATGGTAAGTGAATTAAATTTGAGTTGAAGTTGAATGGAATTGAATTAACATAAAAATGATTTATATTGCAAATAAAAATCTAAGTAGAGATAAATTGGAAATGGCCTCGTTATAAAATGAGAGGAATTCAAAAATAAATTATTGAATGTGAATTAGAATTCATATTGATTCAATGAATATACTAATTTAATTTAAACAAATGGAGCTGGCAATGAACTCAAGTTAAACAGAATAGAGTTGAAATAGTGATGGTTTGAGTGGTAAATAAAATTCAAGTGAATAAAATAAAATTGAAATGATTGCAAATGAATTAGAATGGGAGAAATTGACTATTAATTGAGTTGGAATCAAGTTAAAGTGGTTACAAGCTTACGTAGTTATTTATTCACTTGCATATGGTCAAATTTCGTGGAAGTAATTGTCGTTTGACGTAAACGAGATTAAATAAATTCTATGAATCGATAGAAGTGAAATAAAACTGATTTTGAAATCAATTGAATTGAATATAAGCTTGTTTAGATTAAAATAAACTGAATGTAAGAAATTGAATTGTAAACCATTGAGATTGAATGAAATGGCATCAAAATTGATTGGTAATTGAAATCAATTAAGGATTTAAATTGGAAGGTGCTTATAAAATATATATAACTTGAGTTTTAAAGTTGAAATAACTTGAGGAAAAATAAATGACTTAAGTAATATTTGAATAAAAGCTTGACTCAAATAGTTTGAGATATGGTGGTGTCGAGTTTTATGTAATGATTTAAAATAAAACTTGTTTGGTGAGTTAGATTGCTTTTGGAAATCAATTCAATTTAAATGAGTTTGCTTGGACTTAAAATGAATTTAAGTTAAGCAAGAGAGTTGTGAAACCATTTGAAATGAATAGGATGGTTTGAATATTGTTTGGAAGCATTATAAATAAGTGTCGAAATATTTCATATGTGCTTATGGAAGTATATAATATGCATTGTTTATAGAATCCATGTTTTAGTTATTTATAATAAAGTGAAATGTTGATAAACTTTGTATGTTTGACACTGACAGTTTAAATTGAGTAAGTACAGATTTTTGGAAGCCGTTTGTCTGGTTTTGACTTCGCTAATTGCTTAAATAAATAGCTGCTTGCTATAAAATGCTAAATAAGGTACGCCTACGCAATACAAATAGGAAATATGAACTGTTTTTCTGTTTTCCGACCGTGTGGATCGATGTATATATATTTATATCTCTTGTCAAATTGCAAAAGCTCCTCCGGGCATAAGGAGACTCTGCCAAAAAATTTCGAAAATTTTGGAAGTTAGAAAATTTTTGAAAATTTTCATTAACGACAAATGATTTAAATTTGCTAAGCAAACAGAATTTGACGCTAAATATTGAAATCTATTTTAACTATGAATGTAAAGTAAGTGGAATCGAAGGGACTAAAGAAAGTAAAGTTTGCAAATAAACATTTAGTGTGAGATTTAAAGTAATTAGTAAGTGAAACTAATTTGATATTCAAAGTGGAAGTCAAATTGAATTTAAATGGAATTGTAAGGGCACAGTGAATAGTAATGAATATAAACTTCAATGGTAAAGTGAAAATAAATGTAAGAAGTATGTAAAATATTTATATTGAACTTCAGAAGAGAATAACGAATTCTTAAGTAAATTTGGTATTGAAAGTATGCTAAGTGAATAATTGAATTAAGGTTGAAACTGATATTTGTGACTGTGGGAATTGTGAATAAGGGAATAACAATCAAAATGAAAGTGAATAAAAAGGGAAATTGATATAATTGATAATCAATTGGAATTTATACGAAGGATGTACGTATATTATTTTATTCGCATAGCTAATTGATCCAGATTCGAGCATAGAATTTCGAGCTAATTTTACCGATCCGAGTTAGGATTTTTCACTCGATTTTCGAAGGCGAACCTGGATATGGAGTTTTGATTGATTCTTTAAATTCTCTATCAGAGTTTACAGCTATACAAGGAGAATGACGGTTTCTGATTTAAGAAACCAGATCCAAGTCTACACTAGGAAGTCGGGTGGACGATACTAGTTCGGATGTGAAATTGTGTGATCGAGTGAGCGATCGGATTTGGTATTGCGTAGGGATGATATATGTGCGTCGTACGGGCTTAAATTGAATGAACATTGAAATTTTGGAAAGAAGTCAAATAAGCGATTTGAATGTTGTGATTATATATTATTGCTAAACAGGATATGCAGGTATGAAAAAGGGAGAAAAAAATTGGTTTTGATTTCAGATAATAAATTAGAATTGCTCGACAAAAAGGTATGTGTTTAAAATTCTATATGGAATTTGATTGGGTTTTTGCATCTCGCCACTTGGCCTTTTGTTTTCTTTTTGGTTTTGGGAGGCCGTAGCGCCATTTTGTAGTTGTACCGAGCTAGCCGCGCAAAGGAGCCGTTGGCAAAAAAATTCGAAAATTTAGGGAGTTAGAAAATTTTTTGAGAAAATTTTCTAATTTAAATTTGGATTGAATATAAATTTGAATGATTTTATAACTAGAGTTGTTTGGAAACTATGGAAAAGCTTGGAAAGTTAATAAGAATAATAATGATTTTTTTATAAAAAGAAAGTTGGTAGAATGTTAAGTTGTTTGGTTTTGGGGATAAGTAAACGGGTATTGGACCATTCTTTCTAACTAGTAATTTCGGGGACGAAATTCTTTTAAGGGGAGAGGAATGTGACGACCCGGAATTTTTAAGCTTTTAAAATCAAAATATTTAATTGACTTAAATATTCAATGGAATAATTTTAACTTGAATTCAAATATCACTATTAATTGTTAATTAAATTATTGAATTAAATAATTTAAAATTGAGTAAAATGTTGAATCTGAAGTTTTAAGCCTGATAAAAAAAATTTGAAGGCTTGTAAAATTTTATAATGATAACACTGAAAATAATAGAAGTTGTAACATTGGAATTAACAGTGGTTTGTTCAGTTTTAAAATTTTATAGTTTAAATTGAATTTAAAAATAGCCTTCCAAGGCACGGCCTCGGAATTTGACGAAACCAGTTCCATTGGATCCGTAATATTGAATTATTATCGGATTTCAAATTTCGTAGTGATCAGAGTTGTTGTGTGAGTGTACGTTATATAAACGCGCTGAAATCTATATTGAATTCAATTTAATAACTAGGTACCTAAACGAGATATTTTTGAATATAAAAATATAAATTTTTAATCAGCAGCCAACCTATCTCTGTGAAGCCGACATGGTGAAACAATTGTACACACGAACATCTTTTCCCTGTTCCCTCTATTCTTTCTGCAGGCTCCTGCAACAGCGTCTTGTTCAAGCTTTTCAAAGAAAAATTAAATTAAGGGCCGAACCCTTATTTTCAAATCAAACGAAGCTTTAACCTAAATAAAAAATGGGGTCTTCCTTAAGTCATTCGAATTGAATCGAACCCCAGGCGAGAAGATTCGATGGCGGCAGATTGCGTGCTTCATTCGATCGCGATGCTCGGTCGTACTCGAGCTCGAGATGGGAGGAGAAGTCGACGGAGGAAGAAGTGGAAGTGTTGCCGATCATGGTTGAGGTGGATTCACGTGCTGGACGTGGCAACTTCGGCGATGGCGAGGGCTTCGGAGAGGCGTGCGAACGCGAACAAGATCTGGGTTTTGGGGATTCTCGTGTGTTCGAATTGACAGTGAAGCTAGGGTTCTGGGGTCGCGGTGAGGTGTGCTCGCGTCGGTGGTGGTTTCTTCGATGAGCAAGGAATTGGTGGTGGAGGCGGCGCTGTGGGGTTCGTTTGAACAGTAAGGAGGCATGCTCGCGATGGTTGAGAGTGATTGGCAGTGATGTATATTTGTTAACAATTTAATTTCAAATTTGAATCTGATTTAAATTATATGTTTGTAGGTTAGAAAGGAATATTTGAAAATTCTTTTTCAATTTAAAAATTTAAAGATTTATACCTATATATATGTATGTAGGTTAAGCAGTGAATAGATATATAAAATTTTGAAAACTGATAGGAATTTAAATGTTAAAAAGAATTTATAAAAATAAGATTTTTAAATCTATATAATGTTTTTAAGTGAATGAGTTTTAAACTAGATATACACACACACACACACACACACAAATGTAGGATCATATCTTCACCAACTAGTTATTGTTAAAATATATTAGGGAGATTAACTAAAGTAATTAACTTATTTAATCATTTGGTTACTAAAATAATCTGTTAAAAGGGAAATTAGTTAAACTTAAATTTAATTGTTTAAAATGAAATTGATGGTTAATTATCAAATGGAAATTTAAATCGCTCAATTGACTCGAATATTAATAAAACATCTAATGTTTTTACAAGGTCTGAAATCGAGAAATCAAATCAAGAATGAAGTGGATTGCAAATATAAAGGGAAAGGTGAGTTAATCTCACTCAGTTAATTTAATTTTAAATTTAAATGATTAAATTTAAATAAATGTTTGAATGGTTGAATTGATTGATGTGCTATAGTGTGGTAATTTTGAAATTGGCATATTATATTGTGCTAACATCTGTGGATGCAGGGAAAACATGTTGGAGGGATCCAACTGGACCCCTCAACATTTACTATTTAATATTCTCTAATGTGATTACTTGATATTCTATGTTGAATATATTGGAATATTGAATGATATGATTGGATTGGATATATATTGGGTATAATGAATTACCAAAAATATATAAATTGGATTTTGGAAAGAAAATAAAGGAAGTAAATTTGTAAACGAAATAATCCTAGAAAATTTAATAAATTAAGAATGAATTGAAAAGAAATAGAAGTATGTCAAATACTAATTAATAACTTCGAGTATGAAAATAAAAGAGTTTGAATAAACAGAAACTAATGAATTGTAAAATTATGTGATATTAATAAGAATGAATAAATAATTACTTTAAAACTTAAAGTTTTAAATTTATTTAAAAGAATAAGAAGTAAATTGAGAAATCTAAATTGGTATTTCAATTAAAAGTATTTTAAATCATAGTTAAGGAATAAAATCTGAAATTAAAGGATTTTGGAATAAATGAAGTAAATTGAAAATCAATTTGGAAATTGATTTAAGTGTTTGAAATTGGATATTTGGAAGAATAAATTCAAGGTGGGAATGAGAAAAATTGTTTAAAAGAAATAGTGATTTAGTTTTAAAGGTTGTGAAGAGAAGTATATTTCTATGGATAGCCAAGTATGTTTTCAAAGTGAGTTTTAAAAAAAAGATAAAGGTTTTAATGTTGTTTTACAAAGTATGTTCTTGGAAATTTATTATTTCTAAATGTTAAATTCTAAAGTAAATAATTATTCAAATCTATTACCGTAGTAATAATTTATAAAGAGTGACTTAGTAATTCTGTTTTAAAGGCGAAAATCTAGTTTATATTTATAAAGTAACCTTATTTTCAAATATTCATATAGTATATATTTCTAATTGATTATTGAAGTAGTTTTAATTATTTTAAAGTAAATTCTAAAGTAAGTAATTTGTTAATCTATTATCGTAATAATTATTTAAAGAATGATTTGGTATTTTGTTTAAAGAAGAAAATCTAATGTATATTTATAAATTAAACTTATTTTAATTTGTTTCTAAAGTATTATTTTAAATTAAGTACTAAAGTAAAATTTTCTAAATTAAATGTTAAACATATTTTACAATTAAAGTGTTTTGAAATTATTTTAAAAATCTTAAATTTTGTGCTTGGTGATCTTAGTGGGTATAGAAATACTTGGAATTTATTCTGAGAAAGGAAGGTAGTTCGAAAACTGTTTTCAAAGGGGTTTGAAAGTGGAAATACATCTTGTAAAGATATTTTGAGATAAATAAATAATTTGGAAAATTATTTATTGGTTGATGGTTGTTTGTGAATATTAATTGATAGTTAAATAACCGACTATCAATATTGGACAAATGCGTTGATCGTTTCGAAGAGACCGGGATCGAGATTTATTTCTCGAAAACCACTTCGATCCGGTTTGTACGTTTCGTGGAAACGAGTTTAGATTCGAAGATGGAGCAGTGAAGTGCAAGGGCTAGTCGCTACTAATCCTGAGGATATTTCCAAAATGGTTGTAGTAGGAATAGTGCCTTCGGTTCCGTTCGAACCCGGGACGGACTTGTATGGATGAATGCTTACGAAACATCGTCAGGTGGACGATGAGCATTTTAAGGGATATGTTCTAAAAAAGTAACGCTTAACCTCAAGCCTCATCAAATGGGAATGGCTGAAAATCAGGGGTTATGCAGCAAGGCTTCGTGGGTAGCCACCACTGAAGGGTGAGGTCATCCCTGTCTAGATGTCCCTTTTATTTCAGCTTAGTGGGCGGTTGCTGATCCCAACCGCGGAGTGATCTTGCTCGGGACTGTCCAGTAAGGGATGGTTTCGGTCTTGTGTTGCAGGGGAGTTAGGGTGGCTCCTCGGTACGCTGATCTAGACCAGGTACTGTGACACGTGGTACCCCAGTGCCTAGCCATTAGTTGGAATCCATTTTCCCTACGCACCCGTACGGTTTTGATTGTGCCCAACTATTGCTGAAACGTGAGATGCAAGCATTTCAGCTAGATTCTATTTTACTTTCTGTAGACACTATTATAATATCAGAGGATTTTAATAAAAATGTTTTAGCTATCGTAAGGTAAAAACCCGACATGTTTATTTGTGGCGTGGTTTTACGAGATGCTTTTGTTTTCAAAGGATTTTTGAAAATTTAATAATCAAATTGGGTGTGATTTTCTCACGCTGGTATTCCAGACTGACTCAGGTGTTATTTAACTGTAATGCTCGGGTCAGACCGAGTATTATAGGATACAGGATATGATGCTGAGGAGCTCAGGAGACGAGCTGGATGACGATACGTACTCTCGTTCTTGCTTTTATATATATTCCAATGTGTTGAGTAGTTGTGTATCCAATGTATGATATTGTTGAGCTGTGATTGATGTACTCTGATGATGTAATATGTAAACAGATGTATTTACTTTTGAGTAAAGTTTACTTATTATCTATTATATTTTGTTCCGCTGCGATGGTTAGACTCTGATGTTGATTTCTATTTTCTTCTTCTACCTCTTCTTCTTTAACCCAAATAGTTCGTATTTCTGTGCAACTTGATTTAATTGACGTAGAATAGTGTTGAGTCAAGGGGTACGGATTCGCGGGTCATTACAGTTATGAACAAAGATTTGAACTAAGAAAGTGCAGTAAAGTAAGTTATTTTAGTTTGTTAAGGATTTTCCCTAGAAAAAATTGCGATGATGCAATTTTGCTAAACGGGGAGTCTGTAACAACCCGATTTTTGGATAAACGATAATAAATAAATAATTAATTAAAAAATTGGTTTTGAAAGTCTAAAATAAATATATTTGAAATATTACAATCATAATAGAAACGTTGGAATTAAAAAGAAATATTGAGTTGAAGAATAAGTTTGATAATATAAGTTTGAAACTAATAAGTAAATGATTTAAATAAATTGATTAATTAATTAAATAAAATTAGTGGAAATTATTTTTGTAAAATAAATAAAGTTATAATTTAGCGAGGTAAATATATTCTATTTGGGCTTATAAATTTATAAAGCAAAATAAATGAATTAGAAAAGAAAAAGAAAAGAAAATGAATATATGAAGCCCAAAGCCCAACTTGTTTCCTAAACCCAAAAACAAAATCTTGTATCCTGATGTTTCATTCTCCAGATATTTCCATATCCTGATGCTTCTTTCCATCTTCTATAAATAAGCCCTAGGCGTATTCGTTGAAGCATTTATTTGGAAAATCCATCCACTTCCCTAGGCCCTATCACTTAATAACTAGAATAAAAATAAAAATTAAATCCTACAAATTAAATTAGCCTTAACTCCTCAACATCACCGCAATACAACGGAATTAGAGATTCGCTCACTAATTGGAAAAGAAAGTGCATGCGGTGGAGTAGAGATGGAGTAGAGATGGTGCTACACTGTCACCATTTCTCTGTTTCATTTTCAACAAAAAACTCTAGCATTTGCTTTAATTAGTGGTAGGCAACATGTAGGAGGAAGTATATGTAGCTATCGAGATCGAGACCCATCCCCTATGCAAAAGCCGAAGCCCGAACTGCTCCCTTTTACCTCTAACTAGTCGACCGTTCTTGTTGGACCGTTGCACCGGGAGAGGAATGGGGATGTCTGGGTTGACACCTCCATTTCTTCAGATATGCTCGCATTCCTGCAGCTTTAGGTGAGTGACTTTCTTCATCTGGTGTGTGTTCATGATAGAGGCAGCATGTGATAACAGGTTCACACATGCTTGTATATGCCTCCCTTATTTTTCTGTACTTGTGAATGATGAAATAGTGGAAGAGTAGGTAGGTATGATAATACAAGGTGATAGCGCAATTAATTGCAGACTTGGGAAGGGGAGGTTGAATACTTGCGAGAGAGAAGGAATAGGAGCTTATGCAAATATATACCGAAACCCACATTTTACATATGTATCCAACTACAACTAACTGAAACACATACATACGTAACTAATATTATGTGCAGTGCATTTATCGGATCTGGGTAAGTGAAAAGAACTATAGTGAGAAAGGATACTTGCATGTATATACATGTGTGCATGAGTTGGAGTTCATGTTTTTATTACATGTACATGTGGTTTCCACTATAAGCTAAACTATGAAAAGAAGTTAAGTGGGTATATGTTTGAAAATGAGTTCTTGCGCATGTAATGGATTGTGTTCCATTGAATAGAAATGAGCTGTGCACTTTTGAACTAATATCTATGGATTGAATTGAAATATAAACATATATAACATTGCATCCATAAATTTGGGTCTGGGAATGCAAAAATATGTGAGCTACTTTGTAGCGACACGCCTTTCTTTCTTCAAAAGACGAGTCATTAAGGGTAAAAGAAAGAGAAAGACAAGAAGGAAAAGTTATACAATCATAGAATCTCACAACGGAATAGAACAACCTATAATACATAACATAAGATTTTGCCATAATAGTACATCAGAGTCTTCATAATAGAAGCCAACTAAGACAGTTATAACTACATATCCATACATTACAAGTCCAGAATACACACACACACATATCCGTAGCGGAAATAAATACTAACTAACGGTGAAGCCACCTGCTCCAGCTCGTGCAAATGCCATCGTGAGAAACCTGTATCGCTTGGCTACTCATAAAAATTTGAGTACCCAAGAGTTTTAGGGGAAGAAAACAAAAATCCAGGTCAGACATGGATCCTGTGTGAGTAAATTCAAAACAATTAAAATTTTAATTTAAAACACTTTGAAAATCAAGGATATCTCGTAAGAGCACTCTGCACATAATCACGGATGGGGTTTTACCTTACGATAATGAAAACACTTTATATACCAAAATCCAGTCCATTATCATAAACGGATCTCAAGTCCATTATCTTATTTCAAGTTACCAACTTCCAGAACTAAACAATCCAAATATCCAATGTCACATACATCCACATAACCATTCCAAAAATTCTTACCAAAATCACAGCTTTATGTTGAACATCCATTTAACATAACCATTCGAGTATAAAACTAACACATGCATTAGCATTTACATAAACAACCAACCAAGCTAAGATTTAAGACAACAAAAACCATATCATAAAACCATCCAAACAACAAAAACTTAAAGTAAACTCTTTCCAAAACTTTAAGAATTTTACTCGCCAAAAACACAAGAAAACCTTGTCAAACTCTTTATAAATGACTTAAAACCTTGGAATATCAAAGAAAGACTTGAACTTGGTTTTGGAAACAGCTTGGTTTCTGCATAAGGAGGTTCAGCCCTGTTAGTATAAAGTTCGGCCTTGGCTATGGAAAAGTACTTGAACTTAGAGAAAGAAGTGAAGCGAACGATTTTAAAATGTTTAAACTAGTTTCCAATGAGTTTTAAAATGGAAATAGAAGATCTTTCTTGTTTAGAAAAGGGAAGAGAAACCATTAAAATTTCTTTGGAGCTTAAGAATTTGCAAATGGAAGAGAGAAAAGAATGAATAAATGAAAATGAATTTGAAAAAAAAAACTTATATTATGTTACTTTATGAATTTACTCACATACCCTCTGTACTTTGCCATCCACCATGTAATGACACCTCACCATGTAAGCCTCCACCTTTCATTTCATTGTCCCCCCTCTTAGCCCCATTCCACCACATCAATAAACATAATCACAGTCCTTTTGTACTAAATGTTGGAGGAAGCATCTTATTTACATGTTTTTAACCTTTTAAAACAAAAGAATACCTTATATATGTATAAATCTATTCTTGAAATGTACATACATGTACACAACTATTTAAAAACGAAAAAAGTGATTTTTAAATGCGTTTATATGTGCAAAGAGTGTTACGATATTTTAGATAATTTTTAGCCGACGGAAAATCCAAAATTCGAAAAACGACCTCCGGTCACATTTTTAATCTTTCTTCGAACTAATAATTTTTGTGAGCCAAATATAAAAATGATTTTACCATCATTTATAATTAATTAAAAAGATTTTTTTTTTAATTATAAAATCCATAATTTAATTATATAAAAATATATTTAATATCCATAATTTCAGTTGTCAAATTGCAGGTCGTTACATTCCTCCCCCCTTAACAGAATTTTGTCCCGAAATTAGAAAGCAAGAAGATAACTCAAGACATACAAAAGTCATATATTTATATCATAAAAAACCTACGAAAGTCATATATTAAGTAACCATAGCAACAAGACATACACTATACATAAAACAAGCAACAACCAACTATCCTAACATCAACTCTGGATAAGCTTCTCTCAAACGATCCAAAGTCTCCCAAGTGCAATCCCTGGGATCCTCACTCCACTGGATCTTAACCAACTTCACTACCTTATTTCGAAGTCTCTTCTCATCCTGATATATAATATGCACTTGATGTCTAACCATTGTCAAGTTCGGTTCTATTTCCAAATCCTTCTGAACCGATGGCTCCACGATCAATGACGGGTCATGAACATACTTCCTCAAGTGAGATAGATGGAACACATTATAGACACCTGCCATCCTTTTTGGAAACTCAACCATATAAGCAAGGGACCCAATCCTTTCAAGAATACGAAAGGTCCGACTTACCTTGGAGCTAACTTCCCCGCTTTTCCAAATCTAATCGCTCCTCTAATTGGCGAAATCTTCACGAACACATGGTCTCCAATAGCAAATTCCAAATCCCTTCTCCTTCTATCAGCATAGCTCTTTTGATGGTCTTGAGCTTCCTTCATTCTTTTCTTAATCCTTTCAACCTTTTCTGACGCCTCTCGAATCATATCCGAACGAAGGATTAAAAGATATCCGGACTCCATCCAACAAGCTGGTGACTCGCATGACCTACCATAGAGAGCTTCATAAGGTGCCATGCCTATGCTTGCTTGATAACCATTGTTATAGGAGAATTACATTAAGTGTTGATGATCCTCCCATGATCCATAAAAATCCAGAATACATGCTCTCAGAGGATCTTCTAAAATCTGATTTACTTGCTCCCTTTGTCCATCCGTTTGGGGATGGTAAGCTGTGCTTAAGCATAGCTTGGTTCCCAACGCTTCTTGCAATGCTTCCCAAAATTTGCTGGTAAAGATAGGATCTCGATCACTTACTATACTTACTGGAACTCCATGTAGATGAACTATCTCCCTCGTAAAAGTCTCTGCTAGTAAAGCTGCAGTTCTAGTTGGCTTGACCAGAATAAATCGGGTACTCTTATTTAACCGGTCCACAATGACCCATAATCCTTCATTTCCCTTCCTGGTTCTTGGTAAACCATCAATAAAATCCATTGATATCATCTCCCACTTCCATTTTTGAATTTCTAAAGGTTGAAGTAATCCAGCTGTCCTTTGGTGATCCCCTTTCACTTGCTGACAGGTTGAACGCCTGCTAACTAATATTAAGATACTCCTCTTCATCCTATTCCACCGGAATACCCGCTTCATATCCTTATGCATCTTAGAAACACCTGAATGGATACTTAATTTGGATCAATGAAATTCCCATAATACTTCTTGTCGAAGACTGTCAAAATTTGGTACACATATTCGTCTATTCATCCTCAAGACTCCTAAGCTATAAATCTTGAAACTAGAATACTGCTCTTCCTTAATTCTCTTGATGATTGCCCCATAGCTCTTGTTCATTTTTTGCTTCCTTGCTATCCTTTCTAAAAGAGTAGGTGTAACCTCCAAAAGAGTTAAGACTGCATTCCTGCTTAAAGCATCTGCCACTATATTAGCCTTCCCTAATGTATATAGGATATCCAAGTCAAAGGACGCCAAGAACTCTAACCATCTTTGTTGCCTTAGCTTTAGATACTTTTGAGTGAAGAGGTACTTCAAGGGCTTATGATCATCGAATAGCTCAAAATTTTCACCTAACAAATAATGCCTCCACATTTTCAATGCAAAGACAACTGCCAACAATTCCAAGTCATGAGTAGCATAGTTCTTCTCATGAAGCTTCAACTGTCTACTAGCATATGCGATTACCCTTCCATTTTGCATCAAGATAGCTCCCAAAACCACACCACACACATTGGTATAAATATTGAATCCACTATTCCTATCCGAAACAGCCAACATTGGTGCACTGGTAAGTCTCTTCTTCAATTCCAAAAATGCTTCTTCACACTTTGGAGTCTATACGAACTTCTCACTCTTCTTAGTCAGTTTATTCAAATGAGAATAAATCTTGGAATAATCTTGTATGAACCTTCTATAGTACCCTGCCAAGCCTTAGAAACTACGAACTTCGGTAGGAGTCTGCGATTGCTTCCACTCTTGCACAGCTTTCACCTTCACTGGGTCTATAGAAATGCCTTCCTTGACACAATATGGCCTAAGAATCTTACCTCTGGCTGCCAAAAATGGAACTTAGAGAACTTTGCCTTCATAACATGCCTTCGTAAAGTTTCTATAACCACTTCCAAATGGTGTCCATGCTCCTCTTCAGACTTAGAATAGATGAGAATGTCATCAATGAAAACCAACATAAACTTATTAAGGATATCTCTGAAAACACGATTCACCGGATCTACAAAGTATGTAGGTGCATTTGTTAGCCCGAAAGGCATAACCAAACACTCAAAGAAAAAGTTTGGGTCTAAATGCAGTTAAGGATATACTATCTTCAACAACCCACAACTGATGGAACCCGGTAGGTAGTTCCATATGAAAAAGTACCGTAGCACCATTGAGTTGATCAAAGAGGTCGTCGATGCAAGGTAAGGGGTACCTAATGGCTAGCTTATTCAGTTGTCTGTAATCCACACATAGTATTAAAGATCCATCAGACTTAGCCACAAAAACTACCGCGAAACCCCAACTTGAACGACTGGGTCTAATCAATCCTCTCTCCAATAAATCTTGACTTTGATTTTCTAGCTCTCTCTCCCTTGTGGCCGTCCTTCGCGTGGGTTGAATCACAAGCCTTCGACCAGGAACTAAATCAATTTAGAATTCTATTTCTTGATGAGGGGGTAAGCTTTTAACTTTTTAAAACACATCGGAAAAATTCCTAACAACTTCAATAGACCCTAAATTTTCTTGAGCTTCTTCAAGGGCATAAAGGAAACTACATATATGGATATCGGGTTTCTTACATGATACCTTAGCCTTTGTCCCTATATTGGTTACTAAAGATACAACTCTCTTATCACATTTTAAGATAGCCTCATACTTAGACAACCAATCCATACCAAAATAAAGTCAAATCCTTTAAAGTCTAAGACATACGGGTCGCAAAAAAAGTTATGGAAAGGTAGGAAATTGGCACATTCTTATAGATCATATTCAAGTGTGTTACCCCACCTATGGGGTTAGATACACACATAAGGTTTTCTAAAATAGTAGGAATGAGGTGAAACTTGTCTACTGATTCTAAGGAAGTAAAGCTATGAGAGGCACCGGTAACAAACAATGCTCGAACATAAATGCCATTAATAAGTAAGGTTAGATACACACATAGGGTTTTCTAAAATAGTAGGAATGAGGTGAAACTTGTCTACTGATTCTAAGGAAGTAAAGCTATGAGAGGCACCGGTAACAAACAATGCTCGAACATAAATGCCATTAATAAGTAAGGTACCTTCAAGGACGCCTTTTCCTTTCACGTCTACTGAAGTCGATATCCTTTATAGCTTACACCTTGGGCTGGTGCACTTTCTTCATGAGTGGACAGTCTTTTACCATGTGCCCAGGCTGATGATAGTTTAAATAGAGGGTCTTCTAGACCATTAGAGAGAGAGGTCCATTTTTTTTGCTATTGCTGCGACTGAACTTTAGAATTCCTACAAACTTTGCGATGCGGTCCTTCTGCTGGCACTTGTGGCAAATAAAATCCTTAAAACGATTCCTTTGAGGCTCTCTGCTCGGCTTTCCTTTTTCTTGATTCTTCCAATTGGGGTTGAACTTCCTTTTGTTGGAATTGTTCCCACTTGCATTTCCACTAGTTGCTACTGGAGTAGGCTTCTTATTTTCCAAGGCCTTGTACCTTAGAGCCATATCAACCACATCTACCAAAGAAATCTTAACATTAGCAGTCATTTTTTCATGGTATTTCTCTCTCATGCCCAAGATGAACGTCTCGTTCTTCTTTAACGGGGCGTCGATCAATTCCGAACCAAAACAAGATAACTCGTTAAACTTGGTCTTGTATTCTGCTAAAGACAAATCCCCCTGCTTTAGGTCCATAAAGTTTCTATACATCCTCATCACCCTGCTATTGGCAAGTACTGGTCCTCAATAAGTTCTTTAAACCGAGTCCATGATATCCCATCTTTTGAAACATTCATTATAAGGGAGTCCCACTCCATGCTTCTAAGAACCTTTTCTGTTCATCTGATAAGTCGAGACCCTTTAAAATCTTCTCGCAAGATCGCAACCAGGCTTGCACTTCCATAATAGGCTCTATTCCTTTAAATGGTTTTCCTCCCAGATTAGTGTAGTCTTTGCACAAGGTTGCAAAGTTCACCCTTGGCTGTACTAGTGCTACTTCTTTGACAATCCCAACTTTTTTAGGATTTGGGGTTCAACCATTTGTAGTCGTAGTGCTACTTTCTCCCATACGTCGTCTGCCTCTGTTGCTCATTTCTTACTACCTGGACATAGTAAGATAACACTTAGAATACTTAGACGAGATAACTCCAAAAAGATGGCACTAGTCCACCCTACCAAGCAGATATTTAATTATTAGGAATATACATATATAGATATACGAATAAAAATTACGAATGCGCTCTATTGAAGTTGACTCCAACCCAAAGCCTAGGTGTTCGCTCAACCTAAGCTCTGACACCAACTATAATGAACCGCCTTTCTTTCTTTGAAAGACGAGTCATTAAGGGTAAAAGAAAGATAAGAAGGAAGAGTTATATAATCACAGAATCCTACAGCGGAACAGAACAACATATAATACATAACATAAGATTTTACATTGTCATTGCCATAATAGTACATCAGAGTCATCATAATACAAGCCAACTTGGACAGTTATAACTACATGTCCTTACATTACAAGTCCAGAATACATATATATACATACACAGTGGAAATATATACTAGCTAGCTAATGGTGAAGCAACCTCCTCCAGCTCCTCTAAATGCCATCGTGAGAAACCTGGATCACTTTGCTACTCGTAAAAATTTGAGTACACAAGAGTTTTAGGGAAGAAAATAAAACTCTAGGTTAGACATGGGTCTGGTTTGAGTAAACTCAAAACAATTGAAATTTTATTTTAAAACACTTTGAAAATCAAGGGTATCTCGTAAGAGCACTCCGCATATAATCATGGACGAGTTTTTACCTTACGATAATCAAAACACTTTATATACAAAAATCCAGTAATATTATAATAGTGTCTAGGGCTATCAAGTAAATATATAAATACTCAAAATTGTTATAGTAATTAAATTCCAGTGTAATAGGTATACAAATAAATCCAAAGGCACTTATTCGAAATTGAGTTCCATATATGGCAAGGTAGGGAACTACCTTCTGAAGAGTACACCTCTAGATAAAATGCACTTAGGGTTTGACAAGAACATCTTGTACCCCTGCTGCACAGAACCGTCCTACCACTTGATTGGAATCTCAAAGGAAGACTTGAACTTTTTTTTGGAAACAGCTTGGTTTTTTGGGGTTTGGCCCTGGTAGTATAGGGTTCAGCCTTTGCCTTTATGTGGTGGAAAAGTAACCAAACTTAGAGAAAGAAGTGAATCGATCGATTTTAAAATGTTTAAACTAGTTTCTAATGAGTTTTAAAATGGAAATTAAAGATTTTCTAGTTTAGAAAAGGGAAGAGAAACATTTAAAATTTCTTTTGAGCTTACGAATTTGCAAATGGAAGAGAGAAAAGAATGAATAAACAAAAATGAATTTGGAAAAAAACTTTTATATTATGTTACTTTGTGAATTTACCCATACACCCTCCGTACTTTTGCCTCCACTGTGTAATGACACCTCACCATGCAAGCCTCCACCTTTCGTTTCATTGTACCCCTTCTTAGCCTCCCTCCCATCACATCAACAAAAATAATCATGGTTCTTTTGTACTAAATGTTGGATGAAGCATCTTATTTACACATGTTTAACTTTTTTAAACAAAAGAAAATCTTACCTTATATATGTATAAATGTATTCTTTAAATGTACGTACATGATACAACTATTTAAACATTATAAAAGTGATTTATTAATGTGTGTACATGTGTTAAAAGTGTTATGATATTTTCGATAATTTTTAGCCGAAGAAAATTCGAAAATTCGGAAAACGACTTCCGGTCACATTTTCAATCTTTCTTCGAACTGATTATATTTGTAAACCAAATTTAAAAATGATTTTACCATCATTTATAATTAATTAAAAAGATTTTATTTTATTTTAAAATCCATAATGTAATTATAAAAATATATTTAAATATCCATAATTTAAGCTATCAAATTGTAGGTTGTTACATACTTGAAAGTAGCAGCTCTCTGCCCAGAACCATTGAATAAAAATGTTTTCCCCTTTTGCTAACTGCTAGTTAGTAGCATTTCTCTACTTGCAACATATATAAGCTACTTAAAAGTAGCAAAACATATGAAGGAATTCTTATGTCTCTGCCAGGACATATGAAATGTAATTTATATACCCACCTACATGCGTAGGTGGATATATGAACTCTAATTCATATAAGTCCACCTTTGCATGCAACTGGACATGTGATTCCAAAGTGGGTTGCTGGCCCACTTGCAACACTAGTGGGCCAAGCAGCCCATTAATGAAAAAATTTAAAATCCATAATAATACTATTAATAATCAATCAATATAGATATATAATATAATAAACCAAGTATGTTTATGTAACATTGCAAGATTGATAGCGAGAGAATGTAGTAAATCTATGTGCATATGTTTTCAATTCCAGTAAGTGAAAATGAAATCAAATGTGAGAAAAATAAGTAATCTGCTGCTATATGCATATATATATATATATATATATATATATATATATCAAAACTAATATTCATTTTTGTAAATATGTATGAAGATTAATCAAATGAAATAAATACGTATTATAAGTCTACTTAAGTGTTGACATATCTACATACTAATAATTTATGTAGCCTTTATGCTTGCTTGCAAGTAGACTTGTGTATCTTTGCCTATATTAGTTCTCACTGGGATTTATTTGAACTGGTCGAGACACATATAACTCTATTAATTATACATAAATCTATATTTTTATATCTAAATATTTACTTAATTACCAACTCATATGTATACATTATATATATAAATGAAAACGTTATTTACTAAGATTAATAAATAGACAATGAAAGTATAAACACATTATTAAATGTTATTTTAATACCAATTAACATTATTATATTTTTTATAGAAATCTTTATCTATAATTTTGAGGACAAATTATATATTTACTTTGATTTTGTATATTGTTTTATTTTTTTTATGACGAGGAATTTGAATAATGGTTTAGTGATACCATTTGGTATGCAATTTTTAATAACACTTTTTTGATTATTCATCTGACTTGTCATATAGATATACCTAGTGTGGATCTAGTGTAGTTTATGAGCCTTTAATAATTATCAAATAACTGATAACATGCGGTGGTATGGGACACGGTTATTTTATTTGTTTGACCATTCATTGTATTTAAATGTCACTCAAATTGGGATTACCCTAATGTGAATAGGTGATACACAGTGAAGAGTGTTGTATTGTTTGATGTTGGCTTATGAGAGCCGCGTGTTGGCCTACCATTAGAGATATGAGTAGCTATAGCTTATGAGTACTATATGACCATCCACATTAGGTCCAGCTTATGAGGTCGTGCCCTAGATCCATTACACTATAGTTATATGTCCCTTTTGATGCACATCATAGTATTCGTAATAGTAGATGGGTTGCTGTCCATAGCCCCTTGTGTTGCTTAGGCCAGTAGTCTGTTACCACCAAGCATAAAGTTGTATCATGACCAGGGCTATGCATTGACTAGCCATTGCTGGATAGGGTCATGTCGTCCATCGAGTTAACTAAAAACTATAGGAATAGACGGCGCTCTATGGTAGCCGAGTAAACCTGGGTTCCTAGAGCAGGCTTGCTTGTGGTAGGTGGCTATTAGTCTCCCTATATTGTTTCAGGGTATGTGAATGTAGTAGATTGTCATATACCTTGAAGGCTAAAGGAATAAATGGTTACTCTACGGTTGGCAGTAAACCTATGTTTCTAGAGCAGGCTTGCGGTAGGTGGTTGTCAGCCTCCTTTTAGATTCATGGTACATGTGTGTGTAGTGAATTGGCATATATGTCTCATTCCTATAATGAGTAAACTAGACTAGAGACTGGTTGAGTCTAAAGTGTAGTCAGTCGCCGTTGTATCTTTACTATTTGATGATTTGATATTTTGAGATAACATTTATTATTATTGATTGTGATTTGGATTGTCTTGAATTATCTTTATGATTTGTATAATATTGGATATCGTTTGAATTATTCGATGGGCTATCTCATATTATTCACTGATCATATGATTTTATGATATTGTATTAGAGCATTGCTATGTGTTTTCCCGATTCACTTGATGATTTCATTTTCTACACTGATGTTTTATATATGAATGACTCACCCATTTGACATAATATTTGTGACATCCCCTTCTTGGAGGCCTAAAAATAACAGATATAGATGTTGTAGTCATCCGTAGTTATTAATTCTGGACGACCAAATACGGTAGTGTTAGATACATTAATACACAGAAACACGTGAATGTGGAAAGTCTTAAAACATCAAACAAGATCCTCATTGTTAGATACATTAATACACAGAAACACATGAATATGGAAAGTTTTAAAACATCAAACAAGATCCTCATTCCATTTTAAAACATTTCAAATTCATTACATAATTCCAATACAAAAACCACGTTCAGACAAATTAGATTTATTACGACATATGCCAAGAGCGACATATGAAGATTCCCCCTTTGAATGATCAGAGTATATATAGGTAATTTAACAACTTTGCCTTTACAACAACAATAAAGCAGAATCACAATAAAGAGAACCATAGACAGCTATAACGCCTCCTGCACATCTTCGGAAGCTTATTTGTCTAAAAAGGTACCTGAAAACCTCGACTTTCAAACTACTCAAAATTAATTGAGAATTTGAGAGTTTAAAGGTAAATATAAACTTCGAGTTAGGCATAAATCATGGTATGAATAATAATGTACCATCTCAAACTAATTAGCTATCTAGTGAGACCATACCGCTTAGCGGAATGTCTTTTTCTATTACTAGTATCCTAAAAACTTTATAAAACCATATACTGTGCTCCATAATGGTTAAAACAATTCAAAAAAATATTTTGATATACAACAAATAATTCAACTATAGATTTCCCATCCCTATTCCTTTTAACTAACTGTCCCATTTATAGTTTTTAAGTTCATTATTAACCGATTAGTTTCCAATGGCTTACTAATAACCTGTTTAGTGTTTGTAGACTCCCTGTTCGATTTCATAGTTTTCATGAGATCACTACGAACCTATTGGCCCCTACCAATAGCTTTCATGGGTACACTATGAACCTATTGGTCCCTGCTAATATCAAATCATAGTTTGCATGGGCTAATTATGAACCTATCTTCATGACATTTTCATTTAAACATGTCTTGGGCTTAATATGAACATATTAGCCCCTTCCAATATCTTCTTTTAATATTTTAGCATCCTATACTTTAGTCTTCCTGACCTTCTGGATGCAATTCTACTCATTCAAGAGTTAATTTAGTAGATATTCACTACTAGGTCAACCTAGTTGGTTATTCTTCCATTCCCCAAATACAATTGTGGGTTCATTACAATGTAAATATATACATATATGAAGAAGTAAACATAGTAACTTGGTTAATCACTTGAACCTATTAATAAAAAAAATTACTTCAACAACTCCATACTTGATATCATTTCAAACCTCTTTATTTATGCCATGGTTTTCCTTCAAAATGAGATTGGGTTATTCGTTTTGAATACTAAGGCTTTCAAAACCTTAAAACCATACCTTCAAAACCCCCGGATAACCTCCTTCAATAGCATAAAAAAATTCATTTCAAAACACAAAATAATTTATACTTTTGAAGCTCTTTAAGACACTCCTTTCATAACCAAGATGTTACTTCCAAAGGCGGAAGTATCGAAACATTATTTAGTAATCCTTAGAAACATAGCTTCGAAACCAATGAAAGAGCCCCTTTCAAAACCTTTGGGTTTACTCAAAACATTTTTAAACCAAAGTGAATATATATGTATGTATCTCTTTCGAAACCTTAATTCTTTATATAAATTTTTTTGGGAAAAGTTCGATGGCATTGGCACCATCAATTCGAAAGCTTCAAAACCTTTAAGTAAAACATTGAAGGAAAGCATCGAAACTCCCTTTTGAAGCCATTGCCTTTGAAACCCTTAAACCCTTTTGAAAGAATTTATGTTGTAGCTTAGTACATCTTTAGAAAAAAAGCTACCCTTCAAAAGCATTGATGACTTCAACACACTCAAAAGGCAAAAAGAACGGCAGCCAGGCTCTAACTAGGTCGGAACCACCAATTCTGAAAGCGTTGTATTTATAAAAAAAGACTTGTTTGAAATTTTGTATTTAAAACTAAATGACGACAATATTCTTCAAAAGATATTTAGAAAACCCCTTTTGATAACTTATGTTTTGACTTATTCGAAAGATTTAGTAAAACAAAGGCGGGCACTTAACATTTTTAAAACTGACAAAGGTATCGACCCCATGGGAAGGCATGCTTTCGACATCATGCCTTCTACCTTCCTCTAATCCACTATGTACCACGTTGATACCTTGTGTATTGTTTCAGCTTAGTGAGGTTTCGACTTAATGGAAGGTGGAAGCTATGAGTTGAAAGGCACTTCTAATAGAGGCAGAACTCGCTTTTCTGGGTAAAAGCTGATTATTGCCAATTAAGGCAAATTCTTTTTAACTAACCTTCTCACATGTAAATATGTGATTGGTTGCCTCAACTTTTCAAATTCCTTACTAAAATAACTGCCGCATAATTTCAGATCTAAACCAACATTAATTTAACAAATAAACCCTTCTATTAAGCAAAATCAAAATTGCACTTAAATCCTTCTTCTAAAATAATTTATTTTTCAAAGTAAATCTCTTAGGAAAACTACCCAAAAATTATAAACATTCACTTTTAACATGTTATCGAACATATCCGAATTTCAAACCCAAATTCTCAATATAATTTCTGAAATAAATTTCTTAACCCAATTAACCATATTTTCCTTGGAAAATTCATAATAGTATTTCCATAACTTGGAACATTATCAAAATTTAAACCCAATTCCAATATCATGTTTTTCACATAAAATATAATTTTTTTATGACATTCGACAATATAATTTTTTTCATGAAATTCAACAATTGGTTTTTCCCTAAACCACATAAATCCCCATTTAAACGATCCCATTAAATCAAACAAATTATAATTCAAGCATATCTTCATCCAAAACATCATAAAAACGAATTTAATCTTAAAATATTCGTAAAACAAAATAGAGATGGTATAAATTATTATTCACCATGATGAAGATAAGGAGATCGAATTGAGATTGTGATTTATTCCCCTAAGCTTCAATCTCTTGTTTTTTAATTGAATTCCTCTTTTCTTTCTTTGTCAATGGTTGGCTCCTCTTATTAGTTTGAGTTTTGATTATTTTTTGAAAATGAGAAAGTGAACGTGAATGGTATAACGAACAAAAATATATAAGGTTATGGTAATAAGTGCAGTTAATTCCCAATATGCCCTTATGTAAATTAAGTAACATAGAAACCATTCTTAAGCCCATTTAATTGGTTAATCATGTCCTTCTTATCATTTATTAAAATCTCAATCCTCTTATCACTATAATTATTTACGTTATTCTATTAAATTTATCTAATTAAATATCTTGAATAATGTTTAAAAAAATTAGGGGTGTTATAATATTCTTGATTTTTATTTAATTGTTTGTATGGGTAATGACATTTTTTACTGTGTTTTGTGATGTTTTGCAGTATATGATATTTGAGTTTGTATAAGATAAAGTTATTATGTCATTACCCAATATATACAAACTACCATATGTTTATTGACCTTGGATTTAGATTTAGTTTGACCCATGTGTTATTCATAAAATACTCTGGTTAGTCTGAGACATTTCAAGTGCAGGGACAGTGAGATCATCTTGTACTTTGGGCTTAGAGGAAGCTAGTATACAGTGTATTGGTTATCATCTAGTATTGTATTATCTCTTGTATTTACATTTATGGGATGTATATTAGGCATATATATTATTAGTGCAGTTGACTCTATAATCTCTGTTATTTATTACATATGCTACTAGTATGGCTCGTGTTTCGCACATGGGCTGTTTGTGTTATTATATACGTTGATATTTTGTTTGAGCGTAAAAATGTAAACAGAAAGTAAGGGCATTTTTGGAATTTCAAAAGGATACCAAGCAAATTAGTTAAACAAATTTTCTTTATTAGTAGTAGAGATGTATTTTTCTATTCTAGAGGCATATGTGTTTATTTCTTTGTGCTAATATTGTTACGTCTATTGATGAGTAACATTTAGTGTTTTAATACGTAGTTGTGTTAGCTCAAAAGATTATTCACGTGTGTACCTCATATCTCTTATTCCCTGTATTATCCGGCATTATTGCTTTGTAATACTCTTGGAATTTATGTGTATGGAGGTGGGGGGTTACTACATGCTTTGGGTTCACATACAGTTAGCTTTAAAGAATGCATCAAGTAGCATTAATTTGAGAGCTCCATTGTTGAAGCCCTCGCATGAGATCTCCTCAGAAGCATACGAGTGCTTTTCAGGAGCACTTGCATAAGCACTGCTTAAGAAAATTTGCTCGAGTGCTCCATGCATGCCTCAGAGCATGCTTGGGGGTATCCTATGAATACTTGAGTGCTTTGGTCTTCGACTAGAGCGCTCTCTCTAGTTTAAAATCAGAGGGCTTCGGTCTGTAAAAAAAATTCTTCGATTGGAAGAAAATGCGGTTGTAAGCAAAGCACTCATTAAAGAAATGACTTCACCAGAAATTTTCAACCAACTGTTCCCAGCTTTAAATATATCATGTAAAAGTAGATAATGGGATTTGACTAGATCAAAAGCTAAGCTACAAGAGAAGAGAAAATAAAAGAAAAGAGAACGAAATCAAAGCAACTCCTCAAGAACCAAAGAAAATTTAAAAGCTCCACTACTACTCTACCAAGAATCTTCCTTAGAGTATTATTTTTATAATCAAAGCTCAACTATATGAAAAATATGCACGTATGAAAAAGAAGATAAATAAGAGCAAGAAAGTAAATACATGACGATTTTTGTTGAAGCACTATAAATTTGGTATCATATAGTTATGGTTCTTTTTACCTTTTCTTTTATGTGTTTGATTCATTTATATTCTATGGTTTATATGCTACTTTTCCATTTTTATTCCCACTCTTTTATTCTTAAACTCTTCCTAGAATTCTATAAAAATATTTATCCAATTCTACTGTTTAAAAAATAAATCAGTAAAAAGTATATCAAGCTTTGCAATCGAAAACATCGTAAATAGTTTGATGCTTTTACTAAGAAGGAACAAATCCTCAAAGTCATTTTCTTTTCAAACTTTCTTTATTGAAAATCTACTTTTCTTTGCAAAATTATTATCTCTAGATCTTTGTTTTCTAGAATTTCTATAAAAAATAATATCGATTCACGCATACCCAAATCTTTGTGCTATTTTTCTTATGAAACAAATTTATTATAAATAAATTATTTTACATAATTATTGAGTATGATTATTTTCATGCATATAAAGTATTCTATTTTTCCCCAAGCTTCTAATAAAAGCTAGCAATCCATTGTTTAAGAGCGTCGTGGGTTCAAATAGCTGATTTAAGATGGACTTTGGATTCCACAAATAAGGAATATGTAGAGAAAAAAGCATTCTATAAGCTATTATAAAACATTCCTAACATGTTTAATCCAAAAATTAGAGACGATAGACAAAGACAAAGATTAAAAAGGATGCCTGATTTTGTGAGAGAAAAAGGCAAATAAACTTCAATTGGCAAGGTTAGAGGTGATGCAAAAAAGAAGGAGAGATGATGGCAGAGAAGATGGCCTGAGAAAGAGTCAAGAAAGGCATCATGAAGTATAAATGCATGAAAGCAAGATGGACCAAAAAAATATGTTCAAAATGAAGGAGTTCAAGTCATTTTATATCCAAGGCCCAGAGGAATCTAGGATTTTAGAAGCAAAGGCGGCTAAAGGTTGGATGATTTCTAGACCCAAATATTCCCTAGCACTCATTGTGCGAGAGAGGTGCTTAATCCAATAAACAGAAGAAGAAAAAAATCAAGGAGCGAAGATCATTGGATTTAAGGAACGAGAAGAGGTTAACCAAACTATACTCAAGTGATGCTATAATCCAGATCCAATTGAAGATGAAACCACCACATTAATGAAGGAAATGATTCAGAGCAACTCAATTGGAGGTGACGTATCCAAAAGCCGCTTCGGGTATGGATGTTAATTTTATACGAATGTCCATTATCCGACTCGGTTCGAAATTGAAAGATGTCCATCCATGTTCGTCCATATCACATTTAAGATATGAATTAGGACAAGAAAATTTGTATGATGTTTTGTTCGTACAAATTGTTCGATGAATTTTCAATTGTCGTACATCGTGCATCCGTTGTCTGGCTCATATGAAGAGTGTTAGAGCCAAGCCTCATCTGATTCATGTCCAACCGAAACTCTTATAGAACAGAACATGAATACACCTATGTCCTAGCCGATCCATCTGATTAACACCCCTTGCTTGGGGTGGGTAGAAGTGTTAACCGGTATCATTCAAAGAAAAAAAAAATTCTTAAGGAATATTTCAATAGGGCTCAAGAGAAATGTGAAAGCTAGGAGTTGATGATGCACTAAAAAACTATGCATTATAAGTTGGAGTTTCAAAGGAAACTCGAATTGGGAAATCATAGCTGAAAAGAAGGCGTTGAACCTCATAAACTTTTAGAATATGACTAATGGATTGCTAATGTTGGATGAACTCATTGAAGAAGGAAAACTTAATACATAGCAAGGAACAAAGATAAAGCAAAGAAGGCATAGAATCGAAAAGACGTTGTAGCCCAACACGAAGAATACATTGAGTTAAATGAGGCAAGAGAAGTATTCTTTTGAGTGCAAAGCACATATAATTATGCAAAGACTTACTTTTCAATACAACATCAACCTTAGAGTTGAAATTGAAGGACTTTTTTTATTTTTCATGATACACATGGTCATCGCACTGAATGCAGCATCTAATGGAATAAAATGGAGATGTGATATAAAAGTGTCATCCAACATAGTACATCCGAGAGCTTATCAGGGTTAGACGTCTCACAAACAACAGAGAATAAGAATTACACCATATTTTCTTAAATATTAAGGAAGTAAATTTTAGATTTTAGGGTTTCAAGACTAGAGCAAATATTTGAATTTCCAAAGTGCAATTGAAGGAATGAAACTGTTCTAATCACTTTTATCATTGTGGATAAAATAGAGAAAAATGCATACACCAAACTGACCTAATTTCTTCTACTTTAAATTAACAATGATAGAGTTAACGGTGTTCCCTAGGAACAATTATGTATTTTGATTAACTTAACTCTTATAGTGAATCATATTTGAAATGAAATAAGCTTTTGGTTTTATTTCTATTGTATATATTGTTATATTGGGATATAATTAATATTTTTATCACATTAGATGTATAAAAGTAGAAAATCCTTAAGAAAAGTATTTAATCAATTGTATTGATGAATTTATTTGTAACCACATATACTGATTCAAATAAAATAACTACTTATCCTTAAATGTCTCAAATCAAGATGCGTAAAGGAAAGGATATCAATATATCATTGAGATTGCAGTATGATATTATCTTCATACGATGAATTACTCATGACCATTGGTGTAATGATCCAACTTCTCAACCCTCAAATGTCAACATTAATACATCCATGGTATTCATATGCCAAGCACCAAAAAAATGTCGAAAAGATAAAAAGTTAGGGTAAAAGAAAAGAAAACGAATAGCACAAGAAAGAAACAACGCAATATCATAATCTCACAACGAAACTGTAATATATAATATTAAAGGAACCGTACAAAGGTTTACTTTGAACACAAAAATATCAGAGTTACTAAAACCTAAGTACTATCATCAACCTGGACAGTTATAACTGTATGTCCTCACAATGCCGTTATATACAACACAAAAATGCAGCAGAAATAAGAATACTGTGGAAGCCAATCATCCAGCTTCTCTCTATAAGCTCCAAAGCATCTATAGCTAAATTTGGAGACATACACTGGACTGACCCGAGCATTATAAGAAAATAACACCTGCATTGGTCTGGTAAACCAGAACTCATGAAATAATAGTGACATATAATAGGATCTTTTGGAGACCATATGGATTACCACAATGGTTTTCCTCTCAAATGAAACCAACCATTCATTAAGTTTAACATATAGTGATATAATATATAATGTCTAGAGTGTAGCACATAAATCATATCAAATAGCTACTGTGTGAATGGCACAGCAATAATAGGTATATAATCAGTAATGCTAAGGTACATTTGTATATCTATTATTTTCCTTAGAGACACCCCCAGCAAACTTAAGTACATTCCCATGACAAGGATCAAAAACTTCTTCCGAGCATTGTATATCTCTGGAGAGGATATATTCTAAGGTAAACACAACAGCCCTAATGGTGAACTGCGTGGCACCAAGTATAACCAACTCTCGGTAATCGAAAGCATACTTTAGATTTTGAGTTAAGATATCCTCATGGGTAGGCCAAACCCAAGATTATGAATTCTTCTCTTGTTTTAATCATTCCCGACATCGAGGCTACTTTTGGCATCCATCACATAAGTCTTCATCACTCGAGCAGCACATAAATCCACAATTGGATCTCTTCAACTAGAATAGATAATGATTCACTACATGGATTGAGTGTAATTGTGACGCCCCACCCCGAGACCCACATTAATAAAGATTATTACTAGGTAATACCGTCTGCTAATGTGGAGAATAGGGCTGGGTATGAGCGGCCATCTATAGCCTTGTCTTAAATATCTATTGAATACATCGATAAATGCTCTATATATTTTTTCTAATTCAAGTGGATCGACATATCCAATAAATACTTAATACTAAGTTATAGGTGACTATAGGATCTATCAGAACAAAATACAAAAACTCAAATGCAAAACACATCACAAAACAACATTTAATCAAATATAAACACATATACAGATACACAACAGAGTATACAAAATGATACATCACATATGTGGTATGACGACCACAATATACATGAATCAAAATAATATACATATCAGAGTGGAAACAAAAAGGACTACAACAAAAAGAGAAGCAGAAAAGTCCAGGCAGAAGCAGAATAGGCTAAGTCCATAAGGGTACCTAACTTGAAACACCTCGGTCTCGGGTGGGGCTTCACAGTAATGTTAGGACTTTTCAACCTCCGAATGTCGACATTAATACATCCATTGTATTCATGTGGAAAGCACCCAAGTGTTGGAAAGATAGAACTTTAGGATAAAATTAAAAGAAATGGAAAAGGAACAAGAAAGAAGAACACAGTACCAGAATCTCATATGCAGAACGATTATATATATTATCTCAAAAGGTCTTTACAAAAAAGAAAACTTTGGTATACATACATCTATCAGTGTAAACTGACCTATCATCAGCCTGGATAGTTATAGCGGCCAGTTCTCATAAATGCTGATATATATAAATCAAGTAATGCAGTGGAAATAAAATATGGTAGGATATCATCTAGCACCTCTCCAAGAGCTTTAAAGAACCATAATTAAACACACTTGAGCTGACCTAAGCATTAATAAAATAACATCCAAACCAGTCTGGTAAATCAGCACGAGAAAATCAAATCATATGCATTATTAAATTTGTAAAACCCTTCAAAATTAGATATCTTGTAAGACCACACCATCAATAAACATGGATGTGATTTTATCTTATGATAACCAAACCATTTCTATTATAAAATCCAGTTATTAAATAATAATGTCTACGGTGTGAAATATAAATAATCACATAGTCATGATGCATGTGAGTGTACATCACAACAATAATAGGTATACAATCACAACCGCTATGGAGGTTTCGCTTATTGTGTAAGGTTTCCATGCAAACCTTATTGAATCAAAGACGACTTCAATCTACTGCACAAGGGTCGGAGATATTATTTTGAAGCAGCATGCATCCCCAGTGAATTTACCATAGGAAACACATAGCTGGCTAAACTAGCCGAGTGCATCACTCTCACATGCATATCTGTAAGTAACTCTAGGATGGAGTCGCATGCACCCTCGTTAGTTGCTAACCCTATGGCTATGCATGATATCTCTTGTTTTAGTCATGTCCATTGGTAAGACTACATTCGGCATTTTAACACATGAGTCACCACTCGAACAGATCTTTCGCATGAGCTCCAACGCGAAAAGATCTCAATACTACACATGGATTCCCAAATCTCAATAGATCTCGAAATCACATATGGATTTCCATACAAAACAGGTCAAAAATCGGACATGGATTCCCATATCCTGAGTAGATCATGAATAACTACATGTATTCAGGCATCTCATACAGATCTCGAATCTCCACATAGACTCTAGCATCTCGAACCAATCTTGAACCAATCACGAACCTCTTCCACATCATAGAACACGTATATGGTTTTGAGTGGTTATGGTTTCAAGTTATTTTTTATAAGTACATTCCTCCGCTCATCGAGTGCTTCAAAATCAATCGATCGATTTCTTAGTAATCTTAAACAATACATAAGATTCACAAGTCATCTCTTAACGATTTAAGCGAATGGATTTCCTTATCATTTATCCTAGAAGAGCAAAACGAATTTGTATGTATAGTATAATGTCACCGAAGATAACTGTACCATATAATTCCCATGTTTCTTCAAGATATTTCCAAATTATATTTGGTCAAATAATATAACAATGAGAATAGTCGCACATGGTAAACTAACCCCCACATACTATCTGTAATGAACCTAATTTGGACAAACACTATTTAAGACATATATTTAGATAAATTAAATAAAATAATGTAGAAGGTTAAGGGATTGAGATTTTTATGATAATAGAGTAGCCATGCCTAATTAATCTAAAGCCAATGAGAATTAAAATGAAGTAAGTAAAGGTAACAAGATAAGAGCAAAATAGGAATATATTAAATTCTTATATCCTAAACCCTTATTCCCATTTCATTTACAACGTTCACAAACGAAACTAAATCTAGAGCTTGGTCGGCCACCATTAGAAGAAATCTAAAGGAAGATATGCAAGAATTCAAGAAGGAAGTTTAATTAAATCAACTCAAGTGCCTATCTCAACCTTTTTAATAATCAAGCTAAGGTGAATAATAGATTACATCTCACCTTTATTGCTTTCAGTTTCTAGATAAGATTCAAATTTATTTTGCAATAAAAATTCCATGTTATGATTGTTTAAATGGTTAAATATGCTCGTTGATGAATTTTTTTGTTTCATACAAATTTTATGATAAGATTTGATTTGAAAAACCTATCAAATGACATCAAAATGGCTTGCATTTTTTATATAAGATCAATTATTATTTTCGAGATGAGTTTCAATTTTCATAATTTTCTAAGATGTTATGGATTTATTATGAATTTTCTATAAATAAAATGGTTAAATTGGGTTTGAATTAATTAAGACTATTACATGTTACCTTTGGGTTAGAAATTTTAATATGTTATAAACGTATTAAAAGTGATTTATGAAATTTTTTTGTAGAATTTTCCTAAGTATATTATAAAAGATATAAAATTATTTTAGGTGTGGGACATAAATGTTTTATATATTTATAAACGTAGAAGGGACAATTTTCTAAATGTTTTAAATTGTTAATTACTGAATTCGGCAGCACTTAGAAAATATTTCGAAAAAGAATTGGCAAGCAATTGTATGTTGACAAATAAGACAAGTTAGTTGGGAAGATATTACTTTAAGTAGTTAAAATCCAGTTTTGCAAAGGACTGTTGCTTTGCCACTTTTGGCAGCCACCTTTCGACCCCGTACTACCTCCTCCAACCTAGTCAAAACCTATACACATGGTATCAATGCCTTGGTATGTAGTGGATTGGAGATAATAGGAAAGTATAGAGTTAAAACATTCTTTCGAAGGGGTAGAAGTAGTCTTTATAAACACGGAACTATTTTGGTTATGGAATGATACTTTTGAAGGAAATAGCTTTTGATTTAGTCAAAAACGCCTTTGTTTTTTTGAAAGGGCTTTCAAAAGAGGTTACTGCCTTTGGTTTTTAAAATTATCATTCAAATGTGTCGAAACCTCTGTTTCCACATTCAACCTTTCAAATCAATGCCTTTGAAATGGTTCTATTGCCTTAAACTTCGAAACCACCTCTCTATGCTTTCGAGCAGGTTGGTTTCAAAACCATCCACTTTCTTTTACTTTGAAATAATGCTTTTGAAAGAGTTTCTTTTCCCCTAGTTCTTTTAAGACCCTTGTATATATTGGAACTTAAACCCAAAGATTTCATAAGGAACGATTTTAAATGTTTGTTTAGACTTCAATGTTTTCGAAAGGTTTACTTGATTCTTTAAATGGAAGGTTTCCAATGCTTTCGAAAGGTAAGTTTAAATAGTTTTGAAAAGAGGATGTCTAAGTTTTTATCAAGATTTTGAAGGGATACTTTCAATGATTTCAAAAGGTCTATTTTTCAAAAAGTTTCAAAAGTATGTTTTATCCTTTGGCCTAGTGTTTCATAGTATAGTAGTTAGCTTATTTGGAAGGGGTAAATTCAACGGGTTCGAAAGGTATTCTTTAAAGTTTAAGCAAAGGTTTCGAATGGTCTAGCATTTTAGCCTAAGATCTTTTAAGTTATAAAGGGTTTTAACTTTCTTTGGAGGGATAGATAATCCCACTATATTTCATCAATATTGTTTTTTGTAAAGCCTATATCTTGCCAATGATGTTTAGTAAACAAAAAGTATATCTTCCATGTTTAAATATGATTTAAAGGGTTAAATCATTTTGAAAGAAATGTTTTCAAGGAAAATTTGATGGGGTAGTTAACCCTAAGTAAATGACACAGTTATTAGAATAACAAATAGGATTGGTATAGAGTTGTACCCTATTCTTTAGCTAATAAGCCCCTAGCTAATATAGGTCCAAAATTCCAGTGTGTAGGGCTTTGTCACAGGTAAGAAAAAAATGATGTTACATACCGAAAGGAATATACGGGGAGATGATAGGTTATTTGTGAGCCTTAAAAAACATTATGTCCAGTTGAACCTAGAATAAGATAGTAAAGGGCAAATAGCCAAGCAGTGTGTCTGACGAATGTTAAATAATTGATTATGTCTGTTAGGTCCGAGACAGCCAATGGTTAATAGTTATCCAAATAAAACTATATTTTTGGGGACAGATAGTCCATTGATTACCTGATTCTTGTGCATATATGATATTTCTATAATTGCTTTGACCATTCTGATTGTAGGTTTTTGATTTGCAAAAGATATGTTTTAAAAAGGGATATTATGAGGGGAAACTGGTTTCGCTAAGCAGCATGGTCTCACTTAATGTCAAATAACCGAGATGTAGAGAATTATTCACACCAGGCTTTATGTTTTACTTGATGTTTATGTTTTCCACGTAAACTCTCGGGTACTCAAAATTTAATTTGAGTAGATTGAGAGCTAAGGTTTTTCAAGTTTAGTAGGTTGAAAGCTTCTGAAGACATGCAGGAGACAAAGCTAGCTATATAGGAGCTATTTAGTTTTATTTCTACTGTAATGTATTGAGACTGATATGTCTATTTAGTACTTTGATCATCCAAGGGGAATCTTCATATGTCGCTCTTTGCGTAACTTGTAATAATTATATTTGATCAAAATCTAGGAATCATTTGGGATTATGTATCTAGATATGAAATATTAACTTGAAATGTAATCATAAAAATTGTTTGAAACCTGTGTTAATTTAATTTCATATTCAAGTGCTTCTTATGTTATGGATACCATTATCATTACCGTATTTTATCACCGAAAGTTAATACTATAGATGACTACAACATCTGTAGCGCTTAGCTTCAGGCCTCAATATAAGGATTGTTACAACTTGGTATCAGAGCATAGGTTTATGAGAAACTTAAAAGAATTTTCAAACTTAAAATGATTTTGAAAACATAATCCTAAGGAATTAGAGAAAAGGTTGGGGTATGGGATAACATTATAGTAACATACTTGTATTTGTTATATATAAGTTTATGCATTATCTCTATTCTCCCATCTCTCCTAGGATATTCTTCTCTATCTTACAAAGGCTCGAATGTGGATTTTATGGACGTAATGTAGGGATGCTAGAAGGGGAAGAGTTAACATTGGTGGAGGAAGCACCACAACCAACGAGAATGCCAAGCCAAACATGAGAGGGAATCTTGGTCAGGCATAAACTGCTAATGTTTGTGCTAGAATGCCGCAAGTTGATATGGGAGCCATGTATCGGTCCTTCGTTAATATGATGTAGGCTGCAATTGATGTAGTATTAGTTGGAGAAATGCTAAAGGAGGAAATTAGGGAGCCCCGTTGGTCAATAATTATGCTGTGTTAAGTACAGGTTGTGCCAAACTGGAAGGAAAATGTTTGACGCAATTGAAGACACAATTTAAGTGGATAATTGATTACTTGATTGCGAGAGGCTTTTTGCTAATTTGGGGCTCAATGATGAGCAGAAAAGGAGGATTTCTTTTAGGCAGTTACATGGAGCAACACTATACTAGTGGAACAGCGTTACTGTCGGATTCAATGAGGAGATTATGACTTGGGTTGAGTTCAGGAGGAGGTTTGAAGAAAGATTTATGTTGGGGATTGCAAAGTCAACTCTGCTGCAGGAAGTTTGCTTAATCGGAGAAGGAAGATATGACTGTGCTTGAGTATGCAACCAAATTTGAGGAGCTATCGAGATATGGATATGCTACGGTTGATACTATTACCAAAAGGAAAGAGAAGTTCATAAGCGGGTTGAAGCCTGAGCTTGCTAAGGCCACATAATCACATTATAGAGATCTCTATGATGCAGTTGTTGAGATGGCTTTAAGGAAGGAAGAGATGCTTGCTTTTCTTGAAGGAAATAATGCAAGGGAAGCTCAAGGAGGGAAAAACTAGGAGAGGAAGTTTTTCCATAAGAAAGGAGCTTAGAAGAGTGGAGCTGCCAAGAAGGGAAAGGTAGAAGTTGTCTATTATAAGTGTGATAAGAAGGGACCCTATGCTCATGAGTGCTGGATAGGCAAAGGGAAGAAAGCTACTGATAAGAAAGAAGGGAGATGTTTCAACTGTGATCAAATTGGATATTATAAGAACTAGTGCAAGGAGCCAGCCAAGGATGGAAATGACAAAGTGTTTGCATTGGAGCCAGTTACCTCGAGACCAACAACAAAGGAGAAGAAAAAAGCTGTGTTAGGAGGTACGCTTTTGATTTAAGGTGTATCAGTTAGAGTTATATTTGATACTAGTGCATCACATTCTTCTATATCTTATTGTATGGTAGATAAGCTTAACAAAGAACCCTCATACCTAGTTACTTCCTTAAGGGTTGTGAATCCGATAGGACGATATGCGACTCTTAGAATGAGATTTGAAAGTCTAGAGTTTGAATTGTTAGGTCATGCATTTATTTGCTATTTGCATATGTTTGATTTCATAGGGTTTGTATTGTTTTGGGTATGGATTAGTTAAGTAAATACGATGTTAGGATATTTTTCCATGATAGGGAAATATCACTTTTAAACCCTGACTATAGCGATCGAATAATATATTGCTATGAAGGCAGAAGACAAGTCGAATTGAGTTTTCATTGCTAGAGAATTCGCAGATATCTTTGAGACCATAATAGGACTGCTGCCAAGATGAGCTATTGAGCTTCGAATAGATTTAGTACCAAAAGCAGAACCAATAAGTAGATCTCCAAGAAGAATGACACCTAACGGGATGAGGGAGCTAAAGGTGTAGTTGGTGGATATGGAAAGTAAGAATGTTATCATACAAAGCAGTTCGCCATTGGGAGCATCCACAGTGTTTGCAAGGAAACCAGACGGATCGTTAAGGCTATGTAACGATTATCGTAAGTCGAATGAGAATATGATAAAGAATCGTTATTCGTTACCTAGAATTAACGATTTGTTTGACCAGTTAAGTGGAGAAAAAGTATTTTCCCAGTTGGATTTGGCAACATGATTCGATCAGCTTAGACTAGCCGGGGATAGTATTCCATTAATGGCATTTGGAGCCCAATTTGGATTGTACGAATGGTTAGTGATGCCTTTTCGACTAACTAATGCCCTGGCATTCTTTGTAGATTTGATGAAGATGATATTCCAAGAGCATCTGGACAGACTTTTGTTAGTGTTCATAGATGACATTTTGATATACTTTAAAGATGAAAGAGAGCATGAAGTTCATCTTAGAGTGGTGCTTGAGACGTTCAGGCAACATTAACTAAAAGTGAAATTTTCGAAGTGTCATTTCTGAAGGAAGGAAGTGAAGTTCCTTGGTCATGTATCTCAGAGAAAGGGTTGTCAATAGATCTAACTAAGATCGATGTAGTGAATAGTTGGAAGAGATCTGAGAAAGTGACTGAGATAAAGAGTTTTCTTGGATTAGCGGTTTATTATCGAAGATTCATTAGAGATTTTTCACAGATAGCGGCATCGATTTCTAAGCTAACTCGGAAGATGTGAAGTTTATCTGGACTAATAAGTGTGAGGAAGCATTCCAGAAACTGAAATACTTATTGACAAATGTGCATGTGTTAGTTGTTCCAGAAGGGAATTAGTGGCTATACAGATGCTTATGGAACATGATTAGGAGCTGTGTTAATGCAAAGAGGTAAAGTGATTGTCTACGCTTCTCGACAGCTCAAGCCACATGAGGTCAGATGTCCAACTCATGATTGGAATTGGCTGTGGTAATATTTGCATTAAAGGTGTGGAGACATTATCTTTTGGGAGAAAGATTCAAGTGGTATATGGATGATAAGTCATTGAGATATTTATTCTCTTAGAAGGAGTTGAATTTGAGACAGTAGAGATAGTTAGAGTTTTTAGCCGCTTATGGCTTTGGTATGAGTATACACCAAGAAAAGGCGACAAGCTTGCAGATGCACTTAGCAGGAAACATCAGAATGCAGTATTAGTGATGATAGCTAAGTGGAAAGATTTAGAAGCCTTGACTACATGTAGAATATAGGGGAGATCTAAAGCTAAGTATAGTAATGAAACCGCTATGTTTTACATGATTAGAAGTTCGACCAGTGATAATCGAAAGGATTGCTTTTAAACAAGGGAGGGATCCAATAGTAGCTAAATGGATCAAAAAGTTAAGGGATGGAACAGAGAGCGATGACTTGAAAATTTTCAATCTTGACCAGAATGAGTGGTTGTGGAAGAAAGGGAGACTAAGTGTTCCGAATGTAGTAAACATTAGGAAAGATGTTCTTGGAGAATGCCATCGTTTGAAGTTTTTATTCATCCCGGAGGAACTAAGATGTATCAGGACATGAAAAGAAGTTTCTTTCGGGAAGGCATGAAAAGAGATGTAGGCTTATAGGTGAAATAGTGTTTGAACCGTCAATAGGTTAAAGCTGAACATCAGAAGCCAAGTGGATTGCTTCAGCCTTTAGAAGTTCCAGTTTAAAAATGGGATTCTATTTCAATGGATTTTATAGGCGGGTTGCCAAGGTCGGGCAGTGGAAATGAAAGTATATGGGTTATAGTGGATAGATTGACCACGAGTGTCTAATTCATGCCAGTTAAGTCAACTAGGACGACGCATGTTTTAGCTAAGTTGTTTATGAAGAATAAGTTAGACAGCATGGAATTCCTAGTAGTATAGTAAGTGACTGAGATTCCTTATTCATTGGCAAGTTCTAAAGAGTCCACAGGAGATTTTAGGTACCAAGCTTAAGTTGAGAACTGCTTACTATCCACAGACATATTGGCAAACATGAAGAGTTATCACAATCTTAGAGGATTTGTTAAGAGCTTATGTGCTAGACTTTGGTTGTTAATGGGAAGGCCATTTACACTTAGTCGATTTTTTGTATGACAACATTTATCAGGCTAGTATAAGGATGGCACCGTTTGAAGCTTTGTATGGAAGGTCATGTATATCTTCGGTTTGTTGGTTAGAGGCTGGGGACAGGTTAGTTCTTGGTGCGGATTTGGTTAGGGAAACCGTAGAAAAGATTGAACTAATTCGGGATAGAATGAAAGAAGCGCAATTTAGGTAGAAAAATTATGCTAATAAGAGACGGAAAGACTTAACGTTCTCAGTTGGAGATCATGTTTTCATCAAGACATCAACCATAAAAGGTGTAATTCGATTTGGGAGATCAGGATAATTGGTGTCGCGATCCGTTAGACCATTTCCTTTATATAAAGGATTAGGAAACTTGCATATAGAGTGGAGTAACTGAACAATTTGGCTAGAGTGCGCAATGATTTCCATATATCTCATCTAAGGAAGTGTGATATCCCGGAATTTCAAGCAATTTAAATGTGATAATCTCTTTTATAAATTAATTAAAATTGGCAAAAATGTTATTTTCCAACAATAAATAATAATGTATTGTTTTTAAATATAGATATAAATAGATTTTAAATAGACTATTATTTTCAAATTTAATAAGTGCTATTAAATTATATATTAATATATTTATTTATTTATTTATTTATTTAAGTTGATTATAAATTTAATTTTTTTAGATTTTAAATTTGAATTGGAATTTGAAATTGGATTTCAATTTGAATTGTTAAAGATAATTATTTTAAAATATTTTGGATATAAAAATATATGAATAAGGTTTTTATTTCAAAAAGATAAAATTTGTTTATAATATTTTCTTTAAAAGAAATTTATTTATATAAATTTGGAAGTATTTATTTAATAATAAAATAAGTACAAAGGTTTTATATTAACATTTAAAAATGGATTAAATATATTATATGTGATTTTATTTATAATATAATTAGTTTTCGTATTATTTTCTCTTTCATTTATACGAATTAAGATATGTATTTATTAATTAAGAAATTAATTTCAAAAAGCTTTCCAATCATTTTAAAAGTAAATAAAAATGAATTATTACATGTGTTAGCTTATAAATCTCCTTAACAACATGTGTAAGGAGATTAATAATGTAATTGACAAATGGTGTTAAATTGTACTAGTGTCATTTATTTTATTTTATTTTCTTTAATTCTAATAAATCATAATAAACACTATATAAACATCCATCTTCCTCTTCACTTCTTTTTCCATCTTTTCTTTTCTAAAGCAAGTAAACAACCTGTAAATTTTTCAACCAAAGAAAATTCAAAACTTAAACCCTGTAATTCATTTCCAAACCTGTAAACTCTCCTGAAACCAAAATCAAAACACTAAAAACATCTCTCAAGTTTAAAACCAAAACTCTGTAATCATTTTCCAAATCAAAAGCCAAAGCCTGTAACCAATTCTCAAAGCATTTTCAAAAGCCTGTATCAAATATTCAAGCAAGCAAGAAAACCTAGAATCAAACAAGAATCAAAGTTCAAGCAAGTTTATAAAGCAACATCAAGCAGTTACAGTGTTTAAAAAAAAAGCAGTAACTAAAGCATTTCAGATTAAAAAAAAGATCACAAAAATTCAAAGCTTTTCAGTTTTAAAGAAATCAAAGCTAATTCAGTCTTCAAAGTTTCCAGTAAATCAAGCTCTCTGCCTTTTCAACTGTGAGTAAACTCTTCATTTAAAAAGCTTAAGTAAATACATGATTATTGCTTTTGAAATTCTGAAATAAGTGATGTTTGCATATGTAAATACAAGTGTGATGTATGTTAGTTTATGTTTTGAACTGTGCATGTCAGTCTTCTCTGTTTCATAAGTTTAAAATTTGAAATTAAATCAAAATTCAATATCCCTCTACTTATTCTATGTTTGGTTCTAGTTTGCAAATGACTTGTATTTGTTTAAAACATAGAGTAAGGTTTATAATTTTATTTAAGCAAATTTAAATGGTAATTATCTAGGAAATAGGAAGAACAATAAGAACTAAAGAATAGGTTAAAATCCATCATCATGGATTATTGATTTAAGTTTATAACTTGAATTGATATTGGAAACTATGAATTTTAAAAATAAAATCAAGATTTCTAATAATGTATTGAGTATGCATTTTGGTGGTGACTGGAAATCAGTTTTAAGGCTAGCTCTAGCGATCAAGGGGTGGTGAGGTCTCGGGGTTTCAACTGGAGGTGGAAGGAGTTACGTTGTGTTTAGGAAAAATAACTAGAGGAGTTCCAGATCATCGAGGTGATGTTGAGGAGGTGATTTAGGTTTTAAAACCTAATTTTGGTCGAGTGTGGAAATGGGAATGATGAATCATCTTTGGGTGATCGAGTGGTATGAGTCTTGGGGGAAGGCAACGTGGATGGTCGAGGAACGTGTGTCCGGAGTCTCGGGACTTCCGGTGATTGGCGTCGATTGTTCGAAGCATTTTCAGGTTTGGTGTTTGGTTCCAGTTTCAGCTGGATTGCTCGATTTCGATCAGGGGTTTATGCGAGTGTTTTGATGGTTGGTATTGTTGCAATAATGATGAGTGATGTGTCGAAAGGTTCATCAGAGGTCGAAGGCGATTTTGGCGATGGTGCATGTGCACGGTGGAGCTCCATTGTCTCCGTGGGTTTTGTGGTGGGTTTGTTCGAAGAAAGGATCAGGGGTTTGGGTAGAGACTCGAGTGAAAACTTGAGTGGATTGTGTGTGTTTAACCTACAGTTTTTTTAAACTTAAAAATAAATTTAAGTTTTTGAAAATGGGAAGAGGAGGGGAGACTCTGGTTAGACCCGAGTGGTCTTCGAGTTTGACCCAAAGCAAGTGCTGTGCAGTTTTAAAAAGGAGTTTTAAAAACAAGGCTTTTGAAATTTTAAAAATTAAATTTAGATTAAACTTTCTTATATAAATTTACTTTAATTATAATAACTGTTTTCTTTAACAATTGGTTAAGAAGTTTTGGAATTTTTTTAATTTAAATTTTGTTAAGTAAAATTTGAAGTGATTTTAAACTTTAGTAAAAAAATGGAATTTTAAAAGTTTTTATAAAAGCAAGCTTTTAAATCTAAACTGAAATTAGTTTTAGAACTATTGCTTGATAATGTTTAAAGCATTTAAAGGAAGTTATAATTTGGTAACTTTTATTTATCAAGTTAAATGATTATTTTATTTTAAAACTTAATTAAATAATTTAATTATGGAAGTTAATTGTAAAGATAAAATGTTTTAAAATGAAATGATATCTATGTCATTTACTAAGATAATGGTTAATCTTGATTAATAATTAAGGTTTTAATGATTTGAGATTAATTAAGTTAATAAGAAATTTAAGTATAAGTAATTAATTATTAATTAATTAATGATAAAGGACTAATTAAGTAATTAATTAAGAGAAATTAATTAATTTTATTAATTAATGATTAAGTATTAATTAATTTGTTATTAAGTTTTATCAATTAATAATTAAGGTTTATTAATTAATAATTAAAGAATAATTATTTAAAGAATAATTAATTGGTGTTTGCACAAAAAATGGACAAACACCTCCAAGTCGTATTATTTAGTCGATTATATGTGATTTTCAATGATTTTAGATGAGTATATAAATATAAAAGAAGTAGGGGCTGAAATGTAAATGACACGCGGATTTATAGTGGTTCGGCCAGAATGTGCCTACGTCCACTTTATATGTTATTATCTCTTTCCTTCAGATTACAAGTACAATGCTTCGTATATGAGTATATGAAAGTAGTTTGAAAGTTCCTTCCTTGCTTGAGCTCTCAAACTTGTCCGCCATTGTTGTACCCCTGCCCCTCTATTTATAGAATGAGGTAGGGGGCAGGGGTCTTGGAGGTATATAGCTGCTGGTGGGCCCGGGCTGAAGCAATCTGGACTGGCAATCATCTGGTTCGGCGGAGGCTTCATTCGGCCGTGCTTGGAGAATGGTTTGGTCATGGTGGTTCGGTTGTGGTGGTGGTTCGGTTGTGGCTTGGATCGGTGGCGATTGGTCCGGTATCATCCTCGTTCGGTATTGTATTGGAGAGGCTGGTCCGGTATCATCTTGCTCGACAGTGTATTGGAGAGGCTGGTCCGGTATCATCTTGCTCGGCAGGAACTTATGCCGAATGAGGACATAGGCTGGGTTTGCCGAATGAAGGGGCCGAATGGACTATAGGCTGGGCTTGCCGAATGAAGGGACCGAATGGAGGCCCGGGCCGAACGAACTTCTTCATGGAGGATATTGGATGGACTTCTAGGTTGGTATTGTCTATCGAACGAAGTGGAGGTTGCGAGCCCGGGTGAAATTGCGGCTTCTTGGTCTTGAGGTCTTCTGGGTGAAAATTCGCCCAACATTTGCCCCCCAAAGTGGGGCACGTGCTTGCATGTGTCGCGCTTTGTTTTTCTTGTGGCAGGAAGATTGGCTTTGTAATGCCAGCGATTGGACGTTCGTATTCTGTTAATGTCCTGCAAGGGAATTTACAGTTTTAGTGTGATTTCGAATAACGGCCGTTCATGATCGAAATATTCGAGATGAAGTGAACTGTGCCGTTCAGGACGAGAGAGTGAGCCCCGAAGGGGCTCGGCATCGTCGATGCCCGGTTTATGTTTGTGAAGATGGTTTATTGCCAGCTCAGAGCATGCCTAGGGATCGTTCGCAACCCCGTACATGTGTAAGTAGCTTAGCCATTTCATAATTATCAAATATCCATATGACCGATGGGCTCAAAAATGCGTGTCAAAGTGTAAATTCCCACGATGGTAGGGTTAATAACCATTCAGAGCGTGCCTATGGACCATTCGAGGTCGCGTACACGTGTGAACGATTTAATCCACGTCGGTGAGGATTTTACGACTTATTCATCGCTATCATATTCTTTATTTTATTAGTAAGATCTGGGGTTCGGGACTTATCTGAGTGAGGCGCCCTACATGCCCCCTGTTTCTGGCTTCTGCTGGTAGAAACAGTTTCATTCGGTTTCGAGTAGGCATATATTCTTATTCGTTTGGAGGTTGGCTGGGTATGGAAGGTTTCATTCGGTACATAGTTGGTCCGGTTGTTGTTGGTCCGGATGTTGTTGGTCCGGTGATAGGTTCTCGTTCGGCATGGGGTTGGTCCGGCAGTAGGTTCTCGTCCGGTATTCCAGAGCTCGCCTATATATAGAGGCTACACCCCCCTTAGTTTTTCTCTACCGAACAAGAGGAAGCCGAATCAAAAGCCCACCGAACCAACTATTTGCCGAATCAAACATTCGCCGAACCAGGTATATACTCTTTTACCGAATGAACTCTATAACCGGATGGGCTTATGCCGAATGGGCACGGAAGCTTTGCTTTGCCGAATGAACCTCAGATTCCATTGCCGAATGGAAGTCAGATCCCATTGCCGAATGAACTTGTACTGCCGAATGAACGTAAGACCCTAGTGCCGAATGGTCTTGAACCTCCAGTGCCGAACGAACTTTGTGTCTGGACTTTGAGTGGAACTCCGGACTTATGTATGCTTGTTTGTTTATACTGTCGTTCTAACATCATGCTTTTTACTTTTGTGTATGCAGATAAATGTCTCGCAAAGTAGAAACTCGATCGGGCAAGAAGAAATCCAGGGATAGCGGAGAAACTTCTGCCGTGCCCCCAGCTCAGCCAGATCCAGCACAGCACGGACCTGCTCCGAGGTCACTAGTCGATGGGTATGGTCCCCAGGGGCTTCTCGTCTCTCCTCCTGATTGCTATCCTAGCTCTCTGAAAGAGGAGCAACTTGATGTCATATCCCGTTCCTTCGGGATTGACAGAGCGCTTATGTTGCTGCCGGAGGCTGGTGTCATGCCGTACAACCCTCCCGAGGGGTATTTTGCCTATAGCCGATATCATTGCATGTGTGGGGCCATTCCTCCTATCAACGCTTGGATAGTAAGCTTCACCACTTATTTGAAGGTGGCTCCCTTCCAGCTTCAGCCTAACTCATATGCTATCCTGGTGAGCCTCTTTGTCATCTTCCAGAGGAGGTACGGGCGTCCTCCTTCTAACCGGGAAATCCGATACTTGTACAACCTGAGAGGCTATAAGAAGGGGTCTTCGTATATTAGTCTGGAGGCGGCCGTACCCTTCAAACCAGTTCTGGACTTGTATTCCAAGTTCACCATGTTCAAGAAGGAGTGGTTCTTCGTCAAGGACGATGCTGTTTCTTTCCGCCTTTTCACTTCCGGCTGTAAGATTGATTTCATTTATATTTTTCATGCGTTTTGACTGTAGTGTTTTTTCTGACATGCTTCTATTTCTGGCTAGCGACAGGTGGTATTGCAGTCGTGGAGGACGATTCCTTAGTGCGAATGGCTGCTGAACTAAAGGCTATTCCGGCACGGGACCGGTCGGCCTCTTTCTTGATCAGGAACGCAACTCTCTTGGAGTATAATTTGATCTTACCGCGCCAGTCCGTGGTTAAGCAAAGGGATACGGCTGAGGAGAGGGCTGCTAAAGCTAAGGAGGGGGCTACGGTAAAGAGCGGTAAGAGGGAGCCTTTCGCAGCGCGTCCTGCGGTTGGGGGGAAGAAACTGAAGAAGTCCGATGGCCCTTCTCCAAGTACTTGCCCGACTGTCCCGGAGGAGGAAGGTGTGGAAGAGGAGGAAGGAGGCGAAGTTGGAGAAGGGTCGGAGGGTGGAGGAGATGGCGACGGTCAAGGTGGTAGTGGTGTTGCCGCTCTAACCTCTGAGCAAGACCTCGAACTGGATGAGGCTCTCCGTCGGGCCTTCGGGGAGTCGGAGGGAGAGTCGGAAACGGAGAAGGAAAAGGAGAAAGAAACGGAGAAGGCAAAGGAAACCGGCAAAGCTGTGGCTTCAGCTAGGGTGACTCCGGCGACGCAAGGTGAACTTTTGTCTTCTGCCGATTCCATTTTCGATAGGGACTTAGAAATTTTTTACGGTTCACTTCCGTCCTGGAATGAGATCCAGGACTTATTGCAGTTTCCCACTCCTCCGCCGGGTTTGTATAATAGATGTGTCTCCTCACTTTTCTTTCTTTTTAACTTAGCACATTTTTTGAATTGCGGATTATTGTATGTTCGTAACACTTGTTCTTTATTTCAGGGGCAGGCCCGGCAGTTAAAACGTCGGATGTTCGACATCGTCTTGAACAATTTAAGTCGAGGAGAGCTTCTGCGAAACCTTCTACTGATCGCACTGGGGACGTAGTCAAGTACCGCCCTCTTCTTGGGGTCATCGAAGAGGGCATTCAGAAAAGGAAGCGGAGCCGTTCCTTATTTGAGTCTTCTTCTGCTTCGCAGCTTCCTACTCCGCCTCCCCTTACTCAGCCTCCTCGTGATACTACGGAGGAGAGCACAGAGCCCTGCCCCCCTCCTCCTCCTTCCAAGAGTTCTACTGTCATTCATATAAGGCGTCCCGATGTGCCTCGCCCCGTGCCTCGTGACCCTTTTGCCGGTCATCCTGATTTAGACCCAAGTTTTCGGGACATTTCATTCGATGAGACCACGGGCGAGCACCTACTTCCCCGCAACCCCATGGTAAGAGTGTTGGACGAGGCCAAATCTTTAGATCTTGATTTACTTACTACACGGGTAGTCACCATGGGGGATGAGGCCAAGGCTAATATCGACCGGGTGGCCGTAGAGACCAAGAAGTTAATGGAGCATCATGCTAAGTTGGTCAAGGCCGGGGAAGAGATCGGGAGTGCTAACATTCGGTTGAGGTTAAAGGTTGCCGATCAGGCCAAGCAACTCGCCGACCAAGCCATCCAGATTTCCCAGCATGAGGAAGCCTCCAAGCGTCTGAAAGAGACCATGGAGAAGGCCAGTAGGGCGGAATTACGGAAGATGGAGGTCGCTTGCAGGGAACGGATTAACATAGCTATCGCAACGGTGGATGAGGTTCGAAATGCGGATCTCGAGCGGGTGGAGGAGTTGTCAGGGAGGCTCGAGGCTGCGGAGATGGCTCAGGCCGAGTTGAAGGAGGAGATGGAGGAGATGAGGAGGTCCCTCAAGTTGAAGGAAGAGGAAATGAGGAGGTCACTCCAGGCTGACTGCTTGAGATACCAATCAGAGAGGGACGTCGCCATCACCAAGTTGCAAGCTTCCGAGGCCCGGGTGAGGGAGTTTGAGGAAAACGAGGGGATGATGGATGAGATGTTGCAGGATATGTACTTCCACACTTGGAAGGAGGGCGGCTTGTCTTGGATGGACGATTACCCTCGGGTCATGGCCAAGGTGTATCTCCAGGCTTTAGAGGAGGCCAGGGTGAATGCGGGTAAGGAAGGCGGAGAGGCTTTCAACTTGAGTGCGGTCACTGCTCAGTTCTCAAAGGAGGAGCAAGCGGCGGTGAAGGAGGGGATGCGGCTACTCGCTGCAGAGGAAGCGGGCGTGCAGTTGGATGATGAGGATCAAGCGGCGGATGCTGGTGAGTTATTCTTTTCCCTTTCTTTTCTTTTCGTGTTTTCATAACTTGATCGTTCGTTTAATGAATTCCTCTTCTGATCTGGACAGGTGGGACTTCAGATCCACATGCTGGGGGCTCCGATCCTGCGGCTAAGTAGGCTGGGGGAGTTGGTGATGGAGTGTGGATGCATCTGCCATCTTTTTGTTTCTTTTTTATCACTGTTCATGTTAGTCTTTGATATGCAACTGTAATAAAATTATTTGCAAAGAATAACTTCGTGTGATCTTATAATATAAGCTGATTTTGTCATGTTTAAATGTTGTTGCTATCTTTATGTGCTGTGTGAGAAGTATAATTATGTATATGCCTGTGATTCCACTTGTGTTTGATGTTAAGTTTTTGCTTGAAATATAATTTCACGTTTTGCAATGTCAGTGTATGAATAAGTTATGGTTACGCATTTATGTACAAGAGAAGAGAGTACCGCCCTTTATGTTTTATTCGCAGGCGTTAGCTTTGAGTGTCTTGTGTAACTGTTTACGGGTATAGCTGAGCGCCCTGCCACCCAGTACGCAGGCTTAGAGCCTCATGAGTGAATGCTTCCTATTTGGTTTCCTGTACTTTAGAGTTTGTTATACAGGATAGGAGAAAAATATTTAAATGAAATGGAAATATAGTGAAAGTAAAACTTCCAGTCACGGAAGGCCGTCGATGTGCTTAAGTTCGTGGCAAACGGGTTTTGTAGTCACTTTCCCTAGCTGTGGGTCTTGGAGACATTTGTCACCCATCTTACGCCTCCGCGGGGAGTTTTCTTTTTTACCACAGCCGCACTTAAGACACATCGGAGCCGAGATCGCGCACGGTAACTACCCGAACCATTATGGTCCGTAATCGTGGGTATTATTCGATTTACCGTGGCCGGCTAGCGTGGGTGCCGTTGGCCGTGAACTACCCCTGGCTGGCCACACCTTATGTTGGGGCTTAAAGTAGGTTCACGGTTACCGACGAGCCGAACGCCGTAATGAGCTGCCATCGGCTATAGTCGGCCTTTATGATGACTTATAATCGGCTCATTACAGTTGGCTTTGAGGGCAGGCGCACAATGAGTTAACCCGCAGCAGAGGGATGCTGGAGCAAAAGAGTCTCATTGGCGAGTGCATAGAATCGTGGCGTACCTGTTAGGCCTAGTCTAGATGAGGCCGCGGTGCGTCTTGAGTGGAGATGCCATAGGATTTTGTTCAACAGAAAGGGATAAAACTTAACAAGTAGCCAAGACATAAAGGAACAAGTTAAAAAGAGACAAGATTTTTTAAAGTGGTTCGGCACGAAAATGCCTACGTCCACTGATTCTCTTTGTTAATTCACTTCACATGGGCAGTACAAGTTAAGAAAAGTATCGACGGAGGTGTCGGATGTTCCATGCCCTCTGGAACACCTCTCCGTCCACCGTTGACAAAATGTAAGCTCCGTTGTGGAGATCTTTGTGAATTACATATGGTCCGTCCCAGATGGGGTCCAGTGCCCCGGGGCGCGGAAAGATTCGCCTGAGGACAAGATCTCCTTCTTGTAAGCTGCGATGCTTGACTTTGGAATTGTATAGTGCTGCCACTTTTTGTTTGTGGGCTGCTGCTTTGAGTGCTGCATCGTTTCTCCTTTCCTCAATCAGATCCAAAGACATGAGGAGGAGTTCTTCGTTTTCTTCTGGGTTGTAGTGGATCCTACGGTGGGAAGGCACAATAGTCTCAACTGGGAGCATTGCCTCCGATCCATATGCCAAAGAGAAAGGAGTATGTCCCGTTGATGTTCTGAAAGATGTGCGGTATGCCCATAGTGCCGTAGGAAGTTCGTCCACCCAAGCGCCTTTTGACTTTTCAAGTTTCTTCTTGATTAGGGTTTTGAGAATTTTGTTGACAGCTTCAACTTGTCCGTTTGCCTGAGGGTAAGCTACTGATGAGAAGCTTTTATGAATTCCATGCTCTTGGCACCAGTCGGCAAATTCTTCGCTGTCAAATTGGAGTCTGTTGTCTGATACGATCTTGAGGGGGACTCCATACCTGCACAGAATGTTTTTGATCAAGAAGTTGATAACTTTTGCTGAAGATATTTTATTTAAAGGTTCCGCTTCCACCCATTTGGTGAAATAATCGACTGCCACTATAGCATATTTGGCTCCGCCTCGGCCCGTTGGCAGTTCGCCAATTAAGTCAATTCCCCATACAGCAAAGGGCCAAGGGCTGGTCATTTGAGTAATTTCGTTTGTGGGTAATCGAGGGATCTTGGCGAACTTCTGACATCTGTCGCATTTCTTAACGAAGTCTAGGGCATCTTTGTTTAGTGTGGGCCAGTAATATCCATATCGGAGTATCTTTCTTGCCAAAGTCTGTCCTCCAGTGTGATCTCCGCATCCTCCCTGATGGATGTTTGTTAATATCTCCTTGGCTTCCCTTCCGGCGACGCATCTTAATAGGGGGCTAGAGAAGCCACGCCGGTAGAGGATGCCTTCTTGTATTGTGTAGTAGGGAACTTTCCTCAAGATCTTCTTGGCTTCGTCACGCCTGTCGGGTAGTATGCCATCTTGCAAATATTTCCGGATAGGAGTCATCCAGGTTCCTTCTTCGATTGCAGTTATCAGATTCGCTTGTTCGAAACTCGGGGCTAGCTGCCTTGAGATTGCTAGTGCTCCGGGAATGGTGCTGTCCTTCATACTAGCTTGCTTTGCAAGTTCATCTGCCTCTTGGTTTTCTTCTCGAGGAATGTGTTTGATTAGATAATGGTCCAATCGATCGAGCAGCAGTCTGGTTTTCTTTAGGTATGCTGTGAGCCGTTCTCCTCGAGTCTGGAATTCTCCTAGTACCTGGTTTACGATAAGCTGAGAATCACTATGAATACATAAGGAATTGATCCCAATTTCTAGGGCCAGTTCCAATCCCGCTATTACTGCTTCATATTCAGCATCGTTGTTAGTGGCCGTGAACTCCAATCTCAATGCATAGTACAACTTTCTTCCCCTGGGGGTGATGATCACAATACCTGCCCCTGAGCCTTGTTCGTTCGATGCTCCGTCTACAAAGAGGTTCCACTTAATGTTTTTTGCTACTTCAGATTGTTCCTTGCCTTCGTTGGTAGTGAATTCGGCAATGAAATCAGCCATGGCTTGTCCTTTGATAGCGGTGCGGGGATGGTAGGTGATATCATACTGACTTAGTTCGATGCACCATTTGAGGAGTCGCCCAGAAGTGTCAGGACGATGGAGCACTTGTCTTAGTGGTTGATCGGTTAGAACCCTGATGGAGTGAGACTGGAAGTAGTGTCGCAGTTTCTGTGACGCGATCAATAAACAATATGCTAACTTCTCAAGTTTAGGATATCTGGCTTCTGCCCCCGTAAATCTCTTGCTTACAAAGTAAACCGGGCGTTGTGTGCGGTCTTCTTCTCTTACCAAGGCGGCGCTTAGAGCATGAGATGATACAGCGAGGTATAGGTATAACACTTCACCTTCATTTGGAGTTGAAAGTACTGGTGGTCTCTGAAGGTGTTCGATTAGGTTGAGGAAGGCTTTTAAGCATTCGTCGGTCCACTCGAACCTCCCTTTGTCTTTCTTGAGTGCTTCGAAGAAAGGGACACACTTGTCAGTTGCCTTGGAAATGAATCTGCTTAGGGCGGCCACCTTCCCGTTTAGGCTCTGCATTTCTTTTCGAGTGGAAGGTATCCTTATTTCTTTTAAAGCCCGGACTTGTTCAGGGTTTGCTTCGATTCCTCTGGCGTGGACGATGAATCCTAAGAATTTTCCCGATGAAACTCCGAAGGAGCACTTTAGAGGATTCGGCTTCATTCCATACCGGCGAAGTACCTGAAACATATCGTCCAGATGGCTTACATGGTCGTTGGCTTTCCTGGACTTTACCAACATGTCATCCACATATACTTCCATAGTTCGTCCTATCAGTCCTGCGAACATTTTGTTGACGAGGCGTTGATAGGTAGCTCCAGCATTTTTGAGTCCAAAAGGCATGACTTTGTAACAATATAATCCGCGGTCGGTGATGAAGCTAGTGTGGTCCTGATCGGGAGCGTGCATGGGGATCTGGTTATATCCGGAGTATGCATCCATAAAAGATAGGAGTTCGTGCCCAGCTGTGCTGTCTGCGAGTTGGTCAATTCGGGGAAGTGGGAAGCAGTCTTTCGGGCAAGCGTCATTCAGATTGGAGAAGTCAATACATGTTCGCCACTTTCCATTGGCCTTTTTTACTAGCACCGGGTTAGCGATCCATTCTGGGTAGATGGCTTCCCGTATGAAGCCATTAGCAAGTAGATTTTTTACTTCCTCATCAAGGGCTGCTGATCGCTCTGCCCCCATGCTCCTCTTTTTCTGTTTTACTGGTACCTTGGTGGGATCGATGTTCAACATGTGGCATGCTATGTCTGGGGAGATTCCTGTCATATCGGCATGGGTCCACGCAAATACATCTAAGTTGTGGCGGAGGAAGTCAATGAGTTGATCCTTCAATCCCGTTTTCAGCTGAGATCCGATTTTTAATAGTCTACTTGAATCATGCTTATCTACCGATACGAATTCCATAGCCTCTGCAGGCTCGGCGGTAGCCTCCTCCTCTTTATCCCTGGGGTCTAGTTCATTGAAGGGATCGCTTGTGTATCGAAGAGGAGGGGCTTTCTTTAGTTGCTATGCCTCCAAGCTTTTCATGCAGAGAGTAGTCTCTGCATCTTTTCCTTTATTCTGTCTGCGGTTATTGCGAAGTTCAGTTACATAGCAGTCTCGGGCAGCATCTTGATCTCCTTCTACTTCTCCTACTCCATTGTCTGTTGGAAATTTCATTTTCAGGCACCAGGGGGCTAATACAATCTGAAAGTCAGACAAGGCTGGTCTTCCCAAGAAAGCGTTGTAAGCCGAGTGGTTTTCTATTAGTACGAACGTTTGTTTTCGCACAACGGAGCGGGGATGACTTCCTATTTCGACGAAGAGGTCAAGTTGCCCGAGAGGCATCTTTGCATCTCCAGTGAAACCGTGCAGTGGTTTGTCACAGGGGGATACATCCTTCATTGATAACTTCATTTTGTCGAAAGCATGTTTGAACAGGATATTAACGGAGCTTCCCGTGTCTATTAGAATCCGAAAAACTTTAGCTGGACCAAACCAGGCAGAGATGACCATGGGATCCATATGTGGGTACTGTCTTCCTTCCAAATCATGCCTACTGAATACAATGTCATTGTTTTCTTTTCGTTTCGGGTGGCGTTCCTCCGTAATGGAGTTAACATATCCTTCGGCATTTCTAAGCGACTCGCCGTACCTTTCCATCTCTGCCCAACTTCTGTCGGCGATGTGTGGTCCTCCTGAGATGGTAAGGACCACTATCTTCTCTTGACTAGAGCCACTGGTGTTGTGATTGTTGCGATTCCCTCCGCCTACTTCTGGGAGGGGTTGCTTTGAGTTCTCATTGGCAGGAGTTGGAGTCCTATTCTGACCTTTCACATAACGTTCCAGTCTTCTTCTTCTAATGTGTTCTTCGATCAAGTCCCGAAGATGGTGGCATTCATTGGTGTCATGTCCGTGGGATTCGTGGAAGCGACAGAACTTTCCGGACTTGAGTGCGTTATCTGATTCTTTCTTGTGCGGGGGGCGCTTGTATCCGAGTTCGCCCTGAGTGGCTAGGTAGATGTTTTCGATTGTTTCATTCAAAGGAGTGTAGGAGTCAAATCTTGGCCCTGGTCGATATTGGCGCTTCTCAACCTTTCTGCCCCCAGCATTGTCTCTAGATTCATTTCTTCGAGCGTCCTTAGCTGCAGTGGGAACCTTGTCCTGAACTATCTTGCCTTGTTGCCCTGACTGCCTCTCCGTAGCAGCGTCTTCAAGTCTCATATACTTTCCTGCTTCATGGAAGAAATCAGGCAAGGTAGCTGGTTTTTCCTTAGTTAATCTTCTGGCAAACTTGGTGTCTGGATGTACACCACTACAGAGGGCCATTAGAGTGAGTTTTTCATCGGCATCTTGAACTGCTGCCGCTGCGGCGTTGAACCGTGTTAGATATTGTTGCAGCGTCTCTCCGGATTTCTGTTTGACATTGGATAGAGAATAAGCATCCCTGGGTTGTTCCACATGGATGCGAAACTGGCTAATAAACCTTTCTTTTAACATCTCCCATGAGCTGATGGATCCTTGGGGTAGATGGCAGAACCAGGAGGTAGCTAGATCTGATAGGAATAGCGGAAAGCATTTACATAATACTCCTTCTGTTGCTCCACTCATGAGCATATGCTGGGTGTATCTCTGCAGGTGTACGATGGGGTCGGAAGTTCCTTTGTAAGGTTCCATGGTTGGCATTTTCCATTCCCGGGGAGTGATGGCAGTTTCGATATTTCGGGTAAAGGGACTGGTGACCCTAGCGCCTATTCCCCGGTCCCTTTGCTCCCGTTGGACACATTCTCTGAATAATCGTGCCATCCGCTCGTCAGAACTTGGAGCGGATAAAAATGAGCTCGGTTCTTCCCTGCGGGATCTATCTCGTCCAAATGACCTGTAGGGATGGTACAGTCTATCACCTCTAGCATTATCCAGTGGTTGTCTTTGGTTGCTTGGATGCACACTAGGACCAGCTACAGTTGCCCCCTGCCTTGATCTTCCCCTGTGGGGTTCTGTTTCGAGCACATCCATGGGGTCAACTTCGGGCTGGGTTCTAGCTCGGCTCCGTTCAGCGGGGTTTCTATGATTAGGTGGCATGACTGGCTCAGCTACATCCGACCCTCGCCTGGTGCCTCCCCCGCTAGGTTCGGTTCCAAGGGCTTCCTCGAGTCGGAATTCGGGCTGAGTCCGGGCGCGGCCCCTATCATCGTTTTTCCTGTTGATAGCTTGTTCGAAGAGTGAAGACCTTTGTTGCCTCCGGGATCCTCCGGATTGGGATTCACCCCATGATTCAGTGTTGCGGTTGGACTCTTCAGCATCCCTTAAGCGTGTCATGAGTTGGTCCACCAAAGTTTCTTGTTGGGATGTGAAGCGGTTAGTTACTTCAGCCACAACCCTGTCCAGATCTGCCCTAGTGATTGGTTGTTCCGTTGCGGGACCAATTGGATTTTCCTGATTTTCATCTGGTACTGCTGTTGAAGTGGGCTGATCTGTGATTGCTGGATCTGGAAGGCTGCTAGTTGCGATGTTCTTTCCTTTGTTAACATCCCTTCTCTGTTTGGAAGGCATGGTTTCTAAGCAACGAGTGATGTTGTTAGGAAGAAGGTTGAGTGGGAGAAGATGAAGCCTGAGTTCAGCTCTCAATGAAAGCACCAAAAATGTTTGCACAAAAAATGGACAAACACCTCCAAGTCGTATTATTTAGTCGATTATATGTGATTTTCAATGATTTTAGATGAGTATATAAATATAAAAGAAGTAGGGGCTGAAATGTAAATGACACGCGGATTTATAGTGGTTCGGCCAGAATGTGCCTACGTCCACTTTATATGTTATTATCTCTTTCCTTCAGATTACAAGTACAATGCTTCGTATATGAGTATATGAAAGTAGTTTGAAAGTTTCTTCCTTGCTTGAGCTCTCAAACTTGTCCGCCATTGTTGTACCCCTGCCCCTCTATTTATAGAATGAGGTAGGGGGCAGGGGTCTTGGAGGTATATAGCTGCTGGTGGGCCCGGGCTGAAGCAATCTGGACTGGCAATCATCTGGTTCGGCGGAGGCTTCATTCGGCCGTGCTTGGAGAATGGTTTGGTCATGGTGGTTCGGTTGTGGTGGTGGTTCGGTTGTGGCTTGGATCGGTGGCGATTGGTCCGGTATCATCCTCGTTCGGTATTGTATTGGAGAGGCTGGTCCGGTATCATCTTGCTCGACAGTGTATTGGAGAGGCTGGTCCGGTATCATCTTGCTCGGCAGGAACTTATGCCGAATGAGGACATAGGCTGGGTTTGCCGAATGAAGGGGCCGAATGGACTATAGGCTGGGCTTGCCGAATGAAGGGACCGAATGGAGGCCCGGGCCGAACGAACTTCTTCATGGAGGATATTGGATGGACTTCTAGGTTGGTATTGTCTATCGAACGAAGTGGAGGTTGCGAGCCCGGGTGAAATTGCGGCTTCTTGGTCTTGAGGTCTTCTGGGTGAAAATTCGCCCAACAATTGGTTTATAAGTTAATTAAGGAATTGTTAGATAATTAATTAGGGGTTAATTAATTTGTAATTAAGGATCATTAATTAGATAAGTTAACATTATTAATAAATTATTAGAAATTAATTAATCAAGTAATTAATGATTAATTAAGTTACAATTGAGAATTAATTAATTAAGTAAATAGAAATTAATTAATTAATGATTTAATAGTTAATTAATTTGTAACAATTAAAGGTTAATTAAAGTATAATTACTTAAGAAAAGTTATTAAGTGATTGTTAATAGTTAATGAGAGATCATTAAATAGGGATTATGAATGATTAATTAATGTGATTAATTTTAAATAATTAATTAGATTAATTAATTACGGATAATCAATTATGGAATTGGTTAAGTATAATTACTTAATTAAAGTAATTAAAAGGATTAATTACTTAATGTAATTAATTAAATTAATGTGATTAATATAAGTTAATTAATTAGTTTAAATAATTTAAAACAACCACTTGATGATTTGTTAAGTATAATTACTTATATGTAATTTATAAAGTATAATTACTTAGTGAAATACTTGATGGGTAATTACTGGATGTAATTAATTAAAGAATGGTAGTAATTTTGGGTTTAATTACTTTGCGTAATTAATAAGGAGGATAATTACTTAGTGGAAGTAATTAATAATTAATTACTTAGGGTAATTAATTTAAGAAGTTAATTAATAAATGTAATTAATTAAGAGTAGTTAATTACTACATATGGTTAATCAAGGTTGATTAATGAATGTAATTAATTAAACATTAATTATTAAATGTGATTAATTAGAACAATAATTAATAAAGCAAGTAATTAGGGGATCATTAATCAATATAATTAATGAAATAATTAAGGGTTGATTAATTAAAGAATAATTAATCAATGAAGTGATTATAGAGTAACTAATTAATTGTAATTAATTAAGTATTAATGTAATGAATTATAGTTAATTAATTAATGAGAGTAATTAAAGGTTAATTACTGTAGATGGTTAAGAATAATTAATTTGCGTAATTGATTAAAGGATAATTACTTAATGTAACTAAAAATAATTAATCAAGATTATTAATTAAGATGGATAATTAAAAGGTGATTAATTATCTGGTTTATAATGAATATATGGTTAAGTAAGCAGGATCTATAATAATGAAAGTAATTAATTTAATTTATTTTAAATTAATTAGAGATTGAAGTAATTAATTTAATTTATTTTAAATTAATTAGAGATGATGTGATTAATAGATCCTTACTTATGGATGGCAGAATGTTATGGAATGCGTTGAATTGTTTGATATCTCTGATATGAGATATGTGTTATCTGTAATATTGGATGCTTTAGTTGAATTGTGATGATAATGTGGATTATCTATTGATGGTGATGTGAATTATCTATCTGCGTGAAAATAGATAATAAATCAAACTGTTTAACTTTAAACAACTTGGCTTTAAAAGACAGCGTTTTGGATTTCGGTGAGATCGGAATCGAATTTTTAAATTTGGATATCCGAAAACCACATCGATCCAAATTAAATGATGGGTCATGAATCTCAAGTGAAGATGAGGATTCAAAGTGTAAGGTTTATTGTCATTAACTCTGAGGGTGATTCCAAAATGAGTGTAACGAGATAATGCCTTCGGTTTCGTTCGTACTTGGTACGAACTTGTATGGATTGAATGCTTTCAGAACATCGTCAGGTGGACGATGAGCATTCTAAGATAGATGTGTTCTATAAAGGTAATCGTAGCCTCAAGCCTCATCAACCAGGAATGGCTAAAACAGGGGTGGTGCAGCAAGGCTAAGTAAGTCGCGCTCAAGTAGGACAAGATTTTCCCCTGTCTAGAGGTCCCTTTTATTCGGTTGTGTGGGCAGTTGAAATTGCACGCCAACTGCGGGGTTGTCTTGTTCAGGACTATCTAATAAGGGATGGTTCTAGCCTTGTGTTGCGGGGGATTTAGGGTGGATCCTCGGTACGGTGATCTTGGCCACGTACTGTGATGGGCGGCACCCTAGTAACCCTGCCATTATATGGAATCCAATCTCCAATAAGTGCCGTACATTTTAGTTGTGCCCAACTATGTTGGAACGTGAGATTTAAGCATTCCAGCTATTTCTGTATTTTACTTGAAAACCTTAGACCCTATTATAATATAACTAGCTTTCCTATCAAATATTTTGGTTATCGTAAGGTAAAAACTTTACCGTGTTTATGTGCGGTAAGTCTTACGAGATACCTTTTGTTTTCAATGATTTTTCAAAGTTAAGCAACTTTAACCCGTTTACTCACACAGATCCATGTTTGACCCAGAGTTTATTTTCTGTTTTCTTAACCTCTTGGGTACTTACATTTTTATAAGTAGTCAAGGGATTCATATTAGCTTTGACGAGCTCTGAAGGAGAAATAGAGCAGGAGGCTTCAGCGTTTGTAGATATATAGTTTTCCGCTGTATCTCTGTGTTGTATCTTGAGTTGTAATAACTAGACAGGTGTTTATAACTGTCTAGTATGTGATGTATATGCTGCGTAACTCTGATAGATGTTGTATACTATGTAATATTTATGTGATTAATATAATTTATTCTTTCCGTTATTGAGATTCTGATGTTGTTTCTTTATTTCTTCTCTATCTTTTATCTTTTCTATCCCTTTCTTTCTTAATGATGATGTGTCTTTCTGTGGAGAGAAGGCGGGTCGTTACAGTGGTATCAGAGCCTAGGTTGAGATAATACCTAGGCTCTGGAGTGGTGTCTATCTTGAGAGAGTGTACTTGTAATTTTTATATAACTATATATCTATTCTACCTATTTGTTGGGTTACCTATTCGGGTTTTCCAATATAAGTTCTAAAGGTAAGAAGGGTAGTGGTGTGTGTAGCACAACTACCAGTGGTAAAGTCTGAGTGTTGAGGTTGGAAGAGTATCTGTCGAGACTGTAGACCCAATACCGTCTCGAGTGAGCTTTGTAGCATGGTGTCAGGATTTCACCAATCTATGAAGGAAACCTGTTAAGGTTCAAAGTCCACCATTGAAGTATAAGTTTGATCGCGCTCATGTGAGCGGATTTTCGAGAGTTTGGATCTGTCGAATGAGTAGAAGCGAGTGATGGTATCTTGGCAACTTCGGGAAGGAGCAACTACATGATGAGACGTAGTAACCTTGGATGTTTCTGAAGATGTTTCTTTTGAAGCAAGTTCAAGGAAGTGCATCTGCATCGGTGATGAGACTAAGTTTCAGCAAGGTGTTTGTGCTTGGTTTGAGGCCCGAGCTTCTTGAGGAGATGTCTGCCCATCTCAAGGCTCTGTATGGGATTGGTTGATATGGTTTTGAGGTTTGAAGAGCTCTTGGATAAGAAGTCTTTGGCATCAATAGCAGCAGTGCAGCTCGAAGGTGTTCTGTGTGCCGACAAGAAGGTCATCTGGCGTAGCAGTTTTTTGAGGTGGAATTCAGAAGCAGCAGAATGGATCCATTTCATCGATGAATTGGCTAGCTAAGTATAAGCTGTTTCGATTGGTAAAGGGAGAAAATTTTCTTTGGATATTGGTTTGGGTTGATTGCAAAAGTGACTTGCGATAGTTGAGTGTTCTCTTGGGTAATCTTTTGCTGGGATTGAGGCATCTCTAGAGGATGTAGGGGTTATCGGAGCTACCAGAGTTTTTTTCGAATGTCTTCGTGGAAGTCAAGGATTGCCATAGCATCTGGAGATTGAGTTTCTGTATCGACTAGGATTCCAAGAGGGATAAAAGGTGATTCAGATAAGTTGAAGGATGGCTCCTAGAGAGAGGTTTGGTGAAGCCGCTCAGGTTTTGATGGAACTTCTGAGTTTTCTCTTTATGGATTTGATGAACCGTGTCTTCTGGGATGTGTCGGCCAAGTTTGTGCTCGTGTTCCTCATCAGCATTCTCATCTTCTTCAGATCAGAGTTGTGCAGTGGAAGCAAGATAGCAGCTGTTCTAGAATGAAAGCAACCCTAGACTCTTTGGAAGTTCGTAGTTTTTCTTGGATTAAATGGGTTTCTACAGGAAATTCATTTGGGATCTGATGGCGAGATTGGTGAGTGCTCCTGTTTTGTCTTTCCAAATAGGTGAAGTTAGTTTTCTACTGATGATAGTAGAGTTTGTGTTCTTGATTTCGGTAGATCTTGAGAGGATCATTTTGATTGGGTTGTTTTTGATCCAGTTTGTTTCATGAAGCATCAGCAAAGGTTGAGCTTATCAGGAAGGATGTAGGCATCTCAGGATCGTCAGAAGAGTTTTGTGGATAGGAAACGAAGGAATTTGGAATTTGAAGTTGGAGACTTCGTTGTTGTTAAGGTTTCTCTGGTCAAAGGAGGAATAAGATTGGGTAAGACTGGGTAAGTTGGCTCCGAGATATATTGGATCTTTCTGTATACTTGTAAGGATAAGTGTTTTGGCTTACGAGGTTGAATTGCCAGTTTGGAAGACTAGGATTCAATGTATTTCACATATCTCTAAGGGAGTACGTGTATGATCCATCATTAGTTGTGGAACCAGCAGTTCAGGAGGATTTGCTAGTTGAGTTAGACTTGACTGTGGTCACATCTCTTATGTAGATTGTAGATCTAGATGAGTAGGAGCTCAAAAGATTAGTGGTGTAGCTAGTTTAGATTTAGTAGAGCGAGTATTCCAGTGTTTGTACCTGGAAGACTCAAGATAATTTTAGGAAGCTTATCCGGATTTGTATCCGGATAGCTAGAAATTGTTTGTTTGGGTAGAATTGTTTGTTTGGTCGATATATATGCTTGGATTGTTGAAATAAAATTAAAACTTTTGGATTATCTTTTGTTTTAAATTTCGAGGATGAAATTCTTTTAAGGCGGGAGGTATGTGATATCCCGGAATTTCAAGCAATTTAAACGTGATAATCTCTTTTATAAATTAATTAAAATTGGCAAAAATGTTATTTTTCATACAATAAATAATAATGTGTTGTTTTTAAATATAGATAAATAGATTTTAAATAGACTATTATTTTCAAATTTAATAAGTGTTTCTTAAATATATTAATATATATATATAAGTTGATTTTAAATTGAATTTTTTTAGATTTTATATTTGAATTGGAATTTGAATTTGGATTTAAATTAGAATTTGAATTGTTAAAGATAATTACTTTAAAATATTTTGGATATAAAAATATACGAATAAGGTTTTAATTTAAAAATAAGATTTATTTATAATATTTTCTTTAAAAGAAATTTATTTATATAAATTTGGAAGTATTTATTTAATAATAAAATAAATACAAAGATTTTATATTAACATTTAAAAATGGATTAAATATATTATATGTGATTTTATTTAGAATATAATTAGTTTTTATATTATTTTCTATTAAAGGATTTCATTTATATAAATTAGGATATGTATTTATTAATTAAGAAATTAATTTCAAAAAGCTTTTAAATCATTTTAAAAATAAATGAATTATTACATGTGTTAACTTATAAATCTCCTTAATAACATGTGTAAGGAGATTATTAATGTAATTGACAAGTGGTGTTAAATTGTACAAGTGTCATTTCATTTATTTTCTTTTCTTCAATTCTAATAAATCATAATAAACACTGTATAAATATCCATCTTCCTCTTCACTTCTTTTTCCATCTTTTCTTTTCTAAAGCAAGTAAACAACCTGTAAATTTTCCAACCAGAGAAAATTCAAAACTTAATCCATGTAATTCATTTCCAAACCTGTAAACTCTCCTCAAACCAAAATCAAAACACTACAAACATCTCTCAAGTTCAAAACCAAAACTCTATAATCATTTTCCAAAATTAAAAGCCAAAGCCTATAGCCAATTCTCAAAGCATTTTCAAAAGCCTGTATCAAATTTTCAAGCAAGCAAGAAAACCTAGAATCAAACAAGAATCAAAGTTCAAGCAAGTTGCTCAAGCAACATCAAGCAGTTCCAGTGTTTAAAACAAATGCAGTAACTAAAGCATTTCAGATTAAAAAAAGAGATCACAACAATTCAAAGCTTTTTAGTTTTAAAGAAATCAAAGCTAATTCAGTTTTCAAAGTTTCCAGTAAATCAAGCTCTCTTCCTTTTCAACTGTGAGTAAACTCTTTATTTAAAAAGCTTAAGTAAATACATGATTATTGCTTTTGAAATTCTGAAATAAGTGATGTTTGCATATGTAAATACAAGTGTGCTATATGTTAGTTTATGTTTTGAACTGTGCATGTCAGTCTTCTCTGTTTCATAAGTTTCAAATTTGAAATTAAATCAAAATTCAATATCTCTCTACTTATTCTATGTTTGGTTCTAGCTTGAAAATGACTTTTATTTGTTTAAAACATAGAGTAAGGTTTATAATTTTATTTAAGCAAACTAAAATGGTAATTATCTAGGAAATAGGAAGAACAATAAGAACTTAAGAATAGGTTAAAATCCATCATCATGGATTACTGATTTAAGTTTATAACTTGAATTGATATTGGAAATTATGAATTTCAAAAATAAAATCAAGATTTCTAATAATGTATTGAGAAATCAGTTTTGAGGCTATCTTTGGCGATCAAGGGGTAGTGAGGTCCCGAGGTTTCAATTGGAGATGGAAGGAGTTACGGTAAGTTTAGTAAAAATAACTTGAGGAGTTCCAAATCGTCAAGGCGACGTTGGGGAGGTGATTTAGGTTTTAAAACCTAATTTTGGTCGAGTTTGGAAACGGGAATGATGAATCGTCTCTGGGTGATCGAGTGGTACGAGGCTTGGGGTAAGGCAGCGTGGATGGTCAAGGAATATGTGGCCGGAGTCTCGGGACTTCCGGTGATCGGAATCGGCTGTTTGAGGCATTTTTAGGTTTGGTGTTTGGTTCTACTTTCAGCTGGATTGCTCGATTTCAATCATGGGCTTGCGCGAGTGTTTTGATGGTCGGTACTGGTTGCAACGATGATGAGTGATGTGTCAGAAGGTTCATTAGAGGTCGGAGGCGATTCTGGCGATGGTGCATATGCAAGGTGGAGCTCTGTTGTGTCTATGGGTTTTGTGGTGGGTTTGTTCGAAGAAAGGATCGGGGTTTTGGGTAGAGACTCGAGTGAAAACTCGAGTGGACTGTGTGTGTTTAGCCAACAGTTTTTTTCAAAACTTAAAAATAAATTTAAGTTTTTGAAAATGGAAAGAGAAGGGGAGACTCGGGTTATACCCGAGTGGTCTTCGGGTTTGACCCGAAGCAAGTGCTGTGCAGTTTTAAAAAGGAGTTTTAAAAACAAGGTTTTTGAAATTTTAAAAAATAAATTTAAATTAAACTTTCTTATATAAAATTACTTTAAATATAATAATTGTTTTCTTTAACAATTGGTTAAGAAGTTTTGGAATTTGTTTAATTTAAATTTTGTTAAGTAAAATTTAAAGTGATTTTAAACTTATGTAAAAAATGGAATTTTAAAAGTTTTTATAAAAGCAAGCTTTTAAATCTAAATTGAAATTAGTTTTAAAACTATTACTTGATAATGTTTAAAGCATTTAAAGGAAGTTATGATTTGGTAACTTTTATTTATCAAGTTAAATGATTATTTTATTTTAAAACTTAACTAAATAATTTAATTATGAAAGTTAATTGTAAAGATAATTTTTTTTAAATGAAATGATAGTTATGTCATTTATTAAGATAATGGTTTATCTTAATTAATAATTAAGGTTTTAATGATTTGAGATTAATTAAGTTAATGAAGAAATTTAAGTATAATTAATTATTTAATTAATTATTGATAATGATTAATTCAGTAATTAATTAAAAGTAATTAAGTAATCTTATTAATTAATGATTAAGTATTAATTAATTTGTTATTAAGTTTTATCAATTAATAATTAAGGTTTATTAATTAATAGTTAAAGAATAATTAATTAAAGATTATTTAATTGGTTTATAAGGAAATTAAGGAATTGTTAGATAATTAATTAGGGGTTAATTTGTAATTAAGGATCATTAATTAGATAAGTTAAGATTATTAATTAATTATTAGAAATTAATTAATCAAGTAATTAATGATTAATTAAGTTATAATTAAGCATTAATCAATTAATTAATTAGAAATTAATTAATTAGTGATTTAATAATTAATTAATTAGTAACAAATAAATGTTAATCAATGTATAATTACTTAAGAAAAGTAATTAAGGAATTATTAATAGTTAATGAGAGATCATTAACTGGGTATTATGAATGATTAATTAATGTGATTAATTTTAAATAATTAATTAGATTACTTAATTAAGGATAATCAATTATGGAACTGGTTAAGTATAATTACTTGATGAAAGTTATTAAAAGGACTAATTACTCAATGTAATTAATTAAATTAATGTGATTTGTATAAGTTAATTAATTAGTTTAAATAATTTAAAATAATCACTTGATGATTTGTTAAGTATAATTACTTAATGTAATTTATAAAGTATAATTACTTAGTGAAGTAATTGATGGGTAATTACTGGATGTAATTAATTAAGGAATGGTAGTAATTTTGGGTTTAATTACTTTATGTAACTAATAAGGAGGATAACTAGTTAGTGGAAGTAATTAATAATTAATTACTTAGTGTAATTAATTTAAGAAGTTAATTAAAAAAGTAATTAATTAAGAGTAGCTAATTACTAAATATAGTTAATCAAGGTTGATTAATGAATGTAATTAATTAAAGATTAATTATTAAATGTGATTAATTAGAACAATAATTAATTAATCAAGTAATTAAGGGATCATAATTCATATAATTAATGAAATAATTAAGGGTTGACTAATTAGAGAATAATTAATCAATGAAGTGATTATAAAGTAATTGATTAATTGTAATTAATTAAGGATTAATGTAATTAATTATGGTTAATTAATTAATGAGAGTAATTAAAGGTTAATTACTGTAGATGGTTAATGTTTGCACAAAAAATGGACAAACACCTCAAAGTCGTATGATTTAGTTGATTTTATGTTGTTCTTAGCGGTTTGGGTGATTTATGCAAATATATAAAAAAACAGGGGATAAACTGTAAAAGACACGCAGATTTATAGTGGTTCGGCCAGAACGTGCCTACGTCCACTTTATATGTTATTCTCTCTTTTCTTTCAGATTACAAGTACAAAGCTTTGTATACGAGTATATGAAAGTTGTTTGAAAGTTCCTTCCGTGCTTGAGCTCTCAAACTTGTCTGCCATTGTTGTACCCCTGCCTCTCTATTTATAGAGTGAGGCTGCGGGCAGGGGTCTTGGATGTATATAGCTGCTGGTGGGCCTGGGCTGAAGCAATCTGGCCTGGCAGCGTTCTGGTTCGGCGAAGCTTTGGTTCGGCCGTGCTTGGAGAAGGTTGGGGTTTGATCCGGCAGGGACGTGATCTGGTGGTAGGTTGGTTCGGCATAGGGGTTTAAGGCAGTTGGTTCGGTGGTGATGAGATGTGGATCGGTGTTAGTTGGTTCGGTGGGAAGCGCTTCGGTAGGGTGTTGGCTCGGCATCACTGCACTTGGGGGTTTGGTTCGGCAGCACTGCCCTTGGGAGCTTGGTTCGGCAGCACTGGCCTTAGGGGCTTGGTTCGGCATTGATGTGGAGTGTCTCTGGTTCGGCAGGGAGGGATGGTCCGGCTAGGACTTGGAGATTGGCTGATGCCTCTTGGTCTCGTGATTCCATGGGTGAGAATTCGCCCAACATTTGCCCCCCAAAGTGGGGCACGTGCTTGCAGGTGTCGCGCTTTGTTTTTCTTCCAGTTGGTGTAGCTACGTTCGGTTTTGAGTGCCGAACCATTTGGTTCGGTTGTCCTGTGTATGTCTATAAATAGGGGCTACACCCCTTCGTTATTCCTTACCGAATCAGAGAGAGCCGAACCAACTTGAGTGCCGAATCAACCTTGTACCGAATCAACCTCGTGCCGAATCAAACTCGTGCCGAATAGGTATGTTTCTCCTTTCGCCGAATGGGCTTGAAAATTTTACTACCGAGTGAAAATTATCCAGGAGATGCCGAATGGACAATTGCCGAATGAGTTCGATTATTGGGAATGCCGAATGAAGCTTTAACCTTTAATGCCGAATGAAACTCGAAAACTTGACCACCGAATGGAACTTGATAACTATTCGTTTATATTCCCATACTCCTTATTCTAATACCATGTTTTTCTTGTGCCGCAGATAAATGTCTCACAAAGAGGAAACTCGATCAGATAGAAAGAAGTCCAAGGATAGAGAAGAGTCTTCTTCCGTGCCCCCAGCCCAACCAGGACCGACGCAACATGGACCTGCCCCGAGGTCGTTAGTGGATGGGTATGGTCCCCAGGAACTTCTGGTATCCCCTCCCGATTGCTTTCCTAGCTCCCTAAAGGAGGAGCAACTTGATGTTATATCTCGTTCCTTCGGGATAGATAGAGCGCTTATGCGGTTGCCGGGGGACGGAGTGATGCCGTACAATCCCCCTGAAGGATATTTTGCATATAGTAGGTACCACTGCATGTGTGGGGCCATTCCTCCCATTAATACCTGGATAGTCAGCTTCATTACTTATCTGAAGGTGGCTCCTTTCCAGCTTCAGCCCAATTCCTACGCCATCTTGGTGTGCTTATACATTATTTTCCAGAGAAGGTACGGGCGCCCCCTTCCAACCGGAAGATCCGGTATCTATATAACTTGAGGGGTTACAAGAAGGGATCTCCGTACGTTAGCTTGGAAGCGGCTGTTCCTTTCAAACCAGTCCTGGACCTATATTCGAAGCTTAGTATGTTTAAGAAAGAATGGTTTTTCATCAGGGATGACTCCGTTTCCTTCCGCCTTTTCACCTCTGGCTGTGAGTTGAACTTCATTTATAGTTTCCTTGTTTCGGCTGCAACGCTTCTTCTATATGCTTTCATTTCTTGCTAGCGACAGGTGGCTTTGCGATCGTGGAGAATGATTCCTTGGTTCAGATGGCTGCGGAAATAAGAGCCATTCCGGGACGGGATCGGTCGGCTTCTTACTTGATCAGGAACGCTACTCTCCTGGAGCACAACTTGATCCTCCCACGCCAGTCCGTGGTTAAGCAGAGAGATACAGCTGAGGAGAAGGCTGCCAAAGCCAAGGAAGGGGCCACGGTGAAGAGTGGCAAGGGGGAACCTTTTACAAAGCCTCCCGTTGTCGGAGGTAAGAAGCTTAAGAAGTCTGATGGTCCCTCTCCTAGCACTTGCCCAATTGCCCCGGGAGAGGAAGATGTGGAGGAAGATAGAGGTGAGGGTGAAGGAGGAGATGGAGAGAGTGGTGGTGGCATCGATGCCTTAACCGCTGGGCAAGCGGGAGAGATTCATGAGTGGACGGATGATGCTTTCCGTCAGGCTTTTGGGGAGTCGGAGGAAGGATCGGCTTTGGTTGAGAAGGCAAAGGAGGTTGACAAGGCTGGGGCTGGCGCCGATTCATTCTCTAAGAGTTCTTCAGCTACGGCGACTCCAGTGATTCAAGGTGAACTTTTGGTTTCTGCAGACTCCATTTACGATAGAGACTTAGGAATATTATTTGGTTCGCTTCTGTCCTGGAATGAGATTCAGGACTTATTGCAGTATCCTACTCCTCCGCTGGTTTTGTATAATAGATGTGTCTTCTCACTCTTTTTAACTTAACATATTTCTCGAATTATGGACCATTGTATGTTCGTAACACTTGGCTTTTATTCCAGGAGCAGGTAAGGTGACCAAGTCATCAGATATTCGGCACCGCCTCGAACAGTATAAGCTACTCAAAGCTTCTGCCAAACCAAAGCCGCCAACTAGCCGTTCTGGGGATGTAGTTAGATATCGCGCTCTTCTTGGAGTCATTGAGGAAGATATGCAAAAGAGGAAGAGGGGCCGATCTTCGTTTGAACCTTCTTCTGGCCCCCAGCCTCCAGTCCTTCCCATCCATGATATTACTGAAGAGGATACTGAGTTTATGCCTTCCCCCCATCCGTCCGAAAATCCAACCGTCACTCCAATAGACCGTCCTGGTTTGGATTGAAACCCCTTTGCCGGCCACACGGATCTGGACCCGAGTTTTCAGGATATCTCTTTTGATGAGGTCACGGGTGAGCATCTTCTTCCCCGCAATCCCATGGTACGGGTGCTTGATGAGGCTAAGTCGTTAGACCTCGATTTTCTTACTACTCGGATTGTGACCATGGGGAATGAGGCCAAGGCAAGTATCGATCGGGTGGCTAAGGAAACCAAGAGGTTAATGGAGCATCATGCTCGACTGGCCAGGGCTGGGGAGGAAATCGGAAGTGCTAACATCCGATTGCGGCTACAGGTTTCTGATCAGGCCAAGCAGCTTGCCGATCAGGCTATGCAGATATCCCAGCATGAGGCGGCCACCCGACGACTAAAGAAAATCATGGAGGAGGCTAGCAAGGCTGCGTTGCGAAAGGTGGAGGCCGCCTGCAAGGAGCGGATTGACATAGCCATTGCTACGGTGGACGAGGTTCGGAGGGCGGATCTCGAGCAAGTAGAGGAGTTATCTGGGAGGCTTGAGGCCGCAGAGCTTGCTCAGGCCAGGCTAAAGGAAGAGATTGAGGAAATGAGGAGGTCTCTCCAGGCTGACCGCTTGAGATATCGATCGGAGAGGGATGTTGCCGTCGCCAAGTTGTTGTCCTCCGAGGCCCGGGTGAGGGAGTTTGAGGAGAATGAGGGGATGATGGATGAGATGTTGCAGGATATGTACTTCCGTACCTGGAAGCAGGGTAATCTATCCTGGATGGATGACTATCCCCGGATCATGGCTAGGATATATCTCCGGGCTTTGGAGGAGGCCAAGGCCGATGCGGATAAGGAAGGTGGAGCGGCATTCAGGATGGACATGGTAACCGCCCAGTTCTCAAAGGAGGAGAAGGTAGCGGTGAAGGAGGGGATGCGGCTACTTGCTGCGGAGGAAGTCGGTGTGCAGTTGGAGGATGAGGACCAAGAAGCGGGTGCTGGTGAGTTCTCCCTATTTTAGTTTTTCATGACTTGATCGTCCGTTGTTGGTTTAATGGATTCCTCTTCTGAATTGGACAGGTGGGACTTCTGATAAGCATGCTGGGAGCTCCGACCCTGCGGCTAAGTAGGCTTGGAGAGCTGGTAGGATGAGGGTGAGGTGCGGACGCAGCTGGTTCCTTGTCCGGATTCGATCACCTTTTGATTTCCTTTTATCGCTGTTTATGTTAGTCCAAAACATTGACGTGACTGTAATAATATTGTTTATGATGAATGACTTTATGTAATTTCATAACATAAGCTGATTCCTTTATGTTGGAATGTTATCGCTATTTTGTTGTGCTGTGTAAGTGATGTAACTATGCATGTTACTAGTGGCTTGACTGTGCCTGATGCCAAGTTTTTTGCTTAAAGTATAATTTTCTCATTTTGCAACGTAAATGTGATGTGTGAATATGAACTGCAGCTATGCATTAATGTATAAAAGTAGAAGGTACCGCCCTTCATGTTTCGGCTGTGGACGGCAACTTCGTGCGCCTTATAAGACTAAGCACGGAATGCTGTTGAGTGTCTCGTCATCCGATTGTAAGTTTCTGTTCCCATTAGCGAGCGTTCCCTATTTCATGTCCTGTACTTTCAAGCACCGTTACGGAGAATAGGAGAAAAGTTTTAAATGAAATGGAAATATAGGAAAAGTAAAACTTCCAGTCACGGAAGGCCGTCGATGTGCTTAAGTTCGTGGCAAACGGGTTTTGTAGTCACTTTCCCTAGCTGTGGATCTTGGAGACATTTGTCACCCATCTTACGCCTCTGCGGGGAGTTTTCTTTTTTACCACAACCGCACTTAAGACACATCGGAGCCGATCGCACACAGTAACTACCCGGGCCATTATGGCCCGTAATCGCGGGTATTATTCAATTTACTGTGGCCGGCTAGCGTGGGGGCCGATCATCAACTGTGAACTACCCCTGGATGGCCACACCTTATGTTGGGGCTTATGGTCGGTTCACAGTTGCCGGCGAGCCGAATCGGTGTAATGAGCTGCCATGGCATAATCGGCCTTCTCGGTGGCTTATACTCGGCTTATTACAGTCGACTTTAAGGGCCGAGGCAAACAATGAGTTAACTCGCGGTAGAGGGATACCGGAGCAAAGTGTCTCATTGGCGAGGGCATAGGATCGTAGCGTACCTGTTAGATTTTGTCCAGGCGGGGTTGTGTTGTGAAGCTCTGAATTGAAATGTCATCTGCAAAAGATTTTGTTCAACAGCAAAGGATAAAGCTTAACAAGTAGCCAAGATATAAAGGAACAAGTTAACAAGAGCCAAGTTTTTAAAGTGATTCGGCACGAAAATGCCTACCTCCACTGATTCTCTTTGTTAATTCACTTCATATGGGCAGTACAAGTTAAGAAAAGTATCGACGGAGGTGTCGGATGTTCCATGCCCTCTGGAACACCTCTCCGTCCACTGTTGACAAAATATAAGCTCCGTTGTGGAGATCTTTATGAATTACATATGGTCCGTCCCAGATGGGGTCCAGTGCCCCGGGGCGCGGAAAGATTCGCTTGAGGACAAGATCTCCTTCTTGTAAGCTGTGATGCTTGACTTTGGAGTTGTATAGTGCTGCCACTTTTTGTTTGTGAGCTGCTACTTTGAGTGCTGCATCATTTCTTCTCTCCTCAAACAGATCCAAAGACATGAGGAGGAGTTCTTCGTTTTCTTCTGGGTTGTAGTGGATCCTACGGTGGGAAGGCACAATAGTCTCAACTGGGAGCATTGCCTCCGATCCGTATGCCAAAGAGAAAGGAGTATGCCCTGTTGATGTTCTGAAAGATGTGCGGTAGGCCCAAAGTGCCGTAGGAAGTTGATCCACCCAAGCGCCCTTTGACTTTTCAAGCTTCTTCTTGATCATCGTTTTGAGAATTTTGTTGACAGCTTCGACTTGGCCATTTGCCTGGGGATAAGCCACGGACGAGAAGCTTTTGTGAATCCCGTGCTCTTGGCACCAGTCGGTGAATTCCTCGTTGTCAAACTGAAGTTCATTGTCTGATATGATTTTGAGTGGTACTCCGTACCTGCACAGAACATTTTTGATCAAGAAGTTAATGATTTTTGTCGAAGATATTTTATTTAGAGGTTCCGCTTCCACCCATTTGGTGAAATAGTCGACTGCTACTATAGCATATTTAGCTCCGCCTCGGCCCATTGGCAGTTCACCAATCAAGTCAATTCCCCATACTGCAAAGGGCCAAGGGCTAGTCATTTGAGTGATCTCATTTGTCGGTAGTCGAGGAATTTTGGCAAATTTCTGACATCTGTCACATTTTCTGATGAAGTCTAAGGCGTCTTTGTACAAGGTGGGCCAGAAATATCCATATCGAAGTATCTTCTTTGCCAGAGTCTGCCCTCCAGTGTGATCTCCGCAGCTTCCCTGACGGATGTTGGATAAGATTTCCTTGGCTTTCCTTCCAGCGACACATCGTAATAAGGGGTTAGAGAAGCCACGCCGGTAGAGGATTCCTTCTTGCAGTGTGTAGCGGGAGGCTTTCCTCAAGATTTTCCTGACTTCGCTATGATCGCTGGGCAATGCGCCATCTTGTAAGTATTTCCGGATAGGAGCCATCCAAGTTTCTTCTTCAATCGCAGCTATCAGACCCTCCCGTTCGAAGCTCGGGGCTAGTTGTTTTGAGATGGTTAATGCTCCGAAAATAGTGATGTTCTTCATGCGAGCTTGTTTTGCTAGTTCGTCAGCCTCTTGATTCTCTTCTCGGGGAATGTGTTTGATTAAATAGTGATCTAATTGATTAAGCAGTAGCCGGGTCTTCTTTAGATACGCTGTGAGTCGTTCTCCTCGAGTCTGGAATTCTCCCAGTATTTGATTTACAATAAGTTGAGAATCACTATGGAGACATAAAGAACTGACTCCAATTTCCAGTGCAAGTTCTAATCCGGCTATCACTGCTTCGTATTCTGCGTCATTGTTGGTGGCAGCGAATTCCAATCTTAGGGCGTAGTGCAGCTTCTTTCCCCTGGGGGTGATTATCACAACACCTGCCCCTGAGCCTTGTTCGTTCGACGCTCCATCTACGAAGAGATTCCACTTGATATCTTCTGCTATTTCAGATTGGTCCTTACCTTCGCTAGTAGTGAATTCGGCAATGAAATCAGCTATGGCTTGCCCCTTGATAGCGGTGCGAGGATGGTAAGTGATATCATATTGAATTATTTCGATGCACCACTTAAGTAATCGCCCAGAAGTGTCGGGGCGATGGAGCACTTGCCTTAGCGGTTGATCGGTTAAAACTCTGATGGAATGAGACTGGAAATAGTGTCGCAGTTTCCGCGACGTGATAAGCAAACAGTATGCTAGCTTTTCAATTTTAGGGTATCTGACTTCTGCCCCTGTGAATCTCTTGCTTACAAAGTATACGGGTCGCTGCGCGCGGTTGCTTCTCTCACCAAAGCGGCGCTCAAAGCGTGGGATGAAACAGCAAGGTATAGGTATAGTTCCTCGTCTTCATTTGGAGTTGAAAGTACCGGTGGTCTCTGGAGGTGTCCGATTAAGTTAAGGAAGGCTGTCGAGCATTCGTCAGTCCATTCGAACTTTCCTTTGTCTTTCTTTAGAGCTTCGAAGAAAGGGATGCATTTGTCGGTTGCTTTAGAGATGAACCTACTCAGGGCGGCCACTTTCCCGTTTAGGCTTTGCATCTCTCTTAGAGTAGATGGTGTCTTGATATCTTGTAAAGCTCGAACTTGTTCGGGGTTTGCTTCAATCCCCCTGGCATGAACGATGAATCCCAAGAATTTCCCGATGATACTTCGAAGGAGCACTTTAGAGGGTTCAGCTTCATTCCATATTGGCGAAGTACTTGAAACATCTCGTCCAGGTGGTTTATATGGTCGTTGGCTTTCCTCGATTTTACCAGCATGTCATCCACATAAACTTCCATAGTTCGTCCTACCAGTTCTGCAAACATCTTGTTGACGAGGCGCTGATAAGTAGCTCCGGCGTTTTTAAGTCCAAATGGCATTACCTTGTAGCAGTACAATCCTCGGTCAGTGATGAAGCTAGTGTGGTCTTGATCGGAGGCGTGCATAGGGATCTGGTTATATCCTGAGTATGCGTCCATAAAGGATAAAAGTTCGTGTCCGGCAGTGCTGTCCACAAGTTGGTCAATTCGGGGGAGTGGGAAGCAGTCTTTCGGGCAAGCGTCATTTAAGTTGGAGAAATCGATGCATGTTCGCCACTTCCCATTAGCTTTCTTTACCAGTACCGGGTTGGCGACCCATTCCGGGTAGATGGCTTCACGCATGAAGTCATTGGCAAGTAAGTTCTTTACTTCTTCCTCGAGGGCTGCTGATCGTTCTGCCCCCATACTTCTCTTCTTTTGCTTTACCGGTACCTTGGTAGGATCGATGTTTAGTGCGTGGCATGCTATGTCCGGGGAGATTCCAGTCATATCAGCGTGCGTCCATGCAAATACATCCATGTTGTAGCGAAGAAAATCAATGAGTTGATTCTTTAATTCTCTTTTTAACTGAGATCTGACTCTCAGCATTTTACTTGGGTCGCGTTTGTCTACAGATACGAATTCCATAGCCTCTGCAGGCTCGGCGGTGGCCTCCTCCTCTTTGTCCCTGGGGTCTAATTCATTGAAAGGATCACCGGTACACCGAAGAGGAGGGGCTTTCTTTAGTTGCTATGCTTCCAAGTTTTTCATGCAGAGAATAGTCTCTGCATTTTTCCCTTTATCTCTCCTGCGATTATTGCGAAGTTCGGTTACATAGCAGTCCCGAGCGGCGTCTTGATCCCCTTCTACTTCTCCCACTCCATTATTCGTCGGGAACTTCATCTTCAGGCACCATGGGGCAAGGACAATTTGGAAGTCGAACAAGGCTGGTCTTCCTAAAAAGGCATTGTAGGCCGAGTGGTTGTCTATTAGCACGAATGTTTGTTTCCGAACGGCGGAGCGGGGATGACTTCCCAATTCAACAAAGAGATCCAATTGTCCGAGGGGCATCTTTCCTTCTCCAGTGAAACCGTGTAGCGGTTTGTCGCAGGGAGACACGTCCTTCATTGACAGCTTCATTTTGTCGAAAGCATGCTTGAATAGAATATTCACCGAGCTTCCAGTGTCTACTAGGATTCGAAAAACTTCAGCTGGGTCGAACCAGACAGAGATGACCATAGGATCCTTATGAGGGTATTGCCTTCCTTCTAGGTCGCGCCCACTGAATGTGATGTCATTATTTTCCTTCCGCTTAGGGTGGCGTTCTTCCATAACAGAATTGACGCAGTCTCCCTCGCTTCTGAGCGAGTTTCCATATCTTTCCATTTCTGCCCAGCTTTTGTCGGCGATGTGTGGCCCCCCAGTTATTGTATGAACCACTATCTTCTCTTGGCTGGAACCGCTGGTGTTGCGGTTTCCTCCGCCTGTTTCTGGGTGGAGCTGCCCTGGGTTTTCCTTGGCGGGAGCTGGAGTCCTGTCCTGGCCCTTTACATAGTGTTCCAGCCTCTTTCTCCTGATGTGTTCTTCAATTAGGTCTCGGAGATGGCGGCATTCATTGGTATCGTGCCCATGAGACTCGTGGAAACGACAAAATTTTCCGGACTGGATTGCGCGATCTGACTCTTTCTTGTACGGAGGGCGCTTGTATGTAAGTTCGTCCTGGGTGGCCAGGAAGATGTTCTCGACTGTTTCATTCAAGGGAGTGTAAGCGTCAAATCTCGGTCCTGGTTGGTACAAGCGCTTTTCTCCCTTCTTGCCCCCTGCATTGTCTCTGGAGTCGTTTCTCCGAATGTCCTTCGCTGCGGCGGAGGCGTTTCCATGAGCCGTCTTAGCCTGTAGTCCTGTCTGCCTTTCAGTGGCAGCCTCTTCGAGTCTCATGTACTTCCCAGCTTCATGGAAGAAATCGGGCAAGGTAGCTGGTTTTTCTTTAGTTAGTCTTCTAGCAAACTTGGTATCCGGATGCACACTACTACAGAGGGCCATCAGGACAAGTTTCTCATCGGCATCTTGAACTGCTGCCGCTGCGGCATTGAACCGGGTTAGGTATTGCTGCAGTGTCTCTCCGGGTTTCTGTTTGACAGTAGATAGGGAGTAAGCATCCTTGGGTTGTTCCACATGAATGCGGAACTAGCTGATAAACTTCTCCTTCAACATTTCCCATGAACTGATGGATCCTTGGGGTAGATGGCAGAACCAGGAGGTAGCTAGATCTGCTAAAAATAGTGGAAAGCATTTGCATAATACTCCTTCCATTGCCCCGCTCATGAGCATATGTTGTGTGTATCTTTGCAGGTGTACAACGGGGTCGGAGGTTCCCTTGTATGGTTCCATTGTCGGCATTTTCCACTCTCGGGGGGTGATGGCAATTTCAATATCGCGGGTGAAAGGGCTGGTTACCCTAGCACCTATCCCATGATCTCTTTGGTCCCGTTGTACGCATTCTCTGAACAATCGTGCCATCCTCTCATCAGAATATGGGGCAGATAAGAAAGAGCTTGGTTCTTCCCTGCGGGATCGATTCTGTCTGGATGGCCTGTAGGGGTGGTATAGTCTATCACTCCTAACGTTTCCCAGCGGCCGTCTTTGGCTGTCCGGATGCATGCTAGGTTCAGCTATAGTTGGCCCTTGCCTTGATCTTCCCCTGTGGGGTTCTGTTTCAAGCATTTCCTCGGGGTCAACTTCGGGCTGGATTCTAGCTCGGCTCCATTCATTAGTGTTTCTCTGGCTAGGCAGCATGACCGGCTCAGCTACATCCGATACTTGCCTGGTACCTCCCCTGCGGGGTTCGGTTCCAAGCGTTTCCTCGGGTCGGAGTTCGGGCTGAGTTCGGGCTCGGCTCCTACCATTGTTGTTTCCGTTGATAATTTCTTCGAAGAATGAAGGCCTTTGTCGCCCCCCAGATCCTCCGGATTGGGATTCACCCCATGATTAAGTGTCGCGGTTGGATTCTTCAGCATCCCTTAAGCGTGACATGAGTTGGTCCACCAAAGCTTCTTGTTGGGATGTGAAGCAGTTAGTTACTTCAGCCACAACTCTGTCTAGATCTGCCCTAGTAATTGCTGCCGGTTGTTCTATGGCAGGGGCTGTCGGGTTTGTCCGATCCTTGTTCGGTACTGCTGTTGGAATGGGATGATTCTCTTGATCTGTGATTACTGGATCCGGAATGCTGCTAGTTGTGATGTTCTATCCCTTTCTCTACTTGGAAGTCATGTTGTCCAGGCACCAAGCGATGCTGTTTGGAAGAAGGCTGAGTGGGGGAAGCTTGAAGCTTCGGGTTCGAAGTTCTCAGTGAAAGCACCAAAAATGTTTGCACAAAAAATGGACAAACACCTCAAAGTCGTATGATTTAGTTGATTTTATGTTGTTCTTAGCGGTTTGGGTGATTTATGCAAATATATAAAAAAAACAGGGGCTAAACTGCAAAAGACACGCAGATTTATAGTGGTTCGGCCAGAACGTGCCTACGTCCACTTTATATGTTATTCTCTCTTTTCTTTCAGATTACAAGCACAAAGCTTTGTATACAATTATATGAAAGTTGTTTGAAAGTTCCTTCCGTGCTTGAGCTCTCAAACTTGTCTGCCATTGTTGTACCCTTGCCCCTCTATATATAGAGTGAGGCTGGGGGCTGGGGTCTTGGATGTATATAGCTCCTGGTGGGCCTGGGCTGAAGCAATCTGGCCTGGCAGCGTTCTGGTTCGGCGAAGCTTTGGTTCGGCCGTGCTTGGAGAAAGTTGGGGTTTGATCTGGTAGGGACGTGATCCGGTGGTAGGTTGGTTCGGCATAGGGGTGTAAGGCAGTTGGTTCGGTGGTGATGAAATGTGGATCGGTGTTAGTTGGTTCGGTGGGAAGCGGTTCGGTAGGGTGTTGGCTCGGCATCACTGCACTTGGGGGTTTGGTTCGGCAGCACTGCCCTTGGGAGCTTGGTTCGGCAGCACTGGCCTTGGGGTTTTGGTTCGGCATTGATGTGGAGTGTCTCTGGTTCGGCAGGGGGGGATGGTCCGGCTAGGACTTGGAGATTGGCTGATGCCTCTTGGTCTCGTGATTCCATGGGTGAGAATTCGCCCAACAGTTAAGAATAATTAATTTTTGTAATTAATTAAAGGATAATTACTTAATGCTATTAAAGAATAATTAATCAAGATGATTAATTAAGATGGATAATTAAAGGGTGATTAATTATCTGGTTTATAATGAATATATGGTTAAGTAAGAAGGATTTATAATAATGAAAGTAATTAATTTAATTTATTTTAAATTAACTAGAGATTGAACTAATTAATTCAATTCAATTCAAATTAATTAGAGATGATGTGATTAATAGATCCTTGCTTATGGATGGTTGAATGTTATGGAATGCCTTGAATTGTTTGATATCTCTGATATGAGATATGTGTTATCTTTGATATTGGATGCTTTGATTGAATTGTGATGATAATGTGGATTATCTATTGGTGATGATGTGAATTATCTATCTGTGTGAAAATAGATAATAAATCAAATTGTTTAACTTTTAAACAACTTGGCTTTAAAAGACGGTATTTTGGATTTCGGTGAGACCGGGGTCGAATTTCCCAATTTGGATATTCGAAAACCACATCGATCCAAATTGAACGATTGGTCGTGAATCTCAAGTGAAGATGAAGATTCAAAGTGCAAGGGTTATTGTCATTAACTTCGAGGGTGATTCCAAAATGAGTGTAACGAGATAATGCCTTCGGTTTCGTTCGAACCCGGAATGAACTTGTATGGATTGAATGCTTTCAGAACATCGTCAGGTGGACGATGAGCATTCTAAGATAGATGTGTTCTATAAAGGTAATCGTAGCATCAAGCCTTATCAATCGGGAATGGCTAAAACAGGGGAGGTGCAGCAAGGCTAAGTGAGTCGCGCTCAAGTAGGACAAGATTTCCCCCTATCTAGACGTCTCTTTTATTCGGCTGTGTGGGCAGTTGGAATTGCGCACCAACTACGGGGTTGTCTTGTTTGGGACCATCCAATAAGGGATGGTTTTGGCTTTGTGTTGTAGGGGATTTAGGGTGGATCCTCGGTACGGTGATATGGGCAACGTACTATGATGGGCGGTACTCCAATAGCTCTGCCACTGTATAAAATCCAATCTCCAATAAGTGTCGTACGTTTTGGTTGTGCCCAACTATGTTGGAATGTGAGACGTAAGCATTCCAGCTATTTTTGTATTTTACTTGAAAACCCTAGACCCTATTATAATATAACTGGATTTCCTATCAAATGTTTCGTTTATTGTAAGGTAAAAACTTTTTCGTGGAGGTACCTTTTGTTTTCAAAGGTTTTTCAAAGTTAAGCAACTTTAACCCGTTTACTCACACCAGACCCATGTCTAACCCGGAGTTTATTTTCTATTTTCTTAAACTCTTGGGTGCTCAAATTTTTATGAGTAGTCAAGGAATTCAGGTTAGCTTTAACGAACTCTGGAGGAGAAATGGAGCAGAAGGATTCAGCGTTTGTAGATTATAGTTTTCTGCTGTATCTCTGTGTTGTATCTTGAGTTGTAATAACTAGATAGATGTTTATAACTGTCTAATATGTGATGTATATGCTGCATAACTCTGATAGATGTTGTATATATGTAATATTTATGTGATTAATATAATTTATTCTTTCCGCTGTTGAGATTCTGATGTTGTTTCTTTCTTTCTTCTCTATCTTTTCTCTTTTCTATCTCTTTCTTTCTTAATGATGATGCGTCTTTCTGTGGAGAGAAAGGCAGGTCGTTACAGGAAGTGTATTTAAGATCCAAAGACTACCATAGCACTTACTATGTTAGATGATTAAGTAGTAGTACTGAATCTGACAATGGCCAGAAAACCAGTTTGTATAGTCACGAAGGATGAGAAAAGGTTAAGGAATAAGATAGTTAGATTAGTCAAAGTCTTACGGAGTGATGACGTGAGAGACTGTACTTGGAAAACTGAGAGTAGGATCTGTTATACTTATCCCGACTTGTTTCATGGTGTGTTTTACCTTTATGATCGATCTTATGGGTACCTTATCATAATTTCGAGGATGAAATTCTTTAAGGAGAGGAGTCTGTAATGACCTTAATTTTGACCAACATTATTTTGTACATTTAATTAGATAAATTAAATGAATAATGTAAAAGGTTGAGAGGTTGAGATTTTTATGATCATAGGGTAGCCATGCCTAACTAATCTAAAGCCAAAGAGAATTAAAATGAATTAAGTGAAGGTAATAAGATAAGAGAAAAATGGGAATAGGTTATATTATTTTACCCTAAACCTTTATTCCAATTTCATTTACAACATTCACAAACAAAAATATCATAGAGCTTAGCTTAATTAAATCAACTCAAGGGCAAATCTAAATCTTCTTAATAATCAAGCTAAGGTGAATAATAGATTACATCTCATCCTTATTGCCTTCGGTTTATAGATAAGATCCAAATTTATTTTGCAAAACAAAAGCCATGTTATGATTGTTTAAATGGTTATATACGCTTGTTGATGAATTTTGTTGTTTCATATAGATTTTAAGATAAGATTTGATTTGAATAACCTATCAAATGACATCCAAATGACTTGAGTTTATGATATAAGATAAGAAAAATTATTTTAGAAATGGGTATCATGTTTCATAATTTCTAAGTTGTTGTGGATTTATTATAAATTTTCTAGTAAAGAAAAAAGGTTAAATAGGGTTTGCATTAATTACGGCTATTATATGTTAGCTTTGGGTTTGAAATTTAAATATGTTAGAAAACATATTAAAAGCGTCTAACGGAAATTTTGAAGAATTTTCCAAAGTATTTTATTAAAGATATAAAATTGTTAAAGGCATGGGACTTAAATGTTCTATATGTTTACAAATGGAGAAAGGGTAATTTGCTTAATGTTTTAAATTGTTAATTACTGAATTTGGCAGCACTCTTTGCAAAGTTTTTGGAAAAGAATTGGTAACCAATTGTATGTTGACAAATATGGCAAGTAAATTGAAAAGATATTACTTTAAAAAGTTAAAAACAAATTTTGTAAAGGATTTGTTACTTCACCACTTTCGGCAGCCAACTTTCGACCCCATACTACCACCTCCAACCTAGTTAAAACCAATACATATGGAATCAATACCTTGGGATGTAGTAGATTGAAGATAGGCAGAAGATATAAAGCCAAAACATGTTTTCGAAGGGGTAGAAGTTGTCTTTATAAACCCAGAACTATTTTGGTCACATAATGATGCTTTCAAAGGAAATAACTTTCATCTTAGTCAAATACACCTTTGTTTTTAAAAAAAGGCTTTCAAAAGAGCCTACCACCTTTTGTTTTTAAAATAAGCATTCAAAGGGGTCGAAACCTCTATTGCCGCTTTTAACCCGTCAAATCAATGCCTTCGAAAGGGATCTATTGCCTTAAACTTCAAAGTCGCCTCTCCATGCTTTCGAAAGGGTTGGTTTCGAAACCACCAAATTTGTCTACTTAGGAATAATGCTTTCGGAAGAGTTGCTTTTGCCATAATTCTTTTAAGACCTTATATATATTGAAAGTTAAACTCAAAGGTTTCGAAAGGAATGGTTTTAAATGGTCTCGAAGCTATGTTCCATAAACTATTATTTGAACTCGGTGGTTTCGAAAGTTTTGTTTAAGTTAAGAACTTCAATGTTTTCAAAAGGTCTACTTGAGTCTTTAAATGGAAGGTTTCCAATGTTTTCGAAAGTCAAGTTTAAAGAGTTTTGAAAAGGGGATGTCAAGATTTTATAAATCTTTTGAAGGGACACTTTCAACGATTTCGAAAAGTCTATTTTTTAAAAGGTTTCGAAAGGTATGTTTTGGCCTTTGGCCTAGTGTTTCAAGGTATAGTAGTTAACTTATTTTGAAAGGGGTACTTTCAATGGGTTCCAAAGGTATTGTTTGAATTTTTAAGAAGAGGTTTCGAATGGTTTGTTTTGGCCTTTTGACCTAAGATCTTTTAAGTTAAAAAGGTTTTTAACTTTCTTTAGAGGGATAGATAATCCAATTATATTTCATCAACATTGTTTTGTGTAAAGCATATATCATGGAAAGGATATTTAAGTAAAGAAAAACGCATATTTTCCTTGTTTAAGTATGATGTAAAGGGTTAAATCATTTTGAAAGAGATGTTTTTAAGAAAATTTAACGTGGTAATTAACCCCAAGTAAATGACTCTGATAATAGTGTACCAGATGGGACTGGTACAGGGTCGCACCATATACTTTAGCTAATAAACCCACAGCTAAAATAAGTCCAAAATTCCAGTATGTAGGGCTTTGTCACAGGTAAGACTAAAAGGATGTTACACACCAAAAGGAATATATAGGGAGAATATAGGTTATTGGTGAGCCCACAAAACCATTAGGTTCAGTTGAATCTGGAAGAAGATAATAAAGGGAAGATAGCCAAGTAGTGTGTCTAACAGATGTTAATTAATTAAATATGACCGGTTGGCTCAAGTCAGCCAACAGTTAATAGTTAGCCAAACAAAACTGTATTTTTAGGGACAGATAGTCCATTGATTACCTAATTCTTGTGCATATATGATATTGCTATTAATGCTTTAACTAGTTTGATTGCAAGTTTTTAACTTGAAAAATATATTTTTAGACAGGGATATTAGTGAGGGAAAACCAGTTCTGCTCAGCGTCATGATCTCACTTAATATCAGAAAATTGAGATGTAGTGTTTTACTCACCAGCCTGTATCTCTAACTAGAAGTTTATGATTTCCCCTTCAACTCTTGAGTGGTCAAAATTTAATTTGAGTTGATTGAGAGTTAAGGTTTTCAAGTTTAGTAGGTTGGATGAATAAGCTTTCAAAGACACACAGGAGGCAAAGCTAACTATTTAGGAGCTATTTAGTTTTATTTCAGCTGTGATGTATTAAGACTGATATGTCTCTTTAGTACTCTAATCATCCAAGATGACATCTTCGTATATTGCTCTTGGTGTAATTTGTAATAACTACATTAGATCAAAACCTAGAAATCGTTTGGGATTATGTACCTAAATATGAAATATTTATTTGAAATGTAGTCAGAAAAGTTGTTTTAAATTTGTTTTGATTTTATTTCATATTCATGTGTTTCTGATATTATGGATACCATTAACATGACTGTATTTTATCACCAGACGTTGATATTATATATGGCTGCAGTATTTATAGCGCTTAGCTTCGGGCCTCAAGATATGGGATGTTACAATGTCCATAAGCAAGTAACACAGAAAGTACGATCGAAATACAGAAGCACGATCAAGTCATATAGACGTCTTCTAATCCCTTTTTTAATTAACCTTCCTTTATTAATTAAAATCCTCTTTTATTAGTAAAACTCATTTTTACTCAATAAAATCTTTATACATGAAACGTCTTTTATTAATTAAACTTCACTATTTAACCAAATAATAACTATTCATTTCAACACAATTCGATACTCTCAAGACTATTCATCTACTTATCTCAACCATATAAGTATATTTACAAATTAATAAAAGTGGGCCTTGTTACTCAAACATTAGCACCGCAAACCCATAACCATTTCATTTATGATAATCTTCAAAACATTCATTTTAGAGCCCTATTTCCGTTCATAAGTATAATCAAAATGGGTTAAAGGCGAATGTTGCTAACACATTCCCACAACAAACCTAAAACCAATTCATACTCGTCATCCTATTTAAAATTCCATTATTAAAGTCTTGAGTATTTTATCAAAATCATTTAATGATATTTTACCACTTTAAAATATTATCCAAGGTTTAAATACAAATGTTACTAAAAATTGTTTACAACAAACCCAAAACACTTCACTATTCCATTATCATTAAAACTCCATTTAAAGATCTAATCACTTTTCAAAACTATAGTTAAATGGGTTAAAACAAATGTTACACAAACATTGTTACTATAAAACCAACATCACTTTTACACTTTCAATTTACTTTGAAACATTCATTTACAGCTCTAAGTACGTCTTCCTTTATTAAACAAGGTAATATACCTTTTTAATCAATTTACAAAGCCACCCCTTATAACACAAGTGTTACAATCTTAAAACTTGTTTATATTCTTTTACAAAGCACTAAACTCCTTTTCCAAACTTTTAAATACACTAAAATAATATATATATATATATATATATATATATATATATATATATATGTATGTATGTATGTATGTATGCACACATGTATATGTACATATACTAATTATTTACAAAACTAATATATTTAATAAATTACTATAAATAATTTGAAAGATACATAATATAAAAGCCTTTTATTTCTTAAATAAAATCTTTAAAATTTTTATAAAACTATATAAAATAAAAATATACTTTAAAATACTTATACTATATTTTAAAACATTAATTAAAAACCATAAAAACCTGTTTTATAATTTAAAACCATTACTTTAAAATCCACAATCGATTATTAGTTATGTTTTTAAACCTTTATATTTTTTGGTAATAAGTACACCTACAGTACTTATTAAACATATGAAGAAGCTCTGGGATGTCTTCCCAAGTTAACTTTAAAATTGCTGACTATAGCGATTTCAAACTGCGTCCATAACGACCTTTTTGTTTCTATCATTTTGAACTACTAACTATAATTTCCATAAATGTCCAAACCAATTCCTTTATGTCGAACATACGAAAATGTGTGTAGCCATATATATATATATATTCATAATACATCACAATTTATCCAATTCAGCATAGGTCAATTACCAAGGATTTCAAAGCATGTTTAATACAATTATATCGCTTCAAACATTTATAACATGCTATCAACATCTAATTAGGCCATGAAAAATGTTTAAGATGATCAAAAGAGAGATTATACTCCATAATAACAACGTTGTCACTTGTTTTAGAAAACAAGCCAATGTTCAAATGTAATAAATGTATTATTCGTAATAAAACTTATATTTTAATATAATGACAACTTATATATACAATAATATAGAATTAACTAGTAAGTAAAGTCACCCAAGCCCTAAATAAATCCCAGGCGTAGATAATTCCATTATTAACATAATCAGACCTCGTACAAACAAGATACAATTTATATAAGAATTTGGATTGTAAATAAATTAGTTAACTTTAATTATCCCATTATTAGCATAATCACATTTACTCATCTCCCCCCTTTCATTAATTCGAATTGCTACTTCCCAAATATGCATGAAGAAACCCATCCAAGTTCGTGCACGAATTCCAGTAACACAATGAACCACTCGCCGACTCTCCAAACCGACCTTGTCGTCAGACTTTTTTCACCACGCTTGACTTATCGCTATCTATGTCGACATCTTCGACCCCATCGATCAATTTCCAACCCAGTGCCCTAAATCGACAAGGCCTCCCAGTCACTTTTCGTTTTCGACCACTGGAGAACCTCTTGCTTGTGTTAAACAACTTGCCTCGCCTCCACGAACACCACGACACCATCGCCTAGACCTTTAGCCATATCTTTCTCCTCGTGTCCAGACATAGTAAATGATGAGCTAAATGTTGTGACTATCACTAAGGCGATACACCACCCCTACCTCAATCTACTCATCTTCGAGCAACAATCCCAATGCCACAAACCCCTTGACCAATTTCTCTCCTAATCGCTCTCAAACCTAAGACTTAATCTTGGCTGTACCTAGTCAAACAATATTAGTACCTTAGGCATGGGTTTTGATAATAAAAACCATATAACATCATATAAAATATAGGTACTAATCTTTTTATTAAGTTATATATAATATGTAGTGCAGGGTATTAGACATGTGTTGATTTAGAAAACTGTACAGCCTCAAGGGCAGATTAAAGAGGCTGATATATAGATTCAAGAGTTAGAGAATGAAGACTCATGAGTTTTGATGATTTAAGATATCAAGATAAGTTATAGAGTCATATATTATTTTGTTAAAACTCTAATCTAGGTAGGACTCGGTACCGACCCTTGACTTGAGGTTTCTACATTGTTTGCTCTGGGTCGTGCTTGGAGTTTTTCCATGGCTATCTTGCTTCAAGACTTGAGTATTTCGTGGGTTTGCTTCGACTCAACACATCCAAAAACTATAACTTCCAACTTTTCAACTTTTTCACTCATTTTTCAGTTTTCTCTTTACTTTCCTTTTTATGATATTCCCAAAGTCCTTGGATCATTTCTCTATCATTCGCTTGTCTGATTCGATTGTCTAAGTTTGTTTAGGTACTACTTGGTCAAAAGGCTGGATAACATATATTATATATACACCTTCAAAATAAATTGATATTTAAATACTTTGTATATAAAAAAATTCAAATTGATTATAATGTTTTCTGATGATTAAAACGTGTATAAACAATGTTTAAATGATTTTATAAAGTATCAATTTTTTTTATAAAACTTTACATTTTCAAGAATTTTTTTTATTTAATGGTTTTTCAAAATTACAAAGGATATGTCGACATTTGCTCATTACGTATGTCGACATATAGGCCAAAATTTCAAAATTCAAATTTGAATGGAAGTCTCTTTTCATCGTATCTTTCACAAATGGACATGACTGTTGTTTCTTTATACATAAATGTTTTCCAGATGAATTTTTGTTAACTACTTTTTCATATTTTCTCTCTACTTTTACTCTCTTGAATTCTAAAAGAAAATCTGCTCAAAATCTTCCCAAATTCAAGCTAAACCAAATCCAAACTCTATCGATTTGATTCTTTATTTCTTATTCTCCAATATCTCTCATCTCCCTCACTCAAATCACAATAAAAGTGCTATCCAAGAGGTTATAGGATCATTTGTACTCAAAATAAAGAAATTTAGTCTATAAACTATATCAAATCACACTCTTATGCTCTTGGGTGTGCTTAGTGTCCTTGAAATCCAAGTGGGTGTGCTTATGTCCCTTCTGAATCAAGTGGATGTGCTTGGTGTCCCGTTTGAATCCAAGTAGTGTGCTGGTGTCCCGTCCGAATCCAATAAGTGTACCTAAAGCTCAAAAAATCTAGAGGGTATGTTGTAGCCTTAAAATAGAGATTGTATTGACTTTGAAATTTTAAAATAAATCCATATAAGAAATTGTATGGGACTAGATGTAAGGTTACTCCGAACTAGTATAAAAATTTCTAGTGTGATCTCTCTAACTCTTTGCTTTTTAGTTTACTGCATTTATAACTATCCAAGTTTTCATCTGTGATTATTTATTTTGCATTGCTCAATTATTATCTTAAAAGAATTTAAAAAGATCCAGAAAATCCAATAGACATTATTCACCCCTTCTTTAGTGTTAAATTAGCCTTAAGATCCATCTTTCACAAACTAACATTTGGTATCAGAGCACTGGTTTCAAAGTATACAAAATTTTGATTTTTGGAAGTATATCTTATCCGACATTTTGACTCGGCTATATCTGGACTTATTGGACAAGTTATACTCGACTGTTGTCAAGGCTAATAAGCTAGAGCGATTAATGTGGGGTCCAAAAATCAAGTATATGTGATAATAAGAAGACGTGATTGAACGAAATTGAGAGATATATAATGCATAACATTCAAAGTATGGAATATAATTTAATATAGAAAAAGGAATGACTACAAACCCACTCAATCATAGGGTTCGGCTTACTTCATCCATAAAATTGCAACTCGATGGAGAATAACCGTTATCTCGAGATCCATAAGTCCAATACATATGATGTTGAATATGTGAGTATATGATTTTTGTTTGATGATAATAAACACACACACACACACACACACACATATATATATATATATATTCATTTTAATGTATTTGTTAATGTACTATTTTATTCTTCACATAATTAAATAAATATTTGGTGAACAAAATAAATAACACGGAATTTAAATTCGAACAGATATTTTATTCAAACAAGTATTTATTACAATTTTGAATAGTTTAAGTTCAAGCTCTCACTATACATATACAACTTTGATTACAATACAATTTCAATTACACCACAATCTATCATTTTACAAATACACACCTCACTAGATATCGCTCATTCACTCGTAATTTATCTTCAACTTTATTCCAGATTGAATCCAGCATCTGGGCAATATGCAAAAATAAATACTGATGTAGTAAAATTGAAAAGGAAATATTTTTGCAGTATAAGATAAAATGTGAATTTTGAAAATAATATTTGCCTCAGTTATTTGGGTTGTTCGTCATCATTTAAATTTGAATTCATCATACACGAACAGCTTGTGACATGCACAATGTATCACTGTACATGCCACAAGGCCGTGCACACCAATATATACACTTGATAAAATTACAGGGACATGTGAGCACAGGTCAAACCCAAATGAAAAGCCGGGTCCAACTCAAGTGCAATACAAATAAAGTCACGACACGATCACAAGGTCAAACCCGAGCTATAAGCTGGATTCAACACAGGTGCAAATTCAAGAAAATGGTCAAAACAATTAAAATAAGCCTTGACCAGAAAGTTCAGTAATGTACACACGTCTAGACCAAATGCCACCAAGTGAATATGATAACACTGTAGACAAATGTACATAATGAAGACAACTACAGTCTTACAAGCAACAAACTAGATTCAATTAAACAGCCCTACAACACTGCAGACGCAAGCATATTCGAGTCACAGTGCATCTAATCAAACCAGTGTGCAGTGACAATGTACATGAAATCAAGCTACAATGACGACCAGGCAACAAACAATGAATCAAGATACAAGACCGAACCGACATATATGCAACATGAACAAATGATCAATGGACAATGCATGAAGGCTTGAACAAGACTCGAGTGCTACCAGAACTCAAAACCAAGCAGTGGACCAGTAAATGACACAGTACAAGATGAAATGACATACATACATAAATGTATGTACACAAGTGGATGAATACGTATGCAAATACCACTGTGATTTCGGCAAACCAAAATAAGTTGATATGCACATATATACACAATCAGACCAGGGATGAAACTCATCATAATTCAAACTGCAATAGATTACATTAGTGGTGCAACAAAACCCAATACAGTGAACTACATGATGAACAAGTATGCAAGTGAAGATAACAATGTTTGGACTACATGCATGTGAATTCTAAGCAAGATAGTGATCGAATATACAAACCAGAAATGCTTAAATCAAATGAATACAAGTTGAAATGCCCAGATCAAATGAATCAGACTCGAGCACACATGTGCAGACACACAAGAACAATAAGGCAATGTCAAAGACAAAGCAACGCAAAACTTCTAGATGAATACAAGCATCATGTAGCAGTTCCAAACTAATGATATACAACAAGTTCGAACTAATCATGGATCCGCAGTTTCATCCCAAAAATATCAAGAGCCGATGCCGACAGAGAAAATAACAGACAAGCCAAAGTCATAGTAGAAATCAATTCAAAGTCAAGGCCGACGTCAATAGAGAGAAGCAAGTGGACCACATACCAAACAAGAGCAAAACTGCAAACAAATTCAACACAACTACAAGCAAATCAGAAGAAGCAATAAGCATAAATTACATATACAAAGTCAATGAAGATTCAGTCAAGCCAGAAATTCACATAGCAGCATCAAGTCGCCGAAGTCAACAAATGACAGAGACTTAAATGTAATAGCTGTTTTGAACAAAGCATCAGGTAGCAGTTTCAAATAATGTCAACAAAGTGTCAAAGCCGATATTGAACAAGTCAGTACCAAAGTCGAACCAGCAAAATCGAAACCGTGATGAGCAAGGCAATTCAAAGCCGTGAGTATCAAGTAAACCAGAAATATACGATAATGAACAAGTAGAAAAAGTCACCATCATCCATATGAAAATCAATGGTCGAGATATATCAATTGATGAATTCAAACAAATGTGTACGAACGAAAATATAAGGGTTCGAACCCTATATAAACGATGAACATCATCGGCAAATTCAACAATTCGAGTTCAAGTAACAACAGAGCATAATCATTCCACTCGAATCATGAATTGATTTCAAGCATTCAACGAAGCGAGCAAAAGGCATAAATTACATACCGGAATCAAAGTCGAACTCAATCATCGAGAAGCAGCCGAGCGCAACTCAAGGAGACGAACGATCGACAAAGCAAACACGCGAATATCCATTCGATCGATCAACATTCAAGCGGCGGCTTCAAAGATTTGCAAAAGCCCTAATTTCTAAGCAAAGAGGAATGAAGAAGCCATTGTCACAAACAAGAAAAGCAACTGGCCGAATAAAGGAAAAGAAAAGGGATACATTTCTAATAATATAATTGGGCCAACCTTGTTTTAATAAGGCTTTAATTTTTTAAAGTGGGGTTTTGATTTAATTTGTATTTAATTTGTATTTTTCTTTGTTAATAATTGTAATTTCTACTCAAGTGACTAGGGTACGAACTGCGGTGGTGTAGTTCGAGAATTCGCAACTCAGTGGCTGAGTTGTGGCAGGGTTTTGAGCGTAGAGTTAAGGCTAGTCGATAGCGGGTGTTGCGAGTTTATGTATGTAAGCGTCTGACTGCTTAATTTCTAGTAAAAACCTTAGGGGCAGCAAGTAGGCAGGGTTTTGCCGAAGCTGGGTAAATTCTGTGTCGTTCTATCTCTGCATTTGTTATTCTGCTATTATTTGTGCTGCTATTGTTTTGCTATATCTGTGTTGAAATAATTTTATATAAACTTCCGCAATAAATTTTTATAATTAATAGTATCGCCTTATTCACCCCCCCTTTATGGTGAAATCGATCGTACAAGTGGTACCGGAGCAAGGTCCAAAAGCCATTTTTGTTTTAAAATTTTAATTTTTCAAAAACCAATTTTTGTTTTACAAATTTGAATTTTTAAAATGGATACTTTTGCTGAGGGTCGTTCTAATATTATCCCTCCTATTTTTGACGGAACAGATTTTTTAAATTGGAAATTAAAAATGGAATTTTATTTAAAATATGTTAATATTAAATGTTGGGATATTATTGAAAATGGGTGTGATATAACAGATGAGAAAATTATCTCGATTAATGCTCTTGCTATGCATATATTGTATTCTCATATTAATTAAGACAATTTTAACTTTATCTCTCATTGTGAAAATGCATAGGAAGTCTGGAATGCTTTTGATGCAATATATAGTGCATAAGTCTATAACAATGAGAAATACTCCTCAATCGACTCAATTAAAGAAGCGAGCTTAATAGGATTGGAAAATAGCAGTAGTGATGAGGATGCTGATGATGAAGCAGCTGATCTGGCGCTACTAATAAAGAGATTCAAAAAGTGGAACCACAAATACGGAAATCCAGCTCCAAATCAATAATTGAAAAGCAGAATAATCAGTGCACTAGAAAACCGAGAAGAACGCAGGATCATTTGTCACAAGTGCAACAAACCTGGTCATATCAAGCCTAATTATCCTCGAAATCAACACGGCCAAGAAAAGAAAGTAAATGGAGATATTCTACAGCCACGTGGAATACAAGTTATGAAGATAATAAAAGTAAATGCAGTAAGAGTGAGAAAGATGATATGTGCCTTCAAGGTAATATAACTGATAGCAATGATGATGAGCCAAGCGAGTTATCTCAACTCACTCACTTAGAATTACTTATATATTTCCACGAAGTAAATGCTGTTTTGAACGACTTAGGGAGAAGTATGCCAAACTTGAATCAAAAAGAGATAGTTTGATAGAAGTAAATGAACAACTTGAACAATTAGTTAAAAACTATCAAAATAAGTGCCCTAAGTGTGATAAGTGTCCAACATTTAAAGAAGAAATTAAAAAAAATCAGAAAATAAAATTAAATCGCTTGAAAATGAAATTCTGATTTTGAAAGAAAGCGAAAATACTCGAAGAGAAAATTCTATTAAAAAGTGCACATAATTATTAAACGAAAATGAATCTCTAAAAACACAAGTCAAACAATTGTCAATGACTTTAGATAAACTTTCCAAGAATGAAAAATCGTTGAATATGCTATTAGGGAAAGAAACTGTTAATACAGTCAGACAAGGACTTGGATATAATCAATCTAAACTTGTTAAAAGAAAAATTGATCAAGTCAATTCAATGTGCACAATTTGCAGAAAATTTGGACACGATCAAAACAATTGTTGATATAGACCCAAACACGTGAAAACTATACCAATTTGGGTTCCAAAAGGCATAAATATAAAATCTCTTAAAGTTAAACAAATATGGGTGCCGAAAGGAACATATATAAATTGTTTTGGGTCTCCACAAAATTATTTTTCAAAACATTCTGCCACTAACAATCATGGACCTATAAAAAAATAGGTCACATAAATCTTTTATCGTATAGGAGTGGTGGCAGGCTAAGGAACAACAACAGTGTTATCTGGATCCTGGCTATTCCAGAAACACGAAGGGTGACAAAGCAAAGTTCCTTAGCCTAGTACAAAGGTGACAGAATCACAGTGGACAACAACGAGGAAAAAAATATCGTAAGGTGAAAAGAGGTAATGGTATATTCATCTTGACCAATATATTAATCTGCACCGTAATCTGAACTAAATCAGCTAGTAATGTGATGATGAAATGAATGATGATTTTGATTCTGACTTTTTCAAAATTGTTGGCCAGTTATACTTTTCATACTGAGAAGACTACATGCATCTCTAGAGTCTTTGAACTACTTCATATAAATTTGTTTAGACTAATGATGGTATCTTATTGACTGATTATTAATCTCGGTGCACGTAAATATATTTGTTTATCCTATGGCTTCTAAATTCGACACTATATTCACTGATTTTTTTATTGGCACGACTACAATTAAAAATGAAAAGAATTTCATTCAAAAAGATTTTCAAGAATTTTTTGCAACTTCACGCTCTTGTCTATAACATTCAATTAATGATAATCTTGAGTGAAAGAGAAATTCAGATGCAAATTACACTGGTCATCTAGTTGATAGAAAAATTACTATTGAAACGTGATTTATATTGAGACATTTAGTAACTACATCGTTTTTCAAAGAAAACATCTGCATATATTTCATTTCAAATAACTTCAAATAGCGCAAATTTTTCTCATAATACCCCTTCTAGAAAATCATTTTTGACCTTGTTTTCATATTGGTCATTTTTAGAAAAACTGATTTGATAAATATTTTTGGATTTGATTTTAAATTATTACATTGACTAATCGACTCCCTACTAATTATCGAAAAGATAAATAGTGATTGAAAAAGTGATGAGTGTTGATATTAATTATATATTATAACTTGAGACGGTATATTTAGTAAATTTCTTTAGAAATTTAAACAAGAGTTATAAACACTTTGTGTTGGTAAAAATTCAATGATTATTTCTATTTCTATCATTTTCTACGACCATCACTCGTCATAATCCAATATAGTATGACAATATGTAGTGATTTAAATAGGCATCATTCGTCTTTCATTTTATATTTTTTATAAAAAAACCAAAGTATTCACTCTCATTTAAAAGTCCTCATGGTTATGCATGGGTGAATTACTTGAAATTTTTTATGTGCTTCAATGCTCATTTAAAAGTCCTCACGGTTATGCATGTATGGAACTCATATCAAAATTGATTATTTATATAAACAAGTTGATTCTAATCCCATTTAAAAGTCCTCACGGTTATGCGTGGTTAGAAGATACTTGAATTCATGTTTTTTAAAAATGAAATTGGAACACTACTAATCTCATTTAAAAGTCCTAACGGTTATGCATGGTTGGTAGATATTCAAATTCCTGAAATAAATATACCATAATAGACAAAACTATATGGTTTTATATGATGACATCATCCCTATCATTCTAAAGTGGAATATGGTTCAAACAAAGTATTTATGATTTTTGTTTGATTTTTTTATTGAAATTTAATATTTATATTCGATTGATTTTTAATGTTGTATTAATATCTATCACTTTATCTCTATTTTTCTAATACTATTACTCTTTTGCTGATAACAAAAGGGGGAGAGAAAAGTTAAGATTTTGTCAAATAAAATCAAGTAAAGGTCAAATATTTTCTATTTGCATCTAGGCACATTTGCATATTTTTAATTATATGCATATATGAAGGGGGAGCTTTGTGTAGAGAGGAAGCATTTAAATATGGGGAGCAAATAGAGTATATGAATGATCAAATACATTTAACATATTCAAAATTTTAAATATATGTTTGTTATCATCAAAAGGGGGAGATTATTGAATATGCGAGTATAAGATTTTTGTTTGATGATAATAAACAAATATATATATATATATATATATATATTCATTTAAATGTATTTGTTAATGTACTATTTAATTCTTCACATAATTTAATAAATATTTGGTGAATAAAATAAATAACATGGAATTTAAATTCGAACAGATATTTTATTCAAACAAATATTTGTTACAATTTTGAATAGTACAAATTCAAGCTCTCACTATACATATACAACTTTGATTACAATACAAATTCAATTACATCACAATCTATCATTTTACAAATACACCTCACTCTATATCGCTCATTCATTCGTAATTTTTCTTCAACTTTATTCCAGATTGAATCCAGCATTTGAGCAATCTGCAAAAATAAATAATGACGCATTAAATTGAAAAGGAAATATTTTTGCAGTATAAAATAAAATGTGAATTTTGAAAATAATATTTTCCTCAGTTATTTGGGTTGTTCGTTATCATTTAAATTTGAATTCATCATACACGAACAGCTTGTGACATGCACAATGTATCACTATACATGCCACAAGGCCGTGTACACCGATATATACACTTGATAAAATTACAAGGACAGGTGAGCACATGTCAAACCCAAATGAAAAGCCGGGTTTAACTCAATTGCAATACAAATGAAGTCACGACACGAGCACAAGGTCAAACCTGAGCTATAAGCTGGCTTTAACACAGGTGCAAATTCAAGAAAATGGTCAAAACAATTAAAACGAGCCTTGACCAAAAAGTTCAGTAATGTACACACGTCTGGACCAAATGCCACCAAGTGAATATGATAACACTGCAGACAAATGTACATAATGAAGACAACTACAGTCATACAAGAACCAAGCCAGATTCTATGAAAAAACCCTGCAACACTGTAGACGCAAGCATATTTGAGTCACAATGCATCTTACTAAACCAGTGGCAGTGATAATATACATGAAATCAAGCTACAATGACAAACAGGAAGCAAACAGTGAATCAAGATACAAGACCGAACCGGCATATATGCAACATAAACAAATGATCAGTGGACAATGCATGAAGGCTTGAACAAGACTCGAGTGCTACCAGAACTCAAAACCAAGCAGTGAACCTGTAAATGACACAGTACAAGATGAAATGAAATGACATACATACATAAATGTATGTACACAAGTGGATGAATACATATTCAAATAACACTGTGATTTCGACAAACCAAAACAAGTTGATATGCACATATATAGGCAATCAGACCAGGGATGAAACTCATCATAATTCAAACTGCAACAGATGACAACAGTGGTGCAACGAAACCCAATACAGTGAACTACATGATGAACAAGTATTCAAGTGAAGACAATAATGTATGGTCTAAATGCGTGTGAATTCTAAGAAAGACAGTGATCGAACATACAAATCAGAAATGCTCAAATTAAAAGAATACAAGTTGAAATGCCCAGATCAAATGAATCAGACTCGAGCACACATGTGCAGACACACAAGAACAATAAGGCAATGTCAAAGACAAAGCAACGCAAAACTTCCACATGAATACAAGTATCATGTAGCAGTTCCAAACTAATGATATACAGCAAGTTCAAACTAATCATGGATCCATAGTTTCATCCCAAAAATATTAAGAGTCGATGCCAACAGAGAAAATAACAGACAAGCCAAAGTCATAGTAGAAATCAATTCAAAGTCAAGTCTGATGTCAATAGAGAGAAGCAAGTGCACCACAAACCAAACAAAAGCAAAACTGCAAACAAAGTCAACATAACTATAAGCAAATCATAAGAAGCAATAAGCATAAATTACATAAAAAAGACAATGAAGATTCAGTCAAGTCAGAAATTCACATAGCAGCATCAAGTGGACGAAGTCAACAAATGACAGAGACTCAAATATAACAGCGGTTTTGAACAAAGCATCAGATAGCAGTCTCAAATAATGTCAACAAAGTGTCAAAGCTGATATTGAACATGTCAGTGCCAAAGTCGAACCAGCAAAATCGATCCCGTGATGGGCAAGGCAATTCAAAGCCGTGAGTATCAAGTAAATCAGAAATATACGATTATGAACAAGTCAGAAAAAATCACCATCATCCACACGAAAATCAATGGCTGAGATATATCAATTGATGAATTCAAACAAATGTATACGAACGAAAATATAGGGGTTCGAACCCTATATAAACGATGAACATCATCAGCAAATTCAACAATTCGAGTTCAAGTAACAACAAAGCATAATCATTCAACTCGAATCATCAATTGAGTTCAAGCATTCAACTAAGAGAGCAAAAGGCATAAATTACATACCAGAATCAAAGTCGAACTCAATCATCGAGAAGCAGCCGAGCGCAACTCAAGGAGACAAACGACCGACAAAGCAAACACGCGAATATTCATTCGATCAATCAACATTCAAGCGGCGGCTTCGAAGATTTGCAAAGCCCTAATTTCTAAGCAAAGAGGAACGAAGAAGCCATTGTCACAAATGAGAAAAGCAACCGGCCGAATAAAGGAAAAGTAAAGGGATTCATTTTTAATAATATAATTGGTGTCGGCCTTGTTATAATAAGGCTTTAATTTTTTAAATTAGGCTTTTGATTTAATTTGTGTTAATTCGTATTTTTCTCTGTTAATAATTGTAATTTCTAGTCGTGTGACAAGGGAACGAACTGCAGTTGTGTAGTTCGAGAATTCGCAACTCACTCTATAGGGTGAAATCGATCCTACATATGAATCTTTCGAAGCAAAATGAGAGGACCATTAGGAGTCAATCTTAGGGATGGAACCTTAAAAGGACTAAGCAAAAGGGATCAACCATCTTCCATCCATAGGGATCCGCCAGAATTAGGTAACAACACACTTTGTAACTACGGTCGAGCAATAACTCAACATCTACTAATCTAATTAGCATGAAACTTGGGGGTTAGACATAATACAATATGGAGAATCTCCCTAGGGATCGCACACCTAATTTCCTCCAAAACAAGCATCAGCCCTGATCCCTATTTCTTGGGATTTGGACCATGTGGTCCCTCTTGTGGGCCCATATGGTTTTGAAGATCCTTCTACTGAATTTTCAGGGAGATATTTCGCAATTTTCCTTTATAAATACAGGCTTGATCATTAATACTCGGGACGTTTTCATTTCTTGTTGTGTTGTAATCTATTATAACTAAGATTTTTCGTCTAGTCCCTTTTGTATTTAGTTGATGAAGTGATTAATAAAGCTATTTATTCAAAGTGGATGTACGTAAACAACGCCGAACCACTATAAATCGTTGTGCTCTTGTTATTACTTTGATTTTCTATTACTTGTTTGCTCTATTTTCATTTTACATTCTTCATTCATTTCTCTATAAAATCTCCAATTAAGTGTGTATGCTAATTTTGGTGTAAACATTTTGGTTCTTTAACTAAGAAGAATGATTCTCAGCTCTATTTTGATACTTTTGCTGCTACTGGATTACATAAGTCCTTGGAAGAGATCTAGAATTATCTTTAGATAGTTTATCTATTCTATTTCGATTTGCAAAAGTCTAAGGAATACTATCAACAATTGTTAGGAACACCAGATGTACCTCTCAAAACGCAGAAGGAAACGAGAATGCTAGCATCTAACAAGGACGTTAGAACAATCTACCATTAGATGTCAATGCTAACAATCCAATTGATGTAAAAAATCCGGTTGATTCCATCACAAGCACTGGTTCCCAGAATTTTGTGAGAGCTCGTGAATAGCCACCAATAGTTGAACCAGCAAATTAAAGCCAATATCGATTTAATGAATCAACTCAAAGATCAACAACGCGAGAAAACTAGGGGAGACACAACCCCTAATTCTAAGTCGGAGAGTCCTATTTCATAAGATGATTAGCACAGATGAAGACATCGCTGAACTGGTGGATTTCACGTAGAAGATTTTGGACATCAATAGGCAAACCAACTTCGGTTGCTAGGACCGATCGGGCTCGATCCCTCCTCTAGGGGAGGAAATTTTCCCTTTCATCTTAGAGCATAAATTAGAGCCTCTGCAATTATTCAGATGCTATAGTTCAAATGGATGCGCACCAATTAACTCCCTAGAATGATGACGAAGTGAACACATGTGATATACATCGAGAAGATTTTAAGCAATAAGGCATGGAATGGCTCATAGACAACGATTGGACCATTCCCACAAGATGGAGTAAGACTACCGCTTTGCTCCAACTATCCAAATAAAGGACTTGTCTGCTATGGTTAGACGACCAGTAAGGGAAAACCAAGGCTTGACCAATGACAATTAAGGGATCTCGAGATGCCATACCCCGTTTACCGACAATGTCCTACATGCGTAGTATCCAAGAAGGTCGACATGCCGTCGATGTCTGCTTACGAGCGAAAAACCGATCCCAAGCAATACATCATGATATATAAATGGCTGATGGATTCCACACAAGCTGATGATGCAACAAAAAGCAAAAGCTTTCCTATCACTATCTATACATAGCAACAATATGATTTATGAGATTACCTCATGGTCAATCTCTAGATTTGATGATTTAACAACAAAGTTTGTGGAGCAATTGTGTATGCATGCAACTCGCCCCAAAGATGTAATGCCCATATCAAGCGTCATCCAGGCTCTAGGAGAATCACTGAGAGATTATTTGGAAAGTGTTTGTGCAAAAAATGGGCAAACACCTCAAAGTCGTATGATTCCGTTGATTTTAAGTTGTTTTTAGTGATTTGGGTGATTTATGCAAATATATAAAAAGCATGGACTAAACTGTAAAAGACACACAGATTTATAGTGGTTCGGCCAGAACGTGCCTACGTCCACTTTATATGTTATTCTCCTTTTCCCTTCAGATTACAAGTACAAAGCTTGATTACAAGTAACTGAAAGTTGTTTGAAAGTTCTATCCGTGCTTGAGCTCTCAAACTTGTCTGCCATTGTTGTTCCCCTGCCCCTCTATTTATAGAGTGAGGTTGGGGGCAGGGGTCTTGGATGTTTATAGCTGCTGGTGGGCCTGGCGCATCTGGTTCGGCATCCTCTTGGTTTGGTGGAGGTGGTTCGAAGAAGTGCCGGTCCAGTGGTGGAGTTGGTCTGGATGAGTGCTGGTTCGATGATGGAGTATGGCGGACCGGTAGTGAATGGACCGGTAGTAGGAGCATGGTCTGGTTCGGCAGTGGGGGAGACGGTCTGGTTCGGCTTAGGCTTGGAGGCTGGTTCGGCAGGATCTGGTCCGGTGAGAGCTAGTTCGGTGGTAGGAGGGAGCCGGACGAAATTCTACCCAACAAACCGAATCAAATACCTTCTTTTGCCGATCCGGGTGATTTGCCGGATGAGTTTGTTGTTACCAAAGTACCGAATGGCTTACGTGCCGAATGTGGTTCCGCCGAATGGACTCTCGCATGGCTTCACCGAATGATCTTTTATATTTGAACCTTGAGTGAAATCGCTGACTTATGTACGCTTGCTTGCTTCTTCTTGGTTCGGTCGTGGTGGAAATGCACACAACATTGATATTCCAGTTTTGACCAAAAATGGGATAACACTTTTCCCCACAAAACATGCCTTGCGATAGGAAGGCGTGTTTTGTAATGCCATGAGCTGGAAGTTCGTATCCTGTTGATGTCCTTGCGGTAGGAAGGCGTGTTTTGTAATGCCATGAGCTGGATGTTCATATCCTGTTGACAACCTGTAAAGAGCTTGATATTTTATATGGCCCCAAATGACGACCGTTCGGGATCGAGCTATTTGGGATGAAGCGCGGCCGTTCATGGTCAAGCGCCTAACTTCAAATGACGACCGTTCGCGATCGAGTCATTTGAGGTGAAGTGCGACCGTTCGCGGTCAAGCGTCTAAATCCATGCGACGATCGTTCGAGATCGAGTCATTTGCGGTGGAATGTGATCGTTCACGGTCAAGCGCTTTACTTCAAATGACGACCGTTCGGGATCGAGCCATTCGAGGTAAAGTGTGACCGAGCCCGGGCAGAGGGCGGACCTCAAATGGCGACCGTTCCCGATCAAGCCACTTGGGGTGAAATGTGACCGTTTACGGCTGGTGTCGTTCGCCGCAAAAGATGAAATGGGACCGTTCGCGGTCAAGCGCCTTACTTCAGATGACGATCGTTCTAGATCGAGCCATTCGTGGTAAGGTGCGACTGTTGGCGGTCAGGGGGTGGACCTCAAATGGCGACCTTTCGCGATCGAGCCATTTGTGGCGAGATGAGTTGTGCCGTTCGAGGCGAGTGTGTGACCGTTCGAGGTCGGGTGCCGTTCGAGGCGAGTTGTGACCGTTCGAGGTCGGGTGCCGTTCGATGCGAGTTTGCGACTGTTCGTAGTCGGGTGCCGTTCAAGGCGAGTTTGCGACTGTTCGTAGTCGGGTGTCATTCGAGGCGAGTTGTGTGTGCCCTGGGGGGACATAATATTATCGGTGTCGGAGTTATTGTTTGGGGGAGTTTCCGAATCAAAGACTTCGGCAGTTCACTGCCATGCAAGAGGTGCTCGTGGACCGTTCGCGATCCACGGGCATACAACTAATTTTTCCATAGAATTGTAAATGTTAAAGCAATAATCATATGAACCTTACAGCAGACATGTCCAAACAGGAAGAATTTAAATTCTCAAATCAAAATCAAAGCAAAGAGCAGAATGAAGATGTCAAAGCGTAAACTCTTACTATAACGCGGATGGTAGTCATTCAGAGCATGCCTATGGATCGTGCGCGATCGCTCGCATGTGTAAATGATTTAACCGTGTTAGCGAGAGGTTTACAACTTGTTCATCGTTATTTTAATCAAGCAATCAATGGATAATCAAACGGTGCCCCGATCCAGTGTCACCTCTAGCCGATGTAGACGGTGGTCGCTCTGGCTCCACAGCTGGAGTTCGCCTCCTCACATACTGAAGGAGCATACCGTTCCTGATATGCCCTTCCACCTCATTTTTCAAATGCCTACAATCATTAGTGTTATGACCGTTTAATTCATGGAATACACAAAACTTATCTAATTTTCTTTCGTCAGAGGTTGGATCCCTTCGTATTGGTCTACAATACGGAACACGCTCCTTGGTATCCTGATAAATTCGTTCCAGACACTCATTCAGCTCAGTGTGAGTGGTGAATCGCGGCTCCCTCCGTTGCTGCTTTGTCCTTTCATCATTATACTCAGCCTTTCTCTTTCCTTTGCTAGTCTCCGCACCCTTTCCAGCTGGGTTTCCGCTCTTGATTGCGTAAACGTCATCTTCTTCCTCTCTTTCTGCACTAGCATCTTCCAAACGCGAAACTTTTTAGCCTCATGATAGAACTCTCCCAGATTCATAGGCAGATCCTTAGTTAACGAATTCTTGAACTCTGTACTATCAGCTATTCCAGATACAGCCGCCATCATGACCATAGATGGATCTGGTCAATCCACTGATGCTGCCGCCGCATTAAATCGTGTTAGAAAGCTCCTCAAAGTCTCTCCAGTTTTCTGCTTCAAGGTTGCCAAAGTCATCACATTCTTGGGTCTTGCAATATGAACCCTGAATTGCCTCATGAATCTCTCAGTTAAATCTGCCCACGTTCCTATGGAGCCGCTCTCCAGTTGGCTAAACCATAACGCTGCAATGTCCGTCAAATACAGTGGAAAGCACCGGGCCATGATCTCCTGTGATGCCCCCAGCACTTCCATGTGCCTCATATACTTAGTAAGATGGACCGCAGGGTCTGTCCTCCCATCGTACATCTCTACTGATGGTAGCTTGAATTCTGGTGGGTTCCTAGTCATCTTAATCGCAGAAGAAAAAGGACTCCTGTTTACATCTTCCAAGTCTCTGTTTACTAAACCTCCTCTCATAGCTCTTCTAACCATCTCTGCTAATCTGTCATTGTCTCCAAGCTGTAGCCCTCGTTCACTGCCTTCGACCTGCCCCCCGAGTCCGCAGGAGTTTCATGTGTATGCCTCCATGGCTGAACGTTCATTCCTCTATTGCTACCAGGTGGCTCGGATTCCCCCATCTCTCTTCCCGGGGTCGGATCAACATGCTCTGCGTGAGTGCCCCCTAGCTCTGGTGCTACGCCAGATGGTCCTGCTACGTTCTGAACTCCAGTTGCTCCTTGGTTTTGTGCTCCAAGTTGCCCAATTTGCTGAAGCAAGTTCTGGATCATCTCTTCTTATCTTCTCATCATAGCCTCCATCTCATCCCTGGTGATGAAGGCTGAAGCTTGGTTTGCTCCTGAGGAAGCCTCTTGACTCCCTTCCTGTTGACTCTGCTCTGGCCTTGGCCTTCTGCTTGATTGTCTCGCCATGACTCTTTCAATCTGAATCTCTAAACTCTCAAATTCAACTTCCAAGCGGTAGGTCCTTGAGTTCAATTCTCAGTGAAAGCACCAAAATGTTTGGGGGAGACGGTTTGGTTCGGCTTAGGCTTGGAGGCTGGTTCGGCAGGATCTGGTCCGGTGAGAGCTAGTTCGGTGGTAGGAGGGAGCCGGACGAAATTCTACCTAACAAACCGAATCAAATACCTTCTTTTGCCGATCCGGGTGATTTGCCGGATGAGTTTGTTGTTACCAAAGTACCGAATGGCTTACGTGCCGAATGTGGTTCCGCCGAATGGACTCTCGCATGGCTTCACCGAATGATCTTTTATATTTGAACCTTGAGTGAAATCCCTGACTTATGTACGCTTGCTTGCTTCTTCTTGGTTCGGTCGTGGTGGAAATGCACACAACATTGATATTCCAGTTTTGACCAAAAATGGGATAACAGAAAGATTTCATGTAGCCATCCTAGAAGTCAGTAATCCGAATGAACATTCAATTTTAATGGCAATAATAATAGGGATTGACCTAAAATATGACTTTAACGATTAGTTAGCAGGCAAACCACCCACAATGTTGGAGCATTTTTATGCAAAAGCATCTCAATATTTGAGGAAGGAGGAAGCTAGGTGCTCTAGGCAGAAAATTATTGTAGACCAAGTGGAAAGGAAGTACAGAGCAACATTGCAGTGAAACAGTCCGGGGAGAGTTTCAGAAAAGTTCAGGTAAATGTCCAACAAAAACCGAATCAGCGAAAGAAAGGCGATGATACCTACACATCACTTAATACAGCCCTAGAGAATGTCTACTTGTCTACATGCAACAACATATGTTATAGGAAGCTACCTCCGAAAGAACTAACGATAAAGCAAAAGTAGACTGGAAAATACTGTCGGTTCGATGAATGCTATGGTCATAACAAGAATAAATGTAGGCATCTCCATTATGTTATTGAGAAACTGATTCGGGAAAGAAAACTACAACTGGTTGTTAAGGCCCCGCAGGATGGAAGGCAGGGGACTTCCGAGTCTAATCGATGACAAGCACCACATAGGGCTGAGGAGCCTACATGGACCGGTGAAAGATTAGCGATCAATACAATATTTGAGGATCACATCCAACTAATAAGAGTTGGTATGAGATGGAGTGCTATGCTAGCTTAGTCAAGAACATGAATATTGAGTGTTGTTCACGTACAAAAGATGGGACTCTGGCAAAACAACATACAATGGAAGATGACATTGTATTCAGAAACAAAGATGTAGACAAAGTGGAGGCACCGACGATCTATCTAATGGTCATCTCGGCCATGATAGGCCTCGCTTTATTGAGGATGATCTTGGTTGACTACGAAAGTTCCATAAATATAGTTTTCAAAAAGGCTTACGATCAGATGAGGATGGAAGCCAATGACTTAAAACTGCCTAAAACCTTCATCCATGGAATTAATGATGTTGTAACCAAAGCTATTGGTTATGTCAAATTACCCATCGAGTTGAGAGAAGGTGAAAGAAGAGTGCAGATGTTGATATTTGTTTTTTTGGATGTTGACTCTCCATACAATGCTTTTCTGGGCCGACTAACACCAGTTGAATTTTGGGTAGCTCTTGCTCTATGATTTTTGACTTTGAAGTTTCCAACCTGCTAACGGTGTTGTGGTTGTGCATGGTGATCAGGCGACCGAACATGCCTACTATAGGGCAGAATTGAGACTGATAACCAGATCCTGGGCCTTTGTTCGGGCACTATAGTTGTTTCTATTATCCAAGGGATGACGAGGAGAGCCCAAAGAGACCAAGGCTACATTGGTTGAACCGACGATCAATGTCACAATCAGCCACGGAGACCTATTATAGGTCCTAAATATCACATCACAGCTCAGCTCAAAAGAACTTGCTGGTTTTCTCCGTGCGAATCTTGAAGTATTCGCATGAACTCACTCAAACATGTGAGGGCTTTCACTTTCCATTGCGAGTCACACATTAAATATCAACCCAAGGCATGTCCCGGTGAAGCAAAAAAGGCATGATATGGATCCAGAGAGATCTACCGCCCTTAAAGAGGAGGTGGATAGACTCAAAAGCAACGGGTTCATTCGTGATTCCCTCTACCTAAATAGGTATCCAATCGTGTACTTGTGCGAAAGGCGATGGAAAGTGGAGAACTTACATTGACTATTCGAAATTAAACACGGTGTGTCCAAAAGTCTGTTTTCCTTTCCAAGGATGACCAGCTGGTAGACTCAACTTTAAGACACAAGTTGTTATATTTAATGGATGCATACTCTAGTTATGCAATAACCTATATTTTAGATATCTGATAATTAAATAAGTACGGTTTATTCAATTGAACGGATAAAATTCTGATAATAAAAAAATATCTAGATATGTAAATGAATTTGGAAAAAAAATTAAATACCTAGATAAATATTTAATTGATAATCTCCTAATATAATTATTGAAGTATGACAATATTAGTTTAATAATCTTCTTTATAATTATTTAATTGGGAATAATTTATCTTTTCAAAATTTATAAAAATGATTTTCTAATCATAATATAATATATAGGTATATATATATTAAATTGGAAGTTATGTTTTAATACTTTTTAAGAGGTATTTGAAGTTAAATTCAATATTATTAACACTTAGAATAGTATCTATATTTATTTATCTATTTATTATTAAAGCATTATAGCTAAAAGATTTAAAATAAGATTTAATGAAGAATCATACTTTTCTAAAAAATAAATGTTGTATGTATATATATAGATATTAATCATAAAAATATAAATGAATAAGTTTATATTGTTTAATTGAGTTATATACATATAAATAAAAGAAAGTGAAAAGATAAAGAGATATAATCAAATTTAAATTATTATAGAAAAATACATAAAATCATATATAAAACATGGTTTCACAAATGTAAGCCTAAAATTTAGCTAATGACAAGTGTAATTAATTTCCCTTACAATTTAACAAATGTCATGTTTGTATTATTATTATTTTTTAAAATTTATGAACATGGAAGAAGAAAAACAATTTACCAATCATAATTAAAAAAAGGTAAATCAAACAACAACAATTCCAAGTTTTAAAAACAACCTGAAACAAATCAGTTTAAAACAAGATTTAATCATCACAAAACTTACAAAGTAAAACCAGAAGCAAACAATTCAAGGATCATCAAGTCCAATTTTCAGGCTTTCAAACTGCTCTATTCCAAAACAAAAGAGGTGAGTAAAACTTGAAAAAAAAATCTAATATATCTCATATTAGCAGTGCAATGCTCTTTTAAGTATGATTTGAATGATGTTGTATATGTTGATTAAAAGTGATTTTAATATACATATGTGTGATAATATTTATATAGACGTCTGGAAACATGAAAAGTAAGTCTCTGTTCAACTGAATCTAAGTGAGTAAACTACATTTAAAAAAAAGGATAAATCTGATGCACACGATACAATCTCGCAGTGATGTATGAATAAATGATTGCATGATATATTTTATTTGGAAATAGCTGAATTATGGAATGTGTGTGTGTCTATATATATATATATATATATATATATAATGCAGGTCTGTGTATTAATATCTGGTCTCTATTTGATTCTTTCAGACAAAACCATGTAAAACTATAACTTTTGATATAAACAGTCTTGAATTAAAATCTCTCAAGGAAATCTGTTTGTGTTTACCAGATTAAACTTTTTAAAGTATTTCCTAGTATATATATGTAGTAATTATCTCTTAATAGGATGACATAGTGGAAATAAAATTCAAAGCAAGAATTAGATTTTAAAAAAATTCAAGTTTTGATCATATTAATTGAATCGTATTTGAATATGGGGATTTTCAATGGGAATACTATGATTTTTACATTTATGTTTGTTGAGAAATCGTGTGATGACCGAAAAATGGAATTCCTTTGAATTTCGGCAATCACGATGGTCGGAGGCGTAGGGAGTGTGGCTAGAGGAAGGTGTTAGGACAGGGATCGGGGGAAATTGTTTGGTACTTTTCTGATCGACGTAGCGATCTGGCGATGTCATTTTAGGGTTTTAAACCCTGCATAGGTTGATATCGAAATCGAGGTTAATACAACCTTGATAAGGTGTTAAACTCAATCGCATATAGATGAAATCGAAGAGGGGTTTTGATGCATATTTGGTAAGAAAGGAAGGAATTATGGTGAACTATTTGGATGGCGCGAGTTGATTTTTTGATGATGTGAGTTCCCAAGTGTGGTCGTGGGGCCGACTTTGTTTCTCTGGCGAATTCAAAAATCTGGGTAGCTTGGTGGATCGGGGAGATCAGTGGCGATTTGTGGAAGATAATAGTGGTGGTCGGAGTACCGCCGATGAACTGTCCATGTGCACGCGAGGGTTTAGTGTGTCAATTTGGTCGTGGAGTTTTCTTCGGGTTAATGCTCGTGTAAAGGGTAGGAATGCTGGGGTATTGCTTCGTGACGTTGTGAGGCATTTCATTTTAAGAGTTAAAGTTTAAGGTATAAGTCTTAAAGAAGAAGAGGAAGGATCTCAGGAATAGGTTGAAGGGTCTCGGTTACTTGTTCAAGTAAAACTAGGATTTTCTCGAGAAAATGTTTAATCCTCAAGTTTTGAAGTTTAACTGGTTAAGTTTAAATTTAACTATCTTTAAAACTATTTGAGGAAAAATTGATTTATTAATGTTTGGTAATTAAATTTGAGTACTTTATATTAAAGATAATACTTATTTGTTTATAAACTTAATTAAGCAACGTGATTAAGGTTATTTAATTAAGGTAAATTAATCGATGTAATTAATTTAAGTTAGTTAATTAGGTTAAATTGATCAATGTAATTAAGGTGAATTGACTGATTAAGTAAGATAATTAACTAAATATTAAGTAATTATAGAATAATTAATAATTTATTTAAGGATTAGTTGGTTAATTAAGAGTGCTTAATTAATTTAATAACAAATGGTTTGAAATTAACCAAATTGAATAACTAATTCTTAGTAAAGTAATTAAGAAAGGATTACTCAGTGTAATTAACTAAATGATTAATTAAAGGATAGTTAATCCTGAACGTGATTAATTTAAAGAGTACTTAATGAAAGAAATTATAGGATCATTAATTAATTGTTGAGAGTAATTAAAGTGAATGTTTGAAGAATAATCAATTTATGTAATTAATTTAGGGCTGGTTACTTGCAATTAGAGAATGTTTAGTCAAGGATGATATATTGAGAAAAATAATTAAAGATGTTTAATTATTAGTTGTAATTAATTAATGTTAAGTAAGTAGGATTAAGGGTAATCTAAGTAATTAAAATTGGTAATTAAATCGAGCTTTGAACATCTGATTTAACTTGTTATGGATGATTGAATGGTATTGGATGATTGGATTTATATGTAATATGATAGCTTATAATGAATTGTGTTATGTTATGAGGAGTTGAACTATGATATTGTGAATTATCTATCGATAATTAATTTGCAGTGTTACTATGATACCTTATACATAGTTGATTTGTATTCATTTAAACTAGAAATAAGATGGTATTGAATTCGAAGAGACCAGAGTCGGGTATCAGTAAATACCCGAACCCACTTCGATTTGTAACCTACAATGATTCTTTATAGGTTGATATGTGAAATCAATAGTCTAAAATGGAAAATTTTAAATGACTAGACCATTTAAAAACTAGGTGATGGTACTTAGGGATTGATTGTGAATATATGTGTTGACTATAGCAATTGAACTTGTAGTGATGAACGAGTTACCCGAGGTTTTAAGTATATTTTATGCATTAGTATTTCTTGGTAGATGGGTTTACATATGCTGGTTTCCAACCTGACTCGAGTGTTACTTTTATGTAATTCTCGGGTCATATCGAGTATTACAGATTTTCAGGTTAGGACGTTCTGGAGCTCAGGAGGCGGGCTGGATGTCAAGAACGTATGGAGTGTATTCTGCTATGGTATTGTTGTTGTTTATCTGGACAAGTTGTTATACTATCCAGTTTTTATGAGATGCTGTAACTCTGATGCATATAAATATAAATTTACAGATACTGTTTTATTTTGTATCACTGTTATTATTTGATATTATATTTTGATCCGCTGCGAATGTGAGATTCTATGTCTTATTTTCTGTTTTCTTCTTCTATCTCTTTTCTTCTTTTTCTAACTATCTGAAATTTTTGGGTTTGAAAATTTCGGGTCGTTACATTTGGTATCAGAGCCATGTTAAGCAAGAACCTTGGCTCTGGTGGGATTACCCATTAAGGATAGGGTAAGTGGAACCCTGTTATATATATATAGAGCGTACATGTTATCTTCTTATATAAAGGTTTTAAAATGGCTTTAATGAATGATTTTTATAAAAGCTTGTATTTTATATGTAAAGCAATAATTGATTGTTGTATATTTAAATTGGATAAGAATTAAGTAAGTGATATATATATATATATATATATATATATATATATAGGAATTGGATAAAATGAACTATATAAATAAGATGTATTAGAATTGGTTTCAAACCAGAATAGAATGGTTATGTGTTTAATAATGGGATGATTGTTTTCCAATAAATAATAAAATGTTTTAGGGAAGTGACCATTAGATGAGAATAAATTGTAAATTGAGATGTTTTGAATTCTAAGTCTAAAAACATTTGAAATTGTTTTCAAAATGCTAAGAGAAATAATAAATAGTATTATTCAGAATATTTTGTATGTGATCAAAATAAGAAGTTATATGAAAACTTTAAAGGAATTTGATTTGAATTAAAAACCAAGGGTGGTTTAAAATTTAAAGTATAACTTGGAGTGTAAAGGAAATAAATATGTATAATTGAGGGATATACATTATATCAAAGATGATTTGAAATAAACTCTAAGGTTGAGTTTTAAACTTTACTTGGACTGAGATGTGAACACCCATAGTGAAATAAGTTTTTGAACTATTAAATGATATAAGATATTGATAAGAAGTTAGATTTTGGAATGGGAATTCAAATTTGAGTAAGGTTGTCTGGATTAAGTAAACTCAATTTAACTTAGGAGAAGTTAAATAAGTTAATAAACAACCTGATTCGGAAATTTCAAGATGAATGGGATTTAAGTTAGGGGAAGTTAAATGGTTGATTTGAAATTGAGAGTTTGTGTGATCTCAAAATGGGTTTAAGATCTGGAAATTGGAGATGAATGAATGTTTTAAAATGATTTGGACGATATCTACCTGTTGTTATTAATAGTCTTTAAACTATGAATTGGATTTGTTAAAATGAATGAAGAAATGAATTATGGTAACATATCCATTATGGAGATAAATAAAAAGATTTAACTTTAATTTGAAATTATTTAAGGTAATTTTGATTTTTGAAGATAAGGTTGAACTTGTGAAAGTGAAATCACTTTGAATTTAAGTTTTTGCGACTGAAATTGCTGAAAATTGGTTTCAAAATTGAAATTGGGTAATAAATTGAATTTTGAAGATAAAATTGTTTTTAACTCTTACTTGAACCTTGTAACGGGTTAAGTAAAGGCAATTTAAATTGGAGTTTTGAAATTTGGACTCAAATTTAAATTGTTTAAAAAGAATTTGAATTATTATTTGAACCTAGAAATAGGTTTATGGAGAAGTAAAAGTTAATTTGATTTAAGGGATTAAATCAACATTTGAAAATTTAATTCGAATTTATATAATTCAAGATGATTTAAAAGGTGAAGATTAGAAATGGGATTAATTCAAACAAAAATTGAAATAATTTGAAATTCAGGTGGGTTCAATTTGAAATTAGTTCACATTGAAATTTTGGTTTGAATAGTTTGGAATTGTGATCAAAGTTGAATAGTTTCAAGTTCAAATTGAATTTGATTTGAATTTGGAAAGAAATTGAGGTTAATTCAACGTGAATTGGGATTAAATCACTTTCAATGGAAAATGAAGTTATTTAAATTGGGACTGAGACAATTTAAATGGAAGTGGAAATTTAAATTGAATTGATGGAATGGAGATTGGGAATTGAACAGTTTGGCTCTAGACTATTTTCAAATAAGTTATTTTAATATAAACTATTTTGAATCTATTTTTCCAAGCTATTTACTATGTACAACCTTTCTCTTTAAAGAAAAATTATTTTATATTTATTTACAATTATTTTTGGAACTATTTAACTATTTTACAATTGTTTTATAAACTAATTATTATCTTTCAACTACTTTATAACTAATTACTATTTTACAACAATTTTGCAATTATCTAATTATTTTATAACTATTTTATAATTACTTAACTATTTTACAGCTATTTTACATCTAATAATTATTTTTCAACTACTTATCTATTTTACTCTTCAAGCTATTTTCTAAATTTAAGCTGGACAGGGTTCAAACTGTTTATGATTAAATATCCATTTGAGATAAGAATTGAGGTGATAATCCAAATGAGGATTTAAGAAATTGTGAGTAAGTGAATGAAAATCAAAGTGAAGGTGAATAGAAAGAGAATTGATTTGGCTAATAATAAATGAAGATAAATACGTAGGATGTACGTATATTATTCTATTCGCGTAGTGATTTGATCCAGATTCTGGCACAGAATTTCGAGATAGTATACCGATTCGAGTTGGGATTTTTTCATTCGATTTTCGACGGTGAACCTGGACATGGATTTTTGATTTTTTTGAAAATTCTCTATCATAGTAATGGCTATGCAAGGAGAATGACGGTTTCTGATCAAGAAACCAGATCTGAGTCCGTACTAGGAAGTCGGATGGACGATACTAGTTCGAAAGAGAAATTGTGTGATCGATAGAGTGATCAAGTTGATATAGTGTATGGATCATATGTGTACGTCGTACGAGTTTGAATCAAATTGATATTGGAAATTTGTGGATAAGAACTGTAAAATGGTTCTGAAATGAAAGGTATATTTTATGAAATATATGATGAAATAAAGTGGAAATTGAATATTTCTATGGTAGAAATTTACTTCATGGAAGTAAGAAATATGGTAAGTGACTTTATAGAATAATCAAGTTTTAATATTGATTTGGAATAAACAAAGTTATGTATCTTTGTTTTATATATGATAAAACTCCCCTTGTTGAATCTATAGCCAGAGGAAAAGGGGTTTTGAAAGTATTTGAAGTATAAAAATGGAATTTATACAAGTTTAAAGTGATCCAAGGATTTTTAAAATTATATATATATATATATATATGTGTGTGTGTGTGTGTGTGTGTGTGTGCGTGTGTGCGTGTAATGGTTCTTATGAGAATGATTTTGAGGGAAGGTTTTTGGAACCTACGGATTTTAGAAAGGCTTTTCATTTTTGGAGAAAAATCAATTTTGGAAATTTGGAAAGCCTATTTGAGAATTATCGGTTTTTGGATAATCGATTTTGAGAAAGGAAATTTATTTGAGATTCATACTAGGTGTATGATTTGGAATATACTATATGTGTATAGTATAAAGTGTTTTGAAAATGGCTCTAGAGAAAAAGGCGCTCCCTTGAAATGAACTTCTCAGGAGTACCATAGGTTGGTACTGCCTTGAGCCTCAAAAGGGGGAGGCTCTAAAGTTGATCCTGTGAGGAGTCCGGACAAACTAGTTCCTGACGATTATTGGGTAACAATAGTTGAGGGCACTGATGCCTACAGAGGCATTTGGGTTATGCTGTGATGATAGTGTAACTCGATGTCGCTGCGATCTACTACGGACCATAGCGAAAATCGTGTGGATGTGAGTGTCAATGGTCTACGCTTGATTTTGCCGGGAATGCAACGTAACATCGGTAGACTGCGATCTATGGTCGAGTGGAGTGGAGAAGTTTCATTTATTTGGTAGCGAAATTCGAGGGCATTGATGCCTACAGTTACATGGACTTTTGCTGTGATGGCAACGTAACCTAGGATGTAACTGTGATCTGTAGCAGCTTCCATGGCGTAATCAAGGGGCACGGTGTGCCTACAGTTATCTATGGATTTTGCCGGGATGGCAATGTAACCATCGGGTTAACTGCGACCGTGGATGGGGATGATGATTTCTGGAGCATTCTCACCAAAGACATTTCCTCTATTTTTCAAAAATGTTTTCTATATTTTCAAGAAATTATTTTCCAAGTATTTTCACTGGGTGTTGGAAACGGGTTTACCAAGTACTTTCAGATTTTCAGTCCTATGCAAGATCAACGTATGATCGAATTTCTGTGAGAACGAGGACGGACTTGTTGAAACATCGAGTTGTAAAATGATAATTTTATAAAACTATTTTGGCAGTATTATATTGATTTTAAAGTGTTTTAAAAATATTCAAAGAATAATTTATCTGATATAAGTATTATAATAATTCTGGCTTCGTTCCTTTTCGAGGACTAAAAGATTCAAAGTGGGGAGGAATGTGATAACCCATATTTTGGATATCTGATAATTGAATAAGTAACTGGTTTATTCAATTGAACAGATAAAATTACGATAACAAAAAAAATTAGATATGTAAATGAATTTGGAAAAAAAAATTAAATACTTGGATAAATATTTAATTGATAATCTCCTAATATAATTATTGAAGTTTAACAACATTTGTTAAATAATCTTCTTTATAATTATTTAATTGGGCCAAATTTATCTTTTTTATTTATAAAAATGATTTTCTAATCATAATGTAATATATAGGTGTATATATATATGTATTGAATTGGAAGTTATGTTTTTAATAGTTTTCAAGAGGTATTTGATGTTTAATTCTATATTTTTAACACTTAGAATAGTATCTATTTTTATTTATCTATTTATTATTAAAGTATTATAGTTAAAAGATTTAAAATAAGATTTAATGAAGAATCATGCTTTTCTAAAAAAAAATATGTTGTATGTATATATATAGTTATTAAACATAAAAATATAAATGAATAAGTTTATATTGTTTAATTGAGTATATACATATAAATAAAAGAAAGTGAGAAGATAAAGAGATATAACCAAATTTAAATTATTATGAAAAAATACATAAAAACATATATAAAACATGGTTTCACAAATGTATGCCTAAAATTTAGCTAATGACAAGTGTAATTAATTTCCTTTACAATTTAACAAGTGTCGTATTTGAATTATTTTTTAAATTTTATGAACAAAGAAGAAAAAAACCAAGTTACAAATACAACTACTTCTATTTTCTTCATAATTAAAAAAAAGTAAATCAAACAACAACATTTTCAAGTTTTAAGTACAACCTGAAACAAATCAGTTTAAAATAAGATTTGATCATCATAAAACTTTTAAAGAAAAATTGGAAGCAAACAAGTTCAAGGTTCATCAAGTCCAATTTTCAGGCTTTCAAACTGTTCTGTACCAAAATAAAAGAGGTGAGTAAAACTTGAAAACAATCTGATATATCTCGTATTAGTAGTGCAATGATCTTTTAAGTAAGATTTGAATGATGTTGTACATGTTGATTAAAAGTGATTTTAATATACATATGTGTGATAATATTTATATACATGTTTGGAAACATGAAAAGCAAGTCTCTGTTCAACTGAATCTAAGTGAGTAAACTACATTTTAAAAAAAAGTAAAAATGTGATGCACATGATACAATCTCGCAGTGATGTATGAATAAATGATTGCATGAATATATTTTATTTGGAAATAGCTAAATTATGGAATGAATATATATATATATACATACACACACACATACAGTTGCAGGTCTGTGTATTAATATTTGGTCTCTGTTTGATTCTTTCAGACAAAACCAAGTAAAAATTTACTATAAGTTTTGATATAAACAGTCTTGAATTAAAATCTCTTAAGGAAATCTGTTTATATTTATCTGATTAAACTTTTTAAAATATTTCCTAGTATATATATCATGTAATTATCTCTTAATAGGATGAGACATTGGAAATAAAATTCAAAGCAAGAATTAGATTTAAAAAAAATCAAGTTTGATCATATTAATTGAATCGTATTTGAATATGGGGATTTTTAGTGGGAGTACTATGATTTTTACATTTGTGTTTGTTGAGAAATCGTGTGATGACCGGAAACTGAAATTTCTTCGAATTCCGACAATCACGTTGGTCGGAGGCATAGGGAGTGTGGCCAGCGGAAGGTGTTAGGACAGGGATCAGGGGAAATTGTTTGGTACTTTTCTGATCGACGCAGCGATCTTGCAACGACCCATAATTTTGGCCGCTACATTTGAGCATTTAATTCATTTTAAATATTGAATAAGTAATATAATTCGAATTTTGAAATAATAGGATTTTGGTTAAATTAATAGAATTAGCTAAATTTCAAATACGGGAATTTTATTGAAATTTGAATAATAATAATTTAATATTAGAATTGGGATAATTGGCGATTTTGAGTGTAAATAGATATAAAAATAGATTCTAAAATTTATTTAAGTCTATTTGGATTTGAATTATAATATTGGGTTGTTGGCGGGAATTAAAAGTCGATAGGTTGAATTTGGAATTTTATATTAATTTAATAATGGAATTTATTAATATAATAATGAAAATAATCAGATTTTGATTTAAACTGAATCGGAATGATCTCTAATGTGAATATAAATTTTGTACGAGTTATAATAAGGTTAGCAAAGTTTTAAAAGTGAAATTTTAAATGATTTCGATGATTTTGGAAATCGCTCGAAATAATCAATGAGTTAAAATAACCTTCCGGGGCACGATATCGGAATTCGATGAAACAAGTTCCATTGGATCGGTAATAGTCAGTTATTATTAAATTTCAATTTTCGTATCAATCAGAGTTGTCATTTGACCCCGGCAGCTTAAAATGCATAGAAACTATTTTAATCGATTTAATTTAAAATTGATCGTTTATTTTCGTAACCCATGCATACGAATAAATTAGCTTCCAAAACACGTTCCATTGTGTTCGGAACGTAGGTAAAACCTTAGAAACGCCTGTTGGCATGCGTTGTTTGGAGATCGTTTGAAAAGTTGCTTTAAAGTGAATTAAATAATTAAATAATATGTTATACGTATATATATTCGCGTTCAGGGCCAAAAACCCTAGTTCTTCTTTTGAGCCGCCGCTTGTTTATTTCAATGGCTGATAACGTGCCTCCTTCTCCTTTGTTTTTCTCCAAATCCACAAACTAATTTCAAAAACTTTCAACTGCAAGATCGAAGAACCTATCGAGCTCCATGAATCTATACGGCGATGATGGCCTGTAGTGGGATGATACGGTGGCGAATCGCGTTCAAAGTGCGTGCATTCGTCTTGGAAAGTGAAATGATCGTAGGGCCGAGCGCGACGAGCTTCTGGCCGTTGGAAGAACTGGTATGGGCACACAGAATGGCGATCGCCAATCCTGCTCGAAAGGGCGGCGAAAGGAGTGGCATTGGTTTGCTTGCGGCGGTTTTGGGTTCCAGCTTACGTTAATCGTGTTTGGGGAGACGATGTTTTCGGCCTGGAGCTCGGTTTTGATTTGTCGGTATAGATTTGTTTTAATACAAAAAAAATTGTTATATAAATTTTATTCAACGATTAAAAATCCATAACTTGTGCATGCGTTATCAGATTTCGACGAATTTGTTGATACCGGAATCGCAGCGACGAGCAACACGCCGTGATGAAGATCTGGAGTCGTTTTGAGCCAGTGGAAATTTAAGATTAAATCGAAGAAGCTTGATTTAATTTAAAATTTGAAATGCCGATGCAAGGTGAGTTCATCTCACTCACATCTGGAATGCTACTTAGTTTACATAATTAATATTTAAATGATTGGTTGATTGATTGAATGTGATAATTATTATCAGATGGATGGATATTTATTTGTTGTGCTAATATTTGTAGATGCAGGGAAACAGGTCGGAGGGATCCAACTGGATTCCTCACAAATATAAATTTATTTATATTCTGTGATATATTGTTTTAGATCTTGTTATGCCGTGCTCTATTTATATACGGTGATAGATGGAATTGGAAATTAAATTGTGTTGTACTATGATTAGGTGAATACAACCTCGGAATTTAAATATAAATAAATGAATTGGGTTTAAAGGAAATTAAAGAAATTCTTAAGTAAAGAATTTAAAAGGAATTAAATTCAAGAAATTGGTTGGTAATTTGAAGTGTTTGAAATTGTGGTTTAAAAAGGGAAATGCGAATTGTTTAAATAATAGCGAGATTTATTTTTTAAAGAATGGGAAGCGTGCTTTCTCCTAGAAACTTTAGTATGTTTTTAAGAAAAGTTTTCAAATATAAATCTGCAGTTTAAATATGTTTAGAATATTTTAGAAAGAAATATTATTTTAAATTGTTTTTAAGTGAAAAAAATATTTGATATAGTAATTATGGTATTAATTATTTTTAAAGGGTAAAGTAGTATTAAGTTCACAAAAGCAAATTATATATAAATATTTAATTTAATAACTTTATTTTAAAAGTTAAATTTGACTTAAAGTACTTAGGAAACCTCTATATATTTCCATAAGTATTATTTTCAATTAAATAATTTCTAGAAGCTTTATATTAAATATTCTAAACACATGTTTGAAAATGATTTCCAGGAAATAGCAATGTGTCTCAAAATAAAAGGAGCAATTTTTAAATTTTGGAAAGGATTTTACGGGATGAACGTAAAATTTAATTGGGATAAATCGTGTTAGATTGATAAAAATAATTCTTTGGATTATCCTAAATGGAAGTGTATTTTCCTGAAAAGCCAAGTACGCTTTTAAACTGATTTTTGTAAAGTTAGAAGCTTTGAAGTTGTATTAAAGAATGTATTTAAGACATTACTTAAGTTATAAGAATTTTAAAAGTAAGCATTTATCAAATTAGATATAGAAGTAATTATTTTAGTGGTAAGTAGTATTATGTTTAAAAGAATACTATTAACATTTATACTTTATAAATGGTTCTATTTTAAAGATAATCAATTAAAGTTTTATTTGAAACTTGTGTGGAATTTCATAGCTTTATTTCAAAATGTAGTATGACTTAACTTTATTTTAAAGATAATAGTTTATATTTTATTAAGCAGTTTTGTTCGAGATATTTTTAAAGGTATATATATATATTAAATTAAGTATGTAAGAAGTTTTAATATAAATGTTTAGTGTATCTTCATGAATAAAGTATTTAAATTATTTTAAACCTTAAAATATGGGTACTTGGATGTTTCAGAGGAAGTAAAGATTTGGAAATCTATTCCATGAGAAGAATTGGGTTTGAAAAGTGTTTCAAAGGGATTTTTAAAATGGAATTATATCTCGTAAAGATATTTTAGAGGAAAATAAATAATGTGGGAACTATTTATTGCGTGATGGATGCTTATGGATGTTAACTGATAGTTAAATAACTTCCTATCAATATTGGACAAATGCGTTGATCGTTTCGAAGAGACCGGGATCGAGATTAATTTCTCGAAAACCACTTCGATCCGGTTTGTACGTTTTCGTGGGAAAAACGAGTTCGAAGTCGAAGATGGAGCAGTGAAGTGCAAGGGCTAGTCGCTACTAATCCTGATGATAGTTCCAAAATGGATGTAGTAGGAGTAGTGCCTTCGGTTCCGTTCGAACCCGGGACAGACTTGTATGGACGAATGCTTTCGAAACATAGTCAGGTGGGCGATAGTCATTCTAAGTGAAATGATCTAAAAGATAATGCTTAGCCTCAAGCCTCATCAACCGGGAATGACTGAAAATCAGGGGTTATGCAGCAAGGCTTGGTAGGCAGCACCCATTTCCGGGTATGGTCATCCCTGTCTAGATGTCCCTTTTTATTTCGGCTTAGTGGTGCGGTTTTCGATCCCAACTTTGGGGTGGCCTTACTCCGGGCTATCCAGTAAGGGATAATTCGGGCCTTGTGTTGTAGAGGATTGGGCATGGTCCTCGGTAAATTGATCTAGACCAGGTACTGTGATAGGTGGTACCCTAGTGCCTAGTCATTAGTTGGAAATCCATTCTCCCTACGAGCCTTTTACGAGTTTTGTTTGTATTTCCCACTCTGTGGTTAGTAACTAGAATTTAATCATGTAACAATTTTGGCTATTTTATAAGTATTTGTATATAGACCCTATTATAATATCAGAGGATTTTTATAAAAAATGTTTTAGCTATCGTAAGGTAAAAACCCGACATGTTTATTTGTGGCGTGGTCTTACGAGATGCTTTTGTTTTCAAAAGGATTTTTGAAGCTTTAATAATAAATTTGGGTGCATTATTATCAGCTGGTATTCCAGACTGACTCGGGTGTTATTTCATTATAATGTTTGGGTCAGACCGAGTATTATATGTTCAGGACAGGATGCTATGGAGCAGGAGAGGAGCTGGAGTCTGAGATATATTATCCGTACTTGTATATTTATCCGCTGCTGTGATTGTATGGAATTTTATGACTGGTAAATGTTGTTTGTTTGAGATACTCTGATGATACATTGTATAAAACAGATGTAGTTTTCCTTTTGTGTAAAAATCTGATATTATATATTATATTTTATTCCGCTGCGACTGTGAGATTCTGATATTGTTTAGTTCCTTCTTTCTTCTACCATCTTTCTTTTTCCTCAACAATCTGTCTTTTCCAGCACTTGATCATCGGCATATCATTACTTTGGGGTATTTTATGTCGATTTTCGAGGGTTGAAAAGGGCGGGTCGTCACACTTGGTATCAGAGCTTAGGTTGGCGACAACCTAGGCTTTGGTGGGGAGATTACTCATTAAACAGAGTCAATAGTACTCTATAATGAGTTGAGTGTAATAATAGATATGAGAGTGTACTTGTTAGTGAATATAAAAATTATTTTTATACTATGTTGACTTATTGGTCGAGTGTTTATGAATTCTGGTCGGTGCGGGAAGTACAACCGTATCGATAGGGGTTTCTAAACTCTTAAACAAGATAAACCGACATAGTATTGCTTTTAAAGTGGGTAAATGAAATAATTTTACCCAAAATTATATTTTGATATAAAAGAAATAATTTTTCTGAAATTATTATATATATTTGATTATTTGGATGTGGATATCTTAATTAAATAAGAATCTAAAATTTAATCTAAAATTTGAAATGGTTATAACCAGGTAAATCCCATGAGTATAAATTATACAAAAGAAGGATAACTAAATTTGAACTAAACCAGAATTTAAATGCCAGTAATTTTGAAAAGTGTTTTAAATGTAGTGAAACCGAAGTTTGGAAATTTAAAATCTTTGGGATGTTTGAAATATTTTCCAAAGTGTTTGAAGGAAATGATGGAGTATTATTTTGGGTGGGAACTGTTTTGAAAGGAATTTGTGAAAGTAAGGAAGCACTGAACTCACTTCAGTCGCTGGAAAATAATCCTGATGATGATGGCCACATCATTAGAATTCATTTTCAAGTTTCTAAAGTGATGGGTTGCTACCATGTTGAGTGATTATGATATTTGTTGGGCTTGTTTGAGATACAAGTGATTTTAGAAGTTTCAAAAGGGGAAAATTGTTTTGGCACAACCAAGTTGTTTTGGAAATCTGGAGATTTGATTGATATACCAAATGGGTATATATTGGGTATTATTTCCAAATGGTTTTGAAATAAAACCGGGCAATTGAATTTTGGAAAATTCTATTTAAATAATGTGTAAAGTTAAAATGAATCAACTATTGAACTTATTAATTGAAGTTGATATTAATAGGAAGAAAATGAAATTTTAATCTTGGAATTAAAATTTAACTTGAGTAAATGGAAGTGAATAAAATATATTGAAGTGAATAGCAAATTTGAGCTTAACTTGGGATAAGTTAAATAAATTGAACTTAGAATTAAATCGTTTTGAATTAAATTGAAATGTAAAATGAATTTGTAATTGTGGGTCATTGTGTAATGAATTATACCCACAAGATATTAAGTATTATACTTATAATATGAAATTGTGGATTTAAAATTTGCAAAGGATTAAAGTGAAAGAAAATTTGTATCTTTAAAAATTCAGTGACACACACACACACACACACACACATATATAAATTTGGGATTGTGATTATAAGATGTAAATGGATTAAAATGAGCAATATGATCTTTAAAATAAATAAGTTAGTGAATTTCAGAATAGAAAATCAGATTGTAAACCCAAGTAAAATGGAATTATAACCACAAATGGGAAATAGTTGAATGGTATGGTGAATTCAAACATAATCTCAAATGGAATGTGAATTGAAATAAGGTGAAGAAAATATAAAATATAAAAGATGTGAATGAACTCAAGTTAGTAAATAAGTTTTGAACCTGTATATGGAAAATTAAAATTGGATTTGAGTTGAATTTGGATTGAATTAAAATCGAAATTCAGTTGTGTTAAATTTTTTTGAATAGAACTAAATTCTTATTTGAAATAGTAAAGGTAATAGCATGAATTGAGTTGGCCGAATAAATTTAGTTAAACTTGAACTAAATTTGGAAAAGAATTAAATTGAAAGGAAATTTAATTTAGATTAAGTAAGAATGATATTGTATGAATAAAATTTTAACTCAACTAAATTTAAAGGAATTGTTTGAGAATGAATTTAGCGTAAGCTAAATTAAATAAAAAGAAGCTGGAAAATGAGTTTAGTGTAAACTATATTAAGTGGAATTTAGTTTTGGAAATAAAAAGCTGAGAGTGTGAATGAATAATGAAATTAGGTTATAATAGTGATGGTTTGAATTGTAAATAAATTCAAATGAGCGAAATAATTTAAAGTGGTCTCGTTGTTAATAAAATAAATTTAAAATGGAGTGAATAAGTAAACAAATTGAATTTAAATTTGTAAATGAATTGGAATTTTATTTAATGAGAATCAAATGAAATTGAAATAAAAACTAATTTAAGAAGAAATAAAATATTGTGAAATTGAAAGAACTTAAGCAAATTGGATAATAATTGTGGTCGAGCTTTATAATGTGGTCTTGGATAAATTTGTTTAGACAATTAAATTTAAATGCAAGAGAAAGAATTTTAATTAATTATTGTGATAAAATAAGAATATATGAGTTGTAAATATTACAGAATGGGATGAAATTAATTTAAACTTAAGCTGAATGAGGAACTTGAAGTGAGAATAAGGATTTGATTTAAAAATTGCAAGGAAATAAGAATATTTGGGATTGTGAAAAATTCCGAATGAAATAAAATTAATATAAATTTGAACTCGAATTAATTTTAATGGTTATAAGGTTAAGTGATGGTTATTTGCTTGAATGACATGAAAATTTGCATAAGAATTGGTCGTTTTGTTGTATTCGGAATTGAGTTGGTTTAAAGAAGCAAATGGAATTGGTTTTTGAATCAATTGGAATGGATTGAAATTTTATTAAGTGGTTTTGTATATTAATACAAGTGAATCATAAAGGAAATACAAGTATATCAAATTTAAAAATAAAAATTTGATTGTGAATCAAATTAGGAATTGAATTGAAGTAAAGAGGTGTAACTAAGGCATATGTTAATCATATAGAAGTAGGAATAAATTGGTTGTAATTAATATGAATGGTATATAGTGAACTTGAATGTAAATTATTCGAGTGAGATAAAATGAAGTTTGGACTTGTATAAGAAATTTAAAAGGTGATTGAAATCTTTGTAATTGCTGATAAAATATGGTTAACATTGTTAAATTTTGAAGTTTTCTTGTTTAAACTATGTAATTGATGTGTTGGTTAAGATTAATGAATAGAATGTTATTAAAATTCTCATATTATTGAAAACTGATGTGTTTGTTTAAGTAAGTACAGGTAAGAGAGGAAATTGATAAAGTTGGAGCGCGCAAATGCATAATATATTAGCTGGTTTTTTTAAATGCTAATAAAGGTACGCCTACGCAATAAAAATAGGAAATATGAACTGTTTTTGGTTTTTCCGACCGTGTGGGTCAATGTCTATATATATATATATATATATATATATATATATATATATATCTATTATGATATTGCAAAAGCTCCTCCGTATAAGTGCCAAAAAATTTCGGAAATTTTGGAAGTTAGAAATTTTTTGAAACGTTTCATCAACGACAAATTAATTTCAAATAAAAATTAAAATAAAATTGATTTTGGAATAGAAATCGAGACTAGCAGTTTCGATTTAAAACTAAAGAGCTTAGGCAAAGTGAAATTGAGATTTTCACTAAGTAGGTTTTGCTGTTGGGTTTGGAACATTCTTCTACCTTTGCAAATTTCAAGGACGAAATTTTTATAAGGGGGAGGAATGTAACGACCTAGAATTTTGGTCGCAAGATTTGTACATTTAATTAATTTTAAATATTGAATAAATATTATAATTCTAATTTTGAAATAAAAAGATTTTGGTTAAATTAATAGAATTAGCTAAATTTCAAATACGGGAATTTTATTGAAATTTGAATAATAATAATTTAATAGAATTGGGATAATTGGTGATTCTGGGTGTAAATAGATATAAAAATAAATTCTAAAATTTATTTAAGTCTATTTGGATTTGAATTATAATATTGGACCGTTGTAGGGAAATAAAAGTCGATAGGTTGAATTTGGAATTTTATATTAATTTAATAATGGAATTTATTAATATAATAATGCAAATAATCAGATTTTGATTTAAACTGAATCAGAATGATCTCTAATGTGAATATAAATTTTATACGAGTTATAATAAAGTTAGTGAAGTTTTAAAAGTGGAATTTTAAATGATTTCGACGATTTTGGAAATCGCTCGAAATAATCGATGAGTTCAAATAGCCTTCCCGGGCACAGTCTCGGAATTCGACGAAACAAGTTCCATTAGATCCGTAATGGTGAGTTATTATTGAATTTCAATTTTCGTAGCAATCGGAGTTGTCGTTTGACCCCAGCAGCTTAAAACGCATAGAAATTATTTTAATCGATTTAATTTAAAATTGATCGTTTATTTTCGTAACTCGCACATACGACCAAATTAGCTTCCAAAACACGTTCCATTGTATTCGAAACGTAGGTAAAACCTTGGAAACGCCTGTCGGCACGCGTTGTTTGGAGGTCGTTTGAAAAGTTGCTTTAAAGTGAATAAATAATTAAATAATATGTTATACGTATATATATTCGCGTTCAGGGCCGAAAACCCTAGTTCTTCTTTTGAGCCGCCGCTTGTTTATTTCAATGCCCGGTAACGTGCCTCCTTCTCCTTCGTTTTTCTCCAAATCCATAAACTAATTTCAAAAACTTTCAACTGCAAGATCGAAGAACCTATCGAGCTCCATCAATCTATACGGCGATGATGGCCTGTAGTGGGATGACGCGGTGGCGAATCACGTTCAAAGTGCGTGCGTTCGAGCTTGGAAAGTGAGACGATCATAGGTCCGAGCGTGATGGGCTTCTGGCCATTGGAAGAACTGGTATGGGTGCAGAGAACGGCGGTCGCCGATCGTGCTCGAAAGGGCGGCGAAGGGCGTGGCATGGGTTTGCTTGCGGCGATATTGGGTTCCAGCTTATGTTAATCATGTTTGGGAAGACGATGTCTTCGGCCTGGAGCTTGGTTTTGATTCGTCGGCATAGATTTGTTTTATTAAAAAAAGAAATTGTTATATAAATTTTATTCAACGATTAAAAATCCATAACTTATTTACGCGTTATCAGATTTCGACAAATTTGGTGACACCGGAATCGCAGCGACGAGCAGCATGCTGTGATGAAGATCTGGAGTCATTTTGAGCCAGTGGAAATTTTAGATTAAATCGAAGGAGATCGATTTAATTTAAAATTTGAAACGCCGATGTAAGGTGAGTTCATCTCACTCACATCTGGAATGCTAGTTAGTTTAAATAACTAATATTTAAATGATTAATTGATTGATTGAATGTGATAATTATTATCAGATGGATGGATATTTATTTGTTGTGCTAATATATGTGAATGTAGGGAAACAGGTTGGAGGGATCCAAGTGGATTCCTCACAAATAGAATATTATTTATATTCTATGATATATTGTTTTATATCTTGTTATGCTGTGCTCTATTTATATACCGTGATAGATGGAATTGGAAATTAAATTGTGTTGTACTATGATTAGGTGAATACAACCTGGGAATTTAAATATAAATAAATGAATTGGGTTTAAAGGAAACTAAAGAAATTCTTAAGAAAAGAATTTAAAAGGAATTAAATTCAAGAAATTGGTTGGTAATTTCAAGTGTTTGAAATTGTGGTTTAAAAAGGGAAATGTGAATTGTTTAAATAATAGCGAGATTTATTTTTTAAAGAATGGGAAGTGTGCTTTGTAACGACCCAGTATTTTCAACCCTTCGCATCCGCACATGTCGGACTTGAATTGTTCAAAATACTGCGTTGTAAAATAAATTTGGCAAAACTCAGAATATGTAGTAAATAAATCACAGAATCACATACATATATCAGAACTCACAGCGGAAATAAAATATACAGTGGTTCATGAAGCCACTATAAAACTTTAACCAAATAGAATTTACATAGTTTAGAATCTGCAATACAGCTATAGACATAAATAGAAACAGAGTCTTCCAATTTGATTGATTGCAAATAAGATAAAGACTGAAAGGCTTCCGGCAGTATGAATGATCTACGGGATGACATAACTCCGGAGAGAAACTGAAACTGCAACTCAGGCTGACCCGAGCGTAAAAATAAAACATAACACTCGAGTCAGGACATACATACTTATATAATGTAAGCTAATTCAAGTGTACTGTAATATAGAGCAAGTAACTTAAAGGATGCTTGGGACCGCCCATCCTCTAAGGATCCGTCAAACTATTTACTATGTAGTATATTGCGCTATTATACTAGTGTCTATTTATAAAATAAACTTACTTTTAAGTAGCGTTAAGGCTTTACATTTTCCACCTTAACACGTAATAGTCCCAGTAGTCCATCCAATATCATAGCTCCTCCTGATCGGGAAGCAACTAGAGGATACCACACGGGCTACGGGAGAAATCTAAACTCGTACAAGGCGCGGTATGGTAGGTGACACGGCACAACTAGGCAATGCCAGGGTAGATATACCAATTACGCATCCGGGCCGATGGTAACGCGAAGCCGCAGCAACCGCCCACCTCGAAACAACTCCCCAAATCAAAATAGAAGTGGCCACTGAATCAATCCAAAGTCATAGTATAATATCGAAGAGGAGTGTCCGATCAGAGGAATGACCTCATTAACCCGTCGATCGCTCCTGTTTTAGCCACCTTATGCCAACTCACGGGAGTCGGGTCCACGTATTTACCTTACAGGAAACGTCGCCACCAACCTACTTCATTCTGGAATCTCCACCGCGTACACGGTTAGTCAAAGTGGTTTTCGGTATCGACAGAGAGTATGTCCATATCCGATCCCGGTCTCTTTGCCAACCCATCGTTATTATAACACCGTGGTCTTTTAAAACAGTTTATACTTTAAAACCAAAATAAACATTTCTATTTCAAACTATAAACACGATATCATTCAAAACCCAAAACAATATGATACCGTTATATTCAAGTATAATTCTTTTCCAAAAACCATACTGCTTAAAATTTATAATATCTGGAAACCAAATATTTAAATTATATCTTCAAAACATAATATTTTGGAAATTTTACTTTAAAACCATAACTCCCAAACACAATGGTTTGGACATTCAACGGTATATAGAATAAATGGTTTAACTTTATGGTTACTTTGTAAAGAAGATAATTTACATAGCTTTACAAATATATTTCTTTATTTTAAACCATAATTTAAATATCACTTCATGTTCCCAAGACCATTTCAATTCCTATATATATATCCAATTGGAGTATTAATATTCAAAACTAAGGTTGGATATTTTTTTCTTTCAACAAATTAGTGTTTATTATTTCGTCTTGAATATTCCCATAAATTCCATAGATAAAACTCCAAAATTATGCCATTAAATAATTTCAAAATTTACTTAACACTAGAATGTTCATCTTAAATTTATTAAGAAAAATCCAGTTATAAATCTCATATCTTAAAGGTCTCCAAAACTTAAACATAAATATAATTTATCAAATTCCTTAAATTTCAAAACAATCAAATTCCAGATTCTATAGCACTTAGGAAATGCTACCTAAAGTTACGGGTAAAACTAGTCCAATTTCAAAAGACAGCATTTAAATGCTTTAGTAGATTGTTTAACTTAATAAATATTTCCAAATATAACTTATATATATATTTCTTAACTGAAATCTTATCCTTTCAAAAATCCAGAATTTCCAAAATAAGTTATATTCCAAAATTTTATTCAAATATTTATTTATTTATTTATTAACATTTATAACTCATTCAAAATCAATATAAAATCCTTTAAAGATATTAAATCAAATATTTAACTTCCAAAATAATTTTAAATATTTCAGAAAATATTATAAGGACCACGGGCCTGTATATAGTTTTCTAGCCTAGGTCAAGTGATACGGATTTATATCATTTCAATCCGTAATTTACAAACCCCGGGTTCTATCATTTCAAACCCGCAATCCCAAGTTAACAGTTAAACAGTTAACATAATAATAGCACAGTAATCATCATTTAGGCCTATCATTTCAGCCCACAACAATCTATATTTAACAGGGAACTTGCAGTGGTGATTTAAGCAGTAAATAAACAATAATATAATATAACTGCAGAAATAATACAACAGATAATAACTGATGAGGTGTCAATTTAAATGGGATTCATCATTCTACGTTATACTACAGACAGATAATATTTAAATAAAATTTTTACACATACACTTGCGATAATTCACAAAATATATGTACATATGTCTGGTGAGAAATACTCACCTTAAACGCTGCAGTGGATCTAAATCAAACACGGTATCTACTTCGGAAAAAAAAAACGGAAAGCACGATCAAACTTCGGCGGATGCAAAGCCTTGACTTAAATCTATAAGATCCAAATACCAAGTATGCGAATTTAAAAATTACGGTCAAAGCAAAATTTCAGAACAACTGGAACGAATAGAATAAAAGAAATTTAGTTCAACTTGCTCGACTACTACAACCCGCTAACCGTCTCAACATATCCTAGGCCCATACTTCAACCGTACGCATGCATAAAATAAATTGAATAAATTGCAAAATAAATTGCAAATTTAATACAATTGATTGAATAAAAAGATGTTATGCACCCAAACAAAACAAATACATGTTTAGACATTATTAAATTATTTCTCACATTTTTAATCATATTTATCATGATCAATTATTTTCATTCTCATATATATTTATTTAAATAAAATGTCAATATTGGCAACAAACACAATACTGTTCAAATTATTCGATTTAATCAAATGTAGCCACTAACTACATTCGAATTCATTAAATAATACTTTATTTCACATACATGTTCATCATGTTTAGGCAAATTATTTCTTCTTTTACTTTTATTATTAAACATTAAAAGGTGATTATTGGTATACATCACCAATATCCTTTTATTAACCATAATAAATACAATCCATTGATATTTATCCACCCAAATTCTCAAATAAGTAGTTAAATTTATTTTTAACCATCTTAAATTTATTTCAACCATTAAAAATTGAAATAAATGTCATTTTATTATATTCACCCAAGATTTATTCATACAATATTGTTTATTTGAATTAAACAACATTTCATATCATTTTCTCCTTATCAATTTATCTTCTCCATTATTAAATTGTAATTCTTTTTTTTTTCTATGCCTTCCTCTTCAAACTGCACTTATCCAAATCCACAATACCACTAACTACATCATAACTACACTAATTCCATAGTCTAGCTTCCTACAATCAATTTATATCATTTCTTCCAGCCTACTACTAACAAAGTTCTATATGTATTTATAAATGGCACGGCATGATGGGGAAGTAGCCGAGCAAGGAAATCAGAGAACACAAGAAGGAGGAAGGAAAATTGGAAGAAGCAAAGAAATAAACAATACAAATTATTTACCTGATAGAAGCTTGTACCAGAGAGGGACAAACAAGGAGATATGAAAACTTATGTGAATGAGGCAAAGTATTTATAGATAAACTTGCGAAATAAAAAGGGGAGATAAATAGGCAGGTTTGAAAACGTAAGAAATAAATGCAAGCGTTGATTTTTGAGTGCATGCGTTTAGGCAAGAGATTTATTTCCAGTTCTTCTTGTTTGAACGCTACACGAAAATTGTGATAAATGCATGCGTTGATTTCTCTTTCCAGTTTTATGTTTGAACGATATCACTCTTTTGGAATTTTTTTTTTTTTTTAGATAGCTTGCGTGATTTATACCAGTTATAATCTAAATTTAAAGCATGCGTTACTGCAAATTTTAACAGATTTGATTGAGGAAGCAAAACTTGAGCTCTTGCGTGATTTATGGTAAGCAATGAAAAAGCTTTTAACTGAAAAGGCAAAAGTAATAAATGCTTACATAAATATTTACTTGATCAATGGTTCGAAAAATTTATTTATTGCAAAACAAACGCAGTGGAAACAGAGAGATATAATGGGTATGCGAAAATTTGCAAAGATAGGCAAGATTAAATTTTGAATGCATTTAATTTAGGTGAGAGGAAAAATGGCAATTGGAAGAGTTGATATTTTTGTGGATAAGGCTGCGTGAATAAATGAATACAGTGACATGCTCAAGAAACAAATGGTAAGAGGCAAATGTCAAAATGTTAAAAGAATAAAATTTTGTGTCACGCGCAAAGGAAGGCAAATTTGATTTCCATATTCTTCTAATCAATTAATTCCCCTTTAATTGCCTTTAATTGATTTCAATTGATTACCTTATCCCTTTTAATTACCCTCCTTAATTGATTTCAATTAATTACCATATTACCAATTAATTATCCTCCTTTAATCACATACTCAAATTTGGTTACTAACTTAATTAGTTAATTAACCCTTTTTGTTAATTATCAATCCTGCGACGTCTCACATTAATCCGTCCGCTTTGTAGGCACTGGTAGCCGGACTGGTTACACGGGCAGATTTCTCCTACAAAATGGGGATTAACCTCGTGTCCTCATGCCATTAACCAAAAGAATTAACTTATTTATCTTTCATCAATTTTATTAATTTGCATTAATTATTCAATAAATTAATTCTGGTCAACTACTGAAATTTTACAATTAATTTCTCTATTAATTGTCATAAATTTCTTTTTGAAATATCTATTAATGTCATTAACTCCATTTTAAAATATCCGTATGTGCCTTTATTCAAGTTTTGAATTGCTAACTAGGAATAAGGTAGATTTATCAAATAAATTGATTGTAAGTTTCATTGTTTTAAATTGCTTAACAATGTTCACTGCTAACATAATTAATATGTCAAAATTGAGAATATTCCACCAACATGATTTGCATGTCATAACCTACCAAATTAACATAATTAATTAACTACTTTAATATGTTACAAATTTTCTCCTTTTCATTATTTTTAGGGAATGGGTATAACAACAGATATTATGATAATATCCAAAACATTTAGTTACCACTCACTTCATTATACATTATAAAAATTTCCTTCCCTTTTTTTTTTTTTTCTTAAATTTAGTTACAAAAATCATATTAAATTAACGAGTTTAATTCTCTAAATTAAATATTTAAACAATATTGGTAAACACAATTTATATAAATTATATTTCTAAAAACAAAAAAATTAAAAGAAATAAATAGCTAAAAACTAGGGCTGTTACACTCTCCCCCACTTAAGAACTTTTCGTCCTCGAAAAGGAACAAAAGAAAAGAAACAAAGGAAGATAAGCTAGATAAACAAGAACTTTAAACGAATAGTTCCGGATTTGAAGCACGAAGAAGATCTTCTAGAATCGGTTTTACTCTTTTCAGTTCGACCGTCGGTCTATGGGTGGTAAGCGGTGCTCAGGCCCCGATGAGTAACAAAGATTTTTAAAGATTATAGAAAAGATTTCTAAATAGACTGGTATAAGCAATAGCCTCCTCATTCTGTAGCAGATAGGGAAACCAAGGACACTTAAAGATAGTTTGAAAACAAATAAGATAATAAATTTGCAATCATAATGCTTTGAAATCATTAAATTTATAAATTTGGAAATCATGCTACTAAAATCATAATACCTTTAAAATAATCTTCATTTATACCTTTTAAATTCAATGCCAAACAATATTCATTTCAAGGTTGAAATATTCCTAAGTTCATTTATAAAAAAAAATTTCCAAAACATTTTATTTTTAGAAACAGCAGCACTCATAATATGCTATAGTAGATATAATAGTATTCCTAATCAGTTTATTATGTACTTAACTCTGAATTTTAACAAATAACCTAACACTTTATTAAAAATACTTATCTTATAAATAAGATATTCCTTCCATAAGTTACCCTTGAATTTCCATTTGAAAACCAATTCTCAATTATCAAAATTTAGTGATATTAGAATACGTCTTAACTATTTATTTAGACATCAATTAAACTATGATTTGAAGATATATAATCCTTACTCCAAAAATATCCCTTTCAAATATATTTTCCTTATTCAAAGATACCTTGTTTATTACACAAACATATTCATTTCAGGAAATAACCTTTTATTAAAATCTCTTGGTTAGATTTACGGCTCCATATTAAATTAATTTGATTATTAAGACATTTGAATAAAATTCCTTAAATTCCTTTTCCTTATTTATCCCCATTAATCTTTTATAACTAAAATTTAAGTGTATAATATTTATTATAACCACTCAAATTTTATTCATAAAATCCTTTTATATTGTATATTATCCAATTACATGTTAACTTTTGAAAATCAAGGTAAGTTATATTAAATGAAATTGGGTGTTATACAAATAAAACTTTCAATTTAATTATCTCCAATTGGAACCTTTTTATTCAAATTTTTGTTATTATATTTATTTTCCTTCCTCAAGATAAACTTTAAGAATTAAATTCCTGATTCCCTTCAAACCATTTAGAGATAACTAAATATATATACCTAATATGTCAAATCAAATTTAAATTATGTATCTATATATATTAAGTCATACTTTAGAAATTCAAATCAATTAAAATCTCAAGGAAACACTGTAGCCAGACTACAGAATGGTCTTTTCACTTCGAAACTCGAAAATGAATGTCGATGATGCTGCAGTCATCACCGAAATTATTTTCCAGCGACAAAGAGAAAAGCACTAATTTTAAAATTTCTTTGGAAACAAATTTCTATACAAAAATACTTATTACATCCTTTTAAAATTTAAACACAAGGTTTGAAATCATCAGAAATTTAATTCTCAAGATTTAGTTTTAAATTCATTTCTGTTTCCAAATTAATTTATAACCATTGTTTTATATTCACTTATTTATTAGACAAACACATGGCTTACAACACCATAAATAAAATCAAAACTATTATCTCTTGACAACTAGTTAAATTAATTATAAAATTTTGAAAATTATACTCATATATATAATATTAGATTTTAATTTCAAATATAGGAATAAACTTCTCAAACCAGGATAGAGACTCAAATTTGATGAACTCAAATCAAATAGAATTCAAGATAAATTGAAATCAGAAGATCAGAATAAGGAAACTGGGTAAGTCTATATAAGTCGCGGACAACCTTGACCTAGTCATCCGTGACTTAAAGAGCCATATCGATGTGGTTGGGGTAAATCTACATTTGATCCGAAGAGATAGAATTTGGAATAACCAAAGATACTAGCATATAAACCGAGGATAAATATAAATCTCCGGTGAATCAATGCTAATGGTAAAGGAGTTTCACCCCTTTATTAGAATAATGGCGAGACCGCCAATTTACAATAAAGATCATCCGAAGTGGAGTTATGAGATACTCCAGAATCTAAAGCAGATGAAAAAGTGAGGGATACGAATGAGCTTTGGAACCGTAGGGAATGTTCCAAAATTCGAAAAGAGAGTGGTTCAATCTCGAATGAACGTGATTCTGTAAATCAAATTTACCATACATTCTAAGTTTTGCCTAGAACCAAAGCTCTGATACCAAATGTAACGACCCAGTATTTTCAACCCTTCGCATCCGCACATGTCGGACTTGAATTGTTCAAAATACTGCGTTGTAAAATAAATTTGGCAAAACTCAGAATATGTAGTAAATAAATCACAGAATCACATACATATATCAGAACTCACAGCGGAAATAAAATATACAGTGGTTCATGAAGCCACTATAAAACTTTAACCAAATAGAATTTACATAGTTTAGAATCTGCAATACAGCTGTAGACATAAATAGAAACAGAGTCTTCCAATTTGATTGATTGCAAATAAGATAAAGACTGAAAGGCTTCCGGCAGTATGAATGATCTACGGGATGACATAACTCCGGAGAGAAACTGAAACTGCAACTCAGGCTGACCCGAGCGTAAAAATAAAACATAACACTCGAGTCAGGACATACATACTTATATAATGTAAGCTAATTCAAGTGTACTGTAATATAGAGCAAGTAACTTAAAGGATGCTTGGGACCGCCCATCCTCTAAGGATCCGTCAAACTATTTACTATGTAGTATATTGCGCTATTATACTAGTGTCTATTTATAAAATAAACTTACTTTTAAGTAGCGTTAAGGCTTTACATTTTCCACCTTAACACGTAATAGTCCCAGTAGTCCATCCAATATCATAGCTCCTCCTGATCGGGAAGCAACTAGAGGATACCACACGGGCTACGGGAGAAATCTAAACTCGTACAAGGCGCGATATGGTAGGTGACACGGCACAACTAGGCAATGCCAGGGTAGATATACCAATTACGCATCCGGGCCGATGGTAACGCGAAGCCACAGCAACCGCCCACCTCGAAACAACTCCCCAAATCAAAATAGAAGTGGCCACTGAATCAATCCAAAGTCATAGTATAATATCGAAGAGGAGTGTCCGATCAGAGGAATGACCTCATTAACCCGTCGATCGCTCCTGTTTTAGCCACCTTATGCCAACTCACGGGAGTCGGGTCCACGTATTTACCTTACAGGAAACGTCGCCACCAACCTACTTCATTCTGGAATCTCCACCGCGTACACGGTTAGTCAAAGTGGTTTTCGGTATCGACAGAGAGTATGTCCATATCCGATCCCGGTCTCTTTGCCAACCCATCGTTATTATAACACCGTGGTCTTTTAAAACAGTTTATACTTTAAAACCAAAATAAACATTTCTATTTCAAACTATAAACACGATATCATTCAAAACCCAAAACAATATGATACCGTTATATTCAAGTATAATTCTTTTCCAAAAACCATACTGCTTAAAATTTATAATATCTGGAAACCAAATATTTAAATTATATCTTCAAAACATAATATTTTGGAAATTTTACTTTAAAACCATAACTCCCAAACACAATGGTTTGGACATTCAACGGTATATAGAATAAATGGTTTAACTTTATGGTTACTTTGTAAAGAAGATAATTTACATAGCTTTACAAATATATTTCTTTATTTTAAACCATAATTTAAATATCACTTCATGTTCCCAAGACCATTTCAATTCCTATATATATATCCAATTGGAGTATTAATATTCAAAACTAAGGTTGGATATTTTTTTCTTTCAACAAATTAGTGTTTATTATTTCGTCTTGAATATTCCCATAAATTCCATAGATAAAACTCCAAAATTATGCCATTAAATAATTTCAAAATTTACTTAACACTAGAATGTTCATCTTAAATTTATTAAGAAAAATCCAGTTATAAATCTCATATCTTAAAGGTCTCCAAAACTTAAACATAAATATAATTTATCAAATTCCTTAAATTTCAAAACAATCAAATTCCAGATTCTATAGCACTTAGGAAATGCTACCTAAAGTTACGGGTAAAACTAGTCCAATTTCAAAAGACAGCATTTAAATGCTTTAGTAGATTGTTTAACTTAATAAATATTTCCAAATATAACTTATATATATATTTCTTAACTGAAATCTTATCCTTTCAAAAATCCAGAATTTCCAAAATAAGTTATATTCCAAAATTTTATTCAAATATTTATTTATTTATTTATTAACATTTATAACTCATTCAAAATCAATATAAAATCCTTTAAAGATATTAAATCAAATATTTAACTTCCAAAATAATTTTAAATATTTCAGAAAATATTATAAGGACCACGGGCATGTATATAGTTTTCTAGCCTAGGTCAAGTGATACGGATTTATATCATTTCAATCCGTAATTTACAAACCCCGGGTTCTATCATTTCAAACCCGCAATCCCAAGTTAACAGTTAAACAGTTAACATAATAATAGCACAGTAATCATCATTTAGGCCTATCATTTCAGCCCACAACAATCTAAATTTAACAGGGAACTTGCAGTGGTGATTTAAGCAGTAAATAAACAATAATATAATATAACTGCAGAAATAATACAACAGATAATAACTGATGAGGTGTCAATTTAAATGGGATTCATCATTCTACGTTATACTACAGACAGATAATATTTAAATAAAATTTTTACACATACACTTGCGATAATTCACAAAATATATGTACATATGTCTGGTGAGAAATACTCACCTTAAACGCTGCAGTGGATCTAAATCAAACACGGTATCTACTTCGGAAAAAAAAAACGGAAAGCACGATCAAACTTCGGCGGATGCAAAGCCTTGACTTAAATCTATAAGATCCAAATACCAAGTATGCGAATTTAAAAATTACGGTCAAAGCAAAATTTCAGAACAACTGGAATGAATAGAATAAAAGAAATTTAGTTCAACTTGCTCGACTACTACAACCCGCTAACCGTCTCAACATATCCTAGGCCCATACTTCAACCGTACGCATGCATAAAATAAATTGAATAAATTGCAAAATAAATTGCAAATTTAATACAATTGATTGAATAAAAAGATGTTATGCACCCAAACAAAACAAATACATGTTTAGACATTATTAAATTATTTCTCACATTTTTAATCATATTTATCATGATCAATTATTTTCATTCTCATATATATTTATTTAAATAAAATGACAATATTGGCAACAAACACAATACTGTTCAAATTATTCGATTTAATCAAATGTAGCCACTAACTACATTCGAATTCATTAAATAATACTTTATTTCACATACATGTTCATCATGTTTAGGCAAATTATTTCTTCTTTTACTTTTATTATTAAACATTAAAAGGTGATTATTGGTATACATCACCAATATCCTTTTATTAACCATAATAAATACAATCCATTGATATTTATCCACCCAAATTCTCAAATAAGTAGTTAAATTTATTTTTAACCATCTTAAATTTATTTCAACCATTAAAAATTGAAATAAATGTCATTTTATTATATTCACCCAAGATTTATTCATACAATATTGTTTATTTGAATTAAACAACATTTCATATCATTTTCTCCTTATCAATTTATCTTCTCCATTATTAAATTGTAATTCTTTTTTTTTTTTTCTATGCCTTCCTCTTCAAACTGCACTTATCCAAATCCACAATAGCACTAACTACATCATAACTACACTAATTCCATAGTCTAGCTTCCTACAATCAATTTATATCATTTCTTCCAGCCTACTACTAACAAAGTTCTATATGTATTTATAAATGGCACGGCATGATGGGGAAGTAGCCGAGCAAGGAAATCAGAGAACACAAGAAGGAGGAAGGAAAATTGGAAGAAGCAAAGAAATAAACAATGCAAATTATTTACCTGGTAGAAGCTTATACCAGAGAGGGACAAACAAGGAGATATGAAAACTTATGTGAATGAGGCAAAGTATTTATAGATAAACTTGCGAAATAAAAAGCGGAGATAAATAGGCAGGTTTGAAAACGTAAGAAATAAATGCAAGCGTTGATTTTTGAGTGCATGCGTTTAGGCAAGAGATTTATTTCCAGTTCTTCTTGTTTGAACGCTACACGAAAATTGTGATAAATGCATGCGTTGATTTCTCTTTCCAGTTTTATGTTTGAACGATATCACTCTTTTGGATTTTTTTTTTTTTAGATAGCTTGCGTGATTTATACCAGTTATAATCTAAATTTAAAGCATGCGTTACTGCAAATTTTAACAGATTTGATTGAGGAAGCAAAACTTGAGCTCTTGCGTGATTTATGGTAAGCAATGAAAAAGCTTTTAACTGAAAAGGCAAAAGTAATAAATGCTTACATAAATATTTACTTGATCAATGGTTCGAAAAATTTATTTATTGCAAAACAAACGCAGTGGAAACAGAGAGATATAATGGGTATGCGAAAATTTGCAAAGATAGGCAAGATTAAATTTTGAATGCATTTAATTTAGGTGAGAGGAAAAATGGCAATTGGAAGAGTTGATATTTTTGTGGATAAGGCTGCGTGAATAAATGAATACAGTGACATGCTCAAGAAACAAATGGTAAGAGGCAAATGTCAAAATGTTAAAAGAATAAAATTTTGTGTCACGCGCAAAGGAAGGCAAATTTGATTTCCATATTCTTCTAATCAATTAATTCCCCTTTAATTGCCTTTAATTGATTTCAATTGATTACCTTATCCCTTTTAATTACCCTCCTTAATTGATTTCAATTAATTACCATATTACCAATTAATTATCCTCCTTTAATCACATACTCAAATTTGGTTACTAACTTAATTAGTTAATTAACCCTTTTTGTTAATTATCAATCCTGCGACGTCTCACATTAATCCGTCCGCTTTGTAGGCACTGGTAGCCGGACTGGTTACACGGGCAGATTTCTCCTACAAAATGGGGATTAACCTCGTGTCCTCATGCCATTAACCAAAAGAATTAACTTATTTATCTTTCATCAATTTTATTAATTTGCATTAATTATTCAATAAATTAATTCTGGTCAACTACTGAAATTTTACAATTAATTTCTCTATTAATTGTCATAAATTTCTTTTTGAAATATCTATTAATTGTCATTAACTCCATTTTAAAATATCCGTATGTGCCTTTATTCAAGTTTTGAATTGCTAACTAGGAATAAGGTAGATTTATCAAATAAATTGATTGTAAGTTTCATTGTTTTAAATTGCTTAACAATGTTCACTGCTAACATAATTAATATGTCAAAATTGAGAATATTCCACCAACATGATTTGCATGTCATAACCTACCAAATTAACATAATTAATTAACTACTTTAATATGTTACAAATTTTCTCCTTTTCATTATTTTTAGGGAATGGGTATAACAACAGATATTATGATAATATCCAAAACATTTAGTTACCACTCACTTCATTATACATTATAAAAATTTCCTTCCCTTTTTTTTTTCTTCTTAAATTTAGTTACAAAAATCATATTAAATTAACGAGTTTAATTCTCTAAATTAAATATTTAAACAATATTGGTAAACACAATTTATATAAATTATATTTCTAAAAACAAAAAAATTAAAAGAAATAAATAGCTAAAAACTAGGGCTGTTACATGCTTTCTCCTGGAAATTTTAGTATGTTTTAAGAAAAGTTTTCAAATATAAATCTGCAGTTTAAATATGTTTAGAATATTTTAGAAAGAAATATTATTTCAAATTGTTTTTAAGTGAAAGCAAATATTTGATTTAGTAATTATGGCATTAATGATTTTTAAAGGGTAAATTAGTATTAAGTTTGCAAAAGCAAATTATAATATAAATATTTAATCTAATAACTTTATTTTAAAAGTTAAATTTGACTTAAAGTACTTAGGAAACCTCTATATATTTCCTCAAGTATTATTTTCAATTAAATAATTTCTAGAAGCTTTATATTAATTATTTTAAACACATGTTTGAAAATGATTTCCACGAAATAGAAATGTGTTTAAAAATAAAAGGAGCAATTTTAAAGTATGGAAAGGAATTTATGGGATGAACGTAAAATTTAATAGGGATAAATCGTGTTGGATTGATAAAAAGAATTCTTTGGATTATCCTAAATGGAAGTGTATTTTCTTGAAAAGCCAAGTACGCTTTTAAACTGATTTTTGTAAAGTTAGAAGCTTTGAAGTTGTATTAAAGAATGTTTTCAAGAAATTACTTAAGTTATAAGAATTTTAAAAGTAAGCATTTATCAAATTAGATGTAGAAGTAATTATTTTAATGGTAAGTAGTATTATGTTTAAAAGAATAGTATTAACATTTATACTTTATAAATGGTTCTATTCTAAAGATAATCAATTAAAGTTTTATTTGAAACTTGTGTGTAAATTCTTAGCTTTATTTCAAAATCTAGTATAACTTAACTTTATTTTAAAGATAATAGTTTATATTTTATTAAGCAATTTTATTCGAGATATTTTTAAAGGTATATATATATATATTAAATTATGTATTTAAGAAGTTTTAAATATAAATGTTTAGTGTATCTTCATGAATAAAGTATTTAAATTATTTTAAACCTTAAATATGGGTACTTGGATGTTTCAGAGGAAGTAAAGATTAGGAAATCTATTTCATGAGAAGAATTGGGTTTGAAAAGTGTTTCAAAGGGATTTTGAAAATGGAATTATATCTCGTAATGATATTTTAGAGGAAAATAAATAATGATGGAACTATTTATTGTGTGATGGATGCTTATGGATGTTAATTGATAGTTAAATAACCGACTATCAATATTGGACAAATGCGTTGATCGTTTCGAAGAGACCGGGATCAGGATTAATTTTTCGAAAACCACTTCGATTCGGTTTGTACGTTTTCATGGGAAAAATGAGTTCGGAGTTGAAGATGGAGCAGTTAAGTGCAAGGGCTAGTCGCTACTAATCCTGAGGATATTTCCAAAATGGATATAGTAAGAGTAGTGCCTTCGGTTCCGTTCGAACCCGGGACGGACTTGTATGGACAAATGCTTTTAGAACATCGTCAGGTGGGCGATGGGCATTCTAAGTGAAACGTTCTAAAAGGTAACGCTTAGCCTCAAGCCTCATCAATCGGGAATGACTGAAAATCAGGGGTTATGCAGCAAGGTTTGGTGAGCAGTGCCCATTTCTGGGTAAGGTCATCCCTGTCCAGATGTCCCTTTTTTTTCGGCTTAGTGGTGCGGTTGCTGATCCCAACCGTGGGGTGATCTTACTTGGGATTATCCAGTAAGGGATAATCCGGGCCTTGTGTTGCAGGGGATCGGGCGTGGCCCTCCGTAAACTGATCTAGACCATGTACTGTGACAGGTGGTACCCCAGTGCCTAATCATTAGTTGGAAATCCATTCACCCTACAAGCCTTTTACGAGTTTTGTTTGTATTACTCACTCTGTGGCTAGTAGCTGGAATTTAATCATGTAACAATTTCGGCTATTTTATAAGTATTTGTATATAGACCCTATTATAATATCAAATGGTTTTTATAAAAAGTGTTTTAGCTATTGTAAGGTAAAAACCCGACATGTTTATTTATGGCGTGGTCTTACGAGATGCTTTTGTTTTCAAAAGGATTTTTGAAACTTTAATAATCAATTTGGGTGCATTATTATCAGCTGGTATTCCAAACTGACTCGGGTGTTATTTCATTATAATGCTCGGGTCAGACCGAGTATTATATGTTCAGGACAGGATGCTATGGAGCAGGAGAGGAGTTGGAGTCCGAGACCTATTATTTGTACTTGTATATTTATCCGCTGCTGTGATTGTATGGAATTGTCTAACTGGTAAATTTTGTTTGTTTGAGGTACTCTGATGATACATTGTGTAAAACAGATATAGTTTTCCTTCTGTGTAAAGATCTGATATTATATATTATATTTTATTCCACTGCGACCGTGAGATTCTTATATTGTTTAGTTCCTTCTTTCTTCTACCATCTTTCTTTTTCCTTAACAATCTGTCTTTTCCGGCACTTAATCGTCGGCATATCATTACTGTGGGGTATTTTATGTCCATTTTCGAGGGTTGAAAAGGGAGGGTCGTCACAGATCTGGCGATGTCATTTTAGGGTTTAAACCCCGCCTTGGTTGATATCAAAATCGAGGTTAATACAACCTCGACAAGGTGTCGAACTCAATCGCATATAGATGAAATCGAAGAGGGGTTTGTGATGTATCTCTAGTAAGAAAGGCATGAATTCTGGTGAACTATTTGGATGGCGAGAGTCAATTTTTCTGATGATGATGAGCTTTTGAGTGTGGTCATAGGGCCGACTTTGTTTCTCTGGCGAATTCGAAAATCTGGGTAGCTTGGTGGATTGGGGAGATTAGTGGCGATTTTTGGAAGGTAGTAGCGGTGGTCGGAGTGCCGCCGATGAACTATGCACGTGCGCACGAGGGTTCAGTGTGTCAGTTTGGTCATGGAGTTTTCTTCAGGTTCAAGCTCGTGTAAAGGGTAGGAATGCTAGGGTGTTGCTTCGTGACGTTGTGAGGCATTTCATTTTAACAGTTAAAGTTTAATGTATAAGATTTAAAGAAGAAGAGGAAGGATCTCGGGAATAGGTTGAAGGGTCTCGGCTATTTGTTCGAGTAAAACTAGGATTTTCTCGAGAAAATGTTTTATCCTCAAGTTTTGAAGTTTAACTAGTTAAGTTTAAATTTAACTATCTTTAAAACTATTTTAAGGAAAAATTGATTTATTAATGTTTGATAATTAAATTTGAGCAGTTTATATTAAAGTTAATACTTATTTGTTTGTAAACTTAGTTAAGCAATGTGATTAAGGTTAATTAGTTAAGGTAAATTAATCAATGTAATTAATTTAAGTTAGTTAATTAGGTTAAATTGATCAATGCAATTAAGGTGAATTGACTAATTAAGTAAGATAATTAACTAAATATTAAGTAATTAAGGAATAATTAAGAATTTAATTAAGGATTAGTTGGTTAATTAACAGTGGTTAATAAATTTAATAACAAATGGTTTGAAATTAACCAAGGTGAATAACTAATTCTTAGTAAAGTAATTAAGAAAGGATTACTCAGTGTAATTAATTAAATGATTAATTAAAGGATAGTTAATCCTGAATGTGATTAATTTAAAGAGTAATTAATTAAAGAAATTAGAGGATCATTAATTAATTGTTAAGAGTAATTAAAGTGAATGTTTGAAGAATAATTAATTTATGTAATTAATTTAGGGCTAGTTACTTAATGTAATTAGAGAATGTTTAATCAAGGATGATAAATTGAGAAAAATAATTAAAAGATGTTTAATTATTAGTTGTAATCAATTAATGTTAAGTAAGCAGGATTAAGGGTAATCTAAGTAATTAAAATTGGTAATTAAATCGAATTTGAACATCTGATTTAACTTGTTATGGATGATTGAATGGTATTGGATGATTGGATTTATATGTAGTCTGATAGCTTATAATGAATTGTGATATGTTATGAGGAGTTGAACTGTGATATTGTGAATTGTCTATCGATAATTAATTAGTTGTGTGACTATAATACCTTGTATATAGTTGATTTGTATTCTCTTAAACTAGAAATAAGATGGTATTGAATTCGAAGAGACCGGGGTCAGGTATTAGTAAATACCTGAACCCACTTTGATTTGTAACCTATAATGATTCTTTATAGGTTGATATGTGAGACCAATAGCCTGAAATGGAATAATTTAAATGACTGGACCATTTAAAAACTAGGTAATGGTACTTAGGGATTGATTGAGAATATATGTGTTGACTATAGCAAGTTATGAACTTGTAGTGATGAACGAGTTACCCGGGGTTTTAAGTATGTTTTACGCATTAGTATTTCTTGTTAGATGGGTTTACTCACGCTGGTTTCCTGCTTGAACCGGTTATTTCTTTGATGTAATGCCCGGGTCAGACCGAGTATTACAGATTTTCATGTTAGGAAGTTCTGAAGCTCAGGGGGTGAGTTGGATGGCAGCAACGTGTGGAGTGTATTCTGCTATTGTATTGTTGTTGTTTATCTGGACAAGTTGTTATACTATCTAGTTTTTATGAGATGTTGTAACTATGATGTATATAACTATAAATTTACAGATACAGTTTTCTTTTGTATAACTGTTATTATTTGATATTGTATTTTGATCCGCTGCGAATGTGAGATTCTGTGTCTTGTTTTCTGTTTTCTTCTTCTATCTCTTCCTTTCTTTTTCTAACTATCTGGAATTTTCGGGTTTGAAAATTTCGGGTCGTTACAAGATATAATCAAATTTCAATGCACATCCCGACCAGGATCACACCATTTTTATTACTGGCGTTGGGTTGTAATGCTATGTGGTAATGCGATTTAGATAAAAGAAAGCTGGAGCAACCTATCAACGCCTAGTTAATCGAATGTTTAAAGATCAGATTAGAAAAAAGATAGAGGTATATGCGGATGATATGTTCATGAAGTCACGATAATGAAATAACCACATTAGAGACTTAGCAGAGATGTTGAATATTTTCCAATATTACAATGTGAAGATCAATCCTCTAAAATGTTCTTTTAGCATTGCATCAGGAAAGTTCTTGGGTTTCGTTGCCAATGCTCATGGATTGAAGTTGATTTATTTCCAGGGCCACCATTAAATTCATTCCTTTCTTTGATTTGATTAGGAGAGGGAAAAAGAATTTTGAATGGACATGGGATTGTGAAGATGCATTCCATGTTTTGATGAACCACTTAGAGTGCCCTCCTATCCTGTCAAAGCCAGTGGATCATGAAGACTTGTATATCAATTTGGTCGTGTCAATATATGTTATAAGTGCTGCATTATTCCATCAGGAGAATCAAATCCAGAGACTGGTCGATTATGTTAGCAAGCGATTAACATGAGCTGAAAGGCGAAGATAGAGAAACTGACATATTGCTTGTTGATTGCTTCACGAAAGCTTCACTTGTATTTCCAGGCTCATCTCATCAATGTTTACACCAATCAGCCATTATGACAGGACTTATAATGACCTGAGATATATAGAAGGTTATTGAAGTGGAAATCAAACTGAGCTAATTTGACTTTGCTTATCACTCTTGGAGAGCCATATAGGGACAGACACTAGCAGATTTCATAGCAGAACTCACTGCGGTATGATCTCCCAAAGAGTAGTGAACCCTTTAACATTCGGTGGAAAATGTATACGGATGGCGCATCCAGCGATCATTGTTCTGGAGCCTGAATGGTGTTGGTAACCCCATATGATCAATCAATTTTCTACACTTTGAAGCTTGACTTCCCTACAATAAAAAAAGAAGCTGAGTATGAAGCTTTGATTGCTGGACTCAAACTTGTCAAAGAATTGCAGATAAAATTTATTGAAATCTTTTTCGATTCCCATTTGGTGGTATACCAAATCAGGGGAGATTACCAGGCTAAAGGACAACGACCCTCCCTGTACCTTATCTGAGTCCAAGAGCTATTGATTGACTTTGAGTATTATGATATCACACATTCTTTGGGATCAAAATAGAGAGGCTGACTCATTGGCAAAGTTTGCTACCACCAGGGATGCGCAACAAATGAGCTTGGTTCCATTTGAAGTACTAGATGCTCCAAGCATAAACCAGATTGAAATCGATTGGGTATTAGAGACAGAGCCGGAGAAGGATACATAGATGGCTCCGAGTAAAGACTATTTTCTGTAGGGAGTCCTTCCCGAACGGAAGAAGGAAAGGCGACAAATCCTCCGTAAAGCTTCATAGTATATCATTCAGGAAGGAGTCATGTATAAAATTGGTTTATCTGTTCCCCTGCTCCAGTATATTGCTCATGATGAAATAAAAAAGTCTTAAAGGAAGCTTATGAAGGGGAATGTGGCAACTACACTGGGGGAACCCTAGCAAAGAAAATATTCTATTATGGGTATTATTGGTCGACTGTCAGCCAAGATGCTACTGATTACGCTAAACGATGCAACAAGTGCCAGATGTATACAAAAGTTTCAAGAGTTTCACCGATGGAAATCACACAAATGGCCAGTCTATGGCCATTTTCCATGTAGGACATAGATATTATCGATTCCTTACCGACCTCAAAAGGCAGTGCGAAGTATGCCACTAGCAGTTGATTACTTCAACAAATAGGCCAAAGGGAACCTTTAGCCACAGCCACAACAGTGAAAGTAATCAACTTCATTGTCCGGAAGATCATCCAATGTTTCGGCCTTCCACAAACCATTGTAACTGACAATAGGACCGAATTCGACAGTGTTGAATTCAATGACTTCTACTATCGCCATCACATTGAAAAGAGATTTGCAGCAGTTGCTCACCCTCAAGCAAATGGACAAGTAGAAGTTGTGAACAAAATCATAGTCCATTTTGAATAAATGTTTGGAAAAAGCTAGAGGCAAGTGGGCGGATGAACTCCCAGCAGCACTATAAGCTTACAGAACCACCCATAATTCCGCAACTGGCCATACTCCATTTGCCCTTGTTTACGGCTCCGAAGCCATCATTCCTGTTGAACTCGCAGTCCTTTCTCATCAAAGGACCTACTATGATCGTAGAGTGACTAGAGATCTCCTCTTATAATAGATTTTTAGATGAGAAGCACGAAGAAACTAATTTGAGGGCAGCTGTACATCGATAATAAATCGCCTTATACTAAACCCTAAAGTCTGACCTAGAAGCTTTGAACTTGGCGATCTTGTCTTAAAATGAATTTTTCCTACCTCGTCATACATGAATCCTACTTAAGAAGGACCAAATGTCATTGAATAGAGGCTTAGTGAGGGAACTTTCAGGCTAACGGTTGTTGCTCGCATCATGCTCCAAGGGTTTGGAATGGTGAGCATCTACGATGCTATTTCACTTATTTTATTCATTTTCATTCAGTTGTATTTAATTTTTGAATTTTCTTTAGAATTTATTTTGCAGATATGTAATAGGATAAATTATGTCATTTCTTTCCATTTTGCAAATAAAAATTGAAATTTCCTTCATATTTGTGATTTCTGTAGCATTACATATTAGTTATAATATCCGACTAACTAATATTGACATCCTCAAGCAGGTTCCAACCGTTCGGAGCTAGACGATTGTATAAGTTCATGATTGAACAAAACAAAATGAACGTGGTTCGATCGTTCATTCGATGATTCTTGCTCACAACCCAATAGATGGAGTACCTGATGAATAATGGATGTGACTTGACCATCTGATACACAAATTAGTCCTACGAGCGATGAGACGGGCGTAAGTCAAAAGCGATCATGATACAATCGATTACTTGCTAAGTTAAAACCCAGACTTTGGACCAAATCAATCAATTTAGAAAAGCACAGTCCGACTATGTTTTGAAACAACTCCAAGTCCCGAAAGTGTGGACTGGAGTATAAACATGATCTGGGTGGATCTGTTCACCCGCCAACTAACTCTTATCCCTAGAGTGTAGATATGAGTATAAAAAATACATAAGTACGGTTCGACCACTCATTATTCAGTAAACTCCGGCCTGAAACCAATAGAAGGAGCATAAACCTACTAAGGATGGAGTTCAACCGCCCACTATCTAACTATGCTAACCTTGGACTGAGGCAGGTCTATAATCGCTCAAATCATTAAATTTGATGGCGTAACACTAGGGCTCGATCCCAGTGTTTGGTGCAACTTGTGGCCACAACCATACGAAGGCCTTGGGTAAAACACTAATGGATGATTACCCGAATCAATAAGCAACGAATTAAAAGTACATTGAATGGAAGGGTAATAGCTCAACTACTCAAACAAAATTCACATAAGAGTTTGACAGAAAATAAAGAATTTTTATTTTCGCATTAAACTTGAAAATCAAAATACAAGTTTATCCGAAAGTGGGGGCCATACACACGCAATCACGACCAACAAAAAAGAAAAACAGCTATGCAAACTAAGCAAAAGTGACGGCTACTTCTTTATCCCCTTCTCTCTTTTGGATTTCTTGAGAGTGGCATCACCCGAGCCTCTGCCTGTCCTTCTCTTTGATCCTTTAACACCCTTAGCAGGAGAGCTTTCGGAGATTGGAGTGAGCTCTCCGGGAACCAACCCGTCAGGTGGAATGGTTTGCAGTAGGATGAGATTTGGATCATCGATGTCTACATCAATGGATTAAGTGTTAGGATTTTTCTTCAATGACTCCTCTTTCTTGATGCTCTACTTTAAGCTGAGCTCATCCGTGCGTTCGAAGGCTCCAGTGATCACAAATTCATCAAATTCATCTGGTAGTGGCCGATTGTCGGCCTTTTCGTCGTTAAGTGCTCTAATAACATAAGCATTGAGCCCTGGAATGTTGATAGCCATCAAAATTTCAGTGAGTGTTGGCTGTTGCTCCACAGCGGCGCCGATTCTTGGAGTTTGACTGGGAGCTGGAAGACTTTATGATTTGTAAGAATAAGAAAATGAGCCTAGAACTGTTGGGCATGGAGGATGGAACCTCTCGATAATGGAGAATAGAGCGGGATACCTATTTCTGGCTGACTTTCAGTTGTCTCTAGAGTGCTCCCTTCTTGAATAGGAGTTAGCACCTTTGATTACCGAGTTTGTCCAGATCATAGCTTAGATCCTGTCCCATGCTAAGTGAAACTTATACTCCATTTGTTTGAAGTGAAGGGGGACCTTTGGGATTAGACTCTGAAGTTTCCATAATGTTTTTCACTTTGCCAGAGGGTGCTAAAATATCGAAGTATCAGAGCCTTGCAGCGGCAAGATCTAAAGGTTCGTTCCAATGAGGGATCTCCCGTTCTAGTTTCTCCTCATCCAAATTAGCTTCGCCAAGGGCTTTCTTTTTCTTTTCAACGATATATTCCTAATCCTTTGCAAGTGATTCAAGGCAGCCCTCTCCAAGAAAACTCAAGTGATGATAAGTTAGGACTATAGCATTATATTCAACCATCAAAGGATCAAACATGTCCTTAATCTCTTTCCGGCTAGCCTCTTTGGCATCCTCCAGCTGAGCCTCAATTTGGACTCTAACTTTGTTACAGTCGGCTTCTTTTGCCTCTTTCTTGAGGACTTCGATTTGAGCGATTTGCTCATCAAGTTTAATTTTTAGCTTCTGAGTTTTGACGGCCTCTTCACAGTACCTTTGATACTCCTCCCGAGCTTCGAGTTTTTCCTACTTCCCTTTCTTAAGGAGTTCTTTGAGTTCCTCAACGCATTGGGCTAGATTTTTCCCCTCTTTTTACAGTATATCCTTCTTTAGAGCAAGCACAACACTATAGTTAAGGGAAATGTCTAGATTCTTTTTTGAGCCACTTCCAGACGTCTAACCATCTCGGACATTTATTTGGAATTCTTCTCTGCCATGACTAGCTTTACTATTAATTCTACGATCTCATCATCTTAGTGTTTGATTATGTCCTTATCATGGATTGCCTCCAGCTTAAGGGGATCGATTTCATGTCGCTTTTCAATAGACACCTCAAATATTTTCTCAGCTAAGTGCTAGAAGGTTTTATGCTACATAAAAAAATCATTGTCACATGATCGTGAACTCAGTTTAGCACTCCCTGGAATTGTATGGATGGAAGGAAGAAACTTCAACCCACCAAAGTAGCTTTTAGGGAAAGTGACCGTAAGATCGTCCAATCTTTCTAACTATCAGCAGTTGTACTAGTCAATGCTAGATCTAAAGTACTAACTTTCCATTTGCTTGACATACAATCTTGAGGCTTTCGAGAACCATATGAACCTGAGTAATGTTAAGGTGGCATAAAAGTTTGAGGAGCATGGGAAGAGGTCCAATCGTCGCTATGTACAGGAATATTGGGATGAACTTCCTGATTAGACGATTGAGATTGAGACTCATGTTTAGAGGATGATGATTCCTTTGAACGATGACCTCCTTCCCAGCCATAATCCTTTTCACGACGCCTACCCGAGTCTGGACCACGATTGGATCCATACTCTATCGAGGAGCCCCTCAAGCGATCAAAGGCATGTGACCAAGACATAACACCTACAAAACAAACAAGAATGTGAGAGTAACATCAAATGAAGGATATAAAAAAATCATGTAGTGCAGTGCATGTGACCATGAGTGTCATAATGTCCCCCTAACGGACCAATTACTGTGGCCTTACTCATATGAGTGATATCCCCCTTGCTAGTAGGAGGAACGTCATCACTGGTACTGGTGGAAGAATTAAGCTCCCCAAAACTAATGTTGGGGAAGTCATATGTCATGATATTGTTAGGAATCAAAAGACTTGAGAACCCTTCCAACAAACTTTCTAAAGGTTGAGAGGAAGACACTTCTTCAACAAAGGTGACGATAAACTCGGGCTTTGTTAGTTTTTTCTCCGATAGAGGTTATAAGCAAGCTTTCTTCCTCTCCTTGTTCACATATGAGATTGCATGTTTTGTGATGATTCGACCAAAGGCGCATTACCGAGACCTGCATCAGCATCACTAGGCATGTTGGCTTCACATCTCTAATTTCACCCTCTTCAGAATTGTCCCAAGCCTCGTCGAATGATGGCACGACAAGGCTATCGGTGCTACCTTATTGTTCTGAAACATTCCTTAGTGGTGCAATGCTTCTTGGAAGCCCGATGATGCGACCTTCTTCTAACAGCCCAAAAAGAGATAGCCACTCATCAGTTATAAGGGGATTGATGTCCCTGTCCTTAAGCGGGGTGGCGGGGATTGCAGAAATCGCCCTTAAAAAACTATCGCCTTCTGGATATGGATGGAGACCTATAAATTTTTGAAGTATTTGTTAGTTCAGGATATGACTTGGGTTAAAAAAATTTGAGAATAAAGTGAAGTAAACATTTACATCCTTCTAACCATTGCCTCACGAAGCCAAGCAGACACGAACATAGAGCCATTCGTTTTTAAAGATATCATCCGTGTTCCAAGCACCAATCAACACTTAATAGTTAGGTGAAGGCTTGAGGAAAGTATAAGAAATGCTTCATGTCCATCATTTTAAATGTTGATAAACCTGATGTCTTCAGGAGATAGCGAACAGAATAGAACATCCATAAATAGCAAGATTGTGCTATGAAGAAAAGCATAGCTATTCGCATGCAACTGAGTAGCTATTTCTAGATAATATTTAGCATCTTTTCAGATAAAACAATTAAAAGGTAGCACACATTCGGCCCAACATATAAATTTATTGCATGCCTATACCCCTTCTGTAATGGCCTGGAATTTTCGATCCCGAAAATTCAAAATAGTTAGGAAGAGAAGAAAAGAGGTAGAAGAAGAAACAGAAAAAAACACAGATTCTCTCTTAACCTTCTGCTCTGATACTAAAATGTAACGACCCAAAATTTCCGACTCCGAAAATCTCAGATTGTTAAAGAAGAAGAAAGAAGAAAGAAGGAAAACAGAAAACAACAACATCTCACATTCGCAGCGGATAAAATATAATAACAAATAATAGCATTTTTATAAGAAAAGCTGTAATTGTTACTTTACATGCAGTACATCAGAGTTACAACCATTTATACATCAATTGGACAGTTATAACAACTTGTACCAGACTAATAACAATATAACTATAATACACAGCGGTGAACTCCATACGTTCCTGCCATCCAGCTCGCCTCCTGGGCTCTAGAATGTCCTAACCTGAAAAGCTGTAATACTCAGTCTGACCCAAGCATTACATCAAAGTAACACCCAGGTCAGGCTGGAAACCAGCGTGAGTAAACTCATAATATCACAATTCAACCAAAGTATTTCATATCACAAAGCATCACAAATCACATATAAGAGATATCAAATAAATCTAAATCATACAATATATCTTAATCATCTATTCACAAGATAAATTAATGGTACCATTTCTAATTAATTTAACTGCTTTTAAATCTTGCTTACTAAATATTAATTAATTACAACCATTAATTAACCATCCTTTAATTATCTATCTAAATTAATTATCCATAATTACTTTCATTAAGTAATTATCCCATTAGTTTATTATCCTTAGTTAATTAATCTTTAATTATTAATTTATTATCCTTTAATTATTAATTAACCTTTAATTACTAGTATGCTTAATTACTTACATTAAGTAATTACCGTTTAGGTAATTAATCTCTAATTACTTGCATTAATTTATCCCACTAATTAATGATCATTTAATTACATTAATTAATGAATTATCCCTTAATTGATTTCATTAAGCAATTACCCTTTCCAATCATTTATGATCTTAACTAATCTAAAAGTTTAACCATTTATCCTATTCATTACCTTATTACATTATCAACTTTACTTAATATCTTTTGTAATTAACTAAATAATTAACATAAATATAGTTACCTCACCTAATTAAATTTTCATCATTGGTGACCAAAGTTAAGGGTTAAGTTAAACCTTGAAATTATTGTATTTCCATTCTAAATAAAACGTTAACTTTAAACTTGATAAAATTCTTGAAACTTGGTTTACATTTTATTTTATTTTATTAAAAAGGTAAACACGACCCAAAGGAATTAACCGGCCCAAACCCAAATCTCCCTCCTCTCCTATCCTCATCGTTACAGTTCCAAAAATCCGGTTTTCCCATCTGCCAAACTGATGCCACAAAACACAACTTGACGCCAATCAAATGAACGATAACCCATCGCAAATTCATCATGACCACAGTCATCACAGCCTGGATCGAACGGCTCTTCCACTTCTTCCTCAATTTCCATGCCACGGCCGAACGTTCATGCACACGGTGCACGTGCACCATCGCTCCGGTGTCTATCTTGACCACGCAACCTCTTGAACTAGTCCCCTTTCCTTCACTAATCGCCCTCGATATTTCGACGAAGACTTAAATTCACTCTAACCAAAAATCGATTCTCAAATGAACCATCGAAGAACCCGAAGCCCAGAACTTGACGAACTGCTCACGACGTACCCCTTTGATCCCATCGCCTCCTTCACCAATCGGAAGCCCTTTTACTACACTACCTTTCTGACAAAAATCACGAGTTTCGGTTGCGCCTCTTCCTCCTAATTGACTCATGTTCATCGGCCTCTCTAATTCTTTCCCAAATCCTATAACGCCCTTGCAATGCCGCCTCGAAAAACGTTAAACCCTCCGATCATTTTTCTCGTGACCTCCGCCTTTCCAACCAACTTCAGGCACGATCTTGAACACCCCAGGTTCTCCACTCGATAGGAATCGATAAAATCACAATTTTCGTTTATCCACAATTTACTTGATCAATACTTGTTTAAAAATCTCGATTTTATTTTTTAAAATCATGAATTTCAAAATCAAATCCGATAACATAAGTAAACTTCAATATTTAAGCAACTAACTTTCTTGACTTAGTTAAATTCTTACTGTAAGTTATGGTTTACAACTACTCACTTAAAAATTCCATATAAAAAAATATTTTAGAAATGATACTTGGTTGATTCAAACATATTTCCTAAAAACATCCTAACCCAAATTGTTTTAAATAAAAAGGAATTGATTTATACTTGAATTTTTAGGCCCGTAAACCAAAAACAGGGACTACATACACACACACTCACACACACACACACACACACACACACACATACACATATATAGATGGAGGTGATCACTAAGGTAATCCATACTAATATGCATACAACCCATTAATTCATACATGCAATAATTCCACACATTACTTCCTTACCACATGCATCAGAAATCAAATTCATCCATAAATGTGTAGTTTACTCACAAGCATAAATTTTCAAACAGGTTTAAGCATTAAAAAGAGTAGCGGTTTACTCACAAGCGTAAATTTTCAAACAAGTTTGAGCATTAAAAAGAGTAACAGTTTACTCACCTGCTTCCCAGAAAATAAAGAACCAGGTTTGAGGTTTAAAATATGGAAATTTTTGATGTTGAAGCTGATGCTAAATCTGGAAATTTTGAATTGCATACTAGTTGGATTTGGTTGTTTGAAGCTTTGATCCCAGCTAAACACACAGTGTTTGAAATGGTTATTTGATTTTATTTTTGTTTCCATATTTTTGATTTTCTTGAAATTGTTTTGATTTCTCTTTAGTTTTAAATTCAGATTGGAAGAAGAACTTTGAATATGCTCATCCTGGTTTTTCTTCATCACTAATTATATTTCAATATTTTGAAGAAACTCCATATGTTCTTGCCATCCAGCTTGCCTCATGAGCTCCAGAATGTCCTTACCTGAAAATCTGTAATACTCGGTCTGACCCGAATTTAAAATCTAAATCTAGAAATATTTGTATTGTTTCAAAATGTTAAAAGAAAAGAATAAATAATATTATCTAGAATATTTTTAAATGTTTATTTTAAAAATAAGAGGTTTTAAGAAACTTTAAAGGAATTTGTTTTGAATTAAAACCAAAGGTGGTTTAAATATTAAAATATGTCTTGGTGGATCAAAGAAAAATATGTATATATGTATGGATATACGTAATATCAAAGATGATATGAAATAAACTCAGAAGTGTTGAGTTTTGATTTTCCCTGAAGTGTGATGTAAAAACCCATAGTGATATAAGTTTTGAACTTATAAGTGGGGAAGAATTTTGAAATTTGAAATGGAGAATTCAAATTTGAGTAAGGTTAACGGGATTTAATTGAATTTAACTTGGAGGAAGTTAAATAAGTTTGAATGAACAACCTGATTTGGAAATTTCAAGATGAAAATGAGATTTAACTTAGGGAAGTTAAATGAGTTGATTTAGAAGGGAGATATATAAGATCTCAAACGGGTTTGAGTTCTAGGAATGGGTAATAGATGCTACTGGTGGATGTCTTATAATAATTTGGATGATATCATCCTGTTGTTATTAATAATCTTTAAACTATGTATTGGATTTGTTTAAATGAATAAAGGAATGGATTGTGGTAATATATCCATTATTGAGATAAAAAGGAAATAAAACTTTAATTTGAAATTAACAATAGGAAACACTTTGAACTTAAGATATGAATGTTAAGAATTTAATTTGTAAATTAAAGTTGTTTAAAAATCGGTTTCAAAGTTGGAAGATAAAATTGGGTAATAAATTGAGTTTTTTAAGATAAAATTGTTTTGAACTTTGAAGTAAGTTAAGTAAAGATAATTTAAAATGGAATTTTGAAACTTGGACTCAAAATTAAATTGTTTAAAGATTTAGATTGTTAAATAAAGGTTAATTTGATTTAAGGATTTAAATCAACATTTAAAATTTAACTCGAATTTATATAATTCGAGATGATTTAAAATGAGATTGAATTTGAAATTAGTTCAGATTGAAATTGATTTAAATAATTTGGATTTATGATTAAAGTTGAATGGTTTTAAATTCAAATGGAATTTGATTTGAATATGGAAAGAATCGAGGTTAATTCAACTTGAATTGGGATTAATTCAAACTGAAGTTCAAATGAAGTTGTTTAAATTGATTTGGGATTGAATCAATGTTAAGGGGGTGTGAAAATTTAAAATTGAATTGATTGGAATGAAGATTGGGTAGTGGAACAGTTTGGCTCCGAAACTATTTTCAAACAAATTATTTTAATATAAGTTTTCTTAAATAATTTTTCCAAGCTATTTACTATATACAACCTATCTTTTTAAATCCAAACTATTTTATACTTATTTTACAATTATTTTTGGAACTATTTAACAATTTTACAACTATTTTATAAAATAATTATTGTTTTTCCACTGTTTTATAATTAATTAACTATTTACAACTATTTTGCAATTATCTAATAATTTTATAACTATTTTACAATTACTTAACTATTTTACAGCTATTTTACAAATTAATAATTATTTTTCAACTACTTAACTATTCTTAATTTTTCAAGCTATTTTTTTTAAATTTAAGCTGGATAGAGTTCAAACTATATATAATTAAATACTCATTGAGATAAGAATTAAAGTGATAATCCGAAAGAGGATTGAGGCAAAGGTGAATGTGAATAGAAAAGGGAATTGATTTGGTTATCAATGAATATGAATACGTAGGATGTACGTATATTATTCAATTCACGTAGTGATTTGATCCAGATTCGAGCACAGGATTTCGAGATAATATATCGATCTAAGTTGGGATTTTTCACTCGATTTTCGACGGTGAACCTAGATATGGATTATTGATTGGTTCTGGAAATTCTCTATCATAGTTATGACTATGAAAGGAGAATGATAGCTTTCGATCAAGAAACCAAATCTAAGTCTGCACTTCGTTGTCGGGTGGACGATACTAGTTCAGACGAGGAATTATGTGATCGAGTGAGCGATCAGATGGATATTGTGTATGAATGGTATATGTACATCGTATGTGCTTAAATGACATTGATATTGGAAATCTTGAAAGTAATGAAAGACGATTTTTGAAAAGAGAAGTATATTTTGAGAATATGTATGTGGAATAAATTGGGAGTTGGATATTTCTATGCTTAGAACTCATTTTAAAGAAAAGTAATATGGTTAATAACTTTATAAAAGAGTAATCAAATTTGAATATTTGATTTGGAGTAAACAAAGTTATATATCTTGATTATATAAGATAAATCTCCCCTTGTTGAATCTATTGCCGGAAGGAAAGGGTTTTTGAAAAGTATTTGAAGTATAAAAAGAGAATTTATACAAGTACGAAGTGACCCAAAGATTTTCATAGTTATATATATATATATATATATATATATATGAAGGATCTTATGAGAATCATTTTGGAAAAAGGTTTTGGAACCCATGGATTTTGGAAAGGCTTTGATTTTCGGGGAAAAATCAATTTTGGAGTTTGGAAAGCCTAGTTTGAGAATTATTGATTTTAGGATAATCGATTTTGTGTAAACGAGCTTTATATGTGATTCATACTAGATGCATGATGCGATAAATAATATATGTGTATAGTATAAAGTGTTTTGAAAATGGTTCTGGAGAAAAAGGCACTTCCTTGAATGAACTTCTTAGGAATACCATATGTTGGAATTGCCTTGAGCTCCAAAGGGGAGACTCTAAAGTGGATCCTGTGAGGAAGTCCGGACAAACTGAAGTTCCTAAGGATTACGGGGTAACGAAAGTCGAGGGCGCTGATGCTTATAGGGCATTTGGGTTATGCTGTGGCGACAGTGTAACTCGATGTTGCTACGATCTACTGTGGACCATAACAGAAATCGTATGGAGATGAGTGTCAACGGTCTGTGCTTGATTTTTCCAGGATGGCAACGTAACATCGGTAGACTACAATCTATGGTCGAGTGGAAAAGTTTCATTTATTTGGCAGCGAAATTCGAGGGCACTGATGCCTATAGTTATATGGGTTTTTGCTGTGATGGCAACTTAACCCAGTTGTAGCTGAGATCTTTAGCGGGTTCTATGGTGTAATCGAGGGGCCTGGAGTGCCTACAGTTATCTATGGATTTTGCCGGGATGGCAACATAACCATCGGATTAACTGCGACCATGGATGGGGGTGACAATTTCCAGAGCATTCTCACCAAAGATATTGCATGTATGAATTAATGGGTTGTATGCATATTAATATTGATTACCTCAGTGATCATCTGCATCTATATATATACATATACATACATACATATATATATAGTATGTGTGTGTTTGTATATGTAGTCTTTTTTTTTGTTTACAGGCCTAAAAATTCAAGTATAAATCGATTCCTTTTTATTTAAAACAATTTGGTTTAGGATGATTTTAGGAAATATGTTTGAATCAACCAAGTATCATTTTTAGATTTTTTTTTATATGGAATCTTGAAGTGAGTGGTTGTAAACCATAAGTTACAGTAAGAATTTAACCAAGTCAAGAAAGTTAATTGCTTAAATCTTGAAGTTTACTTATATTATCGGATTTGATGTTGGAACTCATGATTTTTAAAAGTAAAATCGAGATTTCTAAATAAGTATTGATTGAGTAAATTGGGGATGAACGGAAATTATGATTTTATCGATTTCTAGCGATTGGAGAACATGGGGTGTTCGAGATCATGCTTAAAGGTGGTTGGATGGGCGGAGGTCATAGGAAAAATGATCGGAGAGTTCAACGTTCTTCGAGGCAGCGTTGCAAGGGCATGGTAGGGTTTGGGAAGGAATTTGAGAGGCCGGCGAGCGCGAGTCAATTAGGAGGAAGAGGCACAATCGAAACTCGTGATCTTTGGCAGAAAGGTATTGTAGTGGAAGGGCTTTTGATTGGTGAAGGAGGCGATGGGATCAGAGGGGTACATCATGAGCAATTCGTCAAGTTCTAGGCTTCCGTTCTTCGATGGTTCATCTGAGAATCAATTTTTGGTTAGAGTGAATTTAAGTCTTTGTCGAAGTATCGACGGTGCCCAGTGAAGGAAAGGGGAGTGATTCAAGAGGTTGCATGGTCGGGATAGACACTGGAGCGATGGTGCACCATGTGCATGAATGTTCGGCCGTGGTGGGGAAATTAAGGAAGTAGTGGAAGAGCCGTTCGATCCAGGTTGTGATGACTGTGGTCACGATGAGCTTGCGATGGGTTATCATTCATTTGATCGGCGTCGAGTTGTGTTTTGCGGCATCAGTTTGGGTGATGGGAAAATAGGATTTTTGGATCTGAAACGGTGTGGAAAGGCGAGAAGGGAGATTTGGGTTTGGGCCAGTTAACTCCTTTGGGCCGTATTTTCCTTTTTAATTAAATAAAATAAAATGTAAACCAAGTTTCAAGATTTTTATCAAGTATAAAGTTAATGTTTTATTTAGAATGGAAATATAATAATTTCAAGGTTTAACTTAAACCTTAACTTAGGTCACCAGTGATGCAAATTTAATTAGGTGAGATAACTATATTTATGTTAATTATTTAGTTAATTACAAATGATATTAAGTAAAGTTAATAATGTATTAAGGTAACGAATAGAATAAATGGTTACACTTTTAGATTAGTTAAGATCTTAAATAATTGGAAATGGTAATTGCTTAATGAAATCAATTAAGGGATAATTTATTAATTAATGTAATTAAATGATCATTAATTAGTAGGATAAATTAATGTAAGTAATTAGAGATTAATTACTTAAATGATAATTACTTAGTGTAAGTAATTAAGGATTAGTTTGTTAACAATTATTCAGTTAATTAATAATTAGAGGATAATTAATTAATAATTAAATATTAATTAATTAAGGATAATTAACCAATGGGATAATAACTTAATGAAAGAAATTATGGATAATTAATTTAGATAGATAATTAAAGGATGATTAATTAATGGTTCTAATATTAATGTTTAGTAAGCAAGATTTAAAAGCAATTAAAATAACTAGAAATGGTACAATTAATTTATCTTGCTAATGGATGATTAAGATATATTGTATGACTTAGATGTATTTGATATCTCTAATGTGTGATTTGTGATGCTTTGTGACATGAGATACTCTGACTGAACTGTGGTATTATGGGTTTACTCACGCTGGATTCCAGCCTGACATGGGTGTTACTTTGGTGTAATGCTCAGGTCCGACCGAGTATTACAGCTTTTCAGGTTAGGACGTTCTGGAGCCCAGGAGGCGAGCTAGATGGCAGGAACATATGGAGTTTACCTCTGTGTATTATAGTTGTATTGTTATTAGTCTGGGACAAGTTGTTATAACTGTCCAGTTGATGTATAAATGGTTGTAACTCTGATGTATTGTATGTAAAGTAACAATTGTAGCTTTTCTTTATAAAAAGCTATTATTTGTTATTTTATTTTATCCGCTACGAATGTGAGATGTTGTTGTTCTCTGTTTTCCTTCTTTCTTCTTTCTTCTTCTTTAACAATCTGGTATTTTTGGAGTCGAAAATTTTGCGTCGTCACACCTCCAGAGGTAAATGAGCCATTTCATTCACTGAAGGGACTACAACATCTCCAAATGGGATCCCAATAGCCTACGTAGAGCAGCCTCATCAATTCTACATGCCTATAATTCTTTAGGATTGTCCAGAAATATAGCACCCTCTATAGTGTAGGGATAGGATTTATCTCTTCCACTGGAAGGATGGGAACATCAAAGAAATTCTCAGCCAATGGTCCAAAAAATATCTTGTTACGTAGTTTGATGACCATGAGAAAGTCAACAGAATATAGTCACAGAACTAGAATCAGCATCTGGATTACCATGCTTTTAAGATTGTCCTGAAGACATTGCGGCTTAACGCCCTAAACATTTGGAGCCCATATCAACTAAACCCAGTAGATAATAAAGATTAGAGAAATTAACCTATCCCCCTCATGCTAGGTTTAAACTAGCATGGTGAAGTGTTGTGTAGTGCAGAGATAAACAATTCAAAATTAAAAGCAAGCAAGAGTAAGTGATGAGACTTTGGATTCCAAATACAATGACCGTCATTGATGACCATCTCAACTAGTATTTAGAGTGATCGGTTGTGTAAGCTTTGGGATCGACATATTAAAGTGTGAAGTTCATTATGAATTCCATATGTTAGTTTTTAATTCGTATTCAAAGTCCCAGTATTTTAGTCGGTTAGTTTCAAATTTGAGATTGGATATGCAAGTCCTATTGTCTGTTATAGTGATATGTTCAAGTTTGTTAAGACAGGTGTTAATGCCAAAAATGGGCATTGACAACCAATAAAATATAGCGGACATTAAATGAATCATGTAAGAAAACTATAAAAAAAAAATAACAAAGGACCACATAGATCTTTTTAGTGGTTCGGAAATCTTGGCCTACATCCACTTCATATTGTTATTGATCTTCCACTTGATTATGATTACAAGAATGTTTGGATCAGCTGGGTTCCATTAGTACAAAAGTGAAGAATAAAAATGGAAGATCCTCGGTAGAGCAAATAGGATCCCTTTTCGGATACCATGTGTGCTGTATTTATAAGGGAAGACCTGTGTGGATCAGAGTGATATCTTGGCAGGAGGTTTGGGAGACCAAGACGGGGCTACCCAAAAATTTGCAGACCCATCGGGGTCGACAATAAGGATCGGTATAGATCCCTATTAGTGCATCCAAATGGTCTTCGATCCCAATGACAAATGCCCTGTGATGTTAGCTACTTTCTTTCCAAATTTCATGCCATTTCGATGTACAGTTTGTGAGATATCGATTTACGTGAAGTAGTGTTGCTTGAATTTTGATTTCTGTCAATCCCTCCAAGGGGAGTTATACTATTCCCTGCAACTTCCTTCAACTGGAATGAAATCCCTTGGGGGAGTTCCACTTGTTGTAGTAAGCTTGTACTCTAAGTTTTATGTTGATAGCTTGTATAGATTTTGAGTTATTGACCGATTATCGCTGCAAAATTGAGTTATCGAATCGATACGATCCATAGTGTAGAATACGGATCGTACCAAATCCATCTTCGAGATATAGTGAGCTTTCATGCTTCTACTTCATATTGTCATCTATGCTTGATTTTTGGACCCTATAATCTTCATACTGAGCTATTGGCCTTGTTGATAATCGAGTCAAACATGTCCAGTCAGTTTGGATATAGTAGGGTCAGAATGCCTGATAGCATTTGCCCCATAAAGTACCTCTTGTTGCGTACATGACATGCTTTGAATCGAAGCAAGTTAGAGTCGTTGGAAAGAAATACATCTAGTTTCCTGAATAGTCGCTATCCTTCCATTGAATTATCTTACTAAAGTGTTGTATCTCTTTTTGATGGTCATTACGCTTTGCTGATTTCCAATAGTATTTATTAAGGATTATATCTCATCAGTTGTTATCTATACCCGGTTCTATGGAGCTAGTAAGCTTTGGCCACTTGATCTAGTCTATTCTTTAATAACTCCAGGTGAAAATTCAACTTCTTTCGATTTCAAGAAATCGAATTTTTTGAACATACATGTGCACGTTCATGCACATGTTCTTGTCATTAGCTCTCGAATGCGTTATACACTCACGAGTCCTCGCCAACTCCTTCTAGTTCAATTGCAATTGGATTGAAATTCCTTATTTATATATTATCCTATAATGAAATAGGAATTGTAATAAGTTGTTCGATAAGAGGAGACTTTATGTTCTATAGGGTTGATGGCTTCGAAGCCGTAAGTAAGGGCATATGAAGTATGGCCAGTTGTGGACTTATGGGTTGTTCTGTAAGCCCATAATGTCATTGGGGGTTCATCCACCCACTTGCATCTAGCATTTTCCAAACTTTTCTTTAGAATGGACTTTATGATTTTGTTCATAGCTTCAACCTATCCATTTTCTTAAGGGCGAGAAACTACCGCAAATCTCTTTTCAATATGATGCCAATGATAGAATTTAAATTTAGCATTATCGAAATGGGTTCCATTATCATTTACAATGGCTCATAGAAGTCCAAAACGACAGACGATGTTCCGGACAATGAAGTTGATTATTTTCTTCATTGTGATCGTGGCTAAAAAATTTGCTTCAGCCAAGTAGTCAACTGCTACGATGGCGTACTTCGCAACACCTTTAAAATTGGAAAGAAGTTGACGATGTCAATATCAAAAGTGGCAAAAAACCATGAAGTGACCATTTGGGTAATTTCCATCGGCTGGGCTCTCGGAATTTTTGCAAATATTTACCACTCATCGCATTATCTAACCTGATCGGCTACATCTCGATTGACAATTGGCTGTAATACCACTAACCTTTATTTTTTTCTAAGGATTGCCCGTGGGTATGATCACCGCATTATGCTTCATAGACTTCTCTCAAAACTCGTTTGATTTCGTCATGGGCGATACAGCGTAGCAGGGAAATGAAGAAACCCTTTCTATACATGACTCCTTCTTGGATGATGCGACAAGAAGCTTTGGGGAGCATGTGTCATTTTTCATTCTCTAGAAAGGATCCCTCAAAGTCTTTGATAGGAGTCATCCATGACTCCTTTTCTTGCTCCACCTCCAAGCTATAGTCGACTTCCATCTATCAATTCTTGAAATGTTAAGCAATTCAAACGGGACGAAGTCTATTTGTTATACATCCCCAGAACTGGACAGCTTGACCAATGACTAGGCTTTTTTATTTTATTCTCCGAGGATGTGTGTAATGTGTAATACTCGAAGTCGTTTAGTAGCTTTTGGACCCTAGCAAGATGCCGCCCCTAGCAAGGTAATGTTCCCTGATTTTGGCATACTACTAACCTGGAATCATAAAAGATATTTAAAGTTTCCACTCCCAGTTCTCTAGAAAGTTTGAGCCTGGCGTTTAAGGCTTCATACTTAGCTTCGTTATTTGTTGCAGGGAAGTCGAGTTTTAGGACATAGCAGATCGATCGTTCTTCAGGAGTCATTAACACAACTCCAGCGCCAGAGCATCGATCATTGGATGCTCCATTCATGTACATTTTCCATCTGTTGGTCGGTTTTCCACCGCTCTTCAGATAGTCGTCTGATGCAGTGAATTCAGCAATGAAGTCTACTAATGTTTGTCCCTGGATAGCTCTCGTAGGGAGATAAGTGATATCGAATTGGCTTAGCTCGATATTCCATTTGAGCAACCTTCCAGACTTCTAAGGTTGTTGTAGGACTTGTCATACTCGGAGTAGACGTTGATGGGTGAGCCTGGAAGTAAGAGCGAAGCATTCATGATACAATCAACAGGCTGTACGCGAGCTTTTCTTGCTTTGGGTAGTTTCTCTCAACAGTTTTCAATTGCTTGCTAACTTAATATACTAGACTCTGGATCTGATTCTCTTCACGTAATAGTGTGGCACTTATGGCATGTACCGACCTCGCTAAATAGATGTATAAGTTTCAGTGGCTTGATAAGATGGAAAGTCTCTTTAAGTGATCCACCAAAGCTTGAAATACATCTATGTGATCCTGCATCCATTCAATGTTCCTCTTCACTCTCTTGATCAAGTCAAAGAAAGGAATACACTTATCAGTGACCCTGGAGATGAAACGACTTAAGGCGACAACCTTATCATTTAAGCTTTGTGTTATCCCGCCTTTGGCAAGGCCGAGATATCAAGGAACTGATTGATAATTAAGGGGCATTCGTCTCGGATATCGAGTATGCACTGGTTTGTTATGGATATCGATGAAATTTTTTCAAGTCTGGATCAAGCTATAATCAACAAGACACGACAAGCAAAGCCGTGAAAGCCAGCATTCCAAATTTCAGGTCAATTCAAGTTCGTATGCCCAAGTTATGATCGGTGCAAGTTGAAGGGAAAAGCCATGTTTTCGTATCCATCAATGAGCCACGGTTCGAATCCACCCATTTCTTATCCATCAACAGAGCGTACATTTCGTATCGATCGGCTAGATCCTGTTTCGTATCCATCCAGCTAGGCACAACTCATATCCATAGTTGAGCCTCTATTCGAATCCACCGTCTTCGTATCGATCAGTGCTACCATACCCTCATATCCATCTGTCTCGAATCCGTTAGTGCACAATCGTTTGCAATCATCCAGTTTGAAACCATTAGTAAGTGATTATTCGAACGCATCAGGTTCTGTTAGTTCGAATCCATCAGGCAGCTGCTCTTTGTATCCATCGGAGGATCTTGCTTCGCGTCCATCAGATGACGACTACTTCGTACCCATTAGGGGCACTTGTTCGAATCCGCATCCAATGTCTTGTTCGTGACCATCAAGTAAAATGATCTAGGATTGATGCAACGGTCATCGATGCAAATGAGGCAAGATTCATGGATGCGAAATGGTCAACTCGGAGCAAACAGTGGATCGATGCAAGGAATGCACCCCACGTCACCGCGTCATCACGTGCACGATCGATTCGAAGCTAATAGACTCGAAGCTATGGATTCGAACCAGAAAGCCATCTGAGAAACTCAATCTCGTATCAATCATAACTCGAGATCCACCGATCCAAATGCTATGAAATTTTCACAGAAGACTACGTGCAATCTAAAGATTATGATCGCCAAGTTTCACCTCCATTGGACGCAATCTCGATCGATACGAATTAAGTTTGTATCGATCACAAAACAAGTCAAAACTCTCCAGGATCGATCGCGTGGGATCCCTCACGTGCCAGAAGGAGTCTCTCGAAGTTTAAGCGAAATATCAGCCTCCTACGTCTATAAATAGAGCCTCAGAACCTACAGAAAAGGGATCTTTTGATTCCCAAGCGCAGACTCTGCCGAATCGAGATTTGCATCCTACTCTTGCTGTTGAATTCGAATTCCAAGCTATAGTTTACTGTTGTTCGCTGTAATCACGTGTAATCATTGAAAGAGAATCAATAAAGTCATAAAAAATTCATAGCGGACATAGGCAACACACCGAACCACTCTAAATTGTTTGGCTGTGCATTTATGTTACTGTTTGCTGGAGTTTTTGTTAGATAATCTTCATTTTAAATTTATATTCTTCACTTTTATCTCTTCAAAAAACTTCCGAAGAGTGTTGTTCCCATTTTTGGTACAAACACTTTGGTGCTTTCACTGAGAGTCAACCCAGATATTCTCCTACTCTTTGGATCTAGCGTCGATACCGGATTACATAAATCGAAGGGGCAGATCCAGATCCCTAATCCGAATTCCTTCCATCCTATTCAGATTTGTACAAAGTTTAGAAAAGGAGTTCAACCCTCAAGATGGTTAGTATAAGGACCACCTCCCATGCTATCGATCAAGAAGGCCGGGATAGACAAAATCCCACGCAGCTACCTCCGTCCAACCAAGACACTGCCGGACCCATAGATCCGTTGAGCCCGATTACCAGGCAAGAGTTCCAGTCGTTGCTATAGGAGTTGACACAGAGTCGTCAATAGCTAACAGAACAGCTACGCGCAATTGCCGAGCTGACCAACCAGCTAAACCGCTAGAAGCGCAGAAGATCTAGAAGAGATCAAGTTTCTCACGCCTCCATAGAAAGTTCTGCCTCGTTAGGCTACAACAACAGATCCATTCGTCCTCGACCGGACGAAGGCTATTCACAGGTTGCTGGACATCAGCCCGCATTGACCGTCGGCCAGCTGAGAGTTGGCCCATCGGCCAGCTTCCATACTTGACCCTCTTCCCGGGGAGGAACTATTCTACATTACACCGCAGATAACCGTGCCACCACCTCTGCGGTTGAAACAGGGATTGATACCCGAAATCAGCATGGACATACACCTTAGCCTTACGTCCCAGAAGATGTTAAGCCAAGGAGGCGAGACATGGACCGTCAACAGCGCCCGGTCCAACCTCGCAATGTGGAACTCGATACACCTTGTCTCTATATGCGTAGAATGTTCAAATGCCAGAACTTCCAGCTATGATACGTCAAATGATCCGTGAAAGTCGGGGTCTTAATAATGATGACTTGGGAATCTTCCGTAGTCACACCCCCTTTGCGGATGACATACTCTATGCCGAACCTCCTCGACGGTTCAGGATGCCCACTTTACTGGTTTATGAAGGGAATTCAGACCTAGACTTGCACATCATGAAGTATGAGTGGTTGATGAACGCTGCAAGAGCGGATGACGCGGTAAAGTGCCATAGTTTTCCTATCTCTCTGGGGGCATTGCCACCATGTGGTTTATGCGATTGTCGCCCCGATCCATTTCTTGTTTTGATCAAATGGCCATGAAGTTTGTAGAATAGTTTCGTATGCACTTCGCTAGGCCTAAGGATGTTAACACTTTGTCTAATGTCACTCAAGCTCTCGGGGAGACGCTTAGACGCTACTTGGAAGTTTCCATGCTTCATTTGCATAGATAAGTAACCCCAATGACAATTCAATCTTAATGGCGCTGACTAAGGGAATTGACCCCGACTCCAAGTTTGGAAATGGGTTAGGTGGGAAACCTCCTGCGTCGTTAGACCGTTTCTACTCCAAAGCCGTCCAATTCTTAAGGCGAGAGGACGCAAAATAGTTTAGGAAGCAGGACGACGTGGGGCTCAGTAGTGAAGGGATTTAAAGCAACGTGGCAGTTAAACAATCGGGTGAAAGTTCTGGGAAAGTACAGCTGAATATACAGAACAAGCAATCTCAACCGAGAAACAATGCTAATCAAAATAAGAAACGGAATCAAAACCGTGGCCCGCGATGTAGGACTCCAATGTTTGATAACTATACACCATTGAATACGTCGCTAGAGAACGTATATTTGTAGACTTGCAATGCTATGCAATATAAGAAGCCTGCTCCATAGCCATTGTCGGAGAGGCAGATTCAGACGGTAAAATTCTGTAGACTCCATGAGAGTTATGCCACAATACCAATGAGTGTAGACATTTGCAGGACCTCATTGAGAAGTTGATCAGGGAGAGAAAGTTAGATCAGTTCGTGCGGGCGCCGCAGTTTGGTGGTGCGGGCACATCAAACCAAAGTCATGCTCAGAATTAGGAAAGACGAAAAGAACCCGCTCGTACGGGTGGGAGGTTGGTAATAAATACAGTCAATGGTGGTCCCCATCCAGCAGACTAAAGCTGGAGGAAAATGGAGTCGTATGCTAGTTCTATCAGGCATGCGGACTTCGAGTGTTGCAGTAGTTTTGATGAAGGGGCTCCAGCCAAACAACAAAGGACAATGACTGATGACAATGTGTTCAGAAGCCGGGATGCTGACAGGGTCGAAGCCCCCACTATTGACCCACTGGTCATATCTGCCCAGGTTGGTCCTGCTTGGATGAAGAGGATCCTGGTTGACAGTGGGAGTTCAGTAAATATTTTGTTTAAGAGAGCTTACGATCTGATGAAGATGGAAACCAAGGATTTAAAACCTTGCCAATCTAGAATTCATGGCTTCGATGGAAGTGCCAGTATACCCACTGGAGTAGTGGAGCTGCTGGTGGAGCTGGGAGTTGGGTAGTGCCGGAGAGTCCGGATGTTGCAATTTGTTGTGTTAGACATTCACTCCCCCTATAACGCTTTTTTGTACCGACTGGCCCTTGCTGAATTCATGGCACCAATTGCCCAATGGTGTTTAACGCTGAAATTCCCCAACGATTGTGGGATCGGAGTCATTTAAGGAGATCAGGCTACTGGGAGAGCCTGTTATGCTGCTGAGCTGCATGAGGCACGGCGAAGAGAGAAAGGAAAGGGCGTTGAGGAATCTCTCTGCGTCCGTTTTGCAGAAAATTGACAATTGGTGCCTGGGGCTCGGCCCGGGCACCACAACCAATTCCAAAGGGATCTTGACCCGACTGACAATGAAAAAAGAATGAATCTATATAAAGTCAAGCTTCTCCGGCCGAACTGACGATCAATGTTCCGATCGATGGTGATGATGATGATGATTCGAGGACGTTAATGATTGGGTCTCAATTGAGCCAAGAGACATAGCAGGAATTGGTTGATTTTCTCCAGGCGAATCTCGACGTGTTCGCCTGGACACACTCTGACATGTGTGGAATCTCATCGAACATCGCGAGCCACACCCTGAATATTGACCCGCAGTGTATCACGGTCAAACAAAAAAGGCATGGTATGGATCCAGAGAGATCTGTCGCACTTAAAGAAGAGGTCGATAAGCTAAAATCAAATGGGTTTATTCGAGATGCTTTATACCTATAGTGGGTATCCAATCCCATACTTGTCCGAAAGCCGAATGGGAAATGGAGGACATGTGTTGATTATTCTGATTTAAATAAAGCTTGTCCAAAAGACAGTTTTCCACTTCCCAGGGTTGATCAGCTAGTAGATTCAATGGTTGGACATGCATTATTTTCTTTCATGGATGCTTATTCCGGCTACAACCCATGCATGTACCCGACCAAGAACATACCAGCTTCGTAACTGATCTGGGACTCTACTGCTACAAAGTCATGCTCTTCGGACTAAAGAACGTTGAAGCGACATATCAACGTCTAGTCAACCAGATGTTCGCCAACCAGATTGGGAAGACCATGGAGGTTTATGTAGATGACATGCTAGTAAAATCGCAGTTCTCCACTGATCACATCAAAGATTTGGAGTCTATGTTCAACATCCTTCGAAAATACGATATGAAGCTCAATCCGCTGAAGTGTCACTTTAGAGTCGCATCCGGAAAGTTCCTTGGGTTCATTGTCAAAGCTCGAGGAATAGAAGCCAATCCCGAAAAGATCTGGGCAATCGGAAACTTGCAAACTTCGAGGACCATAAAAGAAGTCCAAAGTCTCAATGGGAAGGTCGCAGCGTTAAGCAGGTTCATATTGAAGTCCACCGAAAAATGCATCCCCTTCATCGATCTGATCCAAAATGGAAAGCGAAACTTCGAATGGATACGGAGTGCGATGGCACATTCCAAGCACTGGTTCAACATCTTTCCACACCGCCTACTTCATCAAATCCTATCGACCATGAGCAGTTGTACCTTTACCTGGCGATATCAGAAAATGCAATTAGTGCCCCTAGTTCGAGAGGAAGACCGAGTGCAGAAACCGGTCTATTATGTTAGCAAGCGACTAACCGGAGCTGAAAGAAACTATCCAAAGCTAGAAAAGTTAGCCTACTGCCTAGTCATTGCCTTGAGAAAGCTCCATCAATATTTTTAGGCTCATCCTATCACTGTGTATACCGATCAGCCGTTGCGACAGGCCCTTACGCGGCCTGAGACGTCTGGTAGGTTACTTAAGTGGAATATCAAACTGAGTCAGTTCGATATCACCTATACCCCAAGAAGAGCCATTCAAGGTCAAGTCCTAGAATTTTTTATAGCCGAATTCACCGTCCCAGATGACTTGCCAGAGACTAGTAAATATCCCTAATACATCTGGAAGCTACATATCGGTGGTGCATCCAACGATCGGTGCTCGGGTACTGGGGTAGTACTTGAAACCCTCGAGGGCTGATCCATATGCTACGCTATGAAATTTGAGTTTCGTGCGACCAATAATGAAGCTGAATATGAACCTTTACTCGCTGGGTTGAAGCTAGCCGTGATCTGAGAATTACTGCTGTGGAAATTTACTGTGACTCTCGGTTAGTTATATGCCAGGTTTGGGGTGAATATCAGACCAAGGATCGAAGACTAGCTGCTTATCTAGCTCGAGTCCAGGAAATACTTGATCAATTTTATTGTTATGCCATTTTCTACATACCCCGTGAGCACAACCAGAAGGCTGATTCATTGGCCAAGTTAGCAAGTAAGGGCTAAGCACAGCAGATAGGACTCGTTCCTGTTGAAACTCTATCTTCTCCCAGCATTGATCATATGGAAACGGATTTTATATTTGAAATTGCTCCCGATAAGGAGTCATGGATGACCCCATATCGAAACTATATCGAGCATGGAACGCTGCCTGAGCATAGGAGTGAGAGAAGGCAGATTCTTCGAAAAGCCTCCCGGTTTACCATTCAGAAAGGAGTCATGTATAAAACAGGATATTCTGTCCCTCTCCTCCGATGTATCGTACACGATGAAATCAAACGAGTGTTACATGATGTGCATGAGGGAGAATGTGGCGATCACACCGGGAGGCAAGCTCTCGCCAAGAAAGTACTCTGATATGGATATTACTGGACGACTGTGAACCGTGATGCATCAGACTATTTGCATGTGATAAATGCCAGAAACATGTACGAATTCTGAGAGCCTCACCTACTGAGATAACCCAAATGGTCAGTCCCTGGCCGTTTGTAGTATGGGGCATTGATATCATTGGTGCTCTACCTCTTGCCAAAGGTGGAGCGAACTACGCCATCATCGCAGTTGATTACTCAACTAAATGGGCTGAAGCTGAACCTCTTGCGACAATCACGATGAAGAAAGTAATCAACTTCATAGCACGTAATATTATCTGTCGATTTGGTCTGCTGCATACCATTATCACTGATAATGGAGCCGAATTCCACAGTGTTGAATTCAAAGATTTCTACCAATGATTCCATATCCACAAGAAATTCTCTATGGTTGCACACTCTTAGGCGAATGGCTAAGTTGAAGCTGTTAATAAGGTTATCAAATCTATTCTGAAGAAGCGACTGGAAAAGGCCGGGGGCTAGTGGGTTGATGAAATACCTTTGGCTTTATGGGCTTACCGAATGACCCACAAGTCTGCGACCGGACACACTCCATTTTCTCTATCTTACGGCTCAAAAGTCGTTATTCCAGTCGAGATGGAAGTACCTTCTCATCGCGTGACTTATTATGACCCAAAAACTAATGCCATATTACTTTCTGAATCATTGGATTTACTGGATGAGAAGCGTGAAGAGGCTGATTTGAGGGCAGCCGCATATCGAAATCGAGTCGCCCGATTGTACAATGCCAAGGTTCGACCATGAACCTTCGAACTCGATGATCTCGTTCTTAAGAGAATCTATCTGGTTCCTTCTCACATGAAACCAAATTGGGAAGGACCGTATGTGATCACCCAAAAACTCGAAGATGGCATGTTCAAGTTATCGACCGTTGACGGTCTTACTTAGCCGAGGGCTTGGAATAGTGGAAGCCTCCGTCGCTATATATGACAGGCATTATTTGTTTGATTCATTCTCTTATTTGCAATTTGTTTCCGCATTTCGAAATTTGAATTTGTAATAAGGCAACTGACTTTGCCATATTTTCTCATTTCAGCAATAAAATGCCATCTCTTCGAGCCAGAGCTGTGATTTATTGAATATGACGTACGACATCACGATGCTCGAAGAGCTAAGTTCCATCAAGCGGTGGAATTTATTCAAATAGGGAGTGATTGTGATATAACCGGTCACTCACTAAATGAAAGCTGAGCTCGGGGGAAAGTCACTACACTAAAATCAAAGAGCTGATACACGACAATCCTTAAAACAACTCCAAACTCCTAGAGTGTGAATTGGAGCATAAAAATCCTGAATACGGTTTTGGAGAGTGTAGGCCCGTCTGCCTAATGACTTCGACCGTATCCTAATCAAGTTAGAGGGGGCTCGACCCGTCCATCTAACGACCTCACTTGTTAACTTGGGGTGGATGTGATCCGACCATCCACGATCCCGATAAATTCATCGTTCTCGGAGTGTGAAGGACCTCCAAAAAAGGCTAAACATATGTGACTGGCCACTTGTCGACTAACTTCAAGTTCCCGAAGTGCGAATTGGAGTATAAATATCAACTCTAGGTTCCCTGAGTGTGAACCGGAGTATAAACACTAACTCCAAATTCCCGGAGCGTGAATTGGAGTATAAACATCAACTCTAGGTTCTCGGAGTGCGAACCAGAGTATAAACTCTAACTCCAATTTCCCAGAGTGTGAATTGGAGCATAAATACCAAGTCAAAGTTCTCGGAGCACGAACTGTGCTACAAATGTCGATAACTTTCGAATTCCCAGAGTGCGAACCAAATTATCGATCATGAATTATCCTAAGTCCCCAGAGTGTGGAAAAAATATAAAAATAACTCGGGTGCGGATGGCCCCTTGTAAATTAGCTTATGTCCCCGTAGTGTGGACATGTACTTAAAAACTTCAATAGATGTGATCGACTGCCGAAGTGCAAATGCTGATCCCTAGAGCATGGATGCAACTATTCATAGGAAAGCGAATGTGATGCAATCGCTCGACTTTCACTTGTTTCTGCATCAATATGACGATGCTAAACTCTAAAAATAGAGACTGATCACGATCGCTAGCCAATCTTTACAACTTGTTCTCAGAACCAGGGCCAAAACTTAAGTGTCAACCGCTGGCTCAAGCAGTACGATGTCTAAAGTCCAACTTGATCTCTCGTTACAACCCATACTCGTGATTTTCAGATTTGGCAAATAAAGAGAACTCAAGGGTTGAAACTCCATGAGTACACGGAACCGAGATCCAAACTCTATGACACTTAAGTATAAAAGAAAGAAATAAGAGTTGAAGCAACAAAAACAGAATTTTATTTCAACTAATCAAAAGCAAAGACTTATATATCAGTTCTCTCAAAAAATTCCTGCTAGCAGGGGCCGAACCCGCATCTATACACGACCTATGAAAGAAAGACAAGTTCTTAGCTAACAAAAATTTGCACCGGAGGGGCCTAACTACTCCTTAGCCTTCTTCGACTTCCTATTAAGTGTGGATCCGCCAGAACCACCAATTGTTTTTCGTTTGGAGCCTTTACTCTTTGGCGGATCATCTCCAGATGGATGCATAATATTTATTTCCTCCTCTAAACTTGAGTCTGAGGGGATGCTCCCTGTAGGAGGAGTTGAAGGAACTGAATCTACGACCACGGGCAGAATAGACGCACTAGTGTCAACAAGCGTACCCCCTGGTGATATCGTTCTAAGTGGAGTTGGGCCAGATGCCATTAATCCACCCTCAGATCAACCGCCATGGGACGCTGCCTCTATCTCTGCGTTGATTTCGGCTAGTATCTCTGCTTCACGAGTAGCACGGGATTCACTGGGGGCAACTATGGTCTGTGTCGAAGCACTAGAAGCATGCAGAAATCCACTAAGGACGAACGGTAAGTCCGCAAAGGGGTCGCTCTGTCGGCCCAGGAGCTCATTCGTCATCTGCTCATCAAAAGAAAGAGAGCTCCCCTGTGTTACCTCAATAGGCACAGCCATGGTCGTAGTGATTACCTCGGTGATAATGGCCTCCTGCATTTGCTGTGATTCCTGTATCGCAGGAGGCGCTGCTGATGTAGCTTTAGTCACCGGACAAGGAAAAAGAATAAATTTCCAGTACACGCTTCAATGCAAGTACTTCATTTCAGACATAAACAAGATTTGTGCAGAGTACCTTCCTAAACTTGACTCATGGCTGGCTGAACAGCTTCCGAAGAGCGCTCCCTTATAGGAGATAAGTGTGGATGTTCCGGATTATAGGCTGGGACCGACCGCGGCTCAATCGCTGGCACCGGTTTGGATCCAGATGAAGTAATCATCTCAGAACTTGTAGCTTGATGTGCGACGCCGGATCCCTCGCCAACTTCTAGGTGTTGGGTGCCCAGTCTCTCCCATGCACGGGAAATCATAGAGTCATGAAGAACCTTCTTCTCATCTTCACTCAATATGTGTTTCTCCAACTCAAATTCGTCGAGGGCACCACCCGAAGGCACCGCTTTCTCTTCTTCGACCAGTAAATTCCAAGCGTTGTATAGATGTGTAAAGTAATCATCAAGCCAAGCCAGATTCCTATGTTTCAGCACATTGGCGTTATAAGTGACGAGAAGCTCCTCTATCTCCGCCTCGAGCCTGGTCTACGCCAATCGGACCTTTTCATCAACTTCAGCCTCAACCTCGCGGACCTTTTCCATGGCCGCATCTCTCTCCCTCCGGAGCACAACCGCATGATCACACACTTCTTGTGTGGAAACATTTGTACCGTCTCTCTCTTTCATGATTTTCGAGACTTTGGTCTTAAGCTCGTTTAGCTCTTTCAGGCTGCATCCCCCTTAGCGGTAACGATGGTGTTCTTGTGGCCTATATTCTCCACCGTGGCGTAATTCTCTCATTTCATTCTATCCATCACAGCATGGGCCTCGTCGGCCTTCTTAAGAGCTTCAATCTAGGATTTACGAGAAGACTTGACCTCACTATTAGGCGCTTAAATGATATGGTCTTTCTGGTCGATTTCTTTCTCAAGCCTTTCAAACATGGCTGCTTGGTCGAAATCCACCTTCGATGCCTTTTTCACAGTTTTCGACCACTCTTGATATTGGAAGAATATGTCCGTTATATAATCGCGCACTGTGTTTTCGGCCGAGGCCGGGATCCTTTTCAAGCGCGGAGGAAAAACGAACCCATCAAAACAAATACCAAGAAAATCTTTTCTCAGCTGAGCGAGCCTAACCGCTCCTTTCTCCGTGGGCTCGACGAGGGCCTGTGCAGTAGTTGAGGGGTCTGCAACTTCAGTTCTACGTTGAGATTCGGCCTATATGATTGGGAAGATGGTTTGTGCCGCGGAGCTTCCGAAGGTCGTGAAACACGAACTGGTGGCGGTACCGGAGATCTCGAAGGTGGCGTACGAGATCGAGACCAACGCCTATACCCCTTATCTCTGTCACATCATTCCTAACTAGAGTACCCCTGATCATAGTCTCTGTCTTCTTCTCTCCTACGCGATTCGTAGTATGACGAAGATCGGCATTAGCTGCGTAGGTTACCAAGCATTCAGCCCTGATCGGACATGGTATCTGCAAAGAAAAACGAGGACAAAAGGTTAGTAATCATTCACAGTGGGCATATTACAGTCAGAAATTGTGTAGTACCGTGAAGTGTGAATGTATGTGCAACCCCTCGGCCAACCGGATGTGTCAACTACACTAGTGGGCAGAGACTCGCTTAAAACTAAGGCGTGTTGGAGTTCATCCAATCCGGCATCATGCTGCATGGACACGTCGTCCGGAATTGGAAGATCGGTGAGCCCTTCGTAAGGATTTTCCGTTCTTGGGGGAGACATCTCCGAAATTCTAATTTCGAAGGCGAGCCGAGACATGACCATAGATTCCCATCTCCCTGTTTTGGATTCTTAAAAACGGTTGCCTTTCCTTTTCTCTTTTCTTCAGAATCCTTGGTTGCATCCGCAGGCTCGGCTAAAGGTTGTCGTTAGTATGGGTTCTTTCAAAATCAGCTTCCTCAACTATGACGACTCTGGGCTTCTTACGCGTAATTCGTTCCCTCGACATAGTCCTTAGTGCACTATCAAGCCTTATACTTTGTCTTCGCTCAATTAGCCCAAGAATCCTAATGTTCCTATCCGTCAAGACCAAGTCGATGTTCCTCTCTTCGCTTGGGACCTCTTGGAGTATCCGAACTATCTCCTCCGCCTTCGGGACGCTGAATTATCACTGTAAAGAAAAAGAGATATGAGTTTGGCTTCATCTATAACTATCTTATCAACTGTCCGGGAAGATGGCAATACTCACATCTAAACAGCCACCGACTGGCAAATACTAGAGGGCATCTGACATAGAACCACTCTGTCTGGAATTAGCTCAGCCTAGTCCAGGACCCCGTGACCACTTGACAGTTCCTCACTACCTCTAGGAATGTGAAAGATGGACTGTCTGTTCGACTCTTGAAGTTGAACAAGTATCTTATCTCGGTCAGACGTGGTGGTCGATAGAGATATTCCATGAATACAATGAACAAGCTATCCAGTAAAGCATATCCATATGGGTGTAGCCGAGATGGGGCGATCCTTAGAAAAGACAACACTTATCTTATGTATTCATTCAACGGAGGGAGCGTTCCAACTGTGCACGCATGGCGATTGAATGCAGTATATCCCTCCGGTGGATTGTGCGATCTGTCGTTCGGTCATGGCAATAGTACGTCGTCCATTGACAAACCGTGCCTTAGGCATATTCTCCCTAGCATATCTTCCGAAATGTTGGACAGAACAGTGTCCGGCGGACTATTGATAAAAGATGCATCTAGTGCCTCGTCCGAGGCTGGATCGATGGCTTCGGCCTCAATCTCTAGTATTTCAATCATGGGAGGAATTGAACTCTAAGTTTCCTATGGCTGCGAGCTTGGAGTTTCCATAACTAGCTAACTCACGAGAAATCATCATTAGACGACAAAGAGCCCGTGTGTTCCCTACGTGTAAAGTGTATGTTGTGCAGTGCGGTGCTATGATATGCATTACTTGAACAGATTCTACAGGATTAAAGGAAATATGCAAACAACGAAAACTTTAGAATCCACTGGGAGTGATCGTCATCGTTGACCATCACAACCGTACCATCCGGATGTTAGCAATCGATCCGAATTAAAATTTCTTGTCATTTTGATAAATTATAGTTCCATCGACGAGCTTCGAAAGGCAGTCAAATATGAAGTTTAACAGTTAAGTCCAGATATCCAAAAATGAAGCTCGTCGGAATCATGCTATCGATTGTTCACAGATTCGTATCCATCAAGGTTCAAGCTATGAACTCCAAGGGGAGTCTACTTCGAATCGATCATTAATATCCATCTTCGAAACGATCAAGACCGGTGACTTTGAATCGATCAGTTTTGCCCTAGTTCGAACCGATCGAGGATGCCTCAACTTTTGCATCGATCGCTTTCGAATCAATACGGTTCATATCGATCATACACGTGTGTATCGAGTCGAACTGAAACACTTGACATCGCATCGATCAACAGTTAGGGTTTCGTATCGATCTCTAGAAATGAGATTTCGCGATCATTGGCCTATCGTTGGAGTGTGATTTTCGTATCGATCGTGTAGAGCGAGCCCACACATTGGCCATCACAGATCGACATGATACCTCACCATCTTCGATCGATGCGAAGCCACGTCATTCTACCTAACGTTCCCGGGGTCGATACAAACTCCAAAAAAACATTTGTTCATCTCCATCGATTCGAACGTCACTGCTTATGATCGACATGAAACAAGGATTGAACCCCTCTGCTCCACACTCGTTCATCTCCAGTGAACATGAGTGTCGCCAGGGCCACCCTCGACCAAGCTATGGCCCAGATCTGGCATTGACGGCTGCAAAAATTGGTAATCGGCAATCATGGGATGGATTTGAAATTCAAACTTTGTCGCGTGGATTCAGTCATAGCTGATTCATTACCTAGATTGAAGTTGAAATTCAAAGGATTAAAAGAATGAATCTGATCGATTCGAAGTAGTTGTGCAGTTCCTCTTTTATCAAATTCGTGGATCGATGCGAATGCAGGAAATAGGGAAAGCAGGAGTAAAATGTAAAAAGTGAAAAATGGCCAAGTCGAAGGGTATTTATATGGACCGAAGGGAGAAACAGGGGCGATTCGCCTCCCAGTCCACATGATCGGTCACTACAGGTCAACCATTAGATCGAGTCGAACGACCATTTCGAATCCGTCAGCCCAAGCTCCAATCGATTCGAAGTGGTCAGTAGATCAATCTATGCGAAGCACACGACGAAGATAGCTCTGGAGATAGTTGAGTTCCATCGATTCAAAATCTTCATTCACATAGGCGAGTTCACAATTACGGTCCATCATTGCGAACTGTCCTGTTCGAACCCATTGGTTCCATCGATACGAGCGGCATTGTTGAATCCATCAGAGCACGTACACATCGATGCAAAATATCCATGTCGCATTCATCAATGCAAAGTCCATCAACACGAAAGCAACAATTCAAACTTCTATATCGATTCAGGAGAGGATCGATAAGAAAGAGCATCCAAAAACATCCGTCAAGTGTTGTTATAGCGCAAGTCTCATATCGATTCAGGAGAGGGTCGATACGAAACTCAATACACGAAAAATGACAACAACCCGTGAACGTGCAACGTTGACGAGAGTCAGGTTAGCATATATACATCTGAGCACTATCATGCAGCAACGCAAGGTTACAACCTTCAACAAAGAAGCAATAACTATTCCGAATGAAGATTGCAACTTTTCAAAGCACGTCATGTTACCACAAGACGTACTTTGGAGGGGGCAAATGTTATCTTGCCTTTTGGCAAGGCCGAGATATCAAGGATCATTATTGAAAACTAATGGGCATTCTTCCCGGATATCGAGTACGGACTAGTTCGCTATGGATACCGATGAATTTTATCCGAGTCCCGATCAGGCTATAATCAGCACGGCACAACAAGCGAAACCGTAAAAGCCAGCATTCCAAATTTCAAGTCAACCTGAGTTCGTATGCGCAAGTTATGATCGGTGCAAGTTGAAGGGAAAAGCCATGTTTTCGTATCCATCAATGAGCCACGGTTCGAATCCACCCATTTCGTATCCATCAATAGAACGTACATTTCATAACGATCGGCTAGATCCTGTTTCGTATCCATCCATCCAGGCACTGCTCGTATCCATAGTTAAGCCTCTATTCGAATCCACCGTCTTCGTATCGACCAGGGCTGCAATACCCTTGTATCCATCTGTCTCGAATCCATTAGCGTGCAATCATTTTCAACCATCTAGTTCGAAACCCGTCAGTAAGTGATTACTCGAACCCATCAAGTTCTGTTAGTTCGAATCCATCAGGCAACTGCTCTTCGTGTCCATCGGATGACCTTGCTTTGCATCCATTAGACGATGACTACTTCGTACCCATTAGGGGCTCTTGTTCGAATCCCCATTCAATGGCTTGTTTGTGTCCATCAAGTCAAATGAGCGTGGATTGATGCAACGGTCATCGATGCAAACGAGGGGAGATTCATGGATGCGAAACAGTCAACTTGGAGAAAACAGTGGATCGATGCGAGGAATGCGCCCCACGTCATCACGTGCATGATCAATTCGAAGCTAATCGACTCGAAGCTATGGATTCGAACCAGATAGCCATCTGAGAAACTCAATCTCGCATTGATCATAACTCGAGATCCACCGATCCAAATGCTATGAAATTTTCATAGAAGACTACGTGCAAGCTAAAGATTATCATCGCCAAGTTTCACCTCCATCGGACGCAATATCAATCGATACGAATTGAGTTCGTATCGATCACAAAACGAGTTGAATCTTCCGGGATCGATCGCGTGGGCTCCCTCACGTGCTAGAAGGAGTCTCCTAAAGTTTGAGCGAAATATTAGCCTCCAACGCCTAAAAATAGAGCCTCAGAACCTACAAAAATGGATCTTTTGATTCCCAAGTGCCCAGACTCTGTCGAATCGAGATTTGCATCCCAGTCTTGCTGTTGAATTCGAATTCCAAGCTGTAGTTTACAGTTGTTCGCTATAATCACATGCAATCATTGAAAGAGAATCAATAAAGTCACAAAAACCTCATAGTGGACGTAGGCAACACGCCGAACCACTCTAAATTGTTTGTCTGTGCATTTATGTTACTGTTTGTTGGAGTTTTTGTTAGATAATCTTCATTTTAAATCTACATTCTTCACTTCTATCTTTTCAAAAAACTTTCAAAGAGTGTTGTGCCCATTTTTGGTACAAACACTTTGTACGTGCTTAATCATCTTGGGCACTTGGATGTTTTGAATTGCTTGAATCTTCTCGGGATCAGCTTCGATTCCGCGAGAATAGACAATAAAACCCCAAAATTTTCTTGATGCAATGTCAGAAGAGAATGTCAAGGGATTTAGTTTCATTCCGTATTTCCATAGAACATTGAATATCTCAACTAAGTCATCAATGTTGTCATTTGATCGTCGTGACTTCACGAGCATATCATCTGCATATATTTTTGTCAATCACCCATCTGGTCTTTGAACATCTTATTGACCAGTCTCTGGTAAGTAGCTTCAGCAATATTTAGTTCAAATGACATCATAACATAACAATATTTCCCTAGATCGGTAATGAAGCTTGTGTGCTTCTGGTCGGGGATGTGCTTCTGGATTTGGTTTTATCTGGAGAGTATACATCCATAAATGAAAGAAGTTCATATCCAATGGTTGAGTCTACCAGATGGTCGATCCTTAGAAGTAGAATGTTATCTTTCGGGCATGCCTTTTTCAGGTCTGAGTAGTGGACACATGACCGCTACTTTCCATTAGCTTTTCTCACAAGAACTGGATTGGATACCCATTTCGGGTAGAGGGCATCACTGGTAAACCTATTTTTTTTAAGTTTACCCACCTCCTCTTTAATTGTGGCAAATCCCTCTGGATCCACGCCGCATTGCTTTTGTTTCATCAGGACATGCCTCGAGTTGATATTCAATGCATGGCTCACGATAGTCGGTGAGATCACACACATGTCAAAATGGATCTAAGCGAACACATCAAGATTCATTCGAGATAGCCAGCTAATTCCTTCATTATCATTGCACTGAGCTATGATCCAATCTTCAGTACACATGCTGACTGTAATGTCGATTGTCAGCTCAACGGGTGCAACCTTGGATTCCATGAGTTTAAATGTAACTATTTCATGTAACAATCAATGTGAAGTCTGGTTGGGACAGTCAACGATGACGGTTACTTCGGTCGAATCCCAGAGTCTTTTCATGAGTTATTGAGTCAGATAGTGAAGGGCTCTTAATGCTTCAGGCTTAGAAGCACATTGAATCAAATGTCGAATAGGGTTCAGCCTCATGTGTGCAACTACATATCTGGCTCTTTCTTTGAGTTTGAATCTTGTATATTCGAGTAACGTGTTTTCCATTCAACATACTCATGATTTGTTACTCTTCATTTAGTTTGGAGTGACGATCAGATGCCCATAAACTTGGGCATTGATTCGATGATTCTATCTCTAGGCATCCTTTCGGTCATAGCCTCGAGTCGTTGTAAACACTAGGTATGAATCACAGTATTGAGCTATCACAGTCAGTCTTTGGATGATCACACTTCCACCCTCGGTCTTAGATTGATAAATGTACTACATGGATGGCCGAGTCTCGTCCTAGTCGTGTTTATACTCCCATCTAAGCTCCAAAGACTTAGAGTGATCGATGAATGGTCGTTTCACATTCATCTTATTTTTCGCTTGTTCCCCTAAGTCTGGGGCACAGGTCAATAAGTAGAATGGTAAATCATGTCCAATCGGTGATTAATGCTCTCCCTTCTGGACCAAGGGCAAGGATTAGTGTGCGGATGATCGAGCCACGTCCATTTCATATTTCTCTTCTAGTCGGATCATGATAAGAGTCCACAAATGAACAGTCATGTCATATTCATTCGAAGCTGGACGTTCAGTCGCGTCCATTTGATTCATATTCTCCCCGCCAGATCTAGGGTTAGAGGTGGCTCAGGTGTATCCGGGTCCAGCATATCCGATTTCATTCTCCTCGTGATGGATCGAAGGAGGGTGCTGGAGAACTAATGATCAAGTCGCACTCATTCGTGGTCTAGTCTCCTATCCATGCTCTATCTGCCGAAGTTATTCAATGGACTTTCGAGTCATATCCATTTGTGTTTGGAGGGATCGATATTCTCCCTCAATCTAATGGTAAGATATAATCGGTATTCCTAACTTCGAATGTCATTCCGTATGGTTTTGTATTGAGGTCTCCTTGTAGTCATTGCCTTAAATCGTAAAGATCGCCCAACTGGAGCTATAGTAAGATGTCGTACTCGGCTTGTAGTAGTATGTACTCTCATTCACATTCTTAGATTAGCAGAATTAGTTTGTGGACAGTCAAATTCCATCTGTAGTGAGTTTAAACTCCTCCTGTCGAGTTCAGGTAAGAGTTTATGGAATATTGAGTGGTTGAACTTTACTCATCTATTTATTTATACTCATATCCGCACTCCGAGGATAATAATTTGTTGGCGAGTTGTCGAACCGCACCCAATTTATGTTTATACTCTAATCTACACAAAGGGCCAGAGTTATTTGATGTATGGTCAAACCGCGTCCATATCTTGGTATGGATTTTAGGATGGACGTATCACATCGTCTTTGGATTGGACAGTCGAACCTTGTCCAATTTAGGCTTGGGCTCTTAAAGTGCCACTTCATCCAGGACACGAGTCGATGTGTGGACGGTCATGCCACGTCCACTTACATTTGGATCCAGTTTCTACCGAGCCTTAGGAGTAAGGTGAGTGTTCTAAAGAACTTCGAGCTCGAGTAGGAAAGGAGATGGTCAGATCGCATCCACTTTGAGTCATGTGTTTGCCTCCCAGTAAAGGGGAAGAGTTGAGTAGCAGACAGTTGAACCGCATCCAATTTTTGGGTTTTTATACTTCGGTCCATGCTCAGGGGAGCAAAGTTTAATAATGGGTAGTCAGTCACACCCGTTTGATATTTATACTCTAGTCCATGCTATGCGAACCGGAGTAAATCGATGGACAGTCAAACCACATCCATCTTTTGGTATTTATACTCCAGTCTACACTTTAGGGACCATAGTTTTATGATAGGTGGTTAGTCACACCCGTTTTATGTTTATACTCCAATCCGCGCTCTAGGAACTAGAGTTGATTGATGGAAGGTCGAACCACATCCATCATTGTGTGTTTGGACTCTGATCCGCACTGTGGGGAACAGAGTTTTATGATGGGTGGTCAGTCACACCCGTCTGATGTTTATACTCTAGTTCATACTCTAGGAACCATAGTTAATCGATGGACTGTCAAACCATGTCTATCTTTTTGTGTTTATACTCGGATCTGCACTCTGGGGACCAAAATTTTATGATGAGTGGTTAGTCATACCCGTTTAATATTTATACTCCGGACCATGGTTTCGAAACCAGAGCTGATCAATGGACGGTTGAATCAGGTCCATCTTTTTGTGTTTATATTCTGATCCACACTCTAGGGACTAGAGTTTTATGATGGGTGGTCAGTCACACCCGTTTGTTGTTTATACTCCGGTCCCTGCACTGGGGACCAGAGTTAGTCATTGGATGGTCGAACTGCATCCATCTTTTTTCTTCATACTCCTCCCGATAAGTCGAGGAAGAGAGTTTTCAGATGGACCATCAAGTCACATCCACTTCAATCTGCAGTGGTGCCCATTTGTTAAGGACGGTGGCTGATCAATAGGCAGTCAGTCACGCATACTTTAAGTCGAGCTTTCAAACTGCCTCCTATGTCCAGGGCGGGAGTTCATGTGTGGAAGGTCGATTCATGTCCACTCTAGTTTGACATCGATAGTGCTAAGCTTTGGGAGAGGCATAAGTATTTTGGAGAACATCAAGTATGAGCTGGCGAGTGGATGGTTGGGTTGCATCCACTCCAAGTATTTCTTCGGTCTCCAAGTCAAGTGTGGAGGTTGATGATAGGATGGTTAGTTATGTCCAGTTAATATTAGATTCTGACCTTGTTGGGCTCTGAGTAAGGCATATATGTTATGCTAGAATTGAAGCACATAGTGGGAAGTGGATGGTCGAGTCACACCCATTTTCCGTTTCGAGTCCTTGCCCCCAAGTCAGTGGCATGTGGTTGTTGACGAGCGATTGAATCATGCTTGTCTAGATGATCCTCCAATGGTACAGTCGTGGTCCGTGGAGCTTGGCTGGCACCTGAATCTGCTTATTTGGTCACTTTCATCGTTTGAAAGTAGTTTAATTCAAGTTAGTCATGGTTCACAACATAATTGAAAATGAAATTAATCTTATGAAAAGTGAAGCAGAGTTGAACGCTCATTATTCCACTTTGCCCAAACACTCCTCAACTAGAAGTCGACCGTAGGTGGTCCAATTAATAATCAAAGGTCATCATTGGTAAGTGCCGAATGTTCCCTGCGTGCTATTTTGTGCGGTTTGCGCATATTGTTGAAGCTTTACTTTTCAGATTTACTTTCATATTACATATCGGAGGTGTTTGGAATCATCGGTGTTATGACCATATGCATCTCGAACTATACAACGTTTCCCCAACATCTTCTGGGTTTCGGTGGATTCTCTCGAGGCTGGTTTCAAGAATTGCTCCGAGTCATGAGTCTCCAATTATATGTTTCGATAGAATCATGCAAAGGAGTATATGAGTCGAATATTGGGATTCTGGATCGTCTCCAAGAATCTGAGTTCTTATCAAAGGCCTCCATGTTGCCCTTGCTCAAAATTTCTACAGCCAATGGGCCTATATCGTTCTTTCTCCTAGTATGCTCTACCCCCTCCTTGCTTTCTGGTTCACTTCATAATAGAAACGATCCAAGGTCAATGGACGCCCTCCAGCTTACTAGTCACCAAAATCTGTCATGGGGTCGATTCCCCTTATCAACACCACTAGCGTAATATTCTTATTTGGATTGCTCACTTTAGTGACAGTGGTGTTAAATATTTGCCAAAAGTCTTTGAGCGGCTCACCTGGTGCTTGGGACAAGTCAGGGAAACTCCTTAGCTAGTTGATTAAACAAGGAGATTGACCTAGTCAGTGATCACGTGAATCACATTATTGATCGCTACTCCCCCAAGGAATATGGGAAAGAATATGCATTTAATTGCATTCGTCGCTCTGGCAGAATTCATGTGCCTTTCATTTTTCATGATATACACTTAGGGGTCGTTTTTCCAGAATACGCCGACATATTTAGCATATTGAATCTCTTGAGATATTCTGCATATTTTGAATGGCCTAAGTAAATGGGCTCCTACTAGGGGAAGTTCTCTAGTTGTTAGTCCGGCCCGTTTCCAAGTTACGACTAGTTGCAATGCTAACGAATTTTGTATGCATGATTGTCCAATATATGACATGTTGACAATAATTAATTTGGAGGCCAACCAGAGAAAATTTGCTATTTGTTTAGAGAAAATCTATGTTTTACCCGAGTTTCACCTTGGGCCAGAACTTCCTAGGTTTGCTTCGAGTTGGATGGGTGACACTGCAGGCCCGAATTCAATGATGGATAGTTATACTTTGAGATGGCACAATAAATGGCGTAGGAAGACGTCATATACGCCATCATATCATAGCTGTCAAGTCAGGGGTTTGGAAGCTTTTTAGTTGAGAGTAGTCATTATCTTCCTTAGAAACTTGATCCAGCAACCGATCCTAGTTCGTGTTATATCATCTTGGCTCTCTAGCATATGGTGTACCATTTATGTAGCAGTTCCTTGTCCATTCCTTTGTTCAAATTCAGCAGTTGCTGCTTGATCCTTTATCCCTCAATCAGTCATAGGATGTATTGGAAGCAGATAGAATGTATTATTAGTACAACCTTGGCCTACGTCCACTTTATATTGTTATTGATCTTCCACTTGATTATGATTACAACAATTTTTGGATCAGCTGGGAACCATTGACAAAAAAGGTGAAGAATAAAAACGACAAAGCCATGTCAGAGAAAGCAGAATCCCTATTCTGTCACCATGCCAACTGTATTTATAGGGAAAGACGTGCACGGATCAGACTGAAATATTAACAGAAGGTTCGGGAGACCAATGTGAGGCTACCCAAAAAATTGCAGGCCCATCGAGGCCCACACAGGGATCGGTACCTATCCCTATTACTGCATCCGAAATGGAAATGATCCATATGAGGGACAATACATGATGTAGCTACTTGATCCCCAAATTTCATGCAAATCAAATGTACGGTTTGTTAGATATCGCAATTTTTGTAAACTAGTGCTGCTTGAATTCTAATTTCTGCCAATCCCTCCAAAGGGAGTTATACCGATCAATCCAAATTCCTCCAATTGGAATGAGATCCCTAGAGGGTGTTCCACATGTTGTAATAAGCTTGTGATCCAAGTCTCATGTGGATATCGTGCGCAGATTTTGAGTTATTAACCGATCGTTGCTGCAAAACCGAGTTGTGGAATCGATTGATACGATCCAATGTAGAATACAGATTATACCTAATCCACCTTCGGGGAGTAGTTAGATTTCATCCTTCTGCTTCATATTATCATCTATGCTTGATTTTTAGATCCTACAATCATCATTCTAGGCTACTGGCCTTGAAGACAGTCAAGTCTAACTCGTCCAGTCAGTTCGAATACAGCCGAATCAAAATGCTGGATAACAACGGGATTAGTTTTGATTGTTCGTTCATGTTTACATGGAGTGGTTTGTTTAAGGTTTCAAGCTCGGTTCAAGGTTTTAGAATCTGCTAAGTCCACATAGCTGATACCTCTCCAAAAGCAAACAACTGAACCCTATACCAAAACCAATATGATCGACCCCTTAGCCAAACACTCCGTCACCGATCCCTCCATCCCATCCATGAACCGATCCCTACACATCGATACACAACAGATCCCTTGTCTATTAATATAACCAATCTTTTCTCTCTCAGTTCACACTGATCCCTCCACAAGCTTCAATAATCGATCCCCTTACTTAGCTATTCTCACACTCAATACATGAAACCGATCCCTCTCCTCCACATAAGTCAGCAACCGGCCCCTCCATGCTTTACAACCAATTGGCCCCTCATTCTCCATTGTGGTGATCCTTTCTTTCTCGTATTCACACCGATCCTTATAGCGTGATTCTTTCTTCTCTTTATTCGCTCCTTCCTACGGTCCTTATTTGCTGAAGCAAACCACCGATCCTTTCCTACTACCCTTATACCACCTTACCGAACCCTATACCTTCACCGCTTGTCATCATCCATCTCCTATCCTCCTGATTCAACCCAAGCCCAAGACAAGAAATTCAACTAAACCCATCATCTTATCACAAATTAGAGTTAAATGCAAGAAAACATACGTAAATGTATAAAGTATGAGTTACTCGAAGGAAGATGCTGGATTTCGATTCAAATCAAAGATGAAGCGGTGGTTAAGAGCAAAAGAGGATTGCAAGTCTAAGGATGGAAGTGGTATTTGATTGGGAGGGAAGGGTTTGGGTTTGAGCTTGGAGGAAATAATGGCAAAAGTGAAGTGAAATAAAGTGAAGAGATAGAGGGATGGGGTATCAGTTTATATATGAATAATAATAAGGACCGGCCTGCTTTTCCTTCTCCACGAAGCCAAAAAATTAAATTACCAACATAAGAAGGGATCGAGTACGCCCCCTCCCCCCCCCCCCCGAGTTGGGGTTCTAATCCGGTTCCTATCCTAGAAAAAGAAGAAAGAAAAGGGATCGGCTAAAGGAGAACTTTGATCTCATTATACTAAAAGGGCGGACGAAAGGGATCGGCTATGAACCCTATATACATGCAAACTTGCACCTAAAAACTATATAAAGTAAATAAATATAAAATGCAATGAAATTGCATCTAATTCAACGAAAACTGGTGATGGCCGGTGAGCTTGCAAATGTGTTTAGGAGCTAACGACAAGAACATGTATCTGAATGTGCCCGTGTATATTCTAAAAGTTCAGTTTTTGAAATCGATAGAAATTAAATTCAAACCTAAAGCTTTCAATGTCCAGATTGGATAAGACAGCCAATGCTTACTAGTCTCTTAGAACCAGAAATAGATAGCAACCAACAAAATATAATCATGAATTTTACTTTTGAAAATCGACTAAGCATCACGACGATCAAAGAGAAATACGACACTTTATAAAAATAATGCGACATAAGGATAGCAACTATTCAAAAAATTGGATGTATTTCTTTCCCACAACTCTAAGTAGCTTCATTCAAAGCTCATCTTGTTCAACCCAAGATTACTCTAAGGGAAAAGCGTTATCCATTTTTTTGACCTGACTATATCCGGACGGATTGGACAAGTTAGACCAGACTATCATTCAGGCAAGTAAGCCCAAAGCGATGAATGTGGGGTCCAAAAATCAATTATAGATGATAAATGAAGCCATGATCGAACACAATTGAGAGATATATAATGCAGAATGTTGGAAATATCGAATATAATTTAGTATAGAAAAAAGGATCGGCTATAAACCCTCTTAATAACAGGGATCAGCCTACTTCATCAAAACAAATGCAACTAAAAGGAAAACATATGAAACTTTGGAACAAGATGTAGGGACCATAGGGAGTCTAACTGTAATATCCTGAAATTGCAAGGAATTTAAAATGTGATAATCTCTTAATTAAATTGTTTAAAATTGATAAAATTGTTATTTTTCAAATATAAATAGCCAAACAATTAAAAATGTGATGTTTCAAATTATGATTATAAATTGATTTTTAAAAAAGAATAATTATTTAGTTTGTGTTATTGTATAAATAATTTGTAAGTTGACTTATTATTTTCAAAGTTAATAAGTGTGTTTAAATATATATATATATATATATATATATCTGTGTATTTAAGTTGATTTTAAATAGAATAAATTATTTATAAATAATAATGAGTTTGTTTAAAATTGATATCTATATTTATTTGAACTGAATTTAAATTTAGATTTTAAATTGAATTTGAAATTAAAAGAATATATATATATATATATATATATATCTTAAAATTAAAATAATAATGTTTGGATTTAAAATATATAGATAATGTTTTTATTTAAAAATAAGATTTGTTTTATATTATTCTCTTTAAAGAAATTTATTGATAGGAATTTGGAAAAGCATTTATTTAATAAGAATAAATACAAAGGCTTTTTGAAATAGCATTTAAAAAATGAGTTAAAAATATTATATATGATTTTCATTTAAATTGTAATTGGTTTTATTTTATTTTCTTTAAAAGATTGTATTTATATAAAATTTAGAAAGTGTATATAAATTTATAAATGTATTTGTCAATTAGAAATTTAATAAGAAAAGCATTTATAATTAATATATGAATTAATTAATTAGGAAAAATTAATTTAAAAACCTTTAAAATATTTTATAAATAATATAAAAATAAATTAGGACAAGTGTTAAAACTTTAAACCTCTTAAGTACATGTGTTAACATAATAATTAAGGCAAGAGACAAGTGTCACATTTATTTGACTTTTCTTTTAATTTTAATAAAATCTAAATTAACTTATATACATTCCTAATCTTCCTTCTCATTTTCTTTTTTTTATCTTCTTCTCAAAAGCTAAGAAAACAATGGCAGATCAAATCTGAAACTTTCATCAAATCATAACCTGAAACCATTTCCAAAAAGAGAAAAAAATCAAAAGTTCACAAACCTGTAATCAAAATCAAATGCCAAATTTGAAAACACACTTCAAACCAGAAATTTTTCCAAAATGCTGTAACTCATTTCCAAAACCAGATATTATCAAAGCCTGTCATCTATTCCTCAAAAACAAATACAAACTTGTAATCATTTTCAAGTTAAACCCTGTAATCAAAGAGGCTGAGTTCATTTCTAAAACCAGTAATGAATTAAAGCATGAAATCTGCGGCATTCAAAGAAATGAAGCATTTCTGTTTCAAAAGCTTTAGTTTCAAGTTCAAAATGTTTTGCAAGTTTTCCAGTGTTTCATTAAGAACAATCTCTCTACATTTAATTAAAAAGGTGAGCAAACTTTTAAATTAAAAGTTCTAATTGATAGTTGCTTATGAAAATTCTAAGTTGAATGATGCTTGTTTGAGGTATTTCTGCATATATATGTGTATGTGTTAATGGATGCATGTCAGTTTTTAATCTGTTTGAATTACAGGGTGAAATATAATTCAAAATCAATTAGCAACTTCTCTGGTTAGTTTTACATTGAGATGTTTAAACAAAATTTGATTAAAACCACAAGATTTAAATTTCAAAAATATAAAAAGCAAGAACTAAGAATAGTATTAATCAGGATTTGTATTTCACAGTATAAACTCAGATATTGTCAAAATTTGATGTCAACAATTAGATGATTCAAGTATATATCTTCACTCTTCTCTGCTAGATAGGATTTTTAAAACAAAAATCATAAATTTTAGTAATGAGATGAATATGTATTTGGGGTTTGACTGGAATCTAGTTTTTGGTCGAATTATGATGATCTATGTGACTAGGGAGTTCGTGGTTCTTGCTGGAGCTAGGTTGACGATCAGGGTGCTTGGCAAAAATATCAGGTGAGGTTATAGTTCACTGAGGCGACGGCGGCATGACGATCTAGATTCTAAACCTAGTTTTGGGTCTAGCTGCAAAATTGAATCACTGCTTTACTTATAGTGATTCGAGTTGCATAAGATTCTGGGAAGTGGAAGCGCGGTAGGTCGGCAAACCATAGCCAGAATAGTAGTAGTAATCGTGATCTGAAGCGAGGGTTCAGAGGATTTCCTGATGATGGGTTTGGGTCTCAGTTCATTCTGGGGTACTCGATTTTGAATCGAGGCATGAGATGGTGCTTTGTTTATCGTAGGTGCTTGTAGGGTTGTTCGGTGACTTGGCGATGGGGTCTTCGATGGTCGGAAGACACTCCGGCGCCGGTGCAGGTGCACAATGTTGATTTGTGTGTCTAGGAAGATGGTTAGTGCGACGACTCGAAGGAAGCTATATGCTTTTAGGTTAATGTCTCGAGTTTAAACTCGAGTGATTTTGGTATGTAACCTGTAATTTTAATTGTACAGGTTCTTAAAATTTAAAATCTTAACTAAACCTTTGAAACTTTAAAAAAAAGATGATGTACTAGGTTTAAATCAGTTTGTTGAGTTGTTTGATCCAGTTTGTTTGTAGAAGCATCAGCGATGGGTGAGCTGATCAAAATGGATCTGTAAATAGCCCAGGATCGTCAGTAGAGTTTTGAGGTTAAGAGATGAAGGAATTTGGAATTCGAAGTTGGAGACTTCATTGTTATTTCTCTGGAAAAAGGAGCAATAAGATTTGATAAGATTATGAGGTAAGCTCCGAGGTATATTGGATTCTTCTGAGGATAAGTGCTTTGGTCTGAAGAGTTGAATTGCCAGTTTGGATGACTGGAATTCAAGATATTTCACGTATCTCTGAGGGAGTACGAGTTTGGTCCGTCACTGGTTTGGAACCAGTAGTTCTGTGAAGGATTTAGTTGTTGATCAGTCTTGTCTGTGGTCTGATATCTTGTGCAGATTATAGATCTAGCTGAGTATAGCTAGTTTGGATACAGTAGAGCGAGTATCCCTGTATCTATATCTGCGAAACTCGAGATAATTTTAGAAAGCTTATCCAGATCTGTGTTCAGATAGCTAGAGTTGTTTGATTGAATTGTTTGTTTGGATAAAATTGTTTCATTGGTTATGTATGGATGATATGTATGTTTGAATTGGTTGAAATAAAATAAAACTTTGGATTATCTTTGTTTTAAATTTCGAGGACGAATTCTTTTAAGGGGGAGGAATGTAATATCCCGGAATTTCAAGGAATTTAAAATGTGATAATCTCTTAATTAAATTGTTTAAAATTGATAAAATTATTATTTTCAAATATAAATAGCCAAACAATTAAAAATGTGATGTTTTAAATTATGATTATAAATTGATTTTTAAATAAGAATAATTATTTAGTTTGTGCTATTGTATAAATAATTTCTAAATTGACTTATTGTTTTCAAAGTTAATAAGTATGTTTAAATACATATATATCTGTGTATTTAAGTTGATTTTAAATAGAATAAATTATTTATAAATAATAATGAGTTTGTTTTAAATTGATATCTATATTTATTTGAATTGACTTTAAATTTGGATTTTAAATTGAATTTGAATTTGAAATTAAAAGAATATATATCTTAAAATAAAAATAATAATATAGTTTGGATTTAAAATATATAGATAATGTTTTTATTTAAAAATAAGATTTGTTTTATATCATTCTCTTTAAAAAAAATTATTGATAGGAATTTGGAAAAGCATTTAGTTAATAAGAATGAATACAAAGGCTTTTTGAAGTAGCATTTAAAAAATGAGTTAAAAATATTATATATGATTTTTATTTAAATTATAATTGGTTTTTATTTTATATTCTTTAAAAGAATGTATTTATATAAAATTTAGAAAGTGTTTATAAATTTATAAATGTATTTGTCAATTAGAAATTTAAAAAGAAAAGCATTTATAATTAATATATGAATTAATTAATTAGGAAAAATAAATTTAAAAACCTTTAAAATCTTTTATAAATAATATAAAAATAAATTAGGACAAGTGTTAAAACTTTAAACCTCTTAAGTACATGTGTTAACATACTAATTAAGGCAAGAGACAAGTGTCACTTTTATTTGAATTTTCTTTTAATTTTAATAAAATCTAAATTAACTTATATACACTCCTAATCTTCCTTCTCATTTTCTTTTTATTATCTTCTTCTCAAAAGCTAAGAAAACAATGGCAGATCAAATCTGAAACTTTCCTCAAATCATAACGTGAAACCATTTCCAAAAAGAGAAAAAAAGTCAAAAGTTCACAAACCTGTAATCAAAATCAAAAGCCAAATTTATAAATGCACTTCAAACCAGAAATTTTTTCAAAACCCTGTAACTCATTTCCAAAACTAGATATTACCAAAGCCTGTCATCTATTCCTCAAAAACAAATACAAACTTGTAATCATTTTCAAGTTAAACCCTGTAATCAAAGAGGCTGAGTTCATTTCTAAAACCAGTAATGAATTAAAGCATGAAATCTGCAGCATTCAAGGTTTCCAGAGGCAGCAACCTGAAACGAGCTTTAATAATCAAAGTTGTTTCAATGTTTAAATCAAAACTGGAGCTCAAACATTCCAGTTTAAAGCAAATCAAAGAAATGAAGCATTTCTGTTTTAAAAGCTTCAGTTTCAAGTTCAAAACGTTTTGCAAGTTTTCCAGTGTTTCATCAAGAACAATCTATCTGCATTTAATTAAAAAGGTGAGTAAGCTTTTTAATTAAAAGTTAAGTAAGTAATTGATAGTTGCTTATGAAAATTCTAAGTTGATTGATGCTTGTTTGAGGTATTTCTGCATATATATATCTGTGTGTGTGTGTGTGTGTGTGTGTGTGTGTGTATGTGTTAATGGATGCACGTCAGTTTTCACTCTGTTTGAATTACAGGGTGAAATATAATTCAAAATCAATTAGCAACTTCTCTAGTTAGTTTTACATTGAGATGTTTAAACAAAATTTGATTAAAACCACAATATTTAAATTGCAAAAATATAAAAAGCAAGAATTAAGAATAGTATTAATCAGGATTTGTATTTTACAGTATAAACTCAGATATTGTCAAAATTTGATGTCAACAATTAGATGATTCAAGTATATATCTTGAATCTTCTCAACTAGATAGGATTTTTAAAATAAAAATCATAAATTTTAGTGATGAGATGAATGTGTATTTGGGGTTTGACTGAAATCTTGTTTTGGGTCGAATTCTGATGATCTATGTGACCGGGGAGTTCGTGGTTCTTGCTGGAGCTAGGTTGACGATTAGGGTGCTTGGCAAAAATGTCAGGTGAGGTTCTAGTTCACTGAGGCGACGACGATGTGACGATCTAGATTCTAAACCTAGCTTTGGGTCTAGAAGCAAAATTGAATCACTGCATTCTTATAGTGATTCGAGTTGCATAAGATTTTGGGAAGTGGAAGCGCGGTAGGTCGGTAAACCATAGCCAGAATCATAGCAGTAATCGTGATCGGAAGCGAGGGTTCAGAGGATTTCCTGATGATGGGTTTGGGTCTTAGTTCATTCTAGGGTACTCAATTTTGAATCGAGGCATGAGAGTGTGCTTTGTTGATCGTAGGTGCTCATAGGGTTGTTCAGTGACTTGGCGATGGGGTCGTCGATGGTCGGAAGAGGCTCCGGCACGGGTGCGGGTGCACGATGTTGATTCGCGTGTCTGGGAAGATGGTTAGTGGGATGACTCGAAGGAGCTCTACGCTTTTAGGTTAATGTCTCGAGATTAAACTCGAGTGATTTTGGTATGTAACTTGTAATTTTAATTGTACAGGTTCTTAAAATTTAAAATCTTAACTAAACCTTTGAGACTTTAAAAATAAAAGATGATGTGCTAGGTTTTTGTTTCAAGTATACATGGTTTAAACCCAAAGAAAAATGTTTAACCGGATTTTAAATTTAAAATGTAGTGAGTTTTAATTTTTAAATAATTAAGCTAAATCAATTTCTTGGAATTCATTTCTTTTAATTGAATTGTTTGTATAAATAAATTTGTATGATTTGTTTTAAATGTTTTAAGTTAACTCCTTAAAGTTATTTTCAAACTTAATTTGAAATATAAAAGGAAATTTATAAGGAAATGATTTATCTTAAAAACTTAATATAAGATTGAAAATAAATGAAATAATTAAACAGTGATTTATTAATTGAATTAGTTAATGAATAATGATTTATAGATTAACAATTTAGTTTTCAAAGTAATTTATTAACTTGAAACTAAGGATTGTTAATTAATAAGTACAGGTAAGAAATTAATGATTACTTTATATTTTAAACTTAATTAAGGATTTAATTAAGTAAAGTTAGTTGTTAAGATAAAATGTTTTCAAAGATAATTTAAGATAATGTTTTATCTTAAGGATAATTTAGTTTTAATGAGTTGTAATTAATTATGTTAATTAAGAAATTTTAAGTTTAATTAATTAATTTAATTAATTATTTAAAAGGGTTAATTAAGTAATTAATTAAGGATAATTATTAATTTACTTAATTAATAATTATGATGGATTAATTAGTGACTAGAGATTAATTAATTTGTAATTAGAAATTAATTAATTAAGTAATTAAGGGTTAACTACACTAGTAATTAAGAAATGCTTAATAAAGTTTTATTAATTAATTATTGGGTTTTCTTGATTAATAATTAAGAGGTTATTAATCTATAATGCAAGTTAATTAAGAATTAATTAACTATTATTAAAGGTTGATTAATTGTAATTAAAGACTGATTAATTATAATTATGGATTAATTAATTTGTAATTAAGGTTGTTAATTAATAATTAAGTTTTATTAAATAATGATTATGAGATAATTAATTAGTTAATTAAGGTTAATTAATTAATTATAAAAGTAATTAGGGATTGATTGCTTTGTATTAAAAGATAGATTATTAATTCAGGTTTATTAATTAATAGTTGAAGGATAATTAATTTGTAATTAATGATTAATTTTGTTAAAGAGTAATTAAGAGATGAATTACTCGGTTATGATTTATGAGATGAATGTGACTAAGTTAAGTTAATTAATTTGTTAATTAATAAAAGACAGTCACATGGTAATTGATTAAGTATGCTTACTTAATGAGATTTGATAAGAGTAATTACTTAAGGTAAGTAATTTATGAATAAATTAATGGAGGTAATTGAGATAAGGGAAATTACTTAGCGGGAAGTAATTTTAAATGCATAATTACTTGGTAAAGTAATTAAGGATTTATTACTTGGTGTAATATATCAAAGGATTTATAAATGTAATTAAAAGTAATTAAGAATAATTTATTACCGTTTATAATTATTAAAGTTGATTTAATTAATTTAAGCATGATTAATTAATGTAATTAATTAAGGAATAATGTAATTAATTATAGTTAATTAATTGATGGAAGTACCTAATTAAGGTTCATTAATTAATGTGATTAATGAGAATAATTAAGGATTGATTAATTAAGATTAATTAATCTATAATAAGTTATTATAAGGTAATTAATTGTAATTAATTAAGGATTAATGTCATTGATTATAATTAATAAAGTAATTAAGGTTATTTACTTTATGGTTTGAAGATAATTAATTTGTGTAATTAATTAAGGTAGTTACTTAATGTAATTAAGGGGTAATTAATCAAGGGAGATTAATTAAGATGATGATTACTTAATTGGTTTAATTAATGGATAAGTAAGCAAGATTTATTGTGATGAAGGTAATTAATTTATTTTATTTTAAATTAATTAAAGATGAAGTAATTAATTTAATTCATTTTAAATTAATTATAGATGGTGTAATTAATAGATCATTGCTTATGGATGGCTGATTTATATTGAATGGCTTGGTTGTTTAATATGTCTGATGAGATATGTGTGATATATGATATGGATGCTTTGGTTGCATTGAGATGATAATATGAGTTACCTATTTGTGATGATAACATAAATTATCTGTTGTGATGATAATGCAGATTATCTATTATGATATTTTGAATTATCTATCTTTGTGTATATAGATAATAGAATTGAATTGTTTAACCTTAAACAACTTGGACCAAAAAGATACGTTTTGGATTTCAATGAGATCGGGATCGGGTTTCCATATTTGGATATCTGAAAACCACATCGATCCAAATTAACGATAGGTCGTGAATCTCAAGTGAAGATGAAGATTCAAAGTGCAAGGGTTATTGTCGTTAACTCTGAGGGTGATTCCAAAATGAGTGTAACGAGATAATGCCTTCGGTTTCATTCGAACCCATAACGAACTTGTATGGATTGAATGCTTTTAGAACATCGTTAGGTGGACGATGAGCATTCTAAGTGATGTGTTCCATAAAGGTAATCGTAGCCTCAAGCCTCATCAACCGGGAATGGCTAAAACAGGGGAGGTGTAGCAAGGCTAAGTGGGTTATGCCCAAGTAGGATGAGATGAACCCCTGTCTAGAGTCCCTTTTTATTCGGCTGTGTGGGCGGTTGCTAGCTACAATCGCGGGGTTACCTTATTCGGAACTGTTCAGTAAGGAATGGTTCCGGCTTCGTGTTGTAGGGGATTGGGAGTGATCCTCGGTACAGTGATCTAGGCCGCGTACTGTGACGGGCGGTACCCCGGTAGCCCTGCCATTGTATGGAATCCAAAATCCAATAAGCACACTCAGATTTGATTGTATTACCCACTTTTGTGGCTAGCAGCTGGAATTTAATAAATGTAACAATTTCGGCTATTTCATATTTATTTGAAAACCCTATGTTAACTCCGCCTCGGTTTAGGCTCTGCGACTCAAGGAGATGCCGACCTAAGGCTCAACAAGGGTGCAACAGGGGTGCCGACCTAAGATTCAAAGGGTTGCCGACCTAACACTTCAATGAGGCTACTGACTCAACATAGATACCGACTTAACAGTCTAGGGAGATTGCCGACTTAACTGGTTGCCGACCTAACTGCCTTAACAGGAATGCCGACCTAAGGCCGAAAAGGGATACCGACTTAAGAGAAGTGCCGACCCAATGCTCTAGCATGTATACCAACCTAAGACTTAAGGAACGCCGACCCAAGATAGCTACCGACCTATGACCAATGTTAAGTCGGTCACGACCTAAGCAAAGGAAGGTAAGTTCAATGCAGCTACTTGGCACAGTGGCCTCTTAACTCGTACACGATCCAGGACTTACCAATTGAACCGTGACTTGCGACTTACCAAGTTAACTCGTCCACGACCTAAAGCCACTAAGTATAAGCCCGATGCCATATTACTGAGAAGGAGTAGTGTTGACTCGGAGGCGACCTAGGACTTGTGCAAGTGAACTCCTGTGAAGCCAGAAGGGGGCCAGATGGACCGGCCACGACTCATATTAAGTCGGCTACGACTTAACTTAGATCGGCCACGACTTAGGACTTGGCAAAAATTTCAGACCAGAACTCTCTATAAATAGGCAACCACCTCCAACATTCAAAGGACTTTTTTTGCGCATTCTCTTCACACACCGTTACCTTGCTGCATTGAGAACTTCATCAACACTTAGAGCTTCCAAGATTAGAGGAAGACATCAAAGAAATTCACGAAGAAACCACACATCTTCAACATGAATCTAAGAACTTTAATCGACATTGAAGCTTAAGACTTGTTCCAAATCATTTGTAACTTGAAGTGTATTGTACTTGAGAAGAATTGTATCAGTTTGTAACGGGATTATTAATAAAAGTACTCAGAGTGGACGTAGGCTATACCCTTAAGCCGAACCACTATAAAGTTGTTGTTGTTTACTGCTTTTCTGCTATTACTTGCTTGTAATTCTTTCCCGATCTATCGGGTGGTTCTTTCACAACTACACTTTACACACCGGGGTGTTAGCGTTCACATTTTAGCGTTAACATTTTTGGTGCTTTCACTGAGAATTGAACTCAGGGGCAAACTTCAACCATTGTTCAACAAAATTCTAACAGAAACCATGGCTTCAGAAAGGAAACGGAAGTTGTTAAGGTTTGAAGGTACTAGCAGCAATGCCATTGCTCTTCCCACGCTAAGTGAAACAGCTTCAAGTATTGGAGTCACAAGGGCTGAATTAAATGCCGTGATATATGGAATATGTCAACACATGGAAGTTCAAAGCAATAGGATACTGGATAAGATGAACGCATTGCAGGAAGAAGTCCATCAACTAGAAAGTGATATAAAAACCATTGCCAAAGAGGTCCAGGTCTCAGAAGAATGGAATGCTCCTCAACGAGCAACTGGCATTACTATTGGAACATTCCCCCAAACAGAGAATTCATGGCCACGACCAACTATCCACGAACGTTTGTCAAGGCGAACTTTTGAAAGAATAGTTGATGATTACCCATTAAGTCCTGGTAACGATGAAGAATACATACCGGAAATGATTGAACAGAAAGAGAAGAATGGGGGAAGGAGAAAACAGAAACTCTTGAAAAAAGCTCGATGCTTCATACCCTCCAACTTCACTCCCTTGACCGACACTCCGGAAAGTATCTTCTTGGCAACAAAGGATGTTGTTGTTTACCCCAAACCATCTCTGATGAGGAGAAGCGCGACAGACAATGGGAAATTCTGTCAATTTCACAATCAACCTGGCCATGAAACTAACCAATGTCGCCATTTAATGAAGGAGATTGAAGGATTGATCAAGCAAAATGAACTGCAACAGTATGTGAAAAAAAGATGGAATTAGCTACTCCTCATCCTCTAAAGTGCAGCTGGTTCCCGCTCAACAATGTAGCTCAAATAAAAGAACCGTGGCACAGGGAGATGAAGGTCCTATCATCAGTATCATAACAGCAAGCCCTCACCAGGCAGGAAAAAATTGGATGAGGCGGGAAGACGTGCTCACGCTCCAAGGAGACCTTCAAAGTGAAAGGAAGTTTCGATTCTGAAAGATGTTGCCATCCAGTCCTCTTATGCCAAAAAATTCAATTCCTAAAGCCTGGGGCAGCAATTGCTTTGTTTCAAATTCGATTCTGAAAGACCTTACTTGAACACTTTGTTTCAAATTTGTAAAAAAGTGCTGATCCAATGATTCTTGTATCAAAATCTGTTGTGAAAACAACGCCAATAAATAATAAAAACTATAAGTCTTGCTTTCCCTATTATTACAAGTCGCTTATTTTATTTCGATATGTGAAATACTCTGAGAATATCACTAAGATTATCGATCTAAATTTGCAGGCAATAATACCAAGCTGATTCATTGCAATATCAAGCAACCCTTGGTAGCATTCAAAAGCAAGCCTTAAACAACAGAATTCCAGGGTCAAATCCTGAATAAGAAGTACTCTAAGCAAACAAATAAGATTTGGCTAGAGTATGTTTCTTCAGTTAAAACCACCCGCCAACAGAAGAAGATGATGCACACTGAAAGACGGCACTAAGGAATTGCTAATATAATCAATCAAATTCACATCTATCAAAAGGAAACCAATTCCAAGAACTTGGAACAGCAACCATTTACATCCATATTTTGCATGAAAACTTTGCTGAAATATTGCAAAGAATTTACAAATATATGATTCTCTTGTTAAGGGCAATTGCAAGGCAGGCGAATAACAAAAGCTATAACACTACAACAAAATGGGCTTTTCTCAGCAATAATCGTCAGCGTTTTTGACATAAGTGCTGACAATAGTGTGTTGAAAATGAAAAATGAAAAACCAAACGCTGTGTGAAATAGCCCGCCTGATTTTGAGGATTATTTCATTACGCGGCTACTTTTCCCCCATCCTTTCTTCTTATCTTCACGCAAAGTAATAAATCTATGAAATCCAAATCCTCCTCAAATTTCACCAGCAATCCCAAATCCTAAATCCTACATAAATTATCAACTACTGCATCATCGTCCTCATCCCATCCGACTCGAACCGCTTTCGCTTCCTCACCGACCGCTTCCTCGAGCTCCTACTTCCACGTGCAAATCCGACTCGGACTTCGCTTAAAATCATGGTGATGGCGACCAGAAGCTTGATAATAAGCATTCGTGGAATAAGCAACGTGGTTTTGAAGGGACTCAGGTAAAAGACAGGAGACACCATTCTGAATTTGCTTGAAGTCAACCAAGCTAGTACTTCGTTTGATAACTACGAGGTTTGCTACTTAATCAATTTTAGTGAATGTTTCCTCTGATGTACTATGATTTACAGTGGTTCCACCTACTGAACCAGATCTACCATTCTTGAGTAATACTTTTGCGGTTATGCTTTGGTGATTATATTATTACTGATAATTTTTTATATCAATTTTTATATATCTATGATTTTGGGGTAATATGCTGAATCCGAAAATTAAGTCTCAATCTTTACCCGCTACCAACTCTACATGCTTACTCTTTTACAATTTGAAAAACATTTTGAGTCGCATGTTTTTATATCCGCAAAGAGTTTATGTTCACAGATGTATAGTTGTTAACTGAATTTTGAATGGATGATTTTTTTTTTGAATTTATACATATTGATTTGAGCATTAGTAATCACTATACATAAGTTCAACATGATAATTGTAATTATCTGCGATATTGAACTGAATAATCTTAAGCTGAATACAATTTATGATTTTCACTATCCGCTATTAGACTAGTTTGTTATAGCAGACCTTGCATGAGATGGTGTCACCAAATGAATTGGCTGCAATTAACAAATGCCCACAGGAGCTCAATTATCCTTGCAGCCAGATAGTGAGATAAGATGCAGATAGGGAGAATGCTGATTCAACGGCCATGACCAGTGTACAGGTATTCAATAAAGTCTAAAGAAAATATTAATGGTTTTGAATGCTATTTTATAACATCGTACAAACTCTTGGATCTCGTGAGATAGGCTTGGATCTGAGATAGGAAGGAGGTTGAATCGATGATGAAATCGGTTTCAAAGGTAAGTACTAAAATTACATTTGAAAAATAGATGTTCTTTCTTGATCTTGTCCACATAACACGCACATAGTATCCTCCACAAGACTCCAAGCATGTATTTTATCCATGGTTTGTAGTCGACCCATAATCCCTATTTAGTGAGTAGATTCCATCGTAATTTCAGCACTACTGTCTTTTTAAGATCCATAAACAACCGCAGCCCTATACCTCCCTCTGCCTTTGGTCGACACAGCAAATTCAATGCTATTTTATGACATTTACCTCCCCAAAAAAAATTAGCACACGTGCTTTCAATTTTATGTAAAACAGAATTAGGTAGTTGATGTATTATTAACCAGTATCACACAATGGGAGTTATGGTACTCTGTATCGGCTGAGCTCTCCCTGCAGCAGATAGTAAAGTACCATCCCATCCCTCTGTTTTGTCATACACCTTAGCAACAAGAGGCACACAATCAGAGGAATGAACATAATCACTGGACAATGGGACACTAGGTATTTGATAGGAAGGAAGTCCTCTGTATTCCCCATAATCTGTAGTAATGTGGCCTTGTTTGAGACATCCTTGCTGAAGTCCATTTTAGATTTCATATGGTTGATGTGGAGACCGACAGTATTTTTTAAGTGGTTAAAACTGTCGTCCATTGCTTTTGTATTACCACTTGTTGCACTCAAGAAAATCATTACATCATCAGCATAAAGTAAATGTGTGGTAACCGGCTGCACATAGGAAGTAGGCTGAATGTAGTTGTAAGTGAGAGCATCTTCCATTTGCAATGTGAAATATTCCATGGTCAAGCAAAATAAATATGGGGATTAAGGATGCCTTTCTTTCAATCCTCTAGTAGAGGTAATGAAGCCACATGGAACACCATTAAATAGAATAGAAAATGTAGGGGTGCTGATACATTCATAAATCAAATTGACAAGGGATAGAGGAAAACCCATAATATATAGCATATAAAATATGAATTCTCTGTTAACCATGTCATATGCTTTCTACAAATCAATGTTGATACACATCTTTGGTTTACCTTTTTTCTTGAAATCCCAAACAAGTTCATGAGCTAATAATATGTTTTCTCCAATGTTTCTATCTGGCACAAAGGCAGATTGATTCTCTGCAATAAGATAAGGCAATAAGTGTTTAATTCTGCTATAAATAATTATGGAAATTATTTTGTAAAGAAAATTTACATAGGAAATTGGACGATAATCTGAAATGGTCCGTGGCTTTTCCCTTTTAGGTACAAGAGTTATAAAGTTATGATTTAGACCATATGGTAGTTTGCCCATCTAGAACACACTGGAAGTAGCATGGAGGAGCAATTTCTCAAGCTTGGTCTAATGAAGTTTATAAAACTTGGTGGAAAAGCCATCAGGACCATGGCTCTTGAAGTCATCAGTTGAGAAGACCGCATGTTTTATTTCAGAAGCAGTTACTGCTTTAGATAAGTATCTTCTTCCTTCGTCGTTAATAACTATTCGTGGTTAGACTGATGGATAATCTCCTCTAGTTTGGCCATTAAATAGCGTGGAGTAATAAGATAATGCCTATAAGCTGCTCCTGCTTGTGTGTATAGTTTCCACCAGAGTCCAACAATGCTTGTAAACTATTTCTGTGTTTTCTCATGGTCGTTTTAGCATAATTTTTTTAGAATTGGTGTCTTCACAATGCTCTAATTTCAGTTTATCCTTCAGCTGCAAGTGTATTTGTAGAAGCTTGTCATAGTGCAAACCATCCTATGGATCATTATCCAGTTGGAGAAATACCCTATTATCTTCATCTTCTAGCAGCTTTTCTGGATTTGTTTTTAATCTGACTTTGTTCCAAGCTTTAAGATTTTTCTTTATGGATTGTAAAACGTAAATTAATTTATGCATATATGTCCCTCAAGTGTTTACTTTGAGTCCATCTCGAATGCATGTTATATAACCTTCTAGTGAGTGTCAGTTGTTGACATATTTGAATGGCTTTCCTTTTGATTGATTCTGTTGGACAGATAGTAGCAATAAGATGGGTGTGTGATCACTAATCTCATCAGGTAATGCAATAGTAACTAAGTTAGGAAACTTAGTTAACGTTGCATAGTTCACAAGTACTTTATCTATACTTGTGGCCATTCCTCGATGCCTCCAAGTGTATTTGCACCCCTGTGAAACAGTTTCAATCAATCCACACTACATTATACAATTTTTGAAGTTTGTAAAGTCTAAAGAAAATATTAATGGTTTTGAATGCTATTTTATTACCTGGTTATGTTTTTGTGGTGAATATTGGTGCCAGTTTGGATGAGTAGGTTAGGTTGATTACAGTGTAGTGATAGAACGGTGAAGTAATCAGATTATAGGAATTTAGAAATTATAATGGTAAATTATATATTTGATAGTACATATTAAATTATTTATATTAAAAAAATCATAAAGTAATCAAAACCGGAACCGAAACTGACCCAAAACTTTCAATATTCTGAAACAGAACAAAAATTTCAGATATGTCAAACTGAACGAAACTGAATCGAAAACCAAATTTCAAACTTTGTTTCAACCAAGTATTTAAAATAATTTATGATCCTTGGGATATTCTCCATCCCAAGCAGATCAAAGACCCTAAAGCCAAGAAAGTGAGTAAATGGGCTTTCCTCGTATTTATCATATTGTTTATATATGTCTGTAACATGAGGATATTTGTATTCATCAGCCCGAAGATTGGGATGACAAGGAGTACATTCCAGACCCTGAGGATAAGAAACCTGAGGTGATTAGTTGTTTCCAACTTTTATTTTAAGTTTGCTACTTTTTAAACACTTGTCATATAGTCTGATTTTGCTTCTCTCTTTAAAATATTTTTTTGAAATTTGATTTTTCTTTCAATTTTTGAAGGGTTATGATGATATTCCTAAGGAGATTCCTGACCGTGATGCCAAAAAGGTTTGTTTATTTTTATTTCTTATGTCTGTTCTTATATCATATGTCTGTTTTGATATCTGAATTTGATGTATGGATCATTGAAGCTGATCATTAAAGTCAGATTACATTTCTTCATCAATAAAGTCAGATTACATTTCTTCATCATCAAATTAAAAGATTATTCATGTCATCATAGATTCTAACATTTCCATATTTTATCCTTTTCAAAAACTTCACTACTTACCATTATCCTCATCGAGATCAGATTAAATAGTCTGTACACTTTCGATTTTTCACTCACTCCAAACCACACAGTTAAAGCTTTTGTCTTCCAGCTTCGCTCTTCGAGCATCAAGAACAGGAATGTGTGCCACACACTTGAAGACTCAATAATGATCACTTGTGGCTCTTGCAAAACTCATTAGAATTCACTTGATTTGAATTCTCCCCCATGATCCGTGCATAGACACTCGATCATCGATCCTACTTCTTTTTCGACTTTGTGCTTATATACATAAATGCATCAGATGCTTTTGCCTTATCAACTAAGAAATTCATCCAAGCTTTTCTGCTAAAATCATCAATAAAACATATTAAGTGCCTTGTGTTATAGTTGGAGATCGGTGTGATCGGCCGCATAGGAATTACCATGTTGCTTCCCTTTCAAACAAGCTATGCATACAATGTTTGAGTTGGTAAGCGATAGTAGTCCTTTGACCATTTGCTTATGCTGTAGAGTTTTCAGTTCCCCGACCAAATCACAAGTGCCAAAGTTGAGTTATGTCTTATGTAGCTGTGTGAAAACATGCATCCTTCAAATATGAAAAATTTAGTTTCGTGAGCTTCAATTAAAGCACAAACATCCGTTTTGCACTCATCTCAGATCGAACTAGAACAGCGAGAATTTTCTCCTGTAATCGTAACAACCCGCTTTATGGCGCTCTAAAATTTTTGGCACCTAATGACAGTGATCAACCTCCAGTACCACCAAGATAGGTTGTAGTGGGTTATTTGAAGTTTTACTATTTAATCAAGTTAATTAACTATGGTCTAACGATAATATTTCACAGTAATCACAATATATAATATACAAAAGATATATAATCAGATTTTAATATATATATATATATAGCAATGCGGAAGCAACTGATAAAAGTAACAACTGTCAGAATACATCAACTTCATACATACGGAGTACTTAATATAACATCCGATAATACATGTTTCGGACATATAAATACATGTCTGTTATGTACTCAAAAATATACATCTAAGTGTTGTCATCATGCTCCAATCCAAAATAATGCGATCCCAAGCTATCCCCTAAAAGCTACCTCACTCAGCCTACTTAATTGATCGAGTTTCCGAGAGATTGTCATAAAATAAACAAAGATAAAATGCATGTTGGACTTTAAGTCTGGTGTGAGGGGAAATAATATCAAAATACTATATATGAAATCCACATATACATAAGTGACTACAGTAAAGTCAAGGGTATATTACTAATGATGTACCTCAACCTGTTCTTTTCTTATAATCAACGAGTCAACACAGTTGACAAAATGTGACTGCTATCAATAGTACGCTACCAGTTTGTTATAAAATTTGCTAACTGAATATACAAACAAACAATACAACAAATTGGGGAATGACGTTCTTCAGTTTTTATACTTGACTAGGAGAATAGAACATAATATCGGTTATTAAACAATAGATCGAACACAAATGCACTATCCTAAACTATATTATTGACCCAACAATGTATAACTAAGTCTTGAACAACAAATAATTTTATCACTCTAGTGTCGGCTAGTGTATAAATTTGTTTTTAAATTTGCAGGAGAGCCGATGCATTCAGGGGTGATGGAGTGGTCTTCAGATGGTTCCTTTACTGCGATCGCATTTGCAGCTGCAGCCATCTTTGCTGTTGCAGCCATCTTTGCTGTTGCAGCCATCTTTGGTTTCTGTATTAAACCTGGATGTTAATATTTATGCAGGCCGAGAAAGCTGCATTTGAGGAAATAGAGAAAAAGAAAGAGGAAGAGGTATTTACATGAGATAATCTTTTAAATATTTGTTAACAAATATGATTTATTTGCATATTCGATAATCTTTTTTGGTCGTCTGATTCAAAATCTTTTATTTAATCTCCGTTTTCTGTTGTGAAAAATAAAACAAACAGGAGAAGGATGCTGTTGCGGAAAGGAAGGGGTTGTGGGGGTATTATGCTCGCGTTTGGTTGTTTATAAGTGATTGAAGTATGGTTGAAGTGGGAAGGCAACAGCTCAGTGGTGAAATCAGAAGCTCGGTGGTTGAAGTATGGTTGAAGTACTACATTAGGATGTTGGGATGTTGTTAGAGTAGCAGTGAAATGGGTGAGTTTATCTGCAGAGCTTGAGGCTATGCTCATTGCACATCCCGATGTTGCTGGTGCTGCTGTTGTCTCGTAAGCACAATTTTCTTACTGCTGAATTCTGATTAACTTTTAAATGTGTATGTGCTTTGATCGGAATTTTATGCTTGTTAACTAAGCACTAAAAAAAACCTAAATAGTTATAAATAATTACTAATTGCAACAAGTGTTTAACATCAAATGATTGTGTATTTTGCAGCATGAAAGATGAATTGGCTGGAGAGCTCCCAGTGGCATTTGTTGTTAGATCAAATGGTTCTGATATTACAGAGGATGAGATTAAGAAGTATATTTCTAAACAGGTACGAATAACTTTCATGTCTGGGAAATTAACTTTGAAATATATTGAAATCGATTTATTTTTTATTGATTTTTCTTTTCTGTTTATTTCTTCGGGTGATTTTCTACAAGAGAATTCACAAGGTATTTTTTGTGGATTCGATCCCAAAAGCACCATCTGGGAAAATTTTAAGAAAGGAATTGAGAGCACTGTTAGCAAGAGGATACCCAAATGTTCAATAATCATGATGGTTTGGTTGTTGTCACTGTGTAGGAGAGGCAGTTTTGAGGAGCAAATTGAAGGCTAGTGGTGACCTGTCGTTCTGTTGCAAGCAGAAGTGGTTTCAGGTGGAAGTTGTAACTGCACGTGCACAGTGTGGTTTGTCTTGATGACAGCAGGGGATGGTCGGGTGAATGGATGGTCGACGGTAGTTGTTGAATGAAGTGCTGTATTATATGAGGTGACATTCGGAAGTAGTGTATGTTTTTGTGGGTATGATGAAGGTTGTTTGCAAGTGGAGTTACTGATGTTCAGGTGAATTGTTGTTGTTGCAGTAGTTTTGACAGTGTAATGTAGTGGAAATGTTTGATATTTGATGTGGAGCACTGTGGTGTTGATGTGGTTATGTTGAAGCAGGGGTGATTAAATGTAGTGAAGAGTGTTGCTGTAGAGAGAGGGACAGAGGATGATGGATGTTACAGCGATGCAGAGGGTACGGGGGCAGTTGCTAGAAGTTATGGGGTTTGTCGAAACGATGGTAAGGAGTTTGGTCGAATTGATGTCAGTGGGAAGAGGGGGTGAGGTTGGTTGGAGATGTACTGTGTGTATGGAGATGCTAGCAGTGAATACTTGGCGGAACAGAAGTACGAATTGGTTGAAGCAGTGGTAGGATGAACTACAGGGGAGAACTGTAGAAGTATGAAATGTACGTCAATAGTTGTCAGTTGGATGGTATGTGGTTTTGTATGTCAATAGTTTACTTTGTTATTTTTGTTTATGGATATTATTGAAACTTGGTTTATGGATGTCTTTTGTTTGTTAATATTGTCTTAACTAGTTTATGTAACTAATTAATAGTTATTAAAACCTGTTATATATACTAGTTGCTTGAATATGCTCAAAATATAGTGCTGGAATAGTCAAAAATAGAGTGGAATATTAAAGCTGTTATATAAATAGAAGACAGCGTTTTATTAATGCTGTCAATGAATAAACAACAGCGTTAAATTCGTGCTGTAATTATCTTGAAATAGTCAATAACAACGTTTATCACATGCTGTCGAAATAGTTGATGATTCAATCACAGCGTTTTTAACATGCTGTCGAAATTGTTGATGATTCAGAAACAACGTTTAGAAAACGCTGTTGTAAACAGTTAAAGTAGAATTTGAACATCTTCGACAACTAAATTATAAACGCTGTTGAAACATAATACAGCATGTCTGAAAACGCTGTAAAAAGATTATTGACAGCTCGTAATAAACGCTGTCACAGAGATGTTTCAACAGCGTTTATATAAAAGCTGTTGTAAGTTATCTATATACGACAGCATGTCGTTATACAGCGTTTGTAATAACGCTGTTGTATGATATTACAGCGTTTATCAAACGCTGTTAAAAGCCTTTTGTGGTGTAGTGTAAAGTGGATATAGGCCCAGTTTCGGCTAAACCGCTATAATTCTTGTGTTCCCTACTACCACAAACTGCTTTGTTTTATTTTGGCATATGAAATACGTTAATCGTGTTACTAAAAAAAAATGATTTAATAATGCAGGCCATAAAAGCAAAGCTTACCAGTCACAAGGCCAAGTGATCCGCGACATCATCCAGCAATCAAGCATTGAGCCATTCAAAATTCCCATATTCAAATCCTACAAAAGGAGAACTTCAGACGAAAGTAAGCAAGGTGGATAGAAGCAGATCATATGTGGCTAACTACAAATGCTTGAACAAACAAACAGCAAGTTAAAGAACCTATATCTGCTACCACCAATTTGCTTAACTATAAAATATACTCCTTTGGGTAAGGGAGAGGCTTGGCAGCTGAAAGTGGTGACACTTGCGAAGCAATGAGGATTATCAACATGAATCAACGGCAAAAAGACATGCGAGAGCAAGCGTCAGCCAACAAAAAGAATATTTCAGAAGCACAAGCCCTCTTTGAAGGCATAACTCCTCAGAGGATAAAAACCTCAAGCGGGCTTCACCGAAAAAAGGCGTCTTTCTCGTTACAAAGTCGTGGAGTTATCGGTCGACACACTCCCGAGAATCCATCCAACCGAGAAAAGGAAACTCCAAACTTCCTGACAATAACTCTACTTAGGGGCACGCATTTCACCACACCCGGTCGACATACTCCCGTGAGATGAAATGTGAAAAGCCCTCTTCGGAGGCAAAATGCTTCTCTACGGAGACCGAATGCTTCTCCTCAGAGACCGAAGCCCTCTTCGGAGGCGAAATGCTTCTCTACGGAGACCGAATGCTTCTCCTCAGAGACCGAAGCCCTCTTCGGAGGCAAAACGCTTCTCTACGGAGACCAAATGCTTCTCCTCAGAGACCGAAGCCCTCTTCGGAGGCAAAACGCTTCTTTACGGAGACCAAATGCTTCTCCTCAGAGACCAAAGCCCTCTTCGGAGGCGAAATGCTTCTCTACGGAGACCGAATGCTTCTCCTCAGAGACCGAAGCCCTCTTCGGAGGCAAAATGCTTCTCTACGGAGACCAAATGCTTCTCCTCAGAGACCAAAGCCCTCTTCGGAGGCGAAATGCTTCTCTACGGAGACCGAATGCTTCTCCTCAGAGACCGAAGCCCTCTTCGGAGGCAAAATGCTTCTCTACGGAGACCAAATGCTTCTCCTCAGAGACCAAAGCCCTCTTCGGAGGCGAAATGCTTCTCTACGGAGACCGAATGCTTCTCCTCAGAGACCGAGGCCCTCTTCGGAGGCAAAATGCTTCTCTACGGAGACCGAATGCTTCTCCTCAGAGACCGAAGCCCTCTTCGGAGGCGAAATGCTTCTCTACGGAGACCGAATGCTTCTCCTCAGAGACCGAAGCCCTCTTCGGAGGCCAAATGCTTCTCTACGGAGGCCGAATGCTTCTCCTCAGAGACCGAAGCCCTCTTCGAAGGCAAAATGCTTCTCTACGGGGACCAAATGCTTCTCCTCAGAGACCAAAGCCCTCTTCAGAGGCAAAATGCTCCTCTTCGGAGGCACAACTCTTCGGAGGACAAAGACCTCTGATGGGACATATGCCACAAAAAAGAAAGTTCTCTACTCAACAAAAAAGATTGGAGGAGTCATGACCCACCAACCATGAGAGAGTAACTTCCAGGCAATGTAAACCATCTCTGGGGCACATTTCACCAGGAGTTGAAGTGTTATGACCGCTCTTCGGAATTACACTTCACCAGAGTTGAAATGCAAACAAAATAAAGACCTCTTCGGGGGCACATTTCACCAGGAGTTGAAGTGTTATGACCGCTCTTCGGAATTACACTTCACCAGAGTTGAAATGCAAACAAAATAAAGACCTCTTCGGGGGCACATTTCACCAGGAGTTGAAGTGTTATGACCGCTCTTCGGAATTACACTTCACCAGAGTTGAAATGCAAACAAAATAAAAGCCCTCTTCGGAGGCACATTTCGCCAGGAGTTGAAGTGTAACAACCGCTCTTCGGAATTTCACTTCACCAAAGTTGAAATGCAAAACAAAATAAAGACCTTTCTGAAAGTCCACGTTTCACCGAGATTGAAATAAAACTTCCAAGTGTTGAAACGTGAAAAGGCTTTCCTCGAAGGCACAACTCTTTGGAGGTACACGTTTCACCAGGATTGAAATAAAACTTCCAAGTGTTGAAACGTGAGAAATCCCTCCTCAGAGGTACAACCTCCTCCCGGGGACACAATTAAGAAGAAAGACCTCTTCGGAAACCTACGTTTCACCGAGATTGAAATAAAACTTCCAAGTGTTGAAACGTGAAAAGGATTTCTAAGGCATAACTCTTTGGAGGTACACGTTTCACCGAGATTGAAATAAAACTTCCAAGTGTTGAAACGTGAAAAATCCCTCCTCAGAGGTACAACTTTGTATAAAAAAAAAAATCCTCATCAAAGGCGTACTTTAACTTTCAAAGGAAGAGTAATTTACCTACTATGGAAAATGATCGTCAAAAAAAAAAAAAAAAAAAGGAAAGGAAAAAGAAGAGAAGTTAAAGTACCCTTCAGAGGTCCGCTTTACCACATAGAGGAATTCACTTGGTAAAATATGCACATAAGCAAAAGAAAAAAGTGATTTCTTCGAACGACAAAGCGTAGAAACTTATACGAAGGGAGTTGTACTCTACAAAAATTTTCTTTAAAGAATAAAATAATTATTCTTTAGCAAATAAGAGTGCAAGTCCCCTCGAAGTATAAAATATTGCAGCAAGCTTAAGGTATGGGGGCAACATGGTATAATAGTATAGCTGCATCAGTAAAGTAATACTCAAACAACATACCATAAGTCCGCTGCAATATCATATAAATAAACTTGTGCAAAAATAAATAATAAATGCATACTCAAATTCAAACAGAAGTATGTACAAATAAAGAATCATTTTATTCAATTGCAGATATTGCAGATACAGGTTTCAAAATAAGAAGCAGGGGCCGGTGCCTGCACAACATCCGACCATTACACAAAAAAGGAATCAAAAAGCTCAACTCTTCATTTCTTCTTGCCGCCTTTAGACCCTTTACCCGGCCGAGTGGTTAGCTTTTCGGGTCTTCCAGGTTGGTCTGAAGGCATGAGGGAAGAAGGGGAGGGAGGTACAACTGGCGCAATTTCCGGTTCCTCTTCAGTGGTGATAATTTTCTTCCCCCTCCTCTTCGATGTCCCAAGCTTCCTTCTTCTCTGCGAAGAAGACTCACTCCCCGGAGTAACGAGAGCGGACAAAACTACGTCGTCAGAAGGAGTCCGCTCCGGAGAGATCTCGCCTCCTTCGAGTCCCTCATCTTTTTGCTCCTGCGAGGCAACAGGGTCATCCAAACCATGAAGAGCCTCAATTTTCTCCTCTTGTGACCCAGGTTGTGAAGCAGAAGGAGGGGTCACCTGAAGAGATGGAGGAGGAATAACCAGAGAAGGCGACGTCTGCACGGCACTTGTTGTTTCAACTGCAGAAGAAGAAAAATTGAAAATGTTAGTATCTTCCCGAAAGAAGGGAGATATGGGTTCATCGAGATTCAGGAGGTAATCGAGAAGCTCATCAAATTTTTGAGGAATAAGCAGGCAATCCACCTGAATCGGACCTATGTCGAAATTACCTGAAGATATTGGCTTTGTCAGTTCAATCTCATAATTCTGAGCCCCAATGTCCTCCAAAGCCTCTTCTTCAGTAGGGGTGATTACCCCAGTTCTTGTAGGAGGCGGCAAATGAGCACTAGGGCCTGTAATCTCCACCTCGGGAGAAACTAGAGGACGTTCGGAGATGGTAGGCGGTACTTCTTTTTCAGAACGCTCTTCTTCCGCCATCCCGGCCCGCGCTCTGGCAAGCTGCTCCTTACCCTTGGCAAGAGCGGCATGGGCTTCGTCATCAAGATAATGCTCTTCAAGGGCTGACTCAGCATATCCAGCACCTTTACCACCGAGCATATCAAGTGCTGTCTCCCAAACTTCAGCCAGTGTGATTTCATACTTGGGGCCTAAAAAGGCAAGGCTTCCACGCCCCAAGACGCTGTGCAAGTAGAAGTCGAACAATGTTGAGCTGATGCTGTTTTTGGTCGCCTCATGAGATTCTTCAGCTGCAATTCTGCCGGCGACAGCCTCATCACGCTCCCTTTCAGTTTTGGCAAGCTGAAGCTTAAGCATTTGTATCTCCGCCTCCTGGGAGTTGTTTTTCTTTCGGAGCTCAGCAACATCAGTAGCATAGCCTTCACTGATTCTTTTTTGTACTTCGAGCCTGTCTTCGGCATCCCTTTGGCTAGCATGAGCGTCTCTCACTTGTTTCAGGAGCACTTCTTTTTGAGAATAAGAAGTAGAGGAAGCAGCAAGCTCATGTTTCAATTCCTCGACTTTTGCTTCAAGCTCCTCATTGTAAGAAGCAATGCTCCTCATTTCAGTGTCGTGTTGCTCAACGACCTTTTGCCATTCGGCCTTATCGTTTTCCATAGTAAGCATGGCCTCTATGTTGGCACGGTTAACTCTTTGAAGCTCATCGACAAGCTTCTGCCAGTTTGACATCCTCTCGATATCAAGTTTGACGGCGTCAAGATTGCGCAACATGGCAGACTTGTCGATGGGGACCAAGTCTAGGTCGAACCTCACTCCCTTAAGGCACCATTGAGGAAATCGGCTCTGCAGAGTGGCAGGACCCGGTCCAACTTGAAATTTGGGCCTGCTAATTATCATTTGAATATCTGATTTCCCAAGAGCAGGAGAATCAGAAGGAATGTCGAGCGAGGCAGGAGTAGTAGAGGCCTGCTTTTCACTGTGACGGGCTCGTTTGCTTAAGTCTTCACTCATGTGACCTTTTCCTCGATCGTCATGAGATTTTCTCTTGTGGGAGTCATCGCCTTTTTGCCAAGAATCATGGCGCTCTTCTCTCTCCCTTCTTTCACGATGTTCTTCTTCAGTTCTCCTTTCATGAGCCTTTCGGGCAGCCCTCTCTTCATCCGACTCCCTGTAGGAAGGAAGGTAACGCCTGTAATCATACTGGCTACGCCTCCCGTAGCGCTGGAAATCGTCATAATACGAGCCGCTACGCCCCATAAGAGAATCTGGAATTAAAATAATAAGCTTTAGAAATCTTTAAAGTGCAAGAAGATAAGTGCATAGAAGTGATGAGAAATTCTAAGTGTGTGTGTTGTGCAAACTACGCGCATTAATCTACGAACCACTCTTTATTTGGGGAGTGGTTGTGGGTGTAATAGTTAATGTCAACTCTTGAGTCGACGACGGCTGTTGCAAAATAGAAGTAGCTTCAACTACTGAAGAAGAAATCCCGGCAGTAGTAGGGTCATCTTTGAAGATCTCTTGTGAAGTAGCGAAGAGGTCGCTCAATCCTTCGAAGGTATCGTCCCTGCTTTGCTTGACAGGACTGGATTTCTTAGCCTTTTCACCAGATTCTTGTGAATGGTGAGAGGATCCCTGAGGCTCTTCTTCCTCGATAACCGGGGCAAGTTTACCAGATGGCCCCGCAACATCGACAGAAGTGGAGCACTTCACCAGCGAAGATTCAGGAGTCTTTATCGGAGAATCGGGGACTTCCGTTGGAACTTCATGAGCATGCATAGAGCGAGAAGTGTGTAGAAGCCCATGTTGATGTAAAAATTCATCCCTCAACAGAAATTTTATACTCCTTTCTTCTGTGGCCACGGCACTCAACCTCTCAAAAACTTGCTTGTGAATTGGGTCTCTAGAGGGGAGAGGAAGTGCTGAAAAGAATAAAGAATGAAATTAGCAACTGAAAGTTCGGATCTCGAAAAAGTTTCAAAACGGAGAAAATAGAAACACTAATCTTACTTCCTACTCTCCAGATGGCATAAAAGCCTGAGGGACAGCGGGCAAAGAAAAACTGGTTCAAGAATCCATGAACGCTTTCAGTAAGATCGGAAATGAGCTTGCGGTTTCTGGCACTTCTCACAATAATAAGGGAAGGATGATCTTTACTCTTTGCAAACGAGCACAGATAACGAATTTCTTCAAAACTCGGTAGGCGATCAAGAGTTCTTCTAAACAAAACACATAACCCCGTCAAGATGGCATAGCCATTGGGATGAAGTTGAAACGGAGAGATTGTCAATCGAAGGAGAAGAGTTCGAAGGAAGTCATTAAAAGGAGGAATCGCCCCCACTTAAGCACATTTGGCGATTGACTGCAACAAAGCCATAGGGAGGATTGTCAGCAGTATCACTTGGCCCATGGAGAAGAACATCACTTTCAGCAAAGCCAAATTGAGTGCGCAGCTGGACAAACGCTCTCGAAGTTAGAATAGTCGGGGTTCTCTCCGGAGGATTCTCTATGGGAACAGCTATCAGAAAAGTTTCTTCCTCTTGAGTTACCACTTCTTCTTCTCGGTGGGAAGCCATTCTACATAAACAACTGGGTATTCAAACATGAAGGTGCACGTTTCCTAAAGTGTGTGAAGTGTTGTGTAAAATCAATCAAGCAGCGAACAAATATAACTGGAATGAGAACTAGCAAACATTCGTTAGTTATGAAATTCAGGAACAATTGTTTTAAGCCTAAATATGCAAGTAAGATGTTGATGCAGATAAATCAGTTCAGATTATTGATACTTTGCATTAATGTTTAACTTTAACTGATTGATTCACAAACATTTCATGCAATATAATTAAGTTGCTTGTCTTGTCTTGACTAATCTGTCATCTGACATGGGCAGTCGATGGCAGTATTTTCGCCTTGGTTTTCTTTGTTTGTTATTTTCAGCAGGTTAGCAGCTTATAAGTTAATGCGATCTGTGAAATAATACAATGAGATTCAAGTAAATTTAAAGTTGGGGCAGTTCAAAATTCAGGCAGCTTAGTTTGGCAGTTCAAGTTAGAAACTCAAAGTGGATCTATGCTCTCAACAAGTCAGCATGCCCAGAGCTTAAGTGTTAACTCGGCAGCGGTTTAAGAGCCAACTCGGTCACGGTTTAAGGGCTTAGCTCGGTCACGACTTAGGGGTTAACTTAGCTGCAGTTCAAGGTTAGATCAGTAGAAGGTTGAATCGGCAGATTTCCCCAAGTATTAAGTCGGCTACGGTTCAAAAGTTTTTCGCGAAATAAGGCTAGGTCGGTAGCGGGTCAGAGTCTAAGCATTTTAACTTGGCAACTCAGTCCTCTAGGTCGCAAAGGAGAGATAAGAATGTAAGCTCCGGTCCGAAAGACAGGAACTTTTCCAAGTATTAACTCGGTCACGATTCAGGCCTTAAAGTTTAAATCGGCAAGTGTTCATCAAGCACTATCTCAGCCATGACTTAAGGTTGCTAAGAGCCAGGTCGGCTAAAGGATAAGCCACCCAAAATCACTGACTCGCTCCCGAACCAATATCACACTCCATCTACCCATTAACCCGATAACCATTCCATCAACAACAGCCTTCATTCGTGCTATCGAATCACCCAATACAACAGTTCGAAATTGTCACAAATCCAATACCCTGCCATCAGAGATCATCGAGCCTAAGGTGATAAATCACCTTCGTTGTATCAGCAATCATCTGAAGCCGGATTGGGTAACCTAGGCTCCATCAGCTATAAACGTGATGAGATTCGTGATGGAGCGTCATATAGGGAGGCGATTCGAGTTTAGGCAACAGAATTCACGAATCAATGGTAATCTATGGTCGAAAAAAGAATGAAATCGCTTACGCAATGAGTAGCAGATGTTTTCAGTAGTTGATTGGAATTAAATCGCCTTTTTTGAGCCCGGAAGAATTTTAATGGAAGAATTGAGCAAGGTAGTAAGTAATGAAAAGGAAGAAGAAGATGGATGTTTTATACCTTACAGTAGGGAGAACTGAAGCGGCAGATGCGGTCTAACTGTTGGGTCGCGTACGACCTACCGACCTAAGAGGGGACGGGTTAAGGACTATCGAAGTACACGACCTAACCAGTAGGCGTATACTTCGAGGGGCAATTGTTAACTCCGCCTCGGTTTAGGCTCTGCGACTCAAGGAGATGCCGACCTAAGGCTCAACAAGGGTGCCGACCTAAGGCTCAACAGGGGTGCCGACCTAAGATTCAAAGGGTTGCCGACCTAACACTTCAATGAGGCTACTGACTCAACATAGATACCGACTTAACAGTCTAGGGAGATTGCCGACTTAACTGGTTGCCGACCTAACTGCCTTAACAGGAATGCCGACCTAAGGCCGAAAAGGGATACCGACTTAAGAGAAGTGCCGACCCAATGCTCTAGCATGTATACCAACCTAAGACTTAAGGAACGCCGACCCAAGATAGCTACCGACCTATGACCAATGTTAAGTCGGTCACGACCTAAGCAAAGGAAGGTAAGTTCAATGCAGCTACTTGGCACAGTGGCCTCTTAACTCGTACACGATCCAGGACTTACCAATTGAACCGTGACTTGCGACTTACCAAGTTAACTCGTCCACGACCTAAAGCCACTAAGTATAAGCCCGATGCCATATTACTGAGAAGGAGTAGTTTTGACTCGGAGGCGACCTAGGACTTGTGCAAGTGAACTCCTGTGAAGCCAGAAGGGGGCCAGATGGACCGGCCACGACTCATATTAAGTCGGCTACGACTTAACTTAGATCGGCCACGACTTAGGACTTGGCAAAAATTTCAGACCAGAACTCTCTATAAATAGGCAACCACCTCCAACATTCAAAGGACTTTTTTTGCGCATTATCTTCACACACCGTTACCTTGCTGCATTGAGAACTTCATCAACACTTAGAGCTTCCAAGATTAGAGGAAGACATCAAAGAAATTCACGAAGAAACCACACATCTTCAACATGAATCTAAGAACTTTAATCGACATTGAAGCTTAAGACTTGTTCCAAATCATTTGTAACTTGAAGTGTATTGTACTTGAGAAGAATTGTATCAGTTTGTAAAGGGATTATTAATAAAAGTACTCAGAGTGGACGTAGGCTATACCCTTAAGCCGAACCACTATAAAGTTGTTGTTGTTTACTGCTTTTCTGCTATTACTTGCTTGTAATTCTTTCCCGATCTATCGGGTGGTGCTTTCACAACTACACTTTACACACCGGGGTGTTAGCGTTCACATTTTAGCGTTAACACCCTAGACCCTATTATAATATCACTGGATTTCCTATCAAATGTTTTGGTTAGCGTAAGGTAAAAACTTACCCATGTTTATGTGTGGGGAGTCTTACGTGATACCTTTTCTTTCAAAAGGTTTTTTAAATTTAAGAAACTTTACCCGTTTACTCACACCAGACCAATGTCTGACCCGGAGTTTATTCTGTTTTTTTTACTCTTGGGTACTCAAATTTTTACGAGTAGCCAAGGGATTTAGGTTAGGTTTAACGAATTCTGAAGGAGCAATGGAGAAGTAGGCTTCAGCGTATAGATATATAGTATTCCGCTGTGTGTTCTCTGAGTCGTTTGTCTGTGTTGTATATTGAGTTGTATAACTAGACAGGTGTTTATAACTGTCTAGTGTGTGTTTTATAAGCTGTGTATCTCTGATGTATATGATACTATGTGATTAATATAATTTATTCATTCCGCTGTTTAGATTCTGATGTTATTCTTCCTTTCTTCTCTGTATTTTCTCTTTTCTATCACTTTCTTTCTTAAAAATGATGCGTCTTTCTGTGGAGAGAAAGGCGGGTCATTTCACTTGGTATCAGAGCATAGGTTAAGCGAATACCTAGGCTCTGCAGTGGTGTCTTTCTTGAGAGAGCATACTTGTAATTTTTATATATAAATATATATATATGTATGTATGTATGTATGTATGTATGTATATGTATGTTTGTATATTTCTACCTATCCATTGGGTTACCTGTTCGGGTTTTCCAACATAATTTATAAAGGTAGATAGGGTAGTAGTGTGTAGCACGACTACCAATGGCTGGAGTTTGAATGTTTGAGGTTGGAAGTGTATCTGTCGAGATGGTAGACCTAATACCATCTTGAGTAAACTTTGTAGTTTGGTGTAAGGATTTCATTGATCTCTGAAGAAAACCTGTTAAGGTTTGAAGTTAATCTTTGAAGTGTAAGTTTGATCACGCTCGTGTGGGTGGATTTTTGAGAGTTTGGATCTGTTGGTTGAGCAGAAGCAAGTGATAGTGTCTTGGCAACCTCAGGAAGTAGTAGTTGCATGATGAGACGCAGTGAATATGGATGTCTTCGAAGATGTTTTCTTTCGAAGCAAGTTTAAGGAAGTGTGTCTGCTTCGGGGTTGTAGCTGAGTTCAGCAGGATGTATGTGTTTAGTTGGAGGTCCGAGTTTCTCAAAGAGCTTCGGATAAGAAGTCTTTGGCATCTGTGTTAGCGGTGCAACTCGGAAGTGTTCTGTGTTCCAGTAGGAAGATCTTTTTGGCTTAGCATTTTCCTAGAGGTGGAATTCAGAAGCAGCAGAGAGGACCCGTTTCTTCGATGGACTAGTTGGCCAAGGATAAGCTGTTCTGATTGGTGAAGAGAGAACAGTATCTTGGATATTGGATTGGTTGATCGCAAAAGTGATTTGCGATAGTTTGGGTGATTGTCTTAGATAATCTTTTGCTTGGGTTTGTGGCATCTCTAGAGGATGTAGGAGTTATGGAGTTGTTGAAGATTTTTCGGATATCTTTAGGGAAGTTAGAGATTTTCCGCATTAAGGATAGAGTTCTGTATCGACTTGATGTCAGGAGTGATACCGGTGATTCAGTTAGGTAGAAGGATGTCTCCTAGGTTGATTGTTTGGTGAGACAGCTCTGTAGTTCTTGGAACTTCTGTTGAACCTTATTTCTGGGATGTGCTGTCTAGTCTGTGCCTGTGCTCATCGACGGCATTCTCATCTGCTCCAGATCAGAGTTGTGCAGCGGAAGCAAGTTGGCAGCTGTTCTAGAGTAGAAGCAACCGGAGGTTGTAGTGTTTTGGACTAGAGAGTTTCTACTGGAGTTTTTCAGGATCTGAGGCAAGTTGGCAAGTGATCCTGTTCTATCTTTTCCAGATAGGAGAAGTAGGTTGTAATCTTCTAATGATTCTAAAGTGGATTTTGTGGTTTTGATTTTGGGTAGATCTTGTGAGGATCAGTCTGTTGAGTTGTTTGATCCAGTTTGTTTGTAGAAGCATCAGCGAAGGTTGAGCAGATCAAAAAGGATCTGTAAATAGCCCAGGATCGTCAGTAGAGTTTTGAGGTTAAGAGATGGAGGAATTTGGAATTTGAAGTTGGAGACTTCATTGTTATTTCTCCGGAAAAAGGAGCAATAAAATTTGATAAGATTGTGAGGTAAGCTCCGAGGTATATTGGATTCTTCTAAGGATAAGTGCTTTGGTCTGAAGAGTTGAATTGCCAGTTTGGATGACTAGAATTCAAGATATTTCAAGTATCTATGAGGGAGTACGTGTTTGGTCCGTCACTGGTTTTGGAACCAGTAGTTCTGTGAAGGATTTAGTTGTTGATCAGTCTTGTCGGCGATCTGATATCTTGTGTAGATTATAGATCTAGCTGAGTATAGCTAGTTTGGATATAGTAGAGCGAGTATCCCTGTATCTATATCTGGGAAACTCGATATAATTTTAGAAAGCTTATCCGGATCTGTGTCCAGATAGCTAGAGTTGTTTGATTGAATTGTTTGTTTGGATGAAATTGTTTCATTGGTTATGTATGGATGATATGTATGTTTGAATTGGTTGAAATAAAATAAAACTTTGGATTATCTTTGTTTTAAATTTCGAGGACGAAATTCTTTTAAGGGGGAGGAATGTAATATCCCGGAATTTCAAGGAATTTAAAATGTGATAATCACTTAATTAAATTGTATAAAATTGATAAAATTGTTATTTTCAAATATAAATAGCCAAACAATTAAAAATGTGATGTTTTAAATTATGATTATAAATTGATTTTTAAATAAGAATAATTATTTAGTTTGTGTTATTGTATAAATAATTTCTAAATTGACTTATTATTTTCAAAGTTAATAAGTATGTTTAAATACATATATATCTGTGTATTTAAGTTGATTTTAAATAGAATAAATTATTTATAAATAATAATGAGTTTGTTTAAAATTAATATCTATATTTATTTGAATTGACTTTAAATTTGGATTTTAAATTGAATTTGAATTTGAAATTAAAAGAATATATATATATCTTAAAATAAAAATAATAATATAGTTTGGATTTAAAATATATAGATAATGTTTTTATTTAAAAATAAGATTTGTTTTATATCATTCTCTTTAAAGAAATTTATTGATAGGAATTTGGAAAAGCATTTAGTTAATAAGAATAAATACAAAGGCTTTTTGAAGTAGCATTTAAAAAACGAGTAAAAAATATTATATATGATTTTTATTTAAATTATAATTGGTTTTTATTTTATATTCTTTAAAAGAATGTATTTATATAAAATTTAGAAAGTGTTTATAAATTTATAAATGTATTTGTCAATTAGAAATTTAAAAAGAAAAGCATTTATAATTAATATATGAATTAATTAATTAGGAAAAATAAATTTAAAAACCTTTAAAATCTTTTATAAATAATATAAAAATAAATTAGGACAAGTGTTAAAACTTTAAACCTCTTAAGTACATGTGTTAACATACTAATTAAGGCAAGAGACAAGTGTCACTTTTATTTGAATTTTCTTTTAATTTTAATAAAATCTAAATTAACTTATATACACTCCTAATCTTCCTTCTCATTTTCTTTTTATTATCTTCTTCTCAAAAGCTAAGAAAACAATGGCAGATCAAATCTGAAACTTTCCTCAAATCATAACCTGAAACCATTTCCAAAAAGAGAAAAAAAATCAAAAGTTCACAAACCTGTAATCAAAATCAAAAGCCAAATTTATAAATGCACTTCAAACCAAATTTTTTTTCAAAACCCTGTAACTCATTTCCAAAACTAGATATTACCAAAGCCTGTCATCTATTCCTCAAAAACAAATACAAACTTGTAACCATTTTCAAGTTAAACCCTGTAATCAAAGAGGCTGAGTTCATTTCTAAAACCAGTAATGAATTAAAGCATGAAATCTGCAGCATTCAAGGTTTCCAGAGGCAACAACCTGAAACTAGCTTTAATAATCAAAGTTGTTTCAATGTTTAAATCAAAACTGGAGCTCAAGCATTCCAGTTTAAAGCAAATCAAAGAAATGAAGCATTTCTGTTTTAAAAGCTTCAGTTTCAAGTTCAAAACGTTTTGCAAGTTTTCCAGTGTTTCATCAAGAACAATCTATCTGCATTTAATTAAAAAGGCGAGTAAGCTTTTTAATTAAAAGTTAAGTAAGTAATTGATAGTTGCTTATGAAAATTCTAAGTTGATTGATGCTTGTTTGAGGTATTTTTGCATATATATGTGTATGTGTTAATGGATGCACGTCAGTTTTCGCTCTGTTTGAATTACAGGGTGAAATATAATTCAAAATCAATTAGCAACTTCTCTAGTTAGTTTTACATTGAGATGTTTAAACAAAATTTTATTAAAACCACAAGATTTAAATTGCAAAAATATAAAAAGCAAGAATTAAGAATAGTATTAATAAGGATTTGTATTTTACAGTATAAACTCAGATATTGTCAAAATTTGATGTCAACAATTAGATGATTCAAGTATATATCTTGAATATTCTCTGCTAGATAGGATTTTTAAAATAAAAATCATAAATTTTAGTGATGAGATGAATGTGTATTTGGGGTTTGACTGGAATCTTGTTTTTGGTCGAATTCTGATGATCTATGTGACTGGGGAGTTTTTGGTTCTTGCTGGAGCTAGGTTGACGATCAGGGTGCTTGGCAAAAACGTCAGGTGAGGTTCTAGTTCACTGAGGCGACGACGATGTGACGATCTAGATTCTAAACCTAGTTTTGGGTCTAGATGCAAAATTGAATCACTGCTTTACTTATATTGATTCGAGTTGCATAAGATTCTGGGAAGTGGAAGCACGGTAGGTCGGTAAACCATAGCCGGAATCATAGCAGTTCGTGATCGAAAGCGAGGGTTCAGAGGATTTCCTGATGATGGGTTTGGGTCTCAGTTCATTCTAGGGTACTCAATTTTGAATCAAGGCATGAGAGTGTGCTTTGTTGATCGTAGGTACTCATAGGGTTGATCAGTGACTTGGCGATGGGGTCGTCGATGGTCGGAAGAGGCTCCGACACGAGTGCAGGTGCACGATGTTGATTCGCGTGTCTGGGTAGATGGTTAGTGGGATGACTCGAAGGAAGCTCTACGCTTTTAGGTTAATATCTCGAGTTTAAACTCGAGTGATTTTGGTATGTAACCTGTAATTTTAATTGTACAGGTTCTTAAAATTTAAAATCTTAACTAAACCTTTGAAACTTTAAAAAAAAGATGATGTACTAGGTTTGTGTTTCAAGTATACATGGTTTAAACCCAAAGAAAAAGGTTTAACTAGATTTTAAATTTAAAATGAAGCGAGTTTTAAATTTTAACTAATTAAGCTAAATCAATTTCTTGGAATTCATTTCTTTGAATTGAATTGTTTGTATAAATAAATTTGTATGATTTGTTTTAAATGTTTTAAGTTAAATCCTTAAAGTTATTTTCAAACTTATTTTGAAATATAAAAGGAAATTAATAGGGAAATGATTTATCTTAAAAACTTAATATAAGATTGATAATAAATGAAATAATTAAAGAGTGATTTATTAATTGAATTAGTTAATGATTAATGATTTATAGATTAACACTTTAGTTTTCAGAGTAATTTATTAACTTGAAACTAAGGATTGTTCATTAATAAGTAGAGGTAAGAAATTAATGATTACTTTATATTTTAAACTTAATTAAGGATTTAATTAAGTAAAGTTAGTTGTTAAGATAAAATGTTTTCAAAGATAATTTAAGATAATGTTTTATCTTAAGGATAATTAAGTTTTAATGAGTTGTAATTAATTAAGTTATTTAATAAATTTTAAGTTTAATTAATTAATTTAATTAATTATTTAAAAGGGTTAATTGAGAAATTAATTAAGGATAATTATTAATTTAATTAACTAATAATTATGATGGATTAATTAATGATTAGAGATTAATTAATTTGTACTTGGAAATTAATTAATTAAGTAATTAAGGGTTAATTAAACTAGTAATTAAGAAATGCTTAATAAAGTTTTATTAAGTAATTATTGGGTTTTCTTGATTAATAATTAAGAGGCTATTAATCTATAATGCAAGTTAATTAAGAATTAATTAACTATTATTGATGGTTAATTAATTGTAATTAAGGATTGATTAATTATAATTATGGATTAATTAATTTGTAATTAAGGTTGTTAATTAATAATTAAGTTTTATTAACTAATGATTATGAGATAATTAATTTGTTAATCAAGGTTAATTAATTATAAAAGTAATTAGGGATTGATTAATTTGTATTAAAAGATTGATTATTAATTAAGGTTTATTAATTAATAGTTGAAGGATAATTAAACTGTAATTAAGGATTAATTTGGTTAAAGAGTAATTAAGGGATGAATTACTCGGTTATGATTTTTGAGATGAATGTGATTAAGTTAAGTTAATTAATTTGTTAATTAATTAAAGAGAGTCACATGGTAATTGATTAAGTATGCTTACTTAATGAGATTTGATAAGAGTAATTACTTAAGGTAAGTAATTGATGAATAAATTACTGGAGGTAATTGAGATAAGGGAAATTACTTAGTGGGAAGTAATTTTAAATGGATAATTACTTGGTAAAGTAATTAAGGATTTATTACTTGGTGTAATAAATCAAAGGATTTATAAATGTAATTAAAATTAATTAAGAATAATTTATTACTGTTTATAATTATTAAAGTTGATTTAATTAATTTAAGCATGATTAATTAAGGTAATTAATTAAGGAATAATGTAATTAATTATAGTTAATTAATTAATAGAAGTAATTAATTAAGGTTCATTAATTAATGTGATTAATGAGAATAATTAAGGATTGATTAATTAAGATTAATTAATCTATAATATGTTGGTATAATGTAATTACTTGTAATTAATTAAGGATTAATGTCATTAATTAAAATTAATAAAGTGATTAAGGTTAATTACTTAATGGTTTGAAGATAATTAATTTGTGTAATTAATTAAGGTAATTGCTTAATGTAATTAAGGGGTAATTAATCAAGGGTGATTAATTAAGATTATGATTAATTAATTGGTTTAATTAATGAATAAGTAAGCAAGATTTATTGTGATGAAGGTAATTAATTTAATTTATTTTAAATTAATTAATTATGAAGTAATTAATTTAATTAATTTTAAATTAATTATAGATGGTGTGATTAATAGATCATTGCTTATGGATGGCTGATTTATATTGAATGGCTTGGTTGTTTGATATCTCTAATGAGATATGTGTGATATATGATATGGATGCTTTGGTTGCATTGAGTTGATAGTATGAGTTATCTATTTGTGATGATAACATGAATTATTTGTTGTGATGATAATGTAGATTATCTATTATGATATTTTGAATTATCTATCTGTGTGTATATAGATAATAGAATTGAATTGTTTAACCTTAAACAACTTGGACCTAAAAGATATGTTTTGGATTTCAATGAGACCGGGATCGGGTTTCCATATTTGGATATCCGAAAACCACGTCGATCCAAATTAACGATAGGTCGTGAATCTCAAGTGAAGATGAAGATTCAAAGTGCAAGGGTTATTATCGTTAACTCTGAGGGTGATTCCGAAATGAGTGTAACGAGATAATGCCTTCGATTTTGTTCAAACCCGGAACGAGCTTGTCTGGATTGAATGCTTTCAGAACATCGTCAAGTGGATGATGAGCATTCTAAGTGATGTTTTCCATAAAGGTAATCGTAGCCTCATGCCTCATCAACCGGGAATGACTAAAACAGGGGAGGTGCAGCAAGGCTAAGTGGGTCATGCCTAAGTAGGATGAGATGAACCCCTGTCTAGAGTTCCTTTTTATTTGGTTGTGTGGGCGGTTGCTAGCTACAACTGCAGGGTTATCTTATTCAGAACTGTTCAGTAAGGAGTGGTTCCGGCTTTGTGTTACAGGGGATTGGGAGTGATCCTCGGTACAGTGATCTAGGCCCCGTACTGTGACGGGCGGTATCCCGGTAGCCCTGCCATTGTATGAATCCAAAATCCAATAAGCGCCCTCGGATTTGATTGTATTACACACTTTTGTGGCTAGTAGCTCAAATTTACTAAATGTAACAATTTCGACTATTTCATATTTATTTGAAAACCCTAGACCCTATTATAATATCACTGGATTTCCTATCAAATGTTTTGGTTAGCATAAGGTAAAAACTTACCCATGTTTATGTGTGGGGAGTCTTACGTGATACCTTTTCTATCAAAAGGTTTTTTAAAGTTAAGCAACTTTACCCGTTTACTCACACCAGACCCATGTCTGACCCTGAGTTTATTTGTTTTTTTAACTCTTGGGTACTCAAATTTTTACGAGTAGCCATGGGATTCAGGTTAGGTTTGACGAATTATGGAGGAGCAATGAAGCAGGAGGCTTCAGCGTATAGATATATAGTATTCCGCTGTGTGTTCTCTAAGTCGTTTGTCTGTGTTGTATATTGAGTTGTATAACTAGACAGCTGTTTATAACTGTCTAGTGTGTGTTGTATAAGTTGTGTATCTCTGATGTATATGATACTATTTGAGTAATATAATTTATTCGTTCTGCTGTTTAAATTCTGATGTTGTTCTTTCTTTCTTCCCTATCTTTTCTCTTTTACATCCCTTTCTTTCTTAAAAATGATGCGTCTTTCTGTGGAGAGAAAGGCGGAACGTTTCACTAACCTAGGGATTGACCCTCTTCCATCCATAGGGACTGGCCAGAATTAGGTAACAACACACTTCGTAGCAATGATCAGCAACAACTCAAAATCTACTAATCTAATTGGCATGAAACTTGGAGGTTATGAAAAATATCACATGGAGAAGCTCCCATAGGAATCGCACCCTAAAATTCCTCCAAAATAGGAATCGAACCCGATATTTATCTTAGGATTAAGGCCGTGCAATCCCTCCTGTGGGACCATATGATTTTGGAGATCCTTCTACCGAATTTTTAGGGAGATATTTTGCCTTCTTCTTTTATAAATACAAACTTGATCGTTTATTTTTTAGAATTTTCACTGCTTGTTTCTTTGTATTACTACTATGGCTAAGGATTTTCATCCAATCCCTATTTGCACTTAGTTGAAAAAGTGATTAATAAAACTATCTATTCAAGGTGGACGTAGGCAAACAACGTTGAACCACTATAAATCGTTGTGTTCTTGTTATTGGTTTGGTTTTTTTGTTATTTAATTACCTATTCCCTTTTTTTCATTTTATATTCTTCATTGCTTTCTTTGCATAATCTCTATTGCGTGTTTGTCAAATTTTTGTTGTAAATGATTTAAATGGCAAACAACACTGTTAGTTCACTTGTTAGTAACACCTTTGTTGAAGGACAATCTACTGCTACACCCCCATTTTTTCGTGGCAGCAATTACACATGTTGGTCACGTAGAGCGAAACATATTTACAATCAACTGGTCTAGATATTTGGAACGTCACAAAAAATGAGTATAATGAGCCCAAAACTAACATTTCACAATGGATTGCTGATCAAAAGTCACTTGCACAAAGTAACTCGAAAACCATTAATATTTTGTTCTGTTCATTAGTAAGAATGAGTTCAATGAGTTGTCTATTTGTAAATATATATATTAAATGTGGAGAACATTTCAAGTTACATATGAGGGCAGTAGTAAAGTCAAATAGACAAAGTCTCTATGTCAACAAATCAATTTCAATTAATTAAAATGAGTCTAAATGAGTCCATTTCTGATATGTATAGTAGAATTTAAGATATAGTACATTCGCCAATTAAATTGGGTAAAAGTTTTATGAAGAGGATTAAGTTAGAAAAATCCTCAGTTCATTTAATCCTAAATGGAAACAAAAGACTCTTGTGATTGAAGAGGCTAACGATAGTAGCACTCTAAAAAATGAAGAGTTAATTAGCTATTTAATGTCATTTGAAGTAAAAATGCAGGGTAGGAGAGAAAACAAGGAAATAGAGAAGAAATTCACTTTCAATGATACAACATATGACCTGGATTCAGACAACGATGATGATGAAGAAATTGCCTTTATAATTAGAAATTTCAAAATAAATTCGAAATATAGAAACATGAATAATCTCAGGAGAAATGACAACAAAATCCAGGAAGTAGAAGTGTTAGGTATTTTAACTGCAATGAATTTGGTCATACGCAGAGAGACTGTCCACAACAAAAAAATGGAAAAATTCACCAAATACTAATTCGTCCAAAAAATGGAGAAGGGCATAAAACATTAGACAATTTAGATACTTCCTCAAGTGATCAAGAATCGGTTATAAATATGCTAATATGTGCTTTACAGAAATAATGAATTTAGAATAGTTCAAAGAAATGGAGCAAAAAATAGGTTCACATTTAAAATTTGAATTTTTAAATGGAATTTTCGTTTGCTTTTGTTCGTTAGAAATATTTTCTAGTTTAATAGTAATATTTGATGAATCCGGTTTGTGTGTGTATATATATATTTAAATATTTTACGAATTTTTTTAATATAATATTAAAGTAATATAAAATATATGTATATTTTTAATTTTAAAATTATTTACTAAATACGTAGATTAGTTATAATTAAAGATCATTATATATATGCATACGCAAACAAATAGGAATAATTTGTTCAACTCTTAAATTTGAAATCATGGGCTACATATTGACATATCCCCTGGACATATGTCGACATAGGCACGTGAATTCAAAATTTAAAATTTGATTTTAGTTTCAAATTTTGAAATTTCCTCCATCTCTTTGCCAACTCCAATGTCCCGAAAAGGTGTCTCTTGATCAGAGAAATATGTCTATTGATTCTCTATTTTATTAATCGATCTTCATCTATTCGATTCACTCTTACTTTTCAAAATTCAAAAATTCATTACCTCTCCTATCTCTTTAAACAACTCATCAATGACATCCTTAAGCAATACTCCTAAATTCATAAGGCTTATTAAGAAAACTAAGAGCTGTCTTTTCTATGATAAAGATGCAACAAAAGATTATATGGAATATGTTTCTTTCAGAAAACTCTTTTCTAGAAGGTTCATCAAATTTGATGATTTTTCAACTTATGATCTTTATGATCTTCATATTCAAAATGAAATCCTTGGTTTGATTTATGCTTCCCAAAATGATTTCGTATGTTTTCCAAATTTATTTAAAATGTTTTATGCAAATTTGGAAGGAAATTTTGTGAAGAGAATGAAGGTGAAATTTGCATTGGTGTCAAAGGAAATCAAATTGATTTTAAATTGTGAAATATCAGGTAACATTTTCGAATGCAAATTTATTGGAGTGGACTTTTCGACTTTTAAAATTAATATTCAAAATCTTGAATGTTATTCCAAAAATCAATCTTTCGACTTACTTGAAAATATTGAGCAGAAGTCAAAGAAGGACAATAGAAGAAGATTCCAGATAAACTTTTCAAAGAAGTCGAAGGGATGTTACCATCAAAATTTAAATACTTTAAGACCTTTCAAAGTTGTTGGAAGGTCCATCCTCACAGTACCTTGCGAGTTCTTAACTTTCGAAGAAGGTGAAGAAGTCGAAGCAAATATTAGCAACCCTTTCGAAAGCTATAGTAAGCCTTTCGAATCGGTCGAAACCAGTATGGTCCTGAAAGGGTTGCGCATCAGATCAAAACAGGAGCATGGACTACTCAACAACATCGAAACCAATACAATTGAATCTCTTTGAAATCAATGTAATCAATCTACCGACCATGTCGAAGGCTCCAACTTAATTCACTAATAACAAGGAGGAAAAGACCCACCAAGGTCACCTTTCGACAATGTCGAAAGCTATTATGAAGATAGCAATACTCAGAGGCAAAAGAACGATGATGACACCTTTCGACAGTGTCGAAGGGAGGCGTGGTTTTCGATCTGGTTGAAAGGTTAAGAGAGAATGAAGGAATTGATAGAGCATGATAAGAAGAACAAGGACATCATTCGACAACATCGAAAGGAGGCATAGCTTTCGATTAGTTTGAAAGGTTTATAACAGCATAAAAGGGACACCTTTCGACAATGCCAAAAGGCGGCATAGATTTTGATCAGGTCAAAAGGTTCATAACAGCATATAAAAGGACACCTTTCAACAACGTCGAAAGGAGGCATAGCTTTCGATCGGGTCGAAAGGCATATAACAGCATGTAAAAGGCAAACCTTTCGACTAGGCTGAAAGGTTCGCAAAAGCATATAAAAGGAAGATCTTTCGATATTGTTTAAAGAAAGGGTGTAGAAAGGGGACCGGCTGCATTTATAAATAAGTCCTAAGAGGTCACGTTTTGGGGATCTGATTTCTCTCACTCCTAACTTGCATTTTCTTTAGCAACGCATTGTAACCCTAATTTGGAGATTATTAATTTAGGAATTTATTGACATAAAATTTCTTTAGATGGGAAAAGAATGTCTTGTGCATTATTGATCACTTTCCTATTTACGAAAGCTTTCGTTGGATTAACCTTTATATTTCAAGTTTAACCTCATCGAAAGGAACCTATCGACAAAGTCGACAACTCTTCTGGCCCTAACATCTCCTGTAACCTTTTGAAGCTATCAACTTTGTGATTTGAAGCTTTCGACAAAGTTGAAACATGTTCTCTAAATGCCAAAACCTGGACTTACAGATTTAATCCAAAGGAAGTCGTTCCCATAGCCTTCGGCAAGGTCGAAACCTACCTTTAAAGGACTTAACTCAGGGAATTTCAATCTAATGGAAAGGGAGGCTTTCGAAAGAGATCTCATACTATCTCAATAGGATTAAAAGTTCACTTAACCCAGAGACCATACTTTTCGACGTCGCGAAAATGGTCTGATTTGAGAAATATCAACAAATAAAGCTACATTGAATGGCAATTCCTAAGGGAATCACGCTCACTATTCGTGCAAAAGATTATCCATCTTTCTTAGCAATACTTTAGGGTGTTGACAAAAAATCTTGTTTACATTTTTGACGCTAGAAGGAAGGCTTGAACCTCCGACCATCTGGTTAACTGCCACAACTCTGGTCGGATCAATCCTTCTTAGAGATTATCTGTTTTAGAAAATCATGGCTAGAAGAATTAAACGATCTGAATAAGGGTCTTCTGAACCACATTTAACAAGGTTCTCCTAAATAATCATAAAGGACACCAATCAAGATGAAGAGCAAAGACTAAGGCTCAAAGCTCTTACAATTATAAACCAGAAAAGAGCAGAATCTTATGACCCTGAAAAATAAAGCTTAAACCCCTTCCCTGTTGGCCCTACCCCAATCTTTGCACTCGGAAAGAGAACAGATGGAAGTAACAATATCTTTAATCAAATGAGAAAAAAAATTCAACATTATTCCGAGGGAACAATATTTGAAAAAGAAATGATAAATGATTACAATGCCTTTGCACACAAGTGGCAACCAACTGCAATAAGAACACTTCAACTCAGGAGGGTCAAAGGGTAGTTAAAGGAAAAGAAATTGAAGAGCATGAAACAATGAGGCAAAAGAGCAAAATGTTAAAGAGTCATCCTTAAGAATCAAGCTTCAAATCTAGACTTCCAAAGGAATGCAACTTAACCACATTTATGGAAAATGTCTTCTTGCTTACTAAGGATGAGCTCAACTATTGGCCATCACAAAAGAAAAAGCAAAAACATGAATGAAACCTTTGAGGGTCCTATTTCCTCTATCACATGATGAATGGTCATGAGAATAACCACTACAGAGCCCTGGAGGGGTTGATCATAAACTTCTTTCGGCAAGGAAAGATTTATGAACTTGTAAAAAGAATTTGAGATGAACTTAATAAAGAGATAATTTCTCTAAAGATAAAATCTACATGGTTGGGAGTGAAATGCTCTTTATATTTGGATACTAAGATCGTAGTCTACCTAAGATGGTAAAAAAGCCTCTGTCCATGCCAAGATGGCCAGGGCAGAACACCTTATGGAGGGAGGTGAAGCCTTTAGCCATACCATAAGATGGCCAGTTAAAGCACTGGACAAGCCCTTGATCGCACCGTTGGTTAGGTCAAGGCATCTACTGGAGGGAGGATGGAGTAAACCTTTAGTCGTGCCATAAATGGCCAGGTTAAAGCACAAAACAAGCCCTTATCCGCACCACGCTATGGCTAGGGTAAGGCACCTCTTGGAGGGAGGATGGTGTATGCCTTTAGCCGTGCCATAGGAAGGTTAGGTTAAAGCAAAGGACAAGCCTCTGTCCATGCCATGAAAGGGCCAGGCCAGGACGCCTCCTTGAGGGAGGTCGGGTAAGTACTTGGTTCTAGCCTATAAGATGAGCTAACCAAGAGCACCAAACAATAATGGACTAAGACATCCAGGCCTAGGAAGAGGCCCATCATACAATGGACTAAGATGTCCAAGCCCAATTGGAGACTCATTCAGCAATGGACTAAGATGTCAAAGCCCAAGAAGAGGCTCATTCGGTAACGGAATAAGATGTTCAATCCCAAGAAGAGGCTCATTCAGTAATGGACTAAGATGTTCGAGGCCAAGAAGAGGCTCATTTAGTAATGGACTAAGATGTCCAAGCCCAAGAAGAGGCACACTCAATAGAGGACTAATATGTCTAAGCCCGAGAAGAAGCTCGTCAAATCATGAACTAAGATGTTCAAGCTCGAGAAAAAGCATGTTCGATCATGGACTAAGGAATCCTAGCTCAAGAGGTAGCTAATAAGATTATTCAAAACCGGAAGGATTCATATATGTCAAATAAGTCAAAAGAAGAGGAGTAGAACAGAACTCCACTTACTATTACCCGAATCTGGGTTTCAGGATTCACATTTCTAAACATAAGCTATTAATACCCAAATTAGGGTTTCGGGTCTTTCATATAAGAATTTCATCATTTAACATTCGATCTAGGTTTCTGGTATTTATCAATCACTAAATTATTACATTTGAATTTGGGCTAATGTAAACCATAATTTGTGTGCAAGATCTCTGGATTTCTATTCATCCCAAATGCCCGAATCTAGGCTAAAGAATATTATCATAAAGATTGCTGTTAAGAGTTTTTGAATGGAAACTTCGAGTTTCTTACTTCTCAAATCTCATTAATGTTAAGGAACGGGTCGAAGAGTTACTACTTCAAAATTTCAAACATTGATTTCTGAATAAGGTTTTTATTAAATAAAGGTTACATTGTAATATTTATACCCCTATGATAAAGCGGAATTTTCTATCAACAAATTTCAAACTTTCCAGCCAAGTTCAAGGAGTTACATTCTCGATCATCTCTCATCGTGATTAAGGATGCGATTTTAACATTTAGTACAAAATATTTTTCATAAAATTAAAATAATGATTTGTTAATCTAAGAAAATGACATACATTAACAAATATGTTAATTTCAAGCTAACAGTTAGAAATATTGTTTGCTACATGCTTTCCTAGAAAATATAAATAACGAGGAATAGCAAAAGATCCAGCAAATCCAAAAATCAATGAATGTGCAGTTCAAAGGCATTTCAAAAATGACATTACAGAAAAGGATTGTAAATCAGATGATATTTCTAAAATTCATGTGATGCACATAAGTTAGGAAATCATTTAAAAAACAAAATTATATACAAGATAAGTTTACACAGCTCAAATATATAGATGAGTTATAAATCTTAGGCGGCTTTATCAAGGGTTTCCATAACTAAAGGATCTACTACGTATCGGATGGCCATGCTGAGAACTTCCTTAAGTTTTTTTTCCCATCTTCTTATTTTGTTCTCATCGTCAATCGCATCAATGTTGGTCTTTAGGGCACGATTAAAAACTCTGTTTGCAGCCTTGACAGTTTTATTTTCTCTCTCCAACTCCACGATGTGCTTGTTAAGCAAGCAGTTGTCGTGCTCTAGCTTCTAATTCTTGGCAGAGTACTCATTAATAGTTTGGGAGTACTTCACTTTCTTCTTCTCATTAAAATATTTAGCTATTTCGAATTTGGACCTCCAACACCAGTTCCCTACTACGTTATCATCTAAGCCTAGAAGAGGTTTGAGCATAGTTGGAAATTTCTAGGCCGCGAGAAGCTTTGACCTTGTAGGCTTAACAGCTGGAGGAGTTTCTTAATGGATCAAAAAATCATTATATAAAGTCTTGTTCCCCAAAATGAACTCCAAAGAGGCACACTGCGCCTGGCTATCTTTTAATTTTGACTCCAAGTCGCTTATACGCTGCATAAGTTAAGACATCTTTTGATCCTGATTGATTGTGGGATTTATCTTCACTTGTCGTTTAGGCATGGTGATCATCTCATCTTTTTACTTGATATTAGCCTCGAGGTAGGCAAAATGATCTTTGTGACCACTGGCGATGGTTTTTTAAAGAAAGTATCTCTTATGCCATTTCACGGCTTCAACATTGCCACCAAAACGCTCTAGTAAGACTTCATCGTTGACCACGATCCCTCCGCTCACTGTCAACTGTCTCTTTCTGATAGCATCAATGCGTGATAATAAGTTATGAGAAAGAGGAGTTGTGGATAATTGTAGCTCCTATTTAAACAAAGGAAATGAAATAAAAATTAAGATAGAGATAAAAGATATCTTTATTATTATAGCAACGGGTTACAGCTAAAACACCAACAAAGTTAAAACATACAACATTCAATCTGATTAGATTTAAAGTTTATAAACTACTTTTCTAACTTTATTAAGAGAGTTGACTGAAAGCATAACTGTCAAATCAAAGGGAATACTAACTCCTTCAGGATTTATTACCGGTGGGCATTGGCTATAGTCCCATTTTCCAGTTGGGGGACTATCCCTACCGCAAATTAATTTAGAGTGAAATGTTATAATCTTATTAAGGAATGCTTCCTTCTCAGAGGAATTCAAAATGGAGGCAAAGGTATTCCAAGTACAATTTTTTTACATCTTGAAGAAAGCAGTATCTCGCTAATTTTGAAGTATTTAAAATTGATGCATTTTCAGAGTAAAATCTTCTCAATTTAACATATTGGCTAAAGTGCTCTCCAAGAAGGAGTCGACTAGAGAACTATCATTCTGCAAATGTATATTAAAGAAGAGCTAAGCATAAAGAAAACAGAGCTAAAACATACATACATACATACATACATACACACATATATATATATATATCAATCAACTGTTACATGTTTATAATCATTCATCTGGTTTATACAAAATTGATCTTGAGAAAAATTCAAATTTATTTTATCTTTATAGTACTTAATTTTTTCAGTGGGGAGGGTTTGAGGAATTGACCTGATTTGTGGTAAATTCCAGCAAGCTCCGGGATGCGGGTCAGATCCGAATTCGTCTAAATATCTTTTGTGGAAACGTCTGAGTAAACCCCTGCTAAATTCATCTAAGTACAAAAAATCTATAATCAAATGTCTACAGTAAGAATTATACAAGAAATTAACTAAAATATCCCTTTCTTCAATCGTCATCCAAAATAAAGTAAGCAACTCCTGATTCTCCTATAAGACAGCGTCGTACCGGAAATGCGCTCTCTTTAATAACGGGGCGGCCCTTTGATTTTTAAAAGATGGCAGGACAGAGGCACTCCGGTCAAGACTGTGGTACTTTTCAAAGAGAATGTAATGCTCCTTTATCTATCTGTCTAACTCCCTATATAACTTATTAATTTCTTCTTGTTTCCTTTCAAGTGTTGTTTTATAGGGAAATTGAGACTTCCTCCTTATCCAAATGAATGTTTACATTAATTATTATCTTCGAAGTGAAAGATATTCAAACAGTGAATTCCAAACCTGGGAAACTGGAACAGAAGCATGGGAGGCCTTCTCTTTTTCTTTCAGATCCTCGGTTCGGGCAGGAGAGGGCTCACCTTCTAGAACAGCAGAAGGCCCAGTGGATGCAGGAGGAACATCCTTTTGAGGGGATGGCTCTTTCTCAAGAAATTCAGCTTGATCGCTATCATCCTTTACCGAAACTCCAGAATAGCCCCCTTTGTCTCCACCAAGGCCCTGGCCTCCGGAAGGGTCATCATCATTGTCGTCGCCATCGTTATAATTGTCACTTCCTTAATTACCATCATTATCCTTTTCCTCATCAGCGTCATCTATGTCACCCTCCTCCTTAGAGTTAGATTCGATTTCAAAGGAGGGGGCATTAAAAGAAAGGATTTCAACTGCGTTAACTTTCTCCACACCCTCGGTTTCAATACTTTGCTTCATCAGGTTGATTTTGCACATCACTCTTTCGGCTAAGGCATGACAAGTGAAGGAAAGCCAAAGTTAGGAAAATTCTTGTAGTTGTTAGTGTATGCGAGCATAAGGGCATCTTCATAGTTCATTAGCATCATTGGCCCAAGGGTGACATCGACAAATTGAGATACTTGCTGCTTGACATCAGAGAGGGTGCGAACAATATGTTTGAGTGAAGCTCTAGTCTTCTTGAATTTAACTTGAAAAGAAGTGTTCTTAGCAACCAGGCGAGCCATTTCATCTTCCGTATCTTTTAGAGTGAGCTCCATGGCAAGTTTTCAGCAGTAGTAAGTTGGTGTGCCTGCTTCTCTACCTCTAAATCAACCTTGACCTTGGCTATGGAAGCTTTTACTCGCTCCAACTCTGTAGAAGCATCTTTTTTGGTAGCCGTCAAGGAAGATACTTGATTTTTAAGCTTGGAATTTTCCTCTTAGAGCTTGGAGGATCCGACTAAAGACTTTGAAATGTATTCGTTCAAAGCTATCCAACTCCTAGAAAAATAGTGTGAGAAGCGAAACACAAGTTAGCAATTAGAGAAAACCAATGACGATAAGGTCAATTGAGTAAGAGCTTAACAAGAGTTGCTGATTCATTAGAGAGCGTTAATTTCTCACCAAGTCTGGGGTGAAAGAGGGCGAAGAAGAAGAAGTGAATGATTTAGAATGCAAGATTAGCTCGACTAGTTCTTCAAAATTTGTAGATGGAGGAGTAGAAGATGATGACTCCGAAGGAATTTGTTTCATGTAACGAGTTGTCAATAAAGCCAGCTGCATCTGTTCGAGAGCAGCTTGAGAACCAGAAATGGAGATGCGTGCAAAAGGGTCGAGAATAGGTGAAGTTTGCTCTGGTTATCTTTGAGGGCTTCAACAATGGTGCTCTTTGGGACTTATTCAACAGATAGACACTACTCCTCTTCCTCCATATCAATGATTTTAGTGACTTTCTCCGCGGTTGCATGTTCAGGAGACTCCATTAGTTTTCTTTTAAACAAATTCTTAGATTTTGCAAAGGCTACCATGATTGATGTCACTCCGAAAGTTAATAGAAGAGGGGCAGCGTTGCTAGAAGACACTATGACTTGAGAAGAAGCTGGAAATAATTCAAGCAGATGTAAAGTTAATCATAATAATTCAAAGAATTCCAAGGGAAAAAAAGAAAATTCCAAACCAATAATACTAGAAGGGTCGGTACAAATAGGTGACATTGGGGAAAAGTGTTCAACATCTTCCAGGGAGAGAAAGCGTTTTCCGCATGAAGTGTGCAGGACAGAGGGAGGAGTTCCTAAGATGCTCTGTCCCACTGATACAAGAGAGTGATTTCTTAAGTTTGAGAAATTAGAAGCGTCAATCTGTTCCTAATTTGACTTGAAGCCGTAATTAGAGAATCAACTGTCCTTTTTTTGACATCATTGAGCTTCTTGGAAGAGGCACATGATAAAGTAAGAGATTAGTTAATAGAAAATATAAGGTAGGAGAAAGAAGACACAAGACCGGACTTAAGGGGGGAGGCAAAAGTCCGACGAATATTAGCAAAGCACTTGACAAAGAAGAACTGGTTCTCCCAGTCCCTGAATTTGTTGACCACATCTGATATTAACTTCTTATAGGGTTGAATTTGTATATTTGGTTATTGAGATTTCTTAGCCTTGCCAACTTGGTTAAGAAGTTTAGCACTTTAGCATTACGAGAGGGAGCCCAAATTCCAGTGCTAACATCTCTAGAGACAAGAGATGAGTGTAGACGTTTTGAGATAGCTGGATCAGGGCGGTTCCAACAAGAGATAGATAAGAAGATAGGAACTCCAAGAAAGGTAAGAATCCACCATGCCATATGTGGATAGTAGTATTAGAAAAATACTAAGGGTTGTCTACGATGTCAGTTTCCAGAGGAGAGATGGCTTTGATTCAAGTGATTCCAAAATCCCTAAGGATGGCATTAACTTCATCTTGGGATGCAATGGAAGAATGCTTAAAAGTGGCTTCATCTTTCTTGGGAGAACTCATGATTCTTCCAAATGAAAACATTTTAGTTAAAATCCTTGATTATTTATGAATTTGAAATGCATTCAAGAATTAAACAAAGAAATCTACTTAGATAATTCAAACATGAAAACATATATAAAACTTTAAGATTGTGCAAACAGTTGAAGTTAGAAACCAAATAGCTGGAGCTTTCGATAATGTCGAAAGGACAATAGCATTAAGTTTAAACAAGCATATTCGAAAGCCTAACAAAAGTATGTTCCTTGAGCTATCGACAAAGTAAAAAGGATGGGGCATAACATTAATCCATTCATCACTTTTCGACAGCGTTGAAAGCTCTATGGGAGCCTAGATACACTACAAGCATTACCTAAAGCTAAACAAGAAGACCTTTCAACATTGTCAAAACCAATAACCTGAAATCCCTAAGTAAAATATTGATGTTGTCGACATCTAGCCTACCCATTGAAGTTGAAAGGATTCATGTTAAACTCATATATGCTTTGGACATTTCGATAAAGATGGATAGAGAGAACTCTAGGGGGTTTCGAGCTAGAGGCCAAAGGGTTTCGACCTTATCAAAAGCTAAATTTCGAAAGGGCCAAGAGGTTTCGACCTTATCGAAAACTAATGGTTGAAGGGTCAAAGGGTTTCGATTAGGTCGAAACATTTTACAGTCGAATGGGTAGATGCACTCAACTTAGCTACATATCCTTTTGACTAAGTTGATCAAATTGGCACCACAACACCTTTCGACCCAATCGAAAGAAGCTAAGAAAGAAAATCCAACATTGTCATCTCAATCTCTTTTGAAGGGGTAGAAAGATCATTTTATGGCACCAATTTTTCATCTGTACATTTGAAATTTTCAGGTGAAGAATACAAATACTTCTATCTTCCCCAAACCCAATTGCAAATCCAGGATTTCAAAATTTTGTTAAATAAATAAATCGAACCTGTTAAGAAAATGGATTTCAACATGATTTAACTACCTCAATTTCGAAAAATTTTAAATTTAAAATCCATGATTACTAAAGAATAACAATAGTCATAAAGCACTGGAGTAAATTCCATACGAAAAGTAAACCCCATCGATTCATGGCATTGAACCGGGGAGGATCTCTTAAAAAAATGACCTTAGAAAATCGAATCCAACATGCTTATAAAAAGTTAAAAATCGTGCAGCTTAAAATCAAAATCTTGATTGAGAGATATCAAAATTTAAGATTTGCCGTAAAGTACCAAGGATAATAAAAGATAAGAGAAAGAGCATACTTATAAGAAAAGTCTTCCAAGAGCTACCAATCGTTAGATTAGATTTAAATAAACGGCCCATATTTAGCGAGAAGACCAAAGGGTGGGAAACTTATAGGTTTCGACATAGGTGACTTGGAAATTCAAGAGCATCCCTTCGTGGAGGGGGGAAAATGTTACTCCAAAAATCAACCTTTCGACTTAGTCGAAATCATCTTGAGTAGAGGTCAAAGAAGGATAAGAGCAGAAGATTCCAGATAAACCATTTGAAGGAGTCGAAGGAATGCTACTATCAATGATTAATGGCTTCAAGACCTTTCGAAGGGGTCTAAAGGTCCCTCCTCACAGTATCCAGTGAGTTCTTACCTTTCAAAGAAGATGAAGAAGTTGAAGCAAGTATTAGCAACCCCTTCGAAAGCTATAGTAAGCCTTTCAAATCGATCGAAACTAGTATAGTCCCGAAAGGGTTCTACATCATATCAAAACAAGAGCATGGACTACTCAACAACATGAAACCAATGACAGTTGAATCTCTTCGAAATCAATGTAATCAACCTACCGACTGTGTTGAAAGCTCCAAACTAACTTCACTAATAATAAGGAGGCAAAGAACCATCCAGAACACCTTTCGATAGTGTCGAAAGGTGCTATGAAGAAAGCAATACTCAAAGGCGAAAGAATGATAAGGACACCTTTTGATAACATTGAAAGGAGGCATGGTTTTCGATCAGGTCGAAAGGTTAAGAGAGAATGAAGGAATTGCTAGAGCATGATAAGAAGAACAAGTACACCTTTCGACAGCGTCAAAATGATGCATAGCTTTCGATCAGGTCGAAAGGTTCATAACAGCATATAAAGGACACCTTTCGACAACGTCGAAAGGAGGCATAGCTTTCAATCTGGTCAAAAGGTTCATAACAGCATATAAAGGGACACCTTTCGACAATGTCGAAAGGAGGCATAGCTTTTGATCAGGTTGAAAAGCATATAACAATATGTAAAAGGAAAACCTTTCAACCAGGTCGAAAGGTTCACAACAGCATATAAAAGGAGGACCTTTCGACATCGTCGAAAGCAAGGGCATGGAAGATGGACCACTTGGATCGATAAATAAGACCCAAGGGTTACGTTTTGGAGTTTTGATTTCCCTCATTCTAAACTTGTATTTTCTTTAACAAAGCGTTGTAACCCTAATTTGGAGATTATTGATTAAGGAATTTAAAGAGATAAAATTTCTTTAGATGGGAAAAGGGAAGTCTTATGCATTATTGATCTCTTTACTGTTTACGAAAGCTTTTGTTGTATTAACCGTTATATCTCAGGTTTAATCTCATCCAAAGGAACCTAACGACAAAGTCGATAGCTCTTCTGGCCCTAACATATTCTATAGCCTTTCGAAGCTGTCAACTCTGTGATCCGAAGCTTTCGACAAGCTCGAAACCTATTCCTTAAATACCAAAACCTGGACTTACAGATTTAATCCAAAGTAAGTCATTCCCATAGCCTTCTCCAATGTCGAAACCTAACTTTAAAGGATTTAACTCAGAGAATTTCAATCTAATCGAAAGGAAGGCTTTCAAAAGAGATCTCATACTAGCTCAACAGGATCGAAAGGTCAATTAACCCAAAGACCATACCTTTCGACATCGTCGAAAGGTCTGATTTGAGAAATATCAACAAATAAAGCTAAACTTAAAAGTAATTCCTAAGTGAATCAGGCTTACTGTTCGTGCAAAAGATTATCTATCTTTCTTAACATTACTTAGGGGTGTTGATAAGAAATCTTGTTAACAGTGAAGTTCTTCATGATATTTTTGAAATTGATGATAATTTTTAGTTCAAAAACAAAAATTTGCATCCTAAAGCAAGAATTTCGAGTATTCTTTTCCAACAAAGCATAACTTCGAGGATGGAAAATTATAATAACCCGATTTAAAAGGTTTTCAAAGCACTATTGCTATTTATGGTCATTGCAACATAAATTGGTCACAAGTTATTTTGGATGAATTCATTACTAAGAATATCTTTAACATGAGAACACACTCTTTCATAGTATGTATCTCAATAGAATATTCACTTATTTTGGTGTTGACATAAGAGGAGAGGAAACCATTTCTCGAAAAAAAATTCGACAAGCCCAACATCTATCATATGCAAATTTCACGCATATTTGAATCTTATGAAACACTTGTGGGAAAGGAAGATAGTTTGGCTTAGGAAGAGAAGCATGAAATAAGAGAGGAGGGAGATGAAATGGAAATGGAGAAGGAAGAACACGAAGAGGAGGAATATATTTCTTTGGAAAGTATCGAAATTCCATCTCATCCATCCAACAAATAACTTCTCGAAAATCAAGTGAAAATTGTTAATAATCAAAAGAAACTTAAGAAATCATTTTCTAAGAAATTCACTTCTTTTTCCAACAAAGTAGACAAGTATTTTGGAAAGATCATTCGCAAGATCATTGAAAAAGCTTCATCTTCATCCACTTCTTCCTAGTTATATTTCCTTTGATTTCTAATTTTTATTTTGAATTATCTTAGTTTTAGTCCATGTATCTTTATTTATATCTTTGAAATCCAATATACTCATCTACGATCATCTAGGAAATCTATTTCCTTGCTGTTATATATTGTCATCAGTCTTTGGAAATCCATAAAAGTACAATAATTTAGGCTAATTACAAAAATATAGCAAGATATTTATTTTTGTAAAAAATGATACATTTGTCGATATATATACACCTATAATGCAGACATATAACAGGCAGAAACCAATTTTTTTTAAAATAGAATAACTATTAAACACCAATTCATTTCAAATGACTTCTCACCCCTATATAAAGTTATTTACTCCAAACCCTTCAATTGTTCAAGAATATTAATACTTCTATCCTTAGAAATCAAAGAAACGGAGAATTGAGTCAAATGTAGATGATAAAAAAAGAAAAGCATTTCAATGCAATTAGATGGATGATTTATTCATTATCGAAGGCGAACCAACCAATTATCCAGATTGTGCATCAACAAAGACAATGAAGATTGGAACGTAATCAAAGTAGAGCCAACTGGCTTCAAAGTTGGGTAGAAGTTCCGAGGGAAGTTTAAAATAGTTGGTTTGTTTTATTAAGATTTGAATTAAGTTTGTATAATAAAATATTATACTAGAATAACACATACGGAGTGGTGTGAATTGATTTATTTAGGATTAGTTGTGATTTGGCTTGACTTTGGTTTGATATATGTTTGTGTGTTTATAGTGACTTGGATTGATGTGAATGAATGTATGAATTGGATTAAAGTAATTAATAAAATCGGTTCGTGATATTACTTCTTATTTATATGTCAATCTCATATATCGTCCATTTCACTTTTATATATGATATAACACCTTAGTCAGAGGGAGTTGTATATGAGAAAGGGGAGAAATATATATAATATCCGACCATAGTTTAAGGTGGAGTTTTGTACTCAAGAGGTGTTATATAATGTTTTATAAGCATGGTTGTCATCATCAAAATGGAGGATCGTTAGCACCCCAGGAATTGGTTTTGATGGCAACAACCATATGACTTTATAAAAAAATAATAATGTTTTTACTAAGTTATATGTAGTATATAGTGCATGATATTAGACATGTGTTGATTTAGAAGATTGTACACTATCAAGTTCAGATTCAAGAGGCTGATATACAAATACAAGAGTAAGAGATTGAAGACTCATGAGTTTTAAAGATTTAAGATATCAAGATAAGTCATAGAATCATAGATTATTTTGTTAAAACCCTGGTAGCACTTCTTTGATCTCTCTTCCATTTTTCAAAAAAGATTTTTAAATCTGTTCTCTTAATTTGAACGATTTTCAAATATCCTGATTTTCAAAAATGTTATTAAAGAATTCATGTTTTCAAAATAATTTTTCAAATATCTTTTCAAAATTGTTTTCAAATGATTTTTAAACTTATTTTTATTAATAAGTTTATTTTTGAGTAATTAAGTTTTTAAGCATTTTATATTTTAATGTACTTTTAATCTATTATATTTTGATATAGTTTTGCTTTTATGCTTTATAGATATTTATAATATTTAAAAGTATATTTTGACATTTATTAATACATTGATTTTAAATATATTATATTATGTATACCTTTAAAAGAAATTCATATTTAAATGCATTATACATTAAAATATTTCAAAATAATCGTATATAGTTTTCTCATGATTAAAATGTTGGAACTAGGCAATCCCATAGCAAAAGTTGTAGGTGAATTTCAAATTTTTTTACTCCATTGAATCTTTATTGGACCTATGAAGTCTATTCAAGCTAGATTATTTCTAATTTATTTCAAATAATATCATGTATTTTATTTAAATTTAAAATTTTTGAATTATAATATTAACTTTGAGTTTATTTAATTTATATGTACATGTATCGTATACATATATGTGTGTGTGCATGTGTAACATAATAATCCATGGAGAGTATATTATGTTGTATGTAGATGTTGGAATTTACATCGCAATGACATATTAGCTCATTTTGTATGTATTATATGTTGTCTAATATGAGCATATATATATATATATATATTATAATATGAAATATATGTATGAATAAATAAATAAATATATATTATAAAACATATTTAATTATTAAATGTTATAAAATTTTATGTATATATGTGTGCATACATACATACATTTATATATACATACATACGTACGTACGTACATATATGTATGTATGTATCTGTGTGTATTTACTTATTTACACACATACATATAATACTATAATTAATAAGTTAAAACATTTGTATGTGTGTACACAAACATGAATTTATGCACCCACATATATATGAATAATTTTTTTATAATTAAACTTTTAATTTATATATATACACATATTCATAATATACATATATATGAAAGATATATGATAAATGTAAATAAAACCATGGTACAATATATATATATATATATATTTATACATAAAAATAATTTTAAAATTAATTCCAGTTTAAATTAACATAGGTTTTCATAAAAATTAATCACATAATTTTTTTAATTATCTAATAATTAATTAATAGTTTCGGTTACAAAGAATTAATATAAAATATTTCACCTCTAAAAATCAAAATTCAAAAATTGCAAAAATCTAGTATCATAAAATAAAGGTTACAAAAAAGTTTGGGAATTTTTAGAAATAAAATATTATACTTAATAAATTAAATAATATCTAGCCGAAATTAATTTAATTATTAAAAATATCAAATTTTTATAAAAAATCTAATTTTTGAATTTAATATTTTTTCGAGAGTTTCTAAACAGATGTAGTAATTTAAAAAATATAAAATCGAATTTCGTAAACAATAATTATTTTATTTACAGCAAACAATTGGTATAATCAATAAACATTAAGTATAATATATATATATATAATATTTTCAAATTTCATAATTTTTAATATATATAAATAAGTATAAGAAAATTTTCGAGACAATATATACATATTATATGTGTCTATAAGTAATTATATGAGTGAAATACACACACACACACATGTAGATATACATATACATACATACATATATATATATATATATGCATATACATATTAATTAATCATGGTAAACTTTGATTTTGTACAGTAAATTTGATTGTTTATACAAAATTACAATTAGTACAAAAAATTCATACACATAACCAAACTAATTTGTGATGACTACATATATCTATAAAAATTTCAGCTAATCAGATATACAACAATAATATACATGTACATATTTATAATTGCTTAATTATAGATCATAGAATATGATATAATCTCTATAATATTAAATAAATAGTACCAATTGATGGTATAATCTCTAGTATCTCCTGATCCATCAAGTTGATAGTCTGGAATCGCCAACTTCCACTATCGAATAGTTTTATTTCACTTGAATTTGTTTTGAGTTTTAGAGTTTGTTAGGAGCTAAGTTTCGACTAGATGGAAGATGAAGAATTGTAGCCAAAAGAAGAGATTGAGAATAGGTTTAGAGATCCATATTTATAGTTGCACAGGAGAGAAAAATAGGTAGATCAGATTTACCCTTTCTCACTTACTATTAACCATACATCTCCAAGCCCATTACATATGTATTAGCCACCTCTAATCCTTTGCAAAGTTAAAATTTTCAACCTTGATGATGGGCCTCAAACCCATTTAAACCCGAGCCAAATTTACACAATTAAATCTAATTTAATTGCTTATCGATATCGTATATCATCTAATAATTTTATAAATGTTATAAATATATATACAACAATATTTATTTCTAAAGTTATATTCAAATTTCATAATTAATATTTCATAAATATTAATTAATTTAATTAGTTTATAACAATTATATTTCAATTAAATCATTTGGTCTAAAGAGAATTCATCATTTCAGTTGTATGACTCTTGGGTGGTGTGACGTTATGGCCAAATTATCGCTTACTCATTTTTATTAAAATCTCATTTTAGTTTAATAAGCATTACCCGGTTGTGACATTTATTTACGCCAATCCTCTTCGTCAAAACTACATCTCTTTGACTTATGGAATTTGGTAATGGTCAAAATTGCAACATCATCCACATTCAATTTTATAGTCCTAACACAAAATCCTTTCTCAATAACTACAATTATTATTAACCGAAATGCTCTGGAGAGACTTTGGCTTGACTTGAGTTGACCATGATAGTAACGCTATATAACCGAGGAGACGAATCCTCTCTTGGATAGTGCTTCACTTCCAACACATCCACTCGACCCAACTATAGTCACTCGATGGAATACCATGCCATGATTTGACTATAATTAAAGAGGAGCTTTCATATTAAAGGTCTATAGTATTCTAAAGTCAAGAGAACTATGTAAATCAGTCAAATTGATATTTTCTATTTGACCTTAGTTATATTAACCAATATAAAACTATCGAGTCAATTGCTCCATAGTCACCCAATAACTATTAGTACGTAGCATCTATGTACCCCCAACGGCCATGAGTAATACACTCTCTAACTTTTGGAGAGTGTTACGTACTCTACTCTCAACGGATACATCGATATCCAATCTCGACGCATCCTGACTGGGAACATTTAAAATGTTATATTTGTATTCATCATGATAAATTACTTATGGTTACAACATTTTGTAACCACCATCACAAAATATACCATTTATGGATTTTTCTATTAAATATACTATAATTAATTAAATTAATTAATTAATATAACCATATTATACCAAGTATATCAAAAAAACACCTTTTATTTCGAACAAGATTGGTCGGTGGGTTAAACATAAGTAACAAGTTACATAATTGCCCCTGGGGCATACCCCTAACACTATCAATCTCTCACTTGCACTTGAGGTCAATTATGAAATCTTATTTCAACTTCTGAAATCAGTTTTCTTAAAACCAATTGGGTAAGTCGCTTAGTGAATGGGTATGCTATTATGTTTTAGTCATCTACTCTGTCGATTAACTCTCTCCGAAGATGACAAAACTACCCTTATCATGTTGAACAATTCAGAGTATGTCTCTTGACTTCTACTGAGCTCTAAGTTTTATTATGAATTTTATTGTGACATTGTTATCATATAACAATGTTATAGGATTTTCAACATTTGGAGCCACCCTTGGCTCAGTTATAAATTTATGTATTTATGTTTACATACATTGCTTTTATTGTGGCACTATTCAAGTCAATGAATCAGCCACAATCTCTTTTATTTGGAACATTCTTATCTAAACTATTCTTAATATATTATTGATATATTATGCTCAATTTCACTTATGAATTTTGAGATCGAACACTCCTTCATAAGGAGTTCGTTATTTCTGTAAATCTTTCTCCAGTATTTCATAGATACACGAGAACGCCTCAAAAATCCATTAGTGATATCGATCTGGATTTGATATTTTCTTCATGTATTAAATACATAAACAAATCATTATATTGTAGGTAACATAACATATTTGATAATTCCTATTTTCAGTGCATAAGGAAAGTATCTCACATGTTTTGTATTGGATAATTTAATAAGTTTGTGTCATTACATATCGATTTGGAATATTCCTAATATTATTTATACTCACTATAAAAGATATCATTTACAATCCAACTTTGAATATTAAAATAACTAATGTTGACGTTAACACAAGTACATTATTAAAATCAACAACGTTTTGTTTACTTATAGCACAGAAATATCAATGTAACTTTAACGTACTTTCTTATGGGCACATGCTTCATCTACTTCTAATTGACAATTAATCTATTTGATATTTCTACCAAAACACTTGTTCAATTTTGATTCTTAACGAATGGTACTTCCATACCCGTTCTTTGATCATATCCAAACATTCACAATTCCAAGTATCGCTCTCACTGACTTTGAGACACTTTGGTTGTTATATGCAAACAGTCTATCCTAATCATTACTTATAATTTTCTATTTCAACACATATGTACAAAAATACAAAGCCTTGCAAAACATAAATCCGAAATAACTTGAGTACATTGAATAACTGAACTATTACACTAATTTCAACAGATGAAATTTACGAGGTTATTCTTATCAATGTTGCTCATTAAATTCAAACTGCATTAGTCTTTTAAAGACACAATCATGGTCGATGGATCACATCCCTTTGGATACGATTACCAAAACATATCTTGCTAACGTATTTGGAATCCCTTAGGATTTGCACATCACGCCATATCATTGAGTCAATAGTCTTAATGGCTTAATTGATAATTGAGGAATCTCTATTCTCGTTACTGATAAGAAACTCAAAGTTTATCTTCAGTGTGCGATAATGCGTATTACACACTTCAATGCGATGTATTCATTGAGGTTAGGTTAATTTCATTTCATCCCTTGCAGTCAGCTTTATCTTTGGATCATATCCACTTCCATTTTACTACTGATAGTTTCTGAAAGAAACTCCTTCACTATGAAGTTGGTATTTCTTGAAACAACATTTGTTTCTCGGTGCAAAGGAATGGGCTTTCATAACTTTTTTATGAATTGCCTTATATATAACTGATTTTCTTTAATTTACAGAACTTATGTTCAAAACATAGATATGTAATCTAATGACTATTCATCCCAAACTTCTTTTCGAGAGATTCTTACAAGATATCCCATAAACAATTATTACATGTAATCTTTCGGCTCGCACAATCTGCCAAATTCTTGGCCTAGGATATGTTGAGGTCTCTTATAAACCCTCATCTTATATGTTTCGTGAATTATTATTTAGATGAATAACTCTATTTCACTCACAATCTGCCAAATTTTAAACCTCTGCACTACTCTTAAAGTTATGATTTTATAGAAAGAAATTAACTCTATTTTACTCACAATTAATCATACTTTGTCCAACAAAGTTTGATCACTCCTTAGCGATACATCATTATGTATCACATAGAGAATGACTTTTTAGACTAAATCTTTATTCATTTCTATTTACGTTTGGAACTCTTTCCAATAAACTCTCTTATTCGACCAAATCGAATCATTTGTATTGCACGTTATAGTATTTACTTTCATTTTATACTCTACGAGTATATCTTAGAGATACTACATATGTATAAAATATGCATGTCCATGTCGGTGGTAGCTCATCGGTGAATATGATGAAATATGTAGAACCGTATTGGTATTAATAGACTTACGATAGGATACATCTATATGTATCAATCCAAAGAGTTCATCAACTCTTATGATGCACGCACTATATAGATGCATAACCTTTAATTCTTTGATATATAATTAACTAGTATCATATAAATCATAATTATATCATAAAATTATTTTCCAAAACTACGGCTTAGTCTATAATTCCAAAATAACTATAGATAATATTAGATACTTCTGTATTTTTGCAATGCATCACTTTTTCTCTAGTTTTATTTCATGATGAATATTCATATTGAAATATAGTTATGCCTATTATTAGTCAATACCGAAAATAGTCAGTATTTCATAAACAATGTTCTATATGTTTTATGAAAACAATTTTCGTAATTTCATGGAATCAATAAGTGCTATACGGAATGCTACCACTATTTATGCCATGACTATAATAGCATATTAAATTCAAAAGTCCATCATTCACTTAATATAGAATTGTTTATTTCATATACTGCAACTAGTTTACAACAGAGAGTGCTTTGATCAAATATCTTGAACTCAAAGAAACAGATCTCATAGAAAACAATTTGCTATATGAAAATACATTTCAAAATAGAAATCGTGTTTCTCATTTCAATGTAAAGTACTAATTGTTATTATTACATTCTCATTGCTGATGTTAATTTATGAAGTAGAAGTGACTATTCACTTTCTTCATCCTAACCATATCTTAAATTACATCTACTCTAGTACATCCATTTTTCTTTTTAAATGGTTAAACCATCCAAAAGTAAACCCTTACTACAATATCATAATAAACTCTTTGAAAAAGTTTATTCGATTATCCTCAATATTTAAGGGCATCAAATATATTGCACTTTATGTAAACCGATCAAACTGAAATTTCAGCTAATGAGCTCTTAGATTTATGTTGTAGTTTAAGTCCAGTACTACATAAACACAACATGATCCTTTTGTAATGAATCAAATTGAATACTCGATTCCCTTGTAATATATTTTGTTTTGTTTCGAATGAACTATCTTTATCGAAGTATTGTACATAACGAACTATGACCATTCCCATTACAATACTTACATGTGATAGTATATGGATCGAATATCCATTGCCTTGTATCACTTTAGGGTTCGAAAATCATAGAATGAAATACATGGTATCGACGAAATAAAGGTGTAAGCAATTAAATTACGAATGTATTTAGTAGTTGCAAAATTAGGTGTTTGCATAGGTATTGAGATAGTAACATGCAAGAAGCATTTATTAGTAAGCACATGTTATATTTCTATTTGTCAATTTTTGATTCAAGTCATTTGTATATGTCAATTGACAAACATTTTATCAATCATACTAGATGCACAAATTGATCATTGTGGATTATCATAACATTACATAGCCTATGTTCTTATAATATTACAAAGGTTAAATGTTATCATTTATTTTCTAATAAGGCTCCTACTAGTCTTTTATGTTTCACTAACCTTAAGAGAAACATAGAAATTTTCAACTTCACTAGTGGGTGTTAATACTCGCCCGTCTTGAAATTCTAACATTGAGTTTACTCAATGAGTCACAGCTCTACGAATGACTTATAACTCCTTATCATTATATCACATACTACTCCTATCCCATGGTTCCTCGTCCTAATCTCATTTTGACCTTGAGTTTGCTCAACAAACTAAAAGAGATTATTCACTTATGCCTACCATATCTCAAAGGCCTAAGTATAGCTTATGTACCTTGAGTTTGCTCAACAAATACATATAGTTATCTTACCTCGTCTATTCAATATATTAATAATACTACACATAACATCCCTTGCTTAAGTTTACTTAACAACTATGGAGTATGCAAGTACCTTATTAATATACATATGGTAGAGGACAACATTATATTGAATATCATAGGACAACATTATATTGAATATCATAATCTTCAGTATATTATATTGAGTGACATCGACTTATGAAATAACGTGTTTCTTAATAAATACCCTTGTGATTCAAGTGTCAAACTCATTTATAATCACGGTATATGTACAATACCTATGTACTTGTTCCTTAAGTATATTTAGGGTTTCTTTAATGTTCCACATTTAGTTTATACATTCATATTGTATAAGTTTTATTATTGTATATCTTTTATATTTCATATTACTTATATAATAATCTTATGTATAATATTATATAATTATATCTTATTTAAATAATTTTTAATTAATTAACATTTTAATTGAATACATGTTATTTTAATATAAGATTTATATTGAATATTTGTTACATATTATAACTTTTATAGTATTACACAAATATTTTATATATGTGTATATTCATTTAATTAATTAACCTTCAATTAATTTATTTAATCAATAAACCTATAATTAATTTAGTATATAAATAAACTTTTAATTAATTTGTTTAATTAAACTATGTTAAATAAACTGTATTTATTTCAAAATTCAATTCATATACATACATGTATACTTATGTTATTTAAGCATTTTAAAATACCATAACATATATCATAATATATAATACATGCACATATACTTTTATTAATTCACTTATTTAATTAATTTATTTTAATACTCTTATTAATAAATTTTTAAAATTTCAAAATTAGTTTATATAAATTTTCAAACATTTGAAACTTTTTTAATATATTATAACATTTATAATATATGTATATTTTATATTAAATTTAATTTTTAATACAATCATATATTTTTAATTTTCAAACAATTTTTGAAAATTAGTCCAAGGCCTAACAAATTTGGGCTTTTTCTGTTAGGGACAACTTTGGGGCTGTGAGCTCTAATATGGCTAATTAGACCGCATAGGCTATATGGCTCTAATACTATTGTAGGAACCGAACCAGCCAGCCTATAGCTAGGGTGTCAAATGGATATGGTTAGGTATAAATGGGTTGGGTTGAAAATTAACCCAACCCATTTAAAGAAAAAAGTACCCAACCCCTTAAACTCATTTATTAAATGGGTAAACCCAACTCAACCCACAAATTTAATGGATCAACCCAAACCAATCCGTTGAACCATTTTGCACAAAATGGTAGCAAAACTATAAAAGATAAAAAAAATAGTGCAGAAATTACAATAACAGATAACCATAACAGTAATAATCATACATCCAACTATAGTCACTTGATGGAATGTCATGCCATGGTTTGACTATTATCAGAGCAAAGCTTTTGTATTGAAGGTCCATAGTACTTTCAAGTCGAGAGAACTATGTAAATTAGTCAAATCGTTGTTTACTGTTGGACCAACATAAAACTTTTGAGTAAACTGTTCCATAGTTATCTAATAATTAATATGTAACATCTAGGTGCCCCCAATGGCCATGAGTAATATTTTGCCCAACATTTGGAGAGCGTTACATACTCTAGTCTCAATGGATACATCAATATCCAGTCTCGATGTTGCTTGATTGGGAACATTTAAAATGGTATATTTATATTCATTGTGATAAATTTCTCAGGATTACAACACTTCGTAAATACAATCACAAAATATACCATTTGTGGAATTTCTATCAAAATATACTTTAATTAGATTAATTAATTAATATAACCACATTACATTAAGTATATAGTAGAAAGAAAACACCTTTAATTTCGAACAAGATTGATCAACGAGTTAGATATATGGAATAAATTACATAAATGCCCATTGGGCATTGTAAAGACCCAGAATTTAGGTATTTGAAATTGGAATAGTTAACATATTTTAAACATGGAAAGTTAATTTCATAGATTTAACAACTTGAATTTCAAAAATAGTGATTTATTGAATAACTTAATTGTTAAAATTTAATAATTGAAATCGTTTAAATAATTTAAATCTTGGATTTTAATTGGATAAAAAATGATTTAAAGGCTTATTAAATTCTATTTATAAAGACGAAGACAATAAAGCTTTTAAATCTGATTTAGAAGTGATTTAACTAATTTTTGAAATAACTCGTTTAAACTAACATATAAAAATAGCCTTCCGGGGTATCGTTTAGAATTTCGACGAAACCAGTTCTATTGGATCCACAATAGTGTATTATTATTGGATTTTTAATTTTGTAGCATTTGGAGTTACCGTTACGGGATAGAAATGCGTTGAAATTAATATCGAAAATTTAATATAAAATTGGATTCAAAAAGCAATCTTTTGCATATGATCGAATTAGGGCTCGAAACTAGTTCCATTGCATTGGAATAGGGGAATAACATTTGGAGTGCTAGGTGGCATGTCTTGAAAGGGGGTTCAGGATTTTAAGCTATTATAAACGAGATATTTTTGAAATTTTAATACTACTTTTAAATCCAGAGTCAACCCCTACAGCTTCTATTCTTTCACATCCGCCATCCTACTCCTGTGCTTCGTTCTCCTCTTTTATAAACGCTCTTCCCACTTATTCGATGATCAAAACAAAAAAAGAAAAAAAAGATTCAAATTAAAATAAAACAAAAATCTAAATATGAAATGTTGGATCATTGAGTTAGATATAAGTCGATCTTCAAATTGATGGGTTTTGGAAGGTTGTAGTCGAGATTATGAGTTCAACAGGTTAATGGTCGAGCCAAGGGTTGGCATTTTCCACCATTTGAAGTGGTATCAGACCACGTCGTCGATGGCATTGGGCTTAGGCAAAGTAGACGAGCAGGTGGTGGTATTTAGGGTAGGTGCAGTTCACTATTTAACATTGCAATAATTGGTTTGTCGTCGACTGGATGTGTTGCGACAGCACCAAGGGCTGCGAATGTGAAATTGGCGGCATAGGTAGACTCATAGTGATGCGTGTAATCGGTTAGCAATGGATGAGCGGTCTAAGGTGAAGGGTGTCGATTTGCGATTTTGTGATGACCGTGGGTAGGGCATGGTGTCGCTTTTCATAGGGAGGCATCAAAGGTGTTGAATTTGTAGTGGTCGAGTTCAGTTCAGAAAGTGGAGTCCGATGGCATGATTGGTTTTGGATTTAACAGGATAGGCTACCGTATCACTGTTAAGACGTGCACACAGGATAGGTTCATGTATCAGCAGTGAGGCCGAAGAGAAGAAGATGATTATATTTGTAAGGGTAATTAGTTTTTAAGTAGTAATTAAGTTAATTAATTAATTTATATAAGTCGTTATTCTTATAGATATGGTATCTTCCTAATATGATGTCAAAATGGAACGAAACAAGTTGCATTGCATTCGTATCTGAAATATCTACGCTTATGAATTGGGTTGGAGTCATTTGGAGCCAACAGAAATTGATGTTAAAATCGAAAGGCTGTTCTATTTTAATTTAAACGAAACACTTCAGCGACGACTATAATCAATGTGAGTAAATCTCACTTATTTGGATAACTAATTTTACTTTAAATTGTTATAAATTATTTATTGGCTGATTGGATAAATTTATAAATTATTATCTGTTTTTATTATATTATCTATAGTAGTGTGTGTGTGTATTAGTAGTTGGATATACTTCCCATCGATCGGAACGGATGTGACACTATGCCCCCTGCATAATAGCGGATGACCCTATATTACCGCGATATCCCGCCTCGTAGTGGGATTGGTATTTTATGTTATATAACATCTGTGGTTACAGGAAAGCAAGTTAAGGGATCCAACTGGATTCCTCAAAATTGTTGATTTTGATTTCATATATTGTGATATCTGAAGTGTTAGAATAATCTGTCATAGATTATGTTATGACTTGATTATTGGATGCTATAGTAGCACTGGCCTTAATTTTGTACTATGAATACCATAAATAATATTTTTGATTTTAAAACTGGAATTCAACGGCGATTTGGAAATGGAAATATTTATATTGAATTTTGGGATTATTTAAAAGGGGAATTGATTTAGATAAATTAAATTAATTAACTTTGGATATTTATTTAGCTATTCCATAAAATGGTTTCAAATAGAGTTATTTTGGAAAATTTTAAACAATGGATTTTAAATAAGGTTCTTAAAAATATGAAATGAGAGTCCAAATCTAGATATTGATTGACTTTGGAGTATAGTTTTGATTATATAAGAAATAGATTTATAAATGGAATTTTAATTAGGAATCGATTTATAAATGGATTTTTGTAATAGGAACCTGTTATAAACTGGAAATAAGTTTATAAAATTTATAAACAATGATGTGGAATAATTATCATTTGATAAATTGAAAATATAAATTCATAATGAGAATTTATATTGTGATATGTAAATCGGTTAGTAGGAATAATGGATCATATTTGGAATTTGAAAAACAGTTATGAAATTGGAAACGTAAATCGAGCCGTGATAAATCGAGAGAGATTTATAAATATAAAATTGGGTATACTGGAATTTAAAAATATACGGTTATCATGAAGTGAAGTTTGTTTTAAAGGTATTTTATTTATTAAACTAGGTAGTTTGAAAACTGTTGTCCGTATCAAAATATTTTGGAAAGTTTGTTTTCAAATGTTTAATATTAGTGGGAATGAACTTTAAATCTTGATAATAAGCTTTGTATTTCGATTAGTTTTATATAAAGTGAAATTGGAAATGAGTCATTGGTGATTATTTAAAAGATTTTTTATGTTTTGAATGATTACTTAAACTTGCTTTGAAAATAAATTATTTTCTTGGAAATATTTATTATTTTACGTAGAATTTAGAAGTAAGAAATCAGGATTTATTTGTAAATACTCTTGAGCTTGGTAAACCAGGTTTATTTTATGGAAAGATTTGACAAGAGAAATCTTATAAAGGAATTCTGGAAATTTATGAGAATTTCCAAAAAAATGTTAGATATGGGAACTTCAAAAATGAATCTGAATTCATAAAAGGAGTTATAAATTATTAGTTGGATTATAGATAAGTATAATTGATAATTTCTTTGAAATTGTAAAAAGAATTGGAAATAAATTCTGATAATTTATAAAATAAGCTGTAATGGATTGAGAATTTGCAAATGAATTTGTAAATGTTTATTAAGTGGTAAAATGCGAAAAATCCTCTTTTGTTTGTAATTATACTTGTGGAATCGAGATAAGCTATGGAAATTTAATAAGTGTTGATATTAGAAATAGTTTCGGAAAAATAAATTGTAATATTTTCCTAAGTATTGGAGTGGAAGGTTTTGGAAGTATATTAACTATGAAAGGACTTACATAGAAATATTTTTCTAAGTTATGGATTATAAACTGAAATTGGAAATATTGACAAGGGATGATATAGTTTAGAAATATCATGTTAGGGATATAAGTATTTGAAATCGTCTTTAAATATTGAAATACTGGAAGAGTTTTAAATATATATCTTTGTAAAGATATTTTGAAATGAATGTTTTGAAAGATTTATAATATGTGCTTAATGACTGCTTATGTCGTAACTTGATAGTTATCTAACCAACTATCAAATTTGGCCAAATTCGTTGATCGTTCGTAGAGACCGAGATCAGATTTAATTTTCGAAAACCACTTCGATTCGATTTGTACGTTACTAATTGTGATATCATAAAGCTGATGAAGACGGTGATTTTTGAAGAGATTGGTTTGTTCAAATGCAGAACAACTTGTATGGATGAGTATTGTCACTGCATTATGGGATTGCTATTCAAAAAGGTAAACGTAGCCTCAAGCTTCATCAACTGGGAAATGACTAAAACAAGGAATGCGGCAGGGCTAAATGGGTCGCTCCTATTAGGGTATGTCATCATCTTTTTCTAGATTTACCCTATTATTATAGATTTGGCTGTGCATAAGAGATCTCGATTAAGGTTGGAAGACCGGGATGATAACATATTCGGTACTTCTAGACAAGTGGTAGGCCGGTTCTGTGTGGTAGGGTACAAGATGTTCTTGTCAGACCGGGGTGCATTGATCTAAAGATGCACTCATCGGAGCTAGTTCCTTACTTGGTCATAGTATGAAATCCATTCTCCAATACGTGCCTTTACAGTTTTTATTTTAGAGCCTAGTATGATGGAATTTAATTAATTTAAAATTTTCGGCTATTTAATAAGTATTTGTACTTAGACACTGTTATAATATCATCAGATTTTCTATAAAAGCATTTCGGTTATCGTAAGGTAAAAACACATCGTATATATGTGTGGCGTGACCTTATGAGATACCTTTGTATTCAAAGGATTTTGATAACGGTAATAATTCAAATTGAGTGTGTTTTTCCACGCTGGTTTTCCAAACTGACTCGGGTGTTATTTATTATGATGCTCGGGTCAGATTGGGTATTACAGATTCAGGTTAGGATGCTATGATGATCAAGAGACGAGCTAGAGGATTTCATACATAATTCACGTACTTGATTATATTCTGCTATGTGTATCAGGCTGTATATACAGTAGGGGACAAGTGATAATAACTGTCCATATTGACTTGTTGATTGTTGTACTCTGATGATTGTATGTATATTAATAGTTGCAGTTTCTTTTATATAAAGATTTGTATTTATCTATTATATGTTGTTTCACTGCGATTTTGGGATTCTACACTATTTTTTCTGTTTTCTTCTTATCTTCTTTCTTTTCTCTAATAATTAGGTTTCTGACATTTGATTGCTCGGCATGTAATACAATGGACGCACTATTGTCGATTTTCGAGGGTCGAAAATCTGATTAGTTATAGGCATACCCCTTGCTCTATCATAAAATGTGTATAAACTAAGTTTAAGTGATTTTACAAACTATCAAATATTTTACAAAATTTAACATTTTCAAAACAACTTTTACTTAATGGTTTTCAAAATTACAAAGGGTATTGTAACATTCTAAAATTTTCGACTTTCGAAAATTCAACATCGACACTCACTTTATCGACTGCCGAATATCGAAGGCCGAAAACCGAGATGTTATGGGTTTTAAAAAGAATTAAGAAAAAGAAAGAAGAGAGAAGAGAAGATAGAAAAAGAAAAATAGAGGGAAAAGAAGATAGACAATTTTTTTTAGAAAACAGAGAATTAGAAAAACAGAAGATAGAAAATTTTAAAAATAGAACGGAACAGAAAGAAATAACAGAACAACAACAGAATCTCACAATTCGCAGCGGAACAACATATAATAATAAATGAATAATCTTTAACAAAAAACTATATCAGTTATTACATTACATTTCATTACATTACATCATATCATCAGAGTGTACAACAACATACAACAACAAACAATGCAGCGGAAAAAGAAATACTATATAAACTAGTAATACGCCATGCCATCCAGCTTGCCTCCAGCAACTCCAGAATATCCAGAATATCCTGATAAACCTAACTCTTAACTGCCCGTGTGGAAATTGGTGGGCACCCAGAGTTTAGGAAGGAAAACAATAAACTCCGAGTCAGTCATGTGACTGGTGTGAGAACTCAAAACAGTTTATTTACTTTAAAATCAAAATAGAGGAATATTTTTAAATCAATTCGCAATGCTTTTAAAAATGAGACTACCATAAGGCCTCCCGCACACACACACATGCAAACGCAGAATCGGAGGAGATTTCTCCTTATGATAGTCAAAGATGCTTGATACGCATTTTAAATAACATTTGATATTATTACTAGTGCATAGTGTAGGAAAATATTTCGAAAATAAAGATATAAATCTTAGCCAACATACGACCATTATCGTATGCCTACTATAGCTACTATCCAAACAGTGGTGACCACCATAAGTGAATAGCAGGTTCTACAACTAAAACCGTAAAAGTTTCGTATTGGGAATTGGATTTCCAACAAATGGTCAGGCCAAGGAACTTCCCATTGCCACATGAGAATGCCTCTGGATGGACATCCCTGAGAACCAAACCGGATCTCTACCAACACAAGGCCGGGTTACCCCTAACTGAGTAACAACTGACCGAATATGCCATCCCCCGGTCCTTTGGGACCTTTATCCGAGAGCGCTCTCTAATCAATTCACACAATCATAAAAACAAAGTGTTTCAACATGAGTAAGTATCTGGGCTCCATACCATGATACCACCCTTTTCCAGAAGGAAATGCACATATCCTAAAGGGTGCTACCCCTCATAACCTTGCTGCTTCTTTCCTGTTTTGACCATTTCCGGGAAGTGAGGCTCGACGAAGTCACGTCCACAAAAACATACTTTATACAAAAGCCATGCTTTGGGTCAACAAATGATCAACACAATGATCACTAAGATAGACGATCAAATAAATGATCCTATCACAAATAATCAACACAATGATCATTTCAGCATCACTCAGCATGTCACATTACCAAATTGGGAATATATCGCTGATAACTCCAACTATATAACCTTTGAGCACATACGTCTCAAAGAAGGGTGTTAAGCAAAAAGAATAAATTCTCCGCCACCAACAGAAATATATTTGAAAGAAATCGGCTTTATATCTCAACTTGTAATGTCAGACATACAATCCATACAAGTCTGTTCCGGGCTCGAACAAAACCGAAGGCACTTCTTACGAAGCCCTTGCAATCCGGATATTCACAATCCTGATCGGATTTCCCATCACTTATGGAATCTCTATACCAGGAGCTACCCAGTGCAGAGACAATCGATAGGTCATCCTATCGCTCTCGCAAATACTCGGTCTTCAACACCGATCTTCAATGCAATTCACAACGACGTATCACATATTCGGAATGGGTTATACGACCCCATGGTCCTTTCCCGGTTAACCCGAATAGTGAGCGCTTATTCAAAAATAAGTGTGGCATTCAAATTCAATCAATTCACATCAAATACCCATTCAAAGGGAAATATTGATAGTCGGTTATTGAACTATCAATGGATATGCACACATCACCAGTTTCCAAATAATTTTCCAAATTATTTATTTTCCAAAATATCTTCACTAGATATATAATTTCAATATTTCAAAAATAAATCAATATTTATTTTTAAACAAATTCCACCTTCTTTTATAAATTCACTGGTGAATTTACATTCCAAAGTATTAATGAATATACGACTTCAATTCGATTTATAATATTCATTTTCAATTTATCTTCAAAAAGATAAATTCTCTAATATTCACTTTATATTGGAAAAACATTTCCATACTTATTTATTCATAAGTAATTCACATTTTTTATTTATTTTCAACACTTGGAAAATATTCAATATACTTAAATCGAGATTAAGTATATATTTCATTCTTTTAAGGAAATCATTCACTTAAACATATTTATTTGGGTCAAAACGAATGTTGCGTAAAACATCGTTACAACGTCCCAAAATCACTAGTATAGGGATTCGAAATTAAATAGATATATAAATCCCAATACTATACTAAACATTTCCTTTCGGAAATCATTTACTATAACAACAGTGTTATAGTCCACCATTTCCTTTTATTTCACGAAACATCTATTTCAACAATGAATGTTGAAATCTATGGTTTCGAATCTCAACACCTTTTAAAGCATCGTTAGATCGTTTTAATTCTGTTTAAAATATCACATTCTAAAACATTTTCTTTAACATGTTATTCACTATTCAAAAACGTGAATATACCATGTTCACAAATTCCATTATTTCTATTCTTTTTAACTTAAAGGATTATTCACTGTTTACAACGTGAATATAACTCCATTAATAGGTTATAACAATTAACTTATCAAAATAAGTCGTTTGCGAATGTATAAAACAACGTTTATAAATTCCATATTTATTTATTTATAAAAACTTCCTTTTTATAAATTCCTTTATTAACCTATTCCAGTTTATAATTAAATTATAAACTAAACGTTCACATTATAAGTTAATTACTTATAAACGATTATTTTACAAAATCGTTCTTTTAAAGACTTTCCAAACCATAAATCTTATAACTTATAAGATTCATTTATTTAACAAAATTTATTCTTCAAATAACTTCACAAATTTATAAATCTTACTATTTATAAATTTCATTTATAACTTCACCATTTATAATTCTATAAATTTCATTCTATTATGAAATTCATTTTCACTTAATTCAAACACTTATAAAAACTCGTTTTATAAGTCAATATTTCAATTTATAAATATCCATTTATAAATCTCTTAATATAAATCAATTAATATTATTCTTTAAAACATCTTTAATTTCCTTTATAATTTCACCATTCTGATTTATAAAATAACCAAATTTTATAAATCTTACATTCAACTTTTATAATAAATTCAAAAATCCAATTTAACTATTTTATAAAATCATTGATCCATATTTCTCAAAAATCAACTTTTAACCGTATTTCTAAAAATCAGCTTTTTAACCATATTTCACAAAACCCATAATTTTATAACTTTAAAAATTATAGCGTTTAATTATTTAAAATGGATCAATTTCAAAAATAAAGTATATTTTCAAAAATCACTTTAAAAATCATTTTAAAATCCCAAAATCTGGGTCCAATGATGCTACACATCAAATAGTCAATCACGACTACAACGATCCATCATATATCGATATGATAATCCATCAAATATCAAAATATCTGAAATCAAATAAAAACTGTTGAGGAATCCAGTTGGATCCCTCCAATCTGTTTCCTGCATCCAAAAACATTAGCACAATACCAATTTCGCTCCAGTACGAAATTATCGCGGTATATGTTCTTATTAAATATTATCCGCTTAATAACGGCGCAATAGGGTCTCATCCGCAAAAAATACGGGAAATCAATCAACTGCAATATATACATATGCCAATATATATATATTGATATTATATATAATACCAATTTCACTGTTTATGAAATATTCGCGGTATATGTTTATATTAAATAACATCCGCTTACTAACGGCGTATAATGTCTATTTTAACAATCAATAGATATTCAATCAACATTCAAACATGTATTCAAATATTTTAAATCTAACTATTTAAAATAAAAATCGAAACTGATTCGATTGAGTGAGAAATTCTCACCTTGGTTTTAATTTCCGTTTTAGCTTTTATTTCGAATAAAATTAAACGCGCGTTTAATTTTACCCGAAATTCTCACTAACTCCAAACGACTCCAAACCAACTCCATCGCGTAGTGCTCGTCCATACGATTCCAACGCAACTGAGTTTGCATTTTTTCGACCTCGTATGAAAAAGATATGAATTTTTGAAGTTTAAACACGACTTAACTTACTAATTACAACATAACTTAATTAATTTTCAACCTCAATCAAACTAGAGCCACTGGATCCCACACCATGCAATCACCACCGCCTATCTCTTCTTCCCCAACACTCACGTAACCTACAGGTTGAGGCCGCACTTATGAACCCAATACAAGAAACTAGGGTTTCAAATTACTCCCCCGATACTCGACGAAATTCGATCACACCAACGCCAACGCGAAGCCCTCGACCTAAGCTATGTTCGGCCCCAAGCCTGTTGAACTCGGCCTCACCCTCCTCCTCGTTTTGCGTGCACAGGCCGGCCACTTCATGGCATGATTCCCGTTGATCCGTGAAGCCATTCGCGATCTCCACCGTTCACATTGAAGCTCTCGTTGTGATCTTCATCTTTGTAGTTGAATGTTTTAGCCAAAACTTGATGGATTGAGAGATCAAAGGGAAAGAATGTTGAGCATTTCTGGCCATTGGACCTGGTGGAGGCGGCTAGGGTTTCATGTTGTTATTTTTTTTTTTTTTAATTATGAAGGGGTAGGGTGCATATTTATAGAGAAACGAACGACACTATTCACCCGGAAATTCCGAACTCCGATTAGACGCCGTAACCAGCGTTTCTAAGGTTTACCCCGCGTTCCGGACACAATGGAACATGTTTCGGAAGCTAATTCGGACATATGTGCGAGTTATGGCTACAAACGCTCAATTTAAATTAAACCGATTTAAATCGATTTCTAGGCGTTTTAATTTGTACCGGACAAACGGTAAATCCAATTGACTTGAAATTTGAAACCTTACAATAATATCACATTACGGATCCGATGAAACTGGTTTCGTCGAAATCCGAGACTTTTTGAAAAATGGCTATTTTGACTCGCCAAATTTAAATTAAAAATAAATCGATGCGTTTCGAGCTGCCACGATCAAACGATAACTCCGATTGACACGAAAATTGAAATCCGGTAATAACTAACTATTACGGATCCAATGAAACTAGTTTCGTTCAATTCTGAGACTGTTCAAAAATTGGCTATTTTACAGTCGATAATTAAATATTAAAATATTCAATTTTCACAAATTAACTTTTAATTCGATTTTAAAAGTTCTAAAATATTTCTATAACTCCAGTATGATTAAATAAAATTTTCCAAATTATTTACAATCATTTTTAACTCAATTTTCAATTATTTTCATAATTTAACATATTAAATTATCGATTTAATTATCCAATTAAATCCAATAATTCAAAATAAAATTTATTCGACTTATAAATTCACTTATTAATATCTAAAATTAATTAAATATTCAAATTTTAATTAATAAAAATTCTGGGTCGTTACAGGTATCCCCATAATGTAATTCGACATATAGGCCGGGAATTTTAAAATTCTAATTTGAATGAAAGTGCCTTTTTGTCTTTTCAGGATGGACATGACTGTTGTTTCTCTATAAATTGGGTTTTTCAAATGAATTTTTATTAACTACTTTCTCACGTTTTCCCTTTTTTACTCGCTCGAATTATAAAAGAAAATCTACTCAAAATCTTCCCAAATTCAACCAGAATCAAATTCAAACTTTATTGGTTTGATTTTCTGTTGCTTATTCTTCGATCTCGCTCAATCAAATCAAGATCAAAGTGCTATTCAAGAGGTTATATGATCAATTGTAATTAAGATCAAGAAATTGAGTCTGTAATTATATTTAATCACATTCTTATACTCTTGGGTGCGCGTAGTGTCCTAGAAATCCAAATGGTTGTGCTTATGTCCCGTCTGAATAAGTGGGTGTGCTTGTTGTCTCGTTTGAATCCAAGTGGGTGCATTGATGTCTCGCCTGAATCCAGTTAATGTTCCCAGAGCCTGGAAGATCTAGCGGGTTTGTCTTGTAGCTTTGAAATTTAGATTGTATTGACTTTGATATTTGAAAAGAAACATGTACAAGAAATTATACGGAACTGAATATCGAATAACTCCAAACCAGTATAAAAATTATGGTGTGATCACTCCAACTCTTTACTCTTTACTTCTACTACATTTATATATGTCAGTGTTTGCATCTGTGATTATTGATATTGCATTGTTTAATTATTTTCTTAAAATAATTTTAAAAGATTTACAAAAATCAGTAAACACTATTCAATCCCCCTGTAGTGTTATATTAGCCTTAAGATCCATCTTCCGCAAATTAATAAAAAACTCCAAACACTGTCACACCTAAATCCGTAGGCATCATCGCAAAGCTCATGCCAATACGAAGTCAAAAAATCAAACAACGTCGATTATCGTTGCCTAGATCTCTCGAAATAATTAATATAAGCAAAGAAAATGGTGGATCCAAGCAAAACTTTTAAAGGAAGAGAAAGAGCGAATTAATAATTAAGTTTTTAAGTTGATGATGTATTTATAGAAAATAATATTATCTTGTATTCTCTTAAATTTTTCATTACGTGTGTCGAGAACACATGAACACAGAGCACATCCGATCATCATGAAACTCATCGATGTACCACAATTCGTTATTCCAGACTAATGACACGAGTTTCGTCAAAATCAGGGACTCTGCCTTTGGGTGATTATTTCAGATGTTAGTTATAACAAATTATTACTAAAGCAAATTTAATCACTTTTGATTCTAGATTAAAAGTTTATAATAATCATTTATTATTTAAAGAGAATTTAAATAAGGTTTTGAAAATATTGTATTGGCACTTTTTTAAAATAATTTCGTTATTTAATTATAAGCCATTCGAAAATCTGGGTCATTACATTCTCTGGGCATTACATTCTCCCCTCTAAGAATATTTTTTCCTCGAAATACTAACACAAGCAACAATCACATATCAATACCCAATGGTATTGCAATCAGTAGCATTCAAGGGAACAATCACATAACAATACGATACAGTACTGCAATCACTAGCAAACAAGCTCATTGTAACAACCCGTAAATTTTAGTTGGTTTTAATAACGTAATTAACTGAATTTTTGTGAAAATTTAAATATTAATATTTGAAAATAAAACTTTAATATTTGGAATACGTCTTCTTAAACATAGCAACTGGTAAATTTTTATCAGATAGTATGAAAGTTTATTTTCTTGTGTAATTTTATTTCAATTTAAATCAGTTAACATTTGATGATAATAAAATAGTTTTCGAACCCAAATATTTTTGTATAATAAATTTGAAAATCATCTTCTGAGTGAGAAAGTCATATTTTGTTTCTCCAAAATTGGACTTCTATTGCTCCGTTACCTTATTTCTGATGTTTTAGCAGCATTCTCGGTACCGATTACCGACTTTTGATAGGATGATTGTACCACCGAAATCTATTTACCATTTTGATTACCTCGTCTTGATGATCTCTACAGTATACTAACAGTTATTAAATATTTGTTTTGAAATAAAGTAATAGAATAATAATAAAAATTTACTCTTCATTTCTGTTATTTTAAGATGGTTCTGATTCGTTTTATCAATTCCTTGTACCAGCTTGTCCATTGAATTCGTTCCAATCTTAACTTGCTTTGAATTCGTGTTTGGAACCATAACCCATCTCATTCTCATTCATCTCTATCCTCAAAAGATGAGAAATCACTTACGATTAATGCTCTTATATTTATTAAATTTCATTTCAATTGAAACAACAATTGAAATATACTGTTGTTGGTTATTTACATTGCTATATATATGCTATTATCAGTAGTTGTTCACCTATGGGCTATGACACCATATCCTGTTGTTTATATTATATTTTTACTGATGATATATGCCTGTTATTATTATCATCATATCTGTTATCACTCTGCAAGTTTCCTGTTAGTATAGAATTACATATGGGTTGAAACGATACATACCCGAACGATTTGTAGAATAGGAGAAAATCATTATGGGTTGAAATGATAAACCCAAGCGATTTACATTGAATTGAATTTGGGATTATGGGTTGAAATAATATATGCCCGTATCTAGTTAAATTACGGATTGAAATGATAAATATCTGTATCACTTGACCACGGGATAGCAAATTATATACAGATACCGCGGTCTATGTATAAATATTTTGAAATGATTTCTATGGTTTTGAATGGAAAAATATATATGGTTTTATTTAATATTGAAATTATTTTATATGTAAACACGTTTTAATATAAAATAGATTTAATAATAAGCTTTAATGTAATAAAGTTTGATTTAATTAATATATAATATATGTTTAAGTATTATTTAAATTTTTATTTTAAAACTAGATTTTTTTTATGATTTTATAAGTTAAGGTTGAGAAGATAAATTTGAATTTAATTGAAATTAAAATTAATTAAGAATTTTATTTAGTTAAATCGATTTGAAATTTATTGAATTTGAGATTTTAAAGGATATGATTTTATAACTTGATTTTTGTTTAAAGTGATTAAATGAATATTTCATGCTTAAACAAATTGAAGGAAATATTTGGTAAAATGTAATTTAAGGTTATTTAAATAATGTTGAATTTATTAAGTGAATATTTCAAGACTAAATAGTAATGAAGTTAAATCAAGATCTATATGAAACTGTTAGATTTAGTTTTGAAAATGTTGAATATTTAAAGCTTTGAAATATATTGAAATTTAGTGGTTTATTTTGTGTTTCATATCTGTATTTGAAATCGATATAATTTGAATTTGTTTATTTAGAAACTGAACTGAAATTGATTAATTGAGATTGAATTAAATTAGAATTTGGAATTCGAGATGATTTGAATCGATTTGTGAAATTTGAGGAAATTATAAATATTGTACTTTATAAATTATTTAATCTATATACTATTTTAATATAAAACATTTTTAATGTACTAACTATTTTAATATAAACTATTTTAATATAAACTATTTTATTTATAAACTATTTTAATTTATATACTATTATTAAACTGTTTAAGTGGTGGAAGTTATGATTTTAGAGTTATGGTTTTCTAAAGAAGTATGGTTTCAAAGTGTTTTGGGTTTCGAAAGTGTTGTAGCTTTGAAAGTGTTATAATTTGGAAACAAATATATTTGACATGGAAATGATATTTTCGTTTTGAACTATAAATTATTTTTAGATGACCATAGTGTTATAATGACGTTTAGTTGTTAATAGCGTATATCTCTACATTGTCGATAGTTCCACGTAGCCTTAGAGGATGGTTATCTCAAACATCCTTTGAGTTACTTGTATCTCAGTTGATATTTCACTTGAGCTAGATTTATTGATATATGAATGTTAATCATGACTCGAGTGTTTTGTGTTTTTCTTTACGCTCGGGTCAGACTGAGTGATACAACATTTGAGACTCACATTTGGTGTTTGGAACTTCGCTTGGAGATCCAATTATCGACTTAGCTTTCAGCTTTTCCAGTTGATTTGTTTAGAGATGTCATCAGTCTATATTTGAGATATTCTATTGTATTTTATTTTAAACTCTTTTGTTTATATAGTAGCTTCATGAACTACTATTTATCTATTCTTCTACTAATCTGTGTCTGTGATTTTGTGATTGATTTATTTAATGTATATGTCGAGTTTTTCCAAATTTAAATTTACAATTTGATATTTTGAGCAATTCAAGTCTGACATGTATGGATGCGAATGGTTAAAATACAGGCCGTTATAGTTGGTATCAGAGCTCTGGTTTTTGGCAAAACTTAGCATATGGAGTAAATTCAATTACAGAATCACCTTCGTTCGAGCTTGAATTCCTTTCTCCTTGATTCGATTTCCTTTGAATTTGGGAACGCTCTCACCTGTTTTTAAATCCATTTTTGTCTCCCCTATTTGTATTCTTTTGATTTTGGAGCATTCCATAACTCCACTTCGAATGATCTCTATAAAAATTGGCGATCTCGCCAATCTTTGAATGATTTGTAAAGGGGTGAAACTCCTTTACAATTGGCATTAATTCACCGGAGATCTCTATATCCTCGGTCTAGATGCTAATATCTCTTGCTATGCCGAATTCTATCTCTGGCGATTGAATGTCGATTTTCCTTAGAACTCCACGTTGATCATATTCCCGAAGTCATGGTTGACCCGGTTAAGGTCGCCCATGATTTATAAAAGTATATCCATCTTCTATTTTGCGATTATCTCATCTTCGTTGAGCCTATCTTCGAATCAGAATTCTATTTGATTAGAGTTCCTCTAATTTGAATCTCTATCTTTGTTTTGAAATCCATTCTTGAATCATCCTTTGAAAAATCATGTTTGTTTGTATTTTAGAAATTGTTTTATATATCAAAATTATGATTTTGATAAGTACGATTATATTTTATAAATAAAAGTGAAAATGTTTTCGATAAGGACTATACACCTTTTAAAAAAAGAATTTGAAGTTCTGAAAGGATTTGAGGTTTTGAAAATTATATAAGAAATTGATTTATATAAAAATGATTATAACTGAAGGGTTTTTAATTTGAAATTCGAGAAATTGAGCTTCAATATTTTCAAATTGGTTTTAAGATTTTGAAAATATATAATAATACAATTTGAATGTATTTTCCGAATTAGAAACGTTTCAAATGATTTCAAATTAGTTCCAATGATTTCGAAGAAATTTCAAAAATGTTATCAAGAAAATAGACGTCCAGAACTCACTTATGTCGCTGGAGAATAATTTCGGTGATGAGTGCACGCATCATTGACATTGATTTTTGAGTTTCAAATGGGGTCGAGGCCACTTTAGTAGCTTTGTTATGCGATTGATTTTGTGAAACAAATTTTGATTTCAAATTCCGAAGCATGATTTGATATTCGAAAGATATATGTATATATATTTGAACAATTTAAAGTGAGCTGATGTTCAATCCTCGAGTTTCGGATTTGATTTGGTATAACCCTTTCTATTGAAATTAATTTATTGATTGTTTGCTGATTTCCAACTCTTGGATTGGAAATTTGATTTCTTCGATTATTTTGAACGTTCGAACACTTCCAAATTGAGGTTTAATTTTTAAAGCTAAGTAAATTCGAAAAGTATAAATTATTTGATAAAGTATATAAGTTTAGTTTTGTATGTTTAAGTATGAAGTCATATGATTTAAATAAGTTTGAAACTATTTTGTTAAGTAAATGAATAAGACTATTTTGAATTGTACTAATATGAAATTTAGTTTTGAAATGTTTTAAATAAAATCTAGTTTTAAATGTTTTTAACTTAGTAACATCTTTTATAAAACTATATATATATATATATATATAGAGAGAATTATAATTTTCAAAAGGGTAAATTGGATCTTTCAAATAGTTAAAGGTTTTAAAGGGATGGTTATAAACTTGGTAATCATTTTGGGTATAATTGATTTTGATAAAAATATTTGGTTTCGAAAATAGATTGGAATTTAAAACCCAGTATTTATATGATGATTTTGGAAATGAATTTGTTTGACTTAAATTATGTTGATTTGAAAACTAGGATTATTTTCTAAACCTATTATTTTGGAAACTTTGAAACTGAAGATATTTAATTTGGAAGAAAAAATTTGGTAAAATCGTATATGATTTTGAAACTGAACTTATAATTAAACAAATTGAAATTGAGAACCTTATTTTACTAAATGCTTGATTTGGGAGTTATCGAACTTATATAAAATTGATTTGTCTAAGTATGAGTTTATTCGAAAACTTTTGATTTGGAAAGGTACTCAGTTTGAAAAGCGAAATATTATATAATCAAAGTCTATATAAGTGTGATTTGATATACTTTTGATTTTCGAAAGTATACAATTTCAAAATGAAATCTTATATATAATTGACTTTATATAAGTATGATATTTGAAACTGATTTGAAAAGGTACTATAAAATACATATTTTTGATGTAAAGATATGGAAAGTGCCTTCTGCTTGATATCCTCTTCGTGGCCACATTTTGAATTCATTCTATCGATATTATTCTCTCTGATTTGGGTTTTTCGGATATGATACTCGAGTGTCCTTTGAATTCCATGGCGTTTCCATGGTCTTGCGAACTCGACTGCATAGCGTAATTCGTAAGGCAGTGATTGCTTAAAAGGTACGAATGTTTTCTGGAGGATCCAAGCGTAACCATTGTGTATCCGCGATCTTTGGCCGTTTTAGTGGCGTAATCCGCAAGGCAGAGATTGCTTAAAGGGTACAGATGTTTCATGGGGGATCCAGGCGTAACCATTGTATATCTGTGGTCAACAGTTTTTTTGTTATCATGGCGAAATTTGCAAGGCAGTGATTGCTTAAAAGGTACGGATGTTTCTTGGGGGACCCAGGCGTAACCATTGTGTATCTGCGATCCATGTTTCGATTCGGTTGATTTGTTTGGATTGTACTTTCCATATCGTCTTTGAAGGTTTTTCGAGTATTTTTCACTAGGTGTTGACACAGGTCTATTAAATACTTGGAGAATTCAAGCTTTGCGCCTGATCAGCGCATGGCCAGAGTCTACAAGAATGAGGATAAACCTGTTAAGACATTGAGTTATAAAAGTATTTGATAAAGTATTATATAAAGGATATTTTGATCTTTTTTTTTCACTCTGTCTAAATAATTTTAAATTTTAAAATATTTTTATTTATATACTACATGGTTAAACAGTAAATTATTAGTGTTTTATGTAAGTGATTGATCTTTATATAAATAAGTGAATGGAAATCAATTTAAAACTAAATGAAATTTTTATTATCTGAACTGGCAGTTTGATCTAACAAATTTGAATAGAATAACTATTTATGGATTAAATAAAATGGGTTTAACCAAATTATTGAATATTAATTAATATAAATTAAAGTCTATACGGTTTAGATTTATTTTGTTTTTCCACTTCATTTTCTTTTGTTGTTTCTATTCTCCTACCTCGTTCCTTTTCGGGGATGAAAAGTTTTGAGTGGGTGAGAATGTAGCGACCCGTAAATCTTAATTGGTTTTAATAACGTAATTAATTGAATTTTTGTGAAATTTTAAATATTAATATTTGGAAATAAAAATTTAATATTTGGAATACGTCTTCTTAAACATAGCAACTGGTAAATTTTCATCAGATAATATGAAAGTTTATTTTCTTGTGTAATTTTATTTCAATTTAAATCAGTTAACATTTGATGATAATAAAATAGTTTCCAAACCGGAATATTTTTATATAATAAATTTGTAAATCATTTTCTAAGTGAGACGTCATATTTCATTTCTCCAAATTTGGAATTCTATTGCTCCGCTTATCTTATTTCTGATGTTTTAGAAGCATTTTCGGTACCGATTATCGACTTTTGATAGGATGATTGTACCACCGATATCTGTATACCGTTTTGATCATCTCGTCATGCTGATCTCTACGGTATATTCAATTCTGTGTTTTGAAGTCTGGTACGTGGTGGAACTTGGAAAACGTCGAATCGTATCGGTACCCGTTTTAAAACCTTTTTGGTTTCCATCTATCTTTTGATCTACTTACCTGCCCAAATCCAACGGCTATTTGCAACTAATAAATCCCTGAATTCCTGCCGACTTTATGATTCCATGGTGGTAATTTATTATCGATGTCCCTTCACTTTCACTATTCCACCATTACGATATATTTTGTTTATGGGTCACCTTATCTTTTCTGTTCTATTATTAAATATTATATATATTACTCTTTCTCCCAAAAAAATTTCTCAACACCATTGTTCTCCTTTAAAGCCATCTGCAACCCTTTCTCCCCTGCCTAGCTCGTCCCCGCCCTCTAGGCACTGCCATACGCCGAGCACGAAACCACCATTGCCACGTCTTTCACCTCCACCTGACTCAGCACCATGATGAAAAACACGCAATCGTGACCACTAGACAAACATCCTCCCACCCACGCAAGTACCACCACCTCTGCGTGAACCGGCCACCTTACACCGCAACTCCTCCGCCTTAGCCCATGTGCTAGCAGCCGCATACTCCTTTAAGAAAAATTTCGAGTTGCATTCATACGATTAATCGGCTCTTCTCCAAATCTCGAGGTGATCTATCATTTCCTTCTGTGATCTTTTCTTGTTTTTATATATATATATTAGTTTGTGTATATATATATATATATGTATATATATGTGTATATATATATTCTCTGTATTAGTAAAAGCTTTTGTAGATGGGTACGTTTGGTTATATTTTATTTACCAACAATTATGGGTTTTGTATATGATATGTTAGCACGCATATATATTTACATATATTAGTCTATGTACATTGCGAGTATACTTTAGTTAGGCTTCCAAATGCGTATACATATCTTATAAATATAGTAATATAGGCGTTTGTGTGTATGTTTATACATCAGTTTATAGGTCAGTTTATATATAAATAAAATATATGTGAATTACATATGGTTATATGATATTTATAATCTGTAGTTATGTATGTATATATATATTAGTTTTATGAAATATATTTAAGTTTTATATATACTAAATATAGTAGGTTCATGCGGACTTTATAAATTTATTTCAAATATGCATATGTTATGAAAGTTGATAGATTTCCAAAAGAATCATATGAAGTACGTTTCTTTATGCTATATATATCAAGTTTATGTGTGTTTTGTTTGTATAAACATGTAATACTGTGAGAAATATAAATGAGATCTATTATATGATAAGTTATCTAAGTTTATATATCTATACTAGCTTTTATATTCATTGATTTCAAAGCATGTATAACAATTTGTTAGTATATATGTATAACTGTTTTGTTATATTTTATGTATTCAGTTATAATATATAAATATTTATTGTAGTTTTATATACAATATGATGAGTTTATAAGTTATGTTATCTTTTGTTGTGCATATAAAAGTTTTAAACCTTATTATATGTAGTATATATATATAAGTTATAACTAGTTGTTTATATATATATATATATATATATATATATATGTTAGTATATACATGTTAATGTATGTAAGTACATAGATTTTGGAATAGTTTTAAAAGTAGATATATATTATACATATATACTTGATTATGGACACATACGTTTTAAAATAGATTTATATTTATATACCGTGATTTACAAAATATGAGACATATATAATTGTTTGCGGCTGCCCATTAATATCCTTCAACCAACAGTTGGAATAACTTTAAAATATATGGTTTACGTGTTGTTTTGAAATTTTAATATATATATATATATATACATATTTCAAATTTTTTTGCGTTTTAAGGTCAATGCTGATTTTAATTTATATATGTACGTATTTTTTTTATATATAGATTTTTGTTTTTTTCATATGTATACATTTAAAATTTACATTGATTGTCAAGTATACGTAGATTTTGTTTAAATACGTGCCATAATTTAAATAATTTTTTTAAAAGAAAGTAATAGAATAATAATAAAATTTACTCTTCATTCTATTATTTTAAGATGGTTTTGATTCGTTTTATTAATTCTTTGTATCAGCTTGTCCATCGAATTCGTGCCAATCTTAACTTGCTTTGAATTCGTGTTTGGAACCATAGCCCATCTCATTCTCGTCCATCTCTAGCTTCGAAAGGTGTGCAATCACTCACGATTAACGTTCTTATATTTATTAAATTTGACTTCAATTGAAATGAAAATTGAAATATACTACTGTTAGTTATTTACATTGTTATACATATGTTATTATCTGTAGCTGTTCACCTATGGGATATTGACACCATATCTTGTTGTTTATATTATATTGTAATTGATGATATATGTCTACCATTATTATTATCATATCTATTATAACTCTGCAAGTTCCCTGTTAGTATAGAATTCCCTATGGGTTGAAATGATACATACCCGAACGATCTGTAGAATAGGAGAAAATCGTTATGGGTTGAAATGATAAACCCAAGTGATTTTCATTGAATTGAATTTGGGATTCCAGGTTGAAATGATATATACCCATATATAATTAAATTACGGATTGAAATGATAAATATCCATATCACTTGACCACAGGATAGAAAATTATATACAGACACCGTGGTCTATATATAAACATTTTGAAATGATTTCTATGGTTTTGAAAGGAAAAATACATACTATTTTATTTAATATTGAAAATATTTTATATGTAAACAAGTTTTAATATAAAATTGATTTAACAATAAGCTTGAATGTAATAAAGTTTGATTTAATTAATATATAATATGTTTAAGTATTATTTAAATTTTTATTTTGAAAATAGATTTTTTTTGATTTTATAAGTTATGGTTGGGAAGATAAATTTAAATTTAATTGAAAATTGTAATTAATTAAGAATTCTATTTAATTAAATCGATTTGAAATTCACTGAATTTGAGATTTTAAATGATATGATTTTATAACTTGATTTTTGTTTAAAGTAATTAAATGAATATTTAACGCTTAAATAAATTGAAGGAAAGATTTGGTAAAATGTAATTTAAGGTTATCTAAATAATATTGAATTTATTAAGTGAATATTTCAAGACTAAATAATAATGAAGTTAAATAAGATCTATATGCAACTGTTAAATTTATTTGAAAATGTTGAATATTTAAAGCTTTGAAATATATTGAAATTTAATGGTTTATTTTGTGGTTCAAATTTGTATTTGAAATTGATATAATTTGAATTTGTTTATTTAGAATTGAATTAAAATAGATAAATTGAAATTGAATTAAATTAGAATTTGGGATTCGAGTTGATTTGAATCGATTTGTGAAATTTGAGGAAATTATAAATATTGTACTTTATAAATTATTTAATATATATACTATTTTAATATAAAACTATTTTAATATAAACTATTTTCAGATAAACTATTCTAATATACTAATTATTTTAATATAAACTATTTTATTTATAAACTATTTTAATTTATATACTATTATTAAACCGTTTAAGTGGTGGAAGTTATGATTTAGAGTCATGGTTTTCTAAAGAAGTATGATTTCAAAGTATTTTGGGTTTCGAAAGTGTTGTAACTTTGAAAGTGATATAATTTGGAAATAGATATATTTGAAATGGAAATGATATTTTGGTTTGGAAGTATAAATTATTTTGAAATGACCACGGTGTAATAATGACGTTTAGTTGTTAATAGCGTATATTTCTACATTGTAGAAAATTCCACGGATCCTTAGAGGATGGTTATCCCAAACATCCTTTGAGTTACTTGTATCTCAGTTGATATTTCACTTGAGTTAGATTTATTGATATATGAATTTTAATCCCGACTCAAGTGTTTTGTGTTTTGCTTTATGCTCGGGTCAGTCTGAGTGATACAACATTTGAGACTCACCTTTGGAGTTTGGAGCTTCTCTTGGAGATCCAACTATCAACTCAGCTTTCAGCTTTTCTAGTTGATTTGTTCAGAGATGTCATCAGCTTGTATTTGAAATATTCTTCTGTATTTTATTTCAAACTCTGTTGTTCATATAGCGGCTTCATAAACTACTATTTGTCTATTCCGCTGCATTATTTCATAGTAATCTGTGTCTATGATTCTGTGATTGATTTATTTACCGTATATGCTAGATTTTGCCAAATTTAAATTAACGATATGATATTTTGAGCTATTCAAGTCCGACATGTGCGGATGCGAATGGTTGAAAGTACAGGTCGTTACACTCATGGTTTGCCCAAGTTTAGAAACCTTCTCACCACACAAGGACGATAACCTACTAAGCGTTATCTTACGCTCGACAACCTCAGGTATTACTCAGTCAATTACTCATGCTACCTCAAGCAATTCGAAGATCCATCCCATAAATTCTCCAGAAGATGACACACGTAATATATAAATATTATCAAAGCCCGTACGATGCATATATATCATCCGTTTGCAATAACAACTCTGAACACTGATTCGATCACATAAATTTCACTTGTGAACTATTATGGATCGCTTGACCTCTCTAATGTGGACTCCAATCAGGTTCCTTGATTAGAAACACTGTTCTCCTCACATTGCCATATACTATGATAAAAAACTTTCGGATCATATCAAAAATTCATATCAAATGTTCGCCACTAAGAATCGACTGAAAAATCCTAAGTAGGGCAGGTGTAAGTCACCTCGAAACCCATGTACTCTAATCCCTAGATCTAGAACTGCCAAGCGAATAAAATGATCTACGTATACCTTATGTACTCCTTTCAATTGGTTTCTTTTCTTACACTAATTTCTTTACATTATTTTCCACATGGTATTCCTCTATTAATACTAAAATATTATGTACCATTTCATGAAATTTACTTCAAGTTATTATACATTGTATAACTTAAGTTCATACTTGTATAATACTCCACTGCATCCTTAGAGTATGTATAAAAATATTCAATTCATTTTACATAACATGAATGCTCAATCAATTTAATACTTTTATTAAATCCTACCATCTTTTAAGTTCAAGTGTTATATAATCTCATCATTACACTTCCACAAACACTTGGCTTTAGGTACTTACAAAAATTCAAAAGTTTCAGCTATTCAAAATCATCAATAATTCCCTTTCATTTCGACAAAGGAAATTGCTGATCAAATAAGATGCACAACCAAACTTACCATAATGCATAGGATACATGTGTCCATAATATAACTTAAAAGGAATCTTCAAAATTAAACACCCAATTTCCATTTCAAATCATTTTTAAAAAATAACGTACACCTCTTTTAGTATAAAATCATGCTTCGAGGATTTAAATCAAAATCTATTTTACCAAAACAACTTTATAGCATAACTACTATAGTAGCATCCCCCACTTTGAAACTCAAAACTAAATGTCAATGATGATGCAATGATCATCAGAATTTTTTTCTAACTATAGAAGTGAGTTTAGTACTTCTAACTCATGCCTTACGGATTTAACCAAGATCACTTCCATAAAGGTATCAAATACTTTGTAAATATTACTAAGTACCAATGTATCACTTTCGTAACCAATTTCCCAAATATTTACTTTCAAATAATACTAGTATAATTTTCTAAAATTTTAGAAAATTAATTTCTAAAACATCAGGATTTAAGTTCTCAAATTCTCAGTTTAAATCCTTATCATATTTATAAACTACGTTTATAATACATATTTATAATTTTCACTTCCTTATATAAAATTAACACTAAGTGTTTGTCTTTAAATTATCTTACCTTTCATTAAGATCATAATAAACAACTTTTATTAAAAAGTAATTTCTAACCCAACATTATCGCCGAATGCCTTATCGTCAAACCGTGAAACTTAATTCATAAGGTGTTTGTTTCAATGTTTCCACAAGCTACTATATACCCAACCTATGAAGTGAAAAGGTGAAAATACACATAAATTGGTTGAGCATACAAATCAAACAATAAATGATAATAATCGATCATTATCATTTCCTAACAAGCAAACACATTATAAATGGCTATATCAATTTATTTGAAAATTATTCCTTTATACATAGAGTATAATCCTGGTAAAACTATTTCATCTATCAATTTCAAAAACGCATCAGCTCGTCTTGTCAAAGTGTTTAGAGATCCCTATCAATAACGCCGGAAACACGTATTGATCAGAATCCATAAGCCAATCTACAAACCAATCAACATAATATGAAACATTTCATAACAATAAAAAATATGCACTCTCGTATATATATACACAAAACTAACAATAAGGCATTCCATTGCCTTGTCTCTTAATGAGTTATACCCACCAAAGCCAAGGTTCTCGCTTAACCTTTAGCTCCGATACCAGATATAAAGTTTGGACTTTTCGACCTCCAAATGTTGACACTGGTACATACACTGTAACGATCCTCAATTTTGAACAATTTAATTTGTGAATATTTAATTTATTTTAAATATTTAAATGATGATTTGACGTGAATTTCAAATTATCAGCATAAATTGGCGATTAAATTTTAGAATTTAATCTAGTGAAAAGTTGAATAGAACTTGAATTTAGCTTTGAAATTGAATATTGAATTGGTATTTAAAATTTGAACAAATGACTAGGAATAATAATTTGGATTTGAGAATTATTATTTATGTAAATTTATAAATCGATGTTTAGTTATAAATAACATTTTTCTTTAACTAAAATAAGATAGAATAAATTTTTTGTCAATAACGAAATTAATAAATACAACTAGTGGAAATTTTAACAACATCGTTTTTGCAAAGCAAAGAAAATAAACAAAACTAATTGAATTTAAATTGAAAAAAAAAGAAAGAGAAAAAGATAAAAAGTAAATAAAAAATATAATAAAAAAATAAAAAATAAATAAGTATACACGGCCTTACTTTCATCAGCTAGATACACGCCTTAACTCGTGCCTTCATTCACGCCTTACCTTATCACCATAATCTACGCCGTCACCTACGCCATAACCCACGAACCACAATCACTTCTTCCCCCATTCATTCAAAACCCTACCCCTTCATTCATAAAAAAAAACATACGAACGAATTAATGGCGGCCTAAAATCGCCGTTCCTCTTCATCATTCAAAAATTAGGGTTTCACCTACAGTTCGATTCGCTCGCGGCTGCTCAATCTCGCCCTCGCTTCGAATTCAGGTGAGTGATTTCTTATCACTCACATCTAATTCCACTCTGATGATTTTTAGCTTGTTAAAATTTGCCATTTGCGCTGATTGATTTAGTGATATTCTTGGCTTTGATGATTTTTGATCTGCTCGATCTCCTTGGTCATTTTGTGTTGATTTGCATTATGCTCCGGTCACTAGACATTGATTATTTGACCTATGGCAGTTGTTCATGGTTGCAACTGCAGTTTCATCGTGATTTTGATACTTGTTGACTGGGTTTGGTTTCTGGTTTGTAATCCCTGCAACCTCATTTTATGCTATGGCTTCGGCCTTGACTATATCAAACTTGATTTTTGTGATATTGGTATTGTTTGACTTTTGCCATGCTATTTCTGGGCATTATACCTTTACTGCCATGTGTATACATACACTTATGTATGTATATATGTGTTGTATGAGTAATGTCCACTGTGATTTACTCGAGTTGCTTAAATGTGATTTTTACACTGCTGTACATCACTGTAATTCCATCATTGCACTGTTCCCTGACCTATAAACTTTGAAAATCTTGCATTGGTCTGCTACTTTACTTCTTTGATATTGTGCATGTTTGAGCCTTGATTTGTCACAAGTATAGTCCATGCCTTCTTGTTCCTCTTTATAACTGTGAGCATCCCAACCTGCTACCTCTGTTTTTTGCAAATTTTATGAGGGTGTTTTGGGCTTCGGCCTCCTTGGGTTTTGCGAACTCTAATTGGGGTGATTTTGTGACCACCACTGTGTTGAATTCTTTTTGACAATGATGATCTTGTTGCCTTCGGTTATACCCTGTTACTTGCTTTGTTTAGCAGCAGCTTGATATTATTTGCATTCCTGTTGCCTTTGTTAACCATGCTGCTGCCTGTGTTTGCATGTGCATCCTCTGTTGCCTTGTACATATTGGGTAGTCACTCTGACCTGTTTTATGTTAACTATACTTTGATCTTGTTTTGTGCTGTGATGCCATATCTATGGTGCCCTCACCTTTATACTGCTGCTTTGAATTCTTTGGCAGTCGATTTGATTCTAAATGGCCTTCGGCCATTTTGTTTTTTTGTTTTTTTTGTTTTTTTGAAACCCGCTGCTTGATTATTTGGAATCTGCTGTTAAAAATATATATATATATATATATATATATTACGAATGTTTGTTGCACCGTCTAGTTTCATTCATTTGTTACTGGTGCATTATACTATATCAAGTTGATGATTTGGTTGAACTTCGACATTAACTTGATAATGTCTCCGAGTTCTTTGTTTAAGTGCATTTGAATATGTACAGTTGTGACTGCCCTTGACTCTCTGTAGTCGTGGCATTCATTTTGTACTTGCACTTATATTTCATGATTGTTGTTGCCATGACTTGTGCTCGAGCTCTTTAGCCTTGCTTTGTTCAAGTCATACTTGTAGCCTTTGTGCCTTGTTGTTCCACTATTGCATGCCTTGTTTTCAAATTTACTTCATGTATTCAAGTGTACATGCAGCTTGGAGTCAGTTTCCTTGTAGTGCTTACATTCTTGAAACTATTTGGATTTCTGGAATTACTTGAGTTTCATTGTTGCAGTGATATTTTGAATTTTGGTCGAGGCCGTTTGTACTTGCGTTGAATCTGATTTTGATTTGACCTTGTGCACTCGAGTTGGCGAGGCAGTGCACATGTATGTACGTGTGAACTGCAGCCACACCGCCTTGATTTTATGGGTATTTGACCTGCAGTTCATTTTTATGAAAATTTGCACTTGCTGAAATGTGCAGTAATAAGTTGTTTGGAAACTTGTTTTATTTCACAAGTTGTTGTGGCGAGGCAGCGCACGCGTACGTGCACTGCAGCCACGTAGTATCGACATTTTGAATCGATATTTGAACCTTCATTGATTTTGGTTCGTTGACCTTTTGAGTATATCATCACGATAGTGGCAAGGCAGTGCACGCAAGCGTGAACTGCAGCCACACGGCATTGATTTTTATTGATATCCTATTTTGTTTTGATTTATGATCTTTTGCATATTTCATTACGGTAGTGGCGAGGCAGTGCACGCAAGCGTGAACTGCAGCCACGGAGTTGACATTTTAAATGTGGCGAGGCCGTATACGCGTGTGTGTACTGCAGCCCTACCAAATCTAATGTTTTAAATGATATTTTCTTTTGATGAAAATTGTTTTATGTTGACAATTCAATATATTTTGAACCGATTTTGATGATTTTGTTGTTAATTGCCGTTTAGGCAAATTTTGATTGTTTTCTAAATTATCTTCATCAATAATCCCTTCATCTATCCTCATTGATAATTTGAATCTACTGATTGGTTGTTTAACACTGATAAGTGTTGTATTTACCGTTATCCGATTTCTTGTTAAAGGATCGGATAGGTAAATTTATATTTGACTGTCGTCTAATTGTTGTTTGATTATTATTGCTTCTATACACTAATAACTGAGTTTGAATTAGACTGACCTGTGTATTATTTTCTTTTGAATATAATACTCGGGTCAGACCGAGTATTTTTACAGCTTGAAGATTTTCAGGCCGTGAAGTTAGAGAGAGGGGGGGAAGCACTCCACTAAAGTTTTTCTAGAAAATTTTTCTTGTACTTAATAGTAAATAAATTGTTCCGCTGTATAAAATAAAATGCATTGTACAAACTCTGATATATGTAAGAAAAATTATTTATGAGAAATATATGATTGTTCTGTGATTCTGTGGCTGATTCTGTTTAAACTTTATGAACTGAACAACAATCCGTCATTTTGAACATCTCAAGTTGGTTTAATTACCGACTAGGGGCGGTCAGAGCGGCGGGTCGTTACAAAAGTGGTATCAGAGCTTTGGTTTACACAAAGCTCAGTTTATGATGTTTAATATGAATAGTTACTAGAACCACTTTAAAGAAATTTTTTTCAAATCTAAAGAAGTATGAAATTGTTTTCTTTGTAAAATAAAAAGTATTTTGAAAATTAGAATTATTTCGAAAATTCCCCTCTCTAAATTTAGGATTGCGATAGTTTCTCATTCGAAAATCCATTATCGAATTATTGAGATTTATGAAAAATGAAATATAAGTGAAGTGAATTAATGAATTGGTTAAATCGAATATTGTGAATATCTCCGAAATAACTGTGAAATAAAATGATATGTTGATTTGGTTATAACCAAGAGAATTATTGAATTATAACTTGGAAATTTGATTCTGAATTCTTTTGAGAAATTGATTTCAAACATTGTGAAGAACGAGTTAATAAATAAATGGATTATAAGTATTTAACTTATAATATGAACTTTTAGTATATAACTGAGTTATATAAATTGAATTGAATTGAATTAATAAAAAGATTGTAAATCGAAGTTTTATAACTAGAAAAGGAATTTATGAAGATTGTTTATAAATTCGAAATCAATTGAATTTGATAAGTAAATTGTTGTAAGTTATTAAAGGAGATATATTCGTGATTTTGGACAACGAATTATCCTTTAAGTTAAATATTGTGATAGTAAATGTTGGTTGGGAATTTTATTCACGATTTTGGACAGTGGATAATCTTTTAAATAAAAAGTGTAGAAACACTGAATTGAATAGATAAGTATATTCACGATTTTGGACAGTGAATATACTATTAACTAAAACGGATATGTTTTGGGGAAGTGATATTATGAAATGTGGTTAATGTGGAAATATAAATTTAATGGAACCAAGTTGATGAATGACTTACTAAAGAACTAGTTTATTATTTTTGGGAATAGAAAGCAAATGCAAAGTTCAAATGAGATCTAGATTTCAAATTTGAAGTTGTCAACATGATAATCCATTATAAGTTCAATAAATTCAGTGACGAATTTGAATTTAAACGTGCGAAAAATTAAATTAAGTGAAAAACTTAATATTGAAAAGTTTGAAATTGGTTTAAAACTAATATTATGAAAAGTATGAGGAATTCAAACTATGAATTAAGTTGAAGTTGAAAAAGTTAATGGTTTTAAAGATGTTTTAAAATGCATTAACTATCGAATACATAGATTTCAACATTCAATTGTTGAAATAGACGTTTTCGAGAAAAATAAGGAAATGGTGGACTATAACACTATTGTTATAGTAAATGGTTTCCGGAAGGAAATGTTGTTTATAGTATTGGGATTTATATATCTATCTTAAATTTCGAATCCCTATACTAGTGATTTTTGAGTTGTCGTAACAATGTTTTACGTAACATTCGTTTTAACTCAAATAAATGGGTTTAAAAGAATGATTTCCTTAAAGAATGGAATATATACTTAATTTTGATTCAAGTATATCGAATATTTTCCAAGAGTTGAAAATAAATGGATTTGTGAATTACTTATTATTGAATAAGTATGGAAATGTTTTCCAATATGAAATGAAAGGTCTGAAATTTTATCTTTTAAAGATAAATTGAAAAATGAATATTTGAAATTTATTTCAAATGGTTAAGTTGGAAAATTATATATATCTTGTAAAGATATTATTTTTGAGAAATGTGAACGATTAGCTCAACTTGAATATTTTCCAAAATTATTGAATCTTGAGTTAAATTGAGTTTAACTTCGACATCAAAAACAATATAAGTTGAGCTTTGAAATTTGGATAGTCGATTGGGATTGTATGTCTAACATTGTGAATTGATGACATAGCATTTGATCTCTATTAAATATATATCTGTGGTGGCGGAGAATTTATTCTTTTAGCTTAACACCCTTCTCTGAGACATACGAGCTTAGAGGTTATATATCGATAGACATCAATTATGTGTTGAGAATTGACGATGTAACGTGAAATCCAAATCGAATGTGAAATCGATAATGAATTGGATTATGAATGTGAATTAGGTTTGAGATAACCTTAAATTTTCAAATCGATTTAGAGGAAAATTTTAAACATGATGAAAAAATTTGGAATCCTCTATTTGTGATGAATGTGAATTGAGTTTTCGTAACTTATATATGTGAATATAATAAATCGAAAACCATCAGTTTGGAAAGTCATTATTATGAAAAGTCCTGTGTAGGTTTACATAGGTATGATATGTACGAAATGTGAAATGAAGTACTATATGTATATGACATATGTTTTCTAAAAACTGAGGATATGGAAATGTACCTTCCATTTATTATTTGTGAAGGTGATTGGAACTCGGTGGAGTGTCCATTGGAAATCGTAGCTACGTAGAATTTCCATTAGTGGAATGTCGATTGGGACTGACTGGGATCCCCCACGATGGATCATCGTGTTTGGGATTAGGTGAATTGATGCTGGCGTAATTCGTGGGGCGTGATGCCTACAGTTACAAGCGATTACATTGGGATAGTGGCGCAACCGCCGTGTAAACTGCGATCTAGAAACCGAAGCGTAATTCGAGGGGCGTGATGCCTACGGCCACGAGCGATTCTACTGGGATAGTAGCGTAACCGCCGTGTGGACCGCGATCTAAGGCGACAACCATGGCGAAATTCAAGAGAGATGAGAAATCTAAGGTTACAAGCGATTCTACTGGGATAGTAGCGTAACCGTCGGGTAAACTGTGATCCATGGGGGAACGTGCTTTCCATATCCATTTTTAAAAGAATTTTTAAAAAGTATTTTCACTGGGAGTTGAAGCAAGTACATTTAGTACTTGGAGATTTTTAGTCTTGCGCCTGGCCAGCGTATGCCTAAAGTCTGTAAGAACGACGATGGACTTGTTAAACTTCGAGTTAGCAAGTATTTTCAAACTTTGAATAGAAAATCAATAATCTGAAATTAGAATTATATAATTCTAACTTAATGAATTAAGGAAGAAGATTTTTAAAATATCTTGAAAGCACACAGCTTTGGAAATGATGTATTATGCAAATATTTAGCATGAAAGATTTCAAGTTCAAAAATCTGAGTTTTGTAAGTCAAAAAAAATTTGGTAAAAGACTTTTGTGTCTTGATTATTGAAATCGATGAACAAAACTGCTGAGATAAAATAAATGGAATGAATCCTATATTTATTTATGAGTTTGAAACTTGGTAAAATTGTGTAAGGTATAAATATCGGTGAGATTTTAGCAATCGTTTTTCCTAACTTATAATTTCGGGACGAAATTCTTTTAAGTAGGGGAGATTGTAACGATCCTCAATTTTGAACAATTTAATTTGTGATATTTAATTTATTTTAAATATTTAAATGATGATTTGACGTGAATTTCAAATTATCAGCATAAATTGGCGATTAAATTTTAGAATTTAATCTAGTGAAAAGTTGAATAGAATTTGAATTTAACTTTGAAATTGAATATTGAATTCATATTTAAAATTTGAACAAATGACTAGGAATAATAATTTGGATTTGAGAATTATTATTTATGTAAATTTATAAATCGATGTTTAGTTATAAATAACATTTTTCTTTAACTAAAATAAAATAGAATAAAATTTTTGTCAATAACGAAATTAATAAATACAACTAGTGGAAATTTTAACAACATCGTTTTTGCAAAGCAAAGAAAATAAACAAAACTAATTGAATTTAAATTGAAAAAAAAAAGAAAGAGAAAAGGATAAAAAGTAAATAAAAAATATAATTAAAAAAATAAATAAGTATACACGGCCTTACTTTCATCAGCTAGATACACGCCTTAACTCGTGCCTTCATTCACGCCTTACCTTATCACCATAATCTACGCCGTCACCTACGCCATAACCCACGAACCACAATCACTTCTTCCCCCATTCATTCAAAACCCTACCCCTTCATTCATAAAAAAAAACATACGAACGAATTAATGGCGGCCTAAAATCGCCGTTCCTCTTCATCATTCAAAAATTAGGGTTTCACCTACAGTTCGATTCGCTCGCGGCTGCTCAATCTCGCCCTCGCTTCGAATTCAGGTGAGTGATTTCTTATCACTCACATCTAATTCCACTCTGATGATTTTTAGCTTGTTAAAATTTGCCATTTGCGCTGATTGATTTAGTGATATTCTTGGCTTTGATGATTTTTGATCTGCTCGATCTCCTTGGTCATTTTGTGTTGATTTGCATTATGCTCCGGTCACTAGACATTGATTATTTGACCTATGGCAGTTGTTCATGGTTGCAACTGCAGTTTCATCGTGATTTTGATACTTGTTGACTGGGTTTGGTTTCTGGTTTGTAATCCCTGCAACCTCATTTTATGCTATGGCTTCGGCCTTGACTATATCAAACTTGATTTTTGTGATATTGGTATTGTTTGACTTTTGCCATGCTATTTCTGGGCATTATACCTTTACTGCCATGTGTATACATACACTTATGTATGTATATATGTGTTGTATGAGTAATGTCCACTGTGATTTACTCGAGTTGCTTAAATGTGATTTTTACACTGCTGTACATCACTGTAATTCCATCATTGCACTGTTCCCTGACCTATAAACTTTGAAAATCTTGCATTGGTCTGCTACTTTACTTCTTTGATATTGTGCATGTTTGAGCCTTGATTTGTCACAAGTATAGTCCATGCCTTCTTGTTCCTCTTTATAACTGTGAGCATCCCAACCTGCTACCTCTGTTTTTTGCAAATTTTATGAGGGTGTTTTGGGCTTCGGCCTCCTTGGGTTTTGCGAACTCTAATTGGGGTGATTTTGTGACCACCACTGTGTTGAATTCTTTTTGACAATGATGATCTTGTTGCCTTCGGTTATACCCTGTTACTTGCTTTGTTTAGCAGCAGCTTGATATTATTTGCATTCCTGTTGCCTTTGTTAACCATGCTGCTGCCTGTGTTTGCATGTGCATCCTCTGTTGCCTTGTACATATTGGGTAGTCACTCTGACCTGTTTTATGTTAACTATACTTTGATCTTGTTTTGTGCTGTGGTGCCATATCTATGGTGCCCTCACCTTTATATTGCTGCTTTGAATTCTTTGGCAGTCGATTTGATTCTAAATGGCCTTCGGCCATTTTGTTTTTTTGTTTTTTTGTTTTTTTGAAACCCGCTGCTTGATTATTTGGAATCTGCTGTTAAATATATATATATATATATATATATATATATATATATATATATATATTTCGAATGATTGTTGCACCGTCTAGTTTCATTCATTTGTTACTGGTGCATTATACTATATCAAGTTGATGATTTGGTTGAACTTTGACATTAACTTGATAATGTCTCCGAGTTCTTTGTTTAAGTGCATTTGAATATGTACAGTTGTGACTGCCCTTGACTCTCTGTAGTCGTGGCATTCATTTTGTACTTGCACTTATATTTCATGATTGTTGTTGCCATGACTTGTGCTCGAGCTCTGTAGCCTTGCTTTGTTCAAGTCATACTTGTAGCCTTTGTGCCTTGTTGTTCCACTATTGCATGCCTTGTTTTCAAATTTACTTCATGTATTCAAGTGTACATGCAGCTTGGAGTCAGTTTCCTTGTAGTGCTTACATTCTTGAAACTATTTGGATTTCTGGAATTACTTGAGTTTCATTGTTGCAGTGATATTTTGAATTTTGGTCGAGGCCGTTTGTACTTGCGTTGAATCTGATTTTGATTTGACCTTGTGCACTCGAGTTGGCGAGGCAGTGCACATGTATGTACGTGTGAACTGCAGCCACACCGCCTTGATTTTATGGGTATTTGACCTGCAGTTCATTTTTATGAAAATTTGCACTTGTTGAAATGTGCAGTAATAAGTTGTTTGGAAACTTGTTTTATTTCACAAGTTGTTGTGGCGAGGCAGCGCACGCGTACGTGCACTGCAGCCACGTAGTATCGACATTTTGAATCGATATTTGAACCTTCATTGATTTTGGTTCGTTGACCTTTTGAGTATATCATCACAATAGTGGCAAGGCAGTGCACGCAAGCGTGAACTGCAGCCACACGGCATTGATTTTTATTGATATCCTATTTTGTTTTGATTTATGATCTTTTGCATATTTCATTACGGTAGTGGCGAGGCAGTGCACGCAAGCGTGAACTGCAGCCACGGAGTTGACATTTTAAATGTGGCGACGCCGTATACGCGTGTGTGTACTGCAGCCCTACCAAATCTAATGTTTTAAATGATGTTTTCTTTTGATGAAAATTGTTTTATGTTGACAATTCAATATATTTTGAACCGATTTTGATGATTTTGTTGTTAATTGCCGTTTAGGCAAATTTTGATTGTTTTCTAAATTATCTTCATCAATAATCCCTTCATCTATCCTCATTGATAATTTGAATCTACTGATTGGTTGTTTAACACTGATAAGTGTTGTATTTAACATTATCCGATTTCTTGTTAAAGGATCGGATAGGTAAATTTATATTTGACTGTCGTCTAATTGTTGTTTGATTATTATTGCTTCTATGAACTAATAACTGAGTTTGAATTAGACTGACCTGTGTATTATTTTCTTTTGAATATAATAATCGGATCAGACCGAGTATTTTTACAGCTTGAAGATTTTCAGGCCGTGAAGTTAGAGAGAGAGGGGGAAGCACTCCACTAAAGTTTTTCTAGAAAATTTTTCTTGTACTTAATAGTAAATAAATTGTTCCGCTGTATAAAATAAAATGCATTGTACAAACTCTGATATATGTAAGAAAAATTATTTATGAGAAATATATGATTGTTCTGTGATTCTGTGGCTGATTCTGTTTAAACTTTATAAACTGAACAACAATCCGTCATTTTGAACATCTCAAGTTGGTTTAATTACCGACTGGGGGCGGTCAGAGCGGCGGGTCGTTACATACACGGTATTCACGTGTCGAGCATGTAAATGCCGAAAAGGTATAACATTAGGGTAAAATAAAAAGAAAAAGAACAAGAAAGAAGAACATATAGAATCTCACATGCGGAATGATAATATATAAAGTCTCATAATGTCTCTACAAAAAAAAATAATATACATACATCAGTCATAGTAAACAAACCTATCATTAGCTTGGACAGTTATAACAACCCGTCTTCACAAATGCTGAAAGATACATACCAAGTAATGTAGGGAAATTAAAATACGGTAGGAAATCATCCATCTCCTCTCCAAGAGCTACAATGAACCACAACTAAATCTAGAAACGTACTTGAGCTGAATGGATCATTAAGAAATTAACAACCAGATAATTCTGGTAAACCAGCATGAGAAACTCAAATCATATGGATTATTATATAGGTAAAACCCCTTAAAATATGATATCTCGTAAGACCATGTCGCCAATAAACATGGACGGGCTTTTATCTTACGGTAATTAGACCATTTCTATTGTAAAATCCAACGATAATATAATAATTTCTAAGGAGTGAAATATAAATAATCACATAGTTGTAATGCATATGAGTGTACATCACAACAATAATAGGTATACAATCACAACTGCTAAGGCACGTTTGCTGAATGTGTAGGATTTCCATGTAGTTCTCTTCGAATCAAAGCCAACTTCGATTTACAATACGAGGATCAGAGATATCCTTTCGAAGAAACATACATCCCCAATGAATGTACTAAAGGAAATACATGGATGGCCAAACTAGCCAAGTGCATCGCTCCCTCATGCATATCTATACGTAGCTCTAGGATGGAGTCGCATGAACCCACATGAGTTTCTAACCCTACGGCTGTGCATTCTATCTTTGGTTTTAGTCATATCAACTAGTACGGCTCCGTCTGACATTCTAGCACATAAGTCACCACTCGAACAGATCTTCCACACGCGCTCCAACACGAACAGATCTTGGAACCACACAAGGATTCCAATACCTCAACAGATCTCAGATTCACACATGGATTCCTCAACAGATCTCGAAATCACACATGGATTCCCATATCTCAACTGGTCTTGCAATCACACATGGATTCTCATATCCTAAATAGATCACAAACAACTACATGTGTTCGAGCATCTCAAACAGATTTCAAATCTCCACATGGATTCCAGCATCTCAAACTAATCCCTAACCAATCACAAATCTCTTCTAAGGCATAGAACATGTATATGGTTTTGGAGTGGTTACGGTTTTAAGTCATCTCATATACAAGTACACTCCCCTGCTTATGGGGTGCTCCAAAACCAATCGATCGATTTTTCGGTAATATCAAATCCGGTTCTGTAGGAAATAAACAGGCAATACATAAGATTAAATATCACATCCTAATAGTTTAAGCGGGAGGATTTCCATATCATTTATCCTAGAAGAGCAGAACGAGTTTATACGTACAGCATAGTATCATCAAAGATAACTGTAACATATAATTTTCGTGTTTCTTATAGATATTTCCAGAGTATATTTAGTCAAATAAAATAAAAAAAGAATAATAGCATATAGGAAACTAAGACCTGTATATTGTCCAAAAGTAATTAATATACAAAGCACGATCGAAATACACAAGCAAAATCAAGTCATATAAACGACTTCTAATCCTTTTTTAATTAATCTTCCTTTATTAGTTAAAATCTTCTTTTATTAGTAAAACACACTTTTACTCAATAAACTCTTTATGAATGAAACTTTATTTATTAATTAGACTTCACTATTTAACTAAAACATCACTAATCATTTCAATACACTCAAAAGTATTCATATACTCATCTCAACTGTATAAGTATATTCACAAACTAATTTTAAAGGGCTCAAAATAAATGTTACTCAAACATTGTCACTACAAACCCAAAGCCATTTCACTTATGATAATCTTTAAAACATTGTTTTTAATTATCTGTTTACATTTATAAGTATAATTAAAAAGGGTTAAAGAAGAATGTTGCTAACACATCACCATAACAAATCCAAAATCAATTTATACTCGTCATACTCTTTAAAACATTATTTACAACAAACCCAAAGCACTTCACTATTTTGTTATCTTTAAAACTCCATTTAAAGATCCATTATTTTTCAAAAGTACAGTTCAATGGTTTAAAAAAAATATTGCACAAACATCGTCACTATAAACCCAAAAAACTTTTATACTTGCCATTTACTTTGAAACATTTGTTTATAGCTCTAAGTACATCCTCGCTTATCAAACAAGGTAATACACCTTTTTAATTAATTTACAAAACTATTTGTTTTAACATAAGTGTTATAGTCTTAATGTTCCTTTATATTCTTTTAAAAAGTATTAAACTTCTTTTCCAAACTTTTAAACATATGTATATACATTTTAAAAGATATATATGTGTGTGTGTGTGTATACATATATACATATACTAATTTATTTAAAAAACTAAGTATTTAATAAATTAATATAAACAATTTGAAAGATATTATAATATAAAAGCATTTTATTTATTAAATAAAATCTTTAACAAATTTTCTGAAACTATATTTATACTAAAAAATATACCTAAAAATACTTATAATATATTTTAAAGCATTAATTTAAAAACCATAAAAACTTGTTTTATAATTTAAAACCATTACTTTAAAATATGTAATCGATTATTAGTAATACATAAAAATCTTAATATTTTTCAGTAATAAGTACGCTTGCAGTACTTATTAATAATATTAAGAAGCCCTAGGATATCTTTCAAAGTTAACCTTAAAATTTTTGATCAGCGATTTCAAGGTGCATCCATAGTGACATTTTTGCTGCTAACATTTTCAAATTCCAAATTTAATTTCTACAACTGTCCAAATCAATTCATTTGTGTCAAACACACCAAAATATATATAGCAAAATATATATATACACACATATTTTTTTTATAATATATTATAATTTATCAAATTTGACATATGTCAATTACCAGGGAATTCAAAGTATATTTAATACAACTATATAGCTCATGTGAGCAAGTATTCTGAACCATAATACATGTTATAGATGATCAAAAGAGAGGTTATACTTCATGATAATGTTGTCACTTGTTTTAAAAATTAGGTCGGGTCTAAATGTAATAACTTGCATTGTTCGATGTACAATTTATATTTTAATACAACAAGAATTTATATATACATAATATAAAATCAACTGGTAAGTAAACTCACTTAAGCCCTAAATTAATCCCTGACAAATATAATTCATCTACGAGCACGCCACGAAAATGACGCCCCAATCGGACTTCGTGTAAACAAGATACGATTTATATAAGAATTCAAATTATAAATTAATCAATTAACTTTAATTAATTCTATTATTAACATAATCCCATTTACTCATCTCCCTACATTTCACTAATTCGAATTGTTGCTTCCCTAATATGCATGAAAAAACCCATCCAAGTTCGTGCATGAATTCTAGTGACTTTGCGAGCCACTCGCCGATTCCCTGAACTGACCATGACATCAGACTTTCCTCCCTATGTCCATCATATCGCCACCTATACCAATGTCCCTAACCTCTCCGATTAATTTCCATAGTCATGCCTTAAATCATCCTAGGTCGCTTTTCAATCTCGATCACCGGAGAACCCTTCCCCTATGCTAAACAACTAACCTTGCCTCGTGAACACCACGACACCATCGCCTAGACCTCCAGCCATCTCCTCCTCCTTATGTCCATGCCATAGTAAAAGACAAGCTAAATCCCACGACCTTTAATAAGGCGACACACTACTCCTAAATACCCCAATCTACTCATCTTCAAACAATAATCCCAAAGCCACAAACACCTTACTACAACAATCGCTCTCAAACCAAAAGCCCATATCATGGCTGCTATTAGTTGAATAACTCCAAAAATGGTAGCCCCCAAATCTATACACACTGTCACGAAGCTCGTGCCAATACGAAGTCAAAGAATCAAATAATGTCAATTATCATTGCCTAACTCTCTCGAAACAATTGATGGAAGCAAAGAAAATGGCGGCGGTAGGAAAAAATTAAAAAGGAAGATAAAGATGAATTAATAATTAGGTTTTTTAAGTTGATGATGTATTTATAGAGAAATAACAATATATTTTATTCTCTTAAATTTAACGTTGCGCATTTCAAGCATGCACGACCATACAATACGTCTAATCATCATGAAACTCTTCGGCGTACAACAATTCATTATTCCGGATCCAATGGAATTAGTTATGTTAAAATCGAGACAGTGCCCTGAAATGATAATTTCATACGTTAAGCAAAACAAATTGATATTAAAACAAATAGAATCACTTTTAATTGTAAATTAAAATTTTATGATAACCATTTATTATTTAAAAAAAAATTAAATTAGCTTTCGAAACTATTTTTATTCACGTTAAATCCAAGATTTAATTATTTTAATAATTTTGATATTTAATTATAAACCATTCGAAAATCCGGGTTGTTACATAAGGCATCTTGAACATATCTCAAACCTCTAAATAGGTTCTTGCATAATGCCTTCAACGAATTCTAACGATATCCTCTCTCTTGGAATACTCCTTAAGATAGTCCCACATGATAGTATCATTAGAATGTTAATGTTGATCTCTCCCTTGGACTAAACCTTAGGATTGATAGTTCAACTATATAACATTTCACTCCACAACCGCTTCCAAAAAATGGATCGTGTATATTTTTTTGAAATGATTACGGTTTGAGCCATCTCATATAAGTACACTCTTCTTGCTTATCTGACTCTCCAAAACTAATCGATGAATTCTCGGTTAATTCAATTTCGGTTTCTCAGAATTAAGCAATTCTAGAAACATTTTGTACCAATACTCCTCCTTGGGGTTTCTTATTGGTATGAAATTAAGAAGTCTCTCGATAACTTCCTCAGTCAATTATTAGGTCAAGTTCGATAATCAACTAATCAATTATTTAGTCAAAACAATTGCTTATACAAATCATGATTTGTATGCTTACTCGTTTTCGACATTCCAGCTTAACTATTCCTCATCAAGAGTGAAGTATGGTAAGCTAGAGCACATGTTGCATCAAAACCTTACCCTGTCACTTCATTGTTGAATCTCACAAGAAAATAAGTTTACCTTGTCGGCTTTTAATGTTGAGTATAGTATTAAAGATTTCCATAAACAAGTAAGAAATCAACGTGATTAACACTTTTCCGACAGTTTCGAACTTATAATTCCTTGGTCAAGAGGGAAGCCTGGTACGATAGAGCTCTAGTGCTCAGTCCCTACTCTACATCAATCTTACTCTTACAAATAGATAAGCCTTACTTCATCGGCTTTTAGTTTTAAGCATAGTTAATAACTTTTCAAACAAATAATTAAACAATTAACCATTTGGGTACTAAGCAATTGTGATCCTTTTCCAACATATATGTATATTTTTAAAATACTTAAAAAAACTTATAAAAGATTCTAAAACATTTATCTAAATTTTTATTGAAAATAATAATGTTACAATTTTCCTTAAAACTTGAAAAAAAACGTGTTTTTTATATATTTTAGCAATATATCTCTCTTTTAAAATTCATAACTAATTCTTAAAAATTCATAATTATCTCGAACCACTTTTGAAATACTCTAATATGAGTTAGTAAACACTTGTAAAAGAATGAAACATAACTTAAATTTAAATATCTTTTCAAAGTTTTTAAAGTCCAAAATCAAGGCTAAATGGGGACGTTTTGCAAAAGTAAATTTTTGGCCAATTTTTGAGATGTTATTAAACTTTTCACTATCTAACCTTTTAATAGCAATAAAAAAAATATAAAATATTATAAATACGGCGAGAAAGCCTAAGGATCTCCATACAAAGTTAAGGCAAAAAAAGGCAATTCTGAACTACATCTATAGCCATTATCGCTATAAGTGCACTTTCAAAGCGAAGTCCATCCTAAACCAAAGTCAAACTATAGCCTACGTGCTTCATTTAAGGCCACATCACATGTCATACAAGCCCATCCGAGTCTATTCCAAGTTTTTTCAAGTCCATATACATGGATCATGTATGTCGCCTACTTTTAAAGTATGAATCCAAACTAATGTTTTAACACATGTCAACGAAAATTCAAACAACATATACACAATCAACAAAACATATTTATGTTATATTTTCATCCAAAGTGAGGCTTTAAGTCACCTTTAACCTCATAAACAACCAAGATCCATGCATCCAACTCCAAACCCAAGCTAGCAACCACCTTGCGTTCCTTTCTTCTCCTTGCTTTCACCTTTCTCTAGCCTAAAACTCCCCATAAAGCTCCAGGCCTTTGCATTATGGAGGCATAGGGTTTTGCTTCTTTAACTTTTAATATGGTGGAAGGTATTCTAATATTGTACTAGGCCTTGTGGTGAATTTCGAAGTGATTAGGAATCGATTTGCAACTATTTTATTTTAGAACATAACAGAGAGAGTATATGAAGAAGCCATTGATTTTCAACTCTAAGCTTTGCAAAAGTTTTGTGAATGATGATTAAGGGTATGCCTCTAGTTATGTAGGCTTAGAATAGTGTTTCCTAAGTTCTCACTCACCCACCACCATGCCATAGAACCTTCGTCTCCCATCTCTTCTCCTTCAAGTCACTTCTCTTTTGTGCTAATTACCATTTACCACTCTTATGATAATATCTCCTGTAACGACCCGGAATTTTGGATCGCCAGATTTGAATATTTATTTCATTTTAAATGTTGAATATGGATTATAATTTGAATTTTAAAATAAAAAACTTTGGTTGAAGTTAATAAAATTGGTTAATATTTTAAATACAGCAATTTAATTAAATTTGAATAATAACAATATATTAGAATTGGAAGAATTGGTAATTCTGAGTGTAAATAGATATAAAATTAGATTCTAAAATTTATTTTTAGGTCTAATTGGATTTGAATTAAAATATTGGACTGTTGAATGAAATTAGAAGTCAATTGGTTAAATTTCGAATTTTATATTAATTTAAAATTGGAATTTATTAATATAACAATGCAAATAATCTGATTTTGATTTAAACTGAATCGGAATGATTTTTAATGTGAATATAAATTTCGTATGAGTTATAATAGAGTTAGTAAAATTTTAAAAGTGAAATTTTAGATGATTTCGACGATTTGGAAAATCGCTCGAATTAATCGACGAGTTAAAATAGCCTTCCGGGGCACAGTCTTGGAATTCGACGAAACCTATTCCATTGGATTCGTAATAGTTAGTTTTTATTGGATTTCAATTTTCATAGCAATCGGAGTTGTCGTTTGACCCCGGCATCTTAAAACGCTTAGAAAATACTTTAACCGATTTAATTTAAAATTGATCGTTTATTTCCGTAACTCGCGTATACGACCAAATTAGCTTCCGAAACACATTCCATTATATTAGGAACATGGGTAAAACCTTAGAAACGCCTGGCGGCATGTGTGTTTTGTAGTTCGTTTGTAAATGCTCGTTAAAATTGAATTTAATATTAAATTAATGGGTATATACGTATAAATATACACATAAGGGCCAAAACCCTAGCCCTCTTTTTTGCTCAGCCGCTATCCAACATTCTAATGGCTGAAAATAGCTTGTCTTCTCCTCCATTTTTCTTCATATCCGTGAGTTTATAGAAAATTTTTCCAACTGGAGGATCATAGAGGAGTCCGAGATCTTCGAAGTGAGCGGTCATGATCGTGTTTCTTGCAATGATGAAGGGGATATTGCTGCCGACAGTACCACTAGTTGCACACGAACGGCGAGACCTAGGCACGACCGAGCTTGGCCGTGTTCTGGGTAGAGGTGGAGTTTATAAAGGGCTTCGCGATGGTGGTACCCGATCGATCTCCGGTCAATTGTAGAAGGAGCGATTTTAAACCCTAAGACGGAGGAATGGGTGCGTGCGATCTGCTTTATTCGCGTTAGGGAGAAGAGCAATCGTGCGGCCTTGATTGGTTGCGTGATTGAACGGCGATCTGATAGGTTAATGTTTATAAGTGAATTTTTATAACATTTTGCATATACAATCTTTAAAAATTAATAAATGTTTCGTACGTTGTCAGATTTCGACGAAACTGGCGATCCCGGATTCGCTGCTACGCGCTCTACACTGCAACGAAGATCCGGAAGCGATTGGGACTAGCGAGAATTTTAGGTTAAATCGAACGCGGTTTGATTTAATTTAAAATTCAAACGCTCGCCGAAAACCTAAGGTGAGTTTAACTCACTCACATCTGGAATATTAGTTAATTTAAATAGTCAATAATTGAATGATTGCTTGATTGGTTGAGTATGTTAATTATTATCAAATTGGATCGATATATATTGTTGTGCTAATATATGTGGATGCAGGGAAAACAGGTTGGAGGGATCCCTGGATCCCTCACAAATAGAAATTTAGACTTATATTTTATGATATATACTATTTATTATTCTATGGTAAATTATTTAGATCTTGATATGCCATGTTTTATTTATATGTCTGTGATGAATTAAATTGAATTTAAATTGTGTTGTGCCGAGATTTGGTGAATACAACCTGAAAATTTTAATATAAATAAATTGGGTTAAAAGAAAATTAAAGAAATTCTTAAATAATGATTTTAAAAAGGAATTAAATTCAAGTGATTGGTTGATAATATGAAGTGTTTGAATTTGTTGTTTGGAAAAGGAATTGAGAATTGTTTTAAATAATAGGGAGATTTATTTTAAAGAATGAGAAGTGTGCTTTCTCCTGGAAATTTTATTTTGTTTTAAGAAAACTTTCAAATCATAAATTTGCAGTTTAAATATGTTTAGAATATTTTTTTAAAAAAAGAAATATTATTTTAAATTATTTTTAAGTGAAAGCAAATATTTGATTAAGTAATTATGGTATTTAATTATTATTTTTTAAGTAAAGTAGTATTAAGTTTTCCAAAGGAAATTTAATATGAATATTTGATTTAGTAACCTTATTTTAAAGGTTAAATTTTATTTAAAATACTTAGGAAACCCCTATATATTTCCTTAAGTATTATTTTTCAATTAAAAATATTTCTAGAGCTTATTTTAAATATTTAAACGTATGTTTGAAATTGATTTCTAGGAAATAGCAATGTGTTTAAAATAAAAGGAGCTACTTTTAAGGTATGGAAAGGATTTTACGGGATGAACGTAAAATTGAGGTGGGATAAAACGTGTTGGAGATAAAAAGAATTCTTTGGCTATTCTAAGATGGAAGTGTATTTCCCCGAAAGCCAAGTACGTTTAAAAGAATGGTTTTAAGAAAATTATTTAAGTTGTAAGAATTTTAAAAGTGAACATATATTAAAGTAGTTATAGAAGTAATTATTTTTAAAGGGTGACCAGAATCATGTTTTAAAGAATATTATTATCATTTATACTTTATAAATGGTTCTATTTTAAAGAAAATCAATTAAAGCTTTATTTGAAATTGTATAAGGATTCATAACTTTATTTTTAAAACTAGTATGACTTAACTTATTTTAAAGTTAATTGTTTATATTTTATAAAGCAGTTTTATTCGAAATATTTTTTAAAGTATATGTATATTTTAAATTAAGTATGTAAGTAGATTTGATGTAAATGGTTTTAATGTATTTGGAGGGATAAAGTACTTAAATTATTTTAAACCTTAAATATAGGTACTTGGATGTTCCATAGGAAATAAAGATTTGAGAATCTATTCCATGATAAAATTGGGTTTGAAAAGTGTTTCAAAATGAATTTTGAAATTGGAATTATATCTCGTAAATATATTTTTTGGAAAATAAATAATGAGGAAATTATTTATTGTGTGATGGATGCTTGTGAATGTTGATTGATAGTTAAATCACCGACTATCAATATTGGACAAGTGCGTTGATCGTTTCGAAGAGACAGGGATCAAGATTTATTTCTCGAAAACCACTTCGATCCGGTTTGTACATTTCGTGGAAAAACGTGTTCGGAGTCGAAGATGGAGCAGTGAAGTGCAAGGGCTAGTCGTTACTAATCCCAAGGATATTTCCAAAATGGATGTGGTAGGAATAGTGCCTTCGGTTCCATTTGAACCCGGGACGGACTTGTATGGACGAATGTTTTCGGAACATCGTCAGGTGGGCGATGGGCATTCTAAGAGAAACGTTCTAAAAGGTAACGCTTAGCCTCAAGCCTCATCAACCGGGAATGACTGAAAATCAGGGGATATGCAGCTAGGCTTGGTGGGCAGCACCCATTTCCGGGTAAGGTCATTCCTGTCTAGATGTCCCTTTTATTTCGGCTTAGTGGTGCGGTTGTTGATCCCAACCGCGGGGTGATCTTACTCGAGACTATCCAGTAAGGGGTAGTTCGGGCCTTATGTTGTAGGGGATCGAGCGTGGTCCTCGGTATGCTGATCTAGACCAGGTACTGTGACAGGTGGTACCCCACTGCCTAGTCATTAGTTGGAATCCATTCTCCCTACGAGACTTTTACGAGTTTTGTTTGTATTACCCACTCTGTGGCTAGTAGATGGAATTTAATAGATGTAACAATTTCGGCTATTTTATAAGTATTTGTATATAGAACCTATTGTAATATCAGAGGATTTCTATAAAAAGTGTTTTAGCTATCGTAAGGTAAAAACCCGACATGTTTATTTGTGGCGTGGTCTTACGAGATGCTTTTGTTTTCAAAAGGATTTTTGAAACGTTAATAATCAATTTGGATGCATCATTATCAGCTAGTATTCCAGACTGACTCGGGTGTTATTTCGTTATAATGCGCGGGTCAGACCGAGTATTATATGTTCAGGATAGGTTGATATGGAGCAGGTGAGAAGCTGGAGCCCGAGACGTTTTATCCCTACTTGTTTATATCCGCTGCTGTGATTGTATGGAATTGTCTGGCTGGTAATTGTTGTTTGTTGTGATACTCTGATGATATATTATATGAAACAGACATAGTTTTCATTTTGAGTAAAGAGCTGATATTATGTATTATATTTTATTCCGCTACGACTGTGAGGTTCTGATATTGTTTAGTTTCTTCTTCTATCTCTTCTTCTTTAACTCTAAGGGTTCGTATTTCTGTTTCACTTGAGTTAATTGATGTAAAATAGTGTTGACTTAAGGGGTACGGATTTGCGGGCTGTCACCCTTGTTAGCAGAGCTTAGGTTGGCGACAACCTAGGCTTTGGTGGGGAAATTACTCATTAAACAGAGTCAATAGTACTCTATAATGAGTTGAGCATATTAATAGATATGAGAGCATACTTGTTAGTGAATATAAAATTGTCTTATACTGTGTTTACTTATCGGCTGAGTGTTTATGGATTCTGGTCGGTGCGGGAAGTACAACCGTATCGATAGCGGTTTCTAAACTCTTAAACAAGATAAACCGACATAATATTATTTTTAAAGAGGGTAAATGAAATAACTTTACCCAAAATTATATTTTTATATAGAAGAAATAATTTTTTGAAATTGTTATATATACTTATATATTTGATTTCTTGGATGTGGATATCTTAATCAAATAAGAATCTAAAATTTAATCTAAAATTTAATTTAAAGTTTGAATTGGTTATAATCAAATAAAACTCTATGAGTATAAATTATACAAAAGAGGAATAACTAAATTTGAACTGAACCAGAACTTAAATCCTGGAGATTTTGAAAAAGATTTTAAATATATTGAAAACAAAGGTTTGGGAAATTTAAAATCTTGGGAATGTTTGAATGTTTGCTAAGGTGTTTGAAGGCAATAATGGAATATTATTTTGGAGGTATTTTTGAATGGAAACTATTTTGAAATGAATTTGGGAAAGCAAGGAAGCACTGAACTCACTTCAGTCGTTGGAAAATAATCCTGATGATGCTGGCCACATCATCAAAACTTATTTTCGAGTTTCTAAAGTGATGGATTGCTACCAAAATGGTTGGTTATGATATTGTTTGGACTTGTTGGGTATAACAGTTGATTTGGAAATTTCAAATGGGGAAATTGTTTTGGTACAACCAAGTTGTTTTGGAAATACGGAGATTTGATTTGGTATACCAAGTAGGTATGAGTAGATTATTATTTCAAGATGGTTTTCAAATAAAACCGGGTAATAGAATTCTGGAAAATTCTATTTAAATAATGTGAAGGCTAAAATGGATCAACTATTGAACTTATTAAGTGAAGTTGATATTAATAAGGAAAAATGAAAATTTTAATCTTGGAATTAAATTTTGGCTTGAGTGTATGGAAGTAAATAGAAAATTTGAATTTAACTTGGGATAAGTTAAATAAATTGAACCTAGAATTAAATTGTTTTGAATTAGATTTAAATGTAAAATGACTTTGTAATTGTGGTTCATGGTGAAATGAATTATACCCACAAGCTATTAAGTATTATACTTATAATCTGAAAATGTGGATTTAAAATTTGCAAAGGATTAAGGTGAAAGAAAATTTGTATCTTTAAGAATTCAGTAATACATATACATATATATAATTTGGAATTGTGATTATAAGATGTAAATGGATTAAAATAGGCAATATAAGCTTTTAAATAAATAAGTTGGTGAACTTATAAATAGAAAATGGAATTATGATCACTAATGGGAAATAGTTGAATGGTATGGTGAATTCAAACTTAATCTCAAATGAAATGTGAATTGAAATAAGATGATGAAAATATAAAATATAAAGGATGTGGATGAACTTAAGTCAGTAAATAAATTTTGAACTTGTATATGGAGAATTAAAAATGAATTTAACTTAGATTAAATGAATGGAGTTGAATTTGGATTAAAATAAAATCAAAATTCAGTTGTGTTACAATTATTTTTGAATAGAATTAAAATCTTATTTAAAATAGTAAAATAAATAGCATGGATTTAAGATGGCTGAGTAAATTTAGTTAAAACTTGAACAGAAATTGGAAAAGATTTGAATTGAAGGAGAATTTAATTAAGATGAAAGGATATTGTATGAATAAAATTTTAACTCAACTAAATTCAAAGAAAATTGTTGGAGAATGAATTTAGCGTAAGCTAAATTAAATAAAAAGAAGCTTGAGGGTGAATTTAGTGTAAACTAAATTAAATGGAATTTGTTCTGGCATGAATGAAACTTTGAGGGTTTGATAAGAAATTTTGGAAAGAAAAAATAAAAACCCAGTTTTGGTATGGAATTTAGTTTTGGCAATAAAAAGCTGAGAGTGTGAATGAATAATGGAATTAGATTATAATAATGAGGGTTTGACTAATAAATAAATTCAAATGAGTGGAATAATTTAAAAGTGGTTTCTTTGCTAATAAAATAAATCTAAAATGGATTGAATAAATAAACAAAGTGCATTAAAATTTGTAAATGAATTGGAATTTGATTGAGTGAGAATCAAATGAAAATAAAATTTATATAAGAAGATATGAAAATATTGTGAAAGAACTTAAACAAACTGAATAATAATTGTGGTCGAGCTTTATAATGTTGTCTTGGATAAATTTGTTTAGGTAATGAACATTGTTATGCAAGTGAAATGGTATAAATTAATTTTATTGTGATAAATTAAAGATGTATGAGTTGTAAATATTACAGAATGGGATGATATTAATATAAAACTTAAGTTGAATGGTGAACTTGAAGTGAGAATAAGAAATTGAATTAAAACTTGCAAGGAAATAAGAATATTTGGGTTGTGAATAATTCCGAATGGAATAAAATTAATATAAATTAGAATTGGAATTAATTTTAATCGTTATAAGCTTAAGTGATGGTCACTTGCTTGGATAACCTTAAATTTGCATAGAATTGGTCATTTTGTTGTATTCGGAATTGAGCTGGTTTAAGAAAGCAATGAAATTGGGAATGGAATTGAAGTAAAAGGTATACCTACGGCATATGTTAATCATATTGAAGTGGAAATAAAATGGTTGTAATAAATATGAATGGTATATAGTGAACTTGAATATAAATTATTCGAGTTGAGATAAAATGAAGCTTTGACTTGTATAACAAATATTAAATGGTGATTGAAATCTTTGAAGTGCTGATAAAATATGGTTAACATTGTTAAATTATGAAGTTTGCTTGGTTAAGCCATGAAATTGGTATGTTTGGTTAAGATTAATGAATGGAACGTTAATAAATTCCTATATTATTGAAAACTGATATGTTTGTTTGAGTAAGTATAGGTACGGGAGGTAGTAGATAGAGTTGGAGCGCGTATATGCATAATAAATTAGCCGCATGCTTTTAAAATGCTAATAAAAGGTACGCCTGTGCAATAAAATTAGGAAATATGAATTGTTTTTGGTTTTTCCGACCGTGTGGGTCGATGTATACATATTTATATCTATTGTGAAATTGCAAAAGCCTCTCCGTACAAGGGAGACTCTGCCAAAATTTTCCGGAAAGTTTGGAAGCTAGAATTTTTTTTGGAAAATTTGGTAATGTTTTGTTAACGACAAAATTGATTTCAAACAACAATTAAAATAAAAAGGATTTTTAAATAAGAATTGAAACTAGTAGTTTCGATTTGTAACTAAAGAATTTGAGCAAAGTGAAATTGAGATTTCACTGAGTAGGTTTTTCTATTGGGTTTGGAAATTCTTCTACCTTAGCAAATTTCGAGGACGGAATTTTTATAAGGGGGGAGGAATGTAACGACCTAGAATTTTGGGTCGCCAGATTTGAACATTTAATTCATTTTAAATGTTGAATATGGATTATAATTTGAATTTTGAAATAAAAGACTTTGGCTAAAATTAATAAAATTGGTTAAAATTGTAAATACAGTAATTTAATTAAATCTAAATAATAATAATAATAATATATTAGAATTGAATAATTGGTAATTCTGAGTGTAAATAGATATAAAATTAGATTCTAAAATTTATTTTTAGGTCTAATTGGATTTGAATTATAATATTGGACTGTTGAATGAAATTAGAAGTCTATTTGTTAAATTTGAAATTTTATATTAATTTAAAAATGAAATTTATTAATATAATAATGCAAATAATCAGATTTTGATTTAAACTGAATCGAAATGATTTCTAATGTGAATATAAATTTCATACGAGTTATAATAGAGTTAGTAAAATTTTAAAAGTGAAATTTTAGATGATTTCGACGATTTTGAAAATCGCTCGAATTAATCGACGAGTTAAAATAGCCTTCCGGGGCACAGTCTCGGAATTCGACGAAAATAGTTCCATTAGATCTGTAATAGTTAGTTATTATCAGATTTCAATTTTCATAGCAATCGGAGTTTTCGTTTGACCACGGCAGCTTAAAATGCTTAGAAAATACTTCAATCGATTTAATTTAAAATTGATCGTTTATTTCCGCAACTCGCGTATACGACCAATTTAGCTTCCAAAACATGTTCCATTGTGTTCGAAACATGGGTAAAACCTTAGAAACGCCTGGCGGCACGTGTGTTTTGGAGTTCGTTTGTAAATGCTCGTTAAAATTGAATTTAATATTAAATTAATGGGTATATGCGTATACACACACACACATAAGGGCCGAAACCCTTGCCCTCTTTTTTGCTCAGCCGCTATCCAACATTCTAATGGCTGAAAATAGCTTGTCTTCTCCTCCATTTTTCTTCATATCCGTGAGTTTATAGCAAAATTTTCCAACTGGAGGATCGTAGAGGACTCCGAGATCTTCGAAGTAAGCGGTCATGATCGTGTTTCGTGCAACGATGAAGGGGATATTGCTGCCAACAATACCACCGGTTGCGCATGAATTGCGAGACCTAGGCACGACCGAGCTTGGCCGTGTTTGGGGTGGTGGTGGAGTTTATAAAGGGCTTCACGATGGAGGTACCCGATCGATCTCCGGTCAATCGTAGAAGGAGCGATTTTAAACCCTAAGGCGGAGGAATGGGTGCGTGCGACCTGCTTTTTTCGCATGAGGGTGAAGAGCAATCATGCTGCCTCGATTGGTTGCATGAATGAACGACGATCTGATTGGTTAATGTTTATAAGTGAATTTTTATAACATTTTGCATATACAATCTTTAAAAATTCATAAATGTTTCATACGTTGTCAGATTTCAACGAAACTGACGATGCCGGAATCGCAGCGACGCGCTCTACACTACAGCGTAGATCCAGAAGCGATTGTGACTAGCGAGAATTTTAGGTTAAATCGAACGCGGTTTGATTTAATTTAAAATTCAAACGCTCGCCGAAAACCCAAGGTGTGTTTAACTCACTCACATCTGGAATATTAGTTAATTTAAATAGTCAATAATTGAATGATTGCTTTATTGGTTGAGTATGTTAATTATTATCAAATTGGATCGATATATATTGTTGTGCTAATATCCGTGGATGCAGGAAAAACAGGTTGGAGGGATCCAACTGGATCCCTCATAAATAGAAATTTAGACTTATATTCTGTGATATATCCTATTTATTATTCTGTGTTAAATTGTTTAGATCTTGATATGCCATGTTTTATTTATATGTCAGTGATGAATTAAGTTGAATTTAAATTATGTTGTGCTGAGATTTTGTAAATACAACCTGAAAATTTTAATATAAATAAATTGGGTTAAAAGAAAATTAAAGAAATTCTTAAATAAAGAATTTAAAAGGAATTGAATTCAAGTAATTGGTAGATAATATGAAGTGTTTGAATTTGTTGTTTGGAAAAGGAATTGAGAATTGTTTTAAATAATAGCGAGATTTATTTTAAAGAATGAGAAGTGTGATTTCTCCTGGAAATTTTATTTTGTTTTAAGAAAGCTTTCAAATTTTAAATTTGCAGTTTAAATATGTTTAGAATTTTTTTTTAAAAAAAAGATATTACTTTAAATTGTTTTTAAGTGAAAGCAAATATTTGATTAAGTAATTATGGTATTTAATTATTATTATTTTTAAAAAGTAAAGTAGTATTAAGTTTTCCAAAGGAAATTTAATATGAATATTTGATTTAGTAACCTTGTTTTAAAGGTTAAATTTTATTTAAAATACTTTGGAAACCCCTATATATTTCCTTAAGTATTATTTTTCAATTAAAATAATTTCTAGAGCTTATTTTAAATATTTAAACGTATGCTTGAAATTGATTTCCAGGAAATAGCAATGTGTTTAAAATAAAAGGAGCTACTTTTAAGGTATGGAAAGGATTTTACGGGATGAACGTAAAATTGAAGTGGGATAAAACATGTTGGAGATAAAAAGAATTCTTTGGTTATTATAAGATGGAAGTGTATTTCCCTGAAAGCCAAGTACGTTATTAAAATAGATTTTTGAAACGTTAGAGTTTGAAGTTATATTAAAGAATGGTTTTAAGAAAATTATTTAAGTTGTAAGAATTTTAAAAGTGAACATATATTAAAGTAGTTATAGAAGTAACTATTTTTAAAAAGGTAATTAGAATCATGTTTTAAGGAGTATTATTATCATTTATACTTTATTAATGGTTCTATTTTAAAGAAAATCAATTAAAGCTTTATTTGAAATTGTATAAGGATTCATAACTTTATTTTTAAAACTAGTATGACTTAACTTATTTTAAAGTTAATTGTTTATATTTTATAAAGCAGTTTTATTCGAAATATTTTTTAAAGTATATGTATATTTTAAATTAAGTATGTAAGTAGATTTGATATGAATGGTTTTAATGTATTTTGAGGGATAAAGTACTTAAATTATTTTAAACCTTAAATATGGGTACTTGGATGTTCCAAAGGAAATAAAGATTTGAGAATCTATTCCATGAGAAAATTGGGTTTGAAAAGTGTTTCAAAAGGAATTTTGAAATTGGAATTATATCTCGTAAAGTTATTTTTAGGAAATAAATAATGTGGAAATTATTTATTGTGTTATGGGTGCTTGTGAATGTTAATTGATAGTTAAATCACCGACTATCAATATTGGACAAATGCGTTGATCATTTCGAAGAGACTGGGATCGAGAATTGTTTCTCGAAAACCACTTCGATCCAGTTTGTACGTTTCGTGGAAAAACGTGTTCGGAGTCGAAGATGGAGCAGTGAAGTGCAAGAGCTAGTCGCTACTGATCCTGAGGATATTTCCAAAATGGATGTAGTAGGAATAGTGTCTTCGGTTCTGTTTGATCCCGGGACGGACTTGTATGGATGAATGCTTTCGGAACATCGTCAGGTGGGCGATGGGCATTCTAAGAGAAACGTTCTAAAAGGTAACGCTTAGCCTCAAGCCTCGTCAACCGGGAATGACTGAAAATCAGGGGATATACAGCAAGGCTTGGTGTGCAGCGCCCATTTTCGGGTAAGGTCATTCCTATCTAGATGTCCCTTTTATTTCGGCTTAGTGGTGCGGTTGTTGATCCCAACCGTAGGGTGATCTTACTCGGGACTATCCAGTAAGGGGTAGACCAGGCCTTGTGTTGTAGGGGATCTGTGACGCCCCGCTCCGAGAGCCTCGTTAACAAAGAGTATTACATAGATAATACTGTCGGCTAACGCGGACAATAGAGTATAATGGAAGCGACCATGTGTAATCTTACTTTAACTATTCACTAAATACGTTGAAAAGTAGAATCACATTAAAATTCGACCTATTCAATAAATATTTAAAGAAAAACTACAATGGCTATAGGATCTATCAGAAGAAAATATAACAACTCAAATGTAATTCACATCACAGAACAGTCGATCATAATATACACATAAACAGATACACAATAGAGTATACAAAATAATACATGTCAAGTGGTACAGGAGACCACAATATACAGACGAGACGAAAAAAAGTATAAATATCAGAGTTACAACTGATAAGGACCACAAAAGACGCTATAACAAAATGAAGCTAGCGAATAGTCCATGCGGAAGCAAAATAGGCTAAGTCCCAAAATCACCTAACCTGAAACATCTCGGTCTGACCCGAGTATAAAATACACGGGTCGGTCTAGCTAAACAATCAGTTAGATAAACTGAACAACAATAAACCTGCAAGGTTACAAAGCATAATAGAAATCTCTAAAAGAGATAACACAATCATCTAACGAAAGATGATTCATATAGAACAAGCCTCATATCATCGGCAACATATAGAAACAAAGGATAAGAATATCCCAAAGCAAGCCAAAAGGCAAATAACAAATACCAATAAGGTATACAAGTTCCACAAGGTAATCGCTATACTTCATGTGGCTCGAAATGACCAACATCGAAGGGCGATAACAAGGGAATATACATATGAATGAAACATCAGAAAATTGCTCGAGCTCAGTACTGTACAAACAAGGATCCATGAGCCCGAAGACTCCAAACCCAATATCACCCATGCGGCTCATAACGACCAACATCGGAAGCGATACTAAAGGGCAACCCAATATCACCCACGCGGCTCATAACGACCAACATCGGAAGCGATACTAAAGGGAAACAAACCCGAAGGCACAAACCCGAAGGCACATGCCCGAAGGCAACAAACCGTAGTGGTGAAGGTCAGAGACCCAGTACTGGACACCACTAACTGGCGGAATGTGTCACAACTCTCGAAAAGGAATCCGAACAGTGTTAACATGCGTCCCATAACCACTCGTTCGCACTAAACGGTTTACTATCCGTCAGTCACTTTCACACTCAAAGCGGTACAAATTTACCTCATATCATCGGTAAACTAAACCCGAAGGTCAAAACAATCAATCGAATAGGTCGGGAACTAATCGGAAAGATAAACGCACAGATTCATGGTCCGTGTTTTGCCCAACCATTTAATCACCCTTCCACTTCGCTCGAAGTGCGAAAGTGCGTATTTTAAATAGAATTTATAAATTGGAGAAACGAGCTTTTAAATACGATTCGAGAGATTATTTTATAAAAACCCGTGGATGAAGTCAAGAGTAAGTTATCAAAGCCAAATATGCAATAACAACCACTAAAAAGCAACTTGAATCGATAAAATCCGGAAAACAAATCAAAATATACAAATACAGGCAAAACAGGGAAAATAGGAGCAGGTCGGTCGGCCGGACTACAGGGCTCGGTCGGCCGGCCAGATGCAGGAAACAAAATATGGCTCGGGGCAGCAGGTCGGTCGACCGGAGCCTGCGCTCGGTCGGCCGAAGGCTGTTTTCCAGCACTTCTTGCCCTTATCAAATGAATTCCAAATCTTTTTCAAATCAAAGCAATATCACATGAATATTTGTTAGGAAATCATACCTAACATCAATGATAGCGAGAGAGGTAGATGTGAGTTAAAAACTCACCTTTTTACACAAAACAAAGAAGATGAAGAAGCACAAATGCAAGGAATCAACCAACTACACTCCACTTCAACACTACAAGCTTCAATCTAGAATCAAAGCAAGTATTTCCTAAGTTAGGGTTAGGAAATTACTGAAATTGAAGAGGAGAAGAGATGGAGAAGATGGAGATGAACTTACCAATGGATTCTCTTTGATTTTGGAGCAAGAATTTGGATTTTGCAAATGGATTTAGGGCTAGGAGTTTCTAATTTCCTTTCTCTTCCCCCATTTCAGTTTTAAGCTTAAGTAATGAAATGAAATGAAGAGAGATGAAGAGAAGGGGTTGAGTTAGAGGTTTAGTTAAGCTAGTGGGCTGAACCCAAACCCAAAAGCCAATAGAAAACGTAGCCAAAATTTCACAAACTCCAAACATATCAAAGATTATACTCAAAAAGATCGCAAACGCCATTTTGGAACCAATGGAGGTAGTTTCGAGTTCCAATTCGGCCATTTGCAGAAAGTAACATTTTGGACCAAAATCCGACTAACGACGCTATATTTAAATTAAACATTTAAATATAAAATCGTTAAATATGCGGGTTGTTACAGATCTCCCTTCCTTACAAAATTGCGTCCCCGCAATTTCTAGAGACGATATTTGTAATAACTACATACATACAATCAATCAAAAGAAAAGAAAATAAGCTTGAGATGAAAAGACATACTCACCGTTTCAAAGCAAGGAAAGAAAACCCGGATAAGATCGCTCAATAAATTCTCTGGTTTCCCAAGTACAGTCATTGGGATTAGCGGACCATTGAATTTTAACGAGCGGCACGTCCTTGTTCCGAAGGTGTCGCACCTCCGTGTCAAGCACGCGAATAGGTTGCTGTACAAAAGATAAGTCTGGTGAGACCTCAAGCTCTTGCAAATCAGGAGAAGTAATAACAGAATCCGACTCCCGAAGACACTTCCGAAGTTGCGAGATGTGAAACACGTCATGAATGCCAGATAAATGAGCTGGAAGTGAAACTCTATAAGCCACAGGGCCAATACGTTCAGTAATAGAAAATGGTCCTATATAACGAGGAGCCAGTTTCCCAATCGCAGTGAAACGCATAACCCCTTTCAAAGGAGAAACACGAATAAAAACAAGATCACTAATCGAGAACTCGAGAGGCTTCCTACGGTTGTCCGCGTAGGATTTCTGGCGACTCTGTGCCTCTTTCATTCTCAACCGAATAAGATCAATCTTCTCAGGAGAATCACGAACAAAATCTGGACCAAGAATACGCTTCTCCCCAGATTCTAACCAACAAGAAGGTGATCGACATAGTCTTCCATATAAGGCTTCGAAAGGAGCCATACCGATACTAGATTGAAAACTATTATTGTAGGAGAATTCTACAAGAGGTAGGTGATCCTCCCAACTACCATCGAAATCAAAAATACAAATACGGAGAAGATCTTCAAAGATACGATTTACCCGTTCAGTCTGTCTGTCAGACTGCGGATGATAAGATATAGAAAAATTAAGCTTTGTTCCCAAAGCTTGCTGAAGACTCTTCCAAAAATGACTCGTGAATAAAGGATCACGATCACTCACAATAGAACTAGGAACACCGTGAAGTCTCACGATTTCCTTGACATACAACTTAGCCAAATGCGAAGCAGTTCTATTAGACTTAATAGGGACAAAATGAGCAGACTTAGAAAGGCGATCAACAATAACCCAAACGCTAGAATGGCCAGATCTCGAACGAGGTAGGCCGTCAGTGAAATCCACAGAAATTTGATCCCACTTCCACAATGGAATCTCAAGAGGTTGAAGAAGACCCGAAGGACGCTGATGCTCGGCCTTAAAACGCTGACAAGTTATGCAATTGCTCACATAACTCGCCACATAGCGCTTCATGCCTTCCCAATAATAAAGACGACGCATATCGGCATACATCTTGCTACTACCGGGATGAATGGTATACTTAGAACGGTGACAGTCATCAAGAATGTCATGCCTAAGTGCAAGATCAGAAGGCACAAAAAGACGGTTCTTCTTACGAAGACACCCATGAGAATCAATGCTAAAATCTTGCAACGCCTCATCACAAGATCCAGACTCACAAAGCTGAATAAGATGCAACAACTCAGGATCACGCCGCTGACCATCGGCAATACGATCCAATAAAATAGGTCGAGCTCCCAAACTAAATAATAGAATAGGAGAATTAGAAGATGAACCTCGATCACGAATTTCACAAAAAGATAGAGTCTCAAGAACATCCCATTCGGCAAACATCATAGAAATAACAGCCGAATGTTTGCGACTAAGCGCATCTGCAACACGATTACCCTTACCAGGGGTATACTGGATATCAAAGTCATAAGAAGCAAGAAACTCGAGCCAACGCTGTTGTCTCATATTGAGTTCCTTCTGAGTGAACAAATACTTCAAAGATTTATGATTGGTATAAAGAATGAAGCGCTCGCCCAATAAATAATGTCGCCAAATCTTCAGGGCAAAGACAATGGCGGCTAACTCAAGATCATGAGTGGCATAGCGAACTTCATTCGGAAGCAGTTGCCTAGAAGCATAAGCAACTACCCGATCCTTCTGCATAAGAACAGCACCGAGACCACTACCACAAGCATCGTTGTAGACAACAAGGTCATGATTCCCTTTGGGAACCACAAGGATAGGAGCATTAGTGAGAAGTTCCTTCAATGACAGAAAAGAAGCTTCACACTTGTCAGACCAAATAAAACGAATGCCTTTCCGAGTAAGGCAAGTGAGAGGAAGCACAACACGGGAAAAATCCTTAATGAACCGACGGTAATAACCCGCCAATCCAAGGAAATTACGAATCTCATGAACATTTTCAGGCCTCTTCCAATTCTGGATGGCTTCGATCTTTGAGGGATCGACAGAAATGCCATCGGAAGATACAACATGGCCTAAAAACTTAACCTTATTCTCCCAAAAGTGGCACTTGGAGAATTTGGCTTTAAGCTGATGATGACGGAGAGTACTCAAGACAATTCTCAAGTGATTAGCATGCTCAGCTTCAGACTTAGAATAAATAAGGATATCATCAATGAAGACAAGCACGAACTTATCGAGATATTCCCGGAATACCCGATTCATGAGATCGACAAAGAAAGCAGGAGCGTTCGTCAAACCGAACGGCATAACGAGCCACTCAAAAGAACCATAACGAGTGCGGAAAGCGGTAAGAGGTATGCTATCCTCCGCAACTCGTAACTGATGAAAACCTGTGGCAAGGTCAAGCTGAGAAAAGACCTTAGCACCACTCAATAGATCGAACATATCATCGATCCTAGGCAATGGATACCTATTTCTAATGGTCAACTCGTTAAGCTTGCGATAGTCAATGCAAAGCCTAAGAGTTCCATCAGACTTCTTCACAAAGACGACCGCGGATCCCCACGGAGAAAAACTAGATTGAATCAATTGCTTGGATTCAAGCTCTAAAAGCAGCTTCTTGAGTTCCTCATTTTCCTTTGTAGACATCCTCGTGGGAGGACGACTAACTGGCTGCGCGCCTGGAATGAGATCAATGTGGAACTCAATTGCCCGTTTGGGTGGCAAACCCAATACAGGCTCAAAAACATCAGAAAAGTCACAAGCAATAGGAATACGAGATATATCCTCATCATCTCGCGGATCAAGAGAATATAAATCCATCTCGGAATTATCCACATCCCGAAGAACAAGAGATAACTGAGAAGGCGAATCAGGATGACAAAGATATAAAATTCTTTCGGAACAAATAATCCTGGCATCGTACCTCACTAGCCAGTCCATACCAAAAATCATATCAAAACCCAAATGAGAAACAACGTGCAGATTCGCACGGAAAGAAAAGCCACATAAAACAATCTCAACATCATTACACAGCAAACTAAGGGTCGCGGATCCCCCAATAGGATTCGCAATCCTTAAAGAAGTAACCATACAAGAAACATCCAAAGATAATTCATCAACGAGCTTTTTCGATACGAAAGAATGTTAAGCACCCGTATCGAAAAGAACTCGTATACTATGGTCATGAAATAAAATAAAACCTTCCAAAATAGATGAAGATATAACTTTGGGCTGAGGACCTTCAGAAGCCTTAGCAGCATAAAGCCTGCTAGACTTGGCACCAGCCGGAACAGTGGGTCAAGATGAAACATGATGACCTTCCTTCTTGCAATAACGGCAGAAGAGAGGCTTAGGACAAGATCGAATAATATGATCCGGAGAACCACAATTGAAACACTTTCGAACGAAAGGTGTTCCGGAAGACTGAGGCTGAGAACAAGGACCGCCAGTCTTCTTCTTCTTAGAAGGAAAAGGCTTCTTCTGAAACGGAAACTGCTTCTTGTTGGGGTTCTTGGAAACCTCAACATCCTCACCACTATCACACTCCTTCTCGACAGCTTCGAGATGAAGTGCCGAATCAACCAATTCCTCGAAAGAAAGCTTAAGCTGGAGCAACAAGGACTTCTTAAGATATTTCTTAAGACCAGAGACAAACTTCAAATTCTTCTTGTAAGAAGTGCTAATGAATTCAAGACCATACTTAGATAAGGCCTCAAAAGATGCAACATACTCAGAAACAGAAGATTTCCCTTGCTTCAACTCAAGGAAGCGACGGGTCAATAAAACTTTTTCAGATTCAGGAACGAACTTGAGTTCAAATCGCTCCCGAAACTGAGTCCAAGAAAGGGTAGACTCATCAATCTCGGCTATAAGAAGCTCATACCAATCCAGAGCATGCTCTTGTAATAAGCTAGAAGTTACAAGAACCCTATCATGGTCAGAAAGGTCCATGCAAGAAAAGATACGTTCGCATGTGCGAAACCAAGCTTGGACTTCAAGAACGGATTCGGAACCCTTAAACGGTTTTCCTCCAAGATGAGCAAAATCACTGCACTGACGTGCAAAAGCAGACTTGTGAGGTGGAGACACTCGAGGAGGAACGGGAGGTTGAGTGCTCCTAAACAACTCCAAAAACTGATCGGCAGACATATAAACGCCATCCGGATGTGAGCCACTAGATTGCCCAGCATCCGAACGTCGACCTCTGCCTCTTCCAGACATAAGCTGAAAGTCAAGATAAGGAAAAGATTATTCACAAGGTAGATATTTCAATATGGGATACTACGGAATAATCCTAGACGTATTCCCAAATACTATCTAGCCTTGATGGGATAAAGAGACACGATGATTCAAAGATTTGTATCACTTGTACACTTTGATGTACCATAATATGTGCATCTATTCTGTGTTTATCATATTTTGTTCTGAACTCAGCTCCGATACCACGCTGTGACGCCCCACTCCGAGAGCCTCGTTAACAAAGAGTATTACATAGATAATACTGTCGGCTAACGCGGACAATAGAGTATAATGGAAGCGACCATGTGTAATCTTACCTTAACTATTCACTAAATACGTCGAAAAGTAGAATCACAACTCAAATGTAATTCACATCACAGAACAGTCGATCATAATATACACATACACAGATACACAACAGAGCATACAAAATAATACATGTCAAGTGGTACAGGAGACCACAATATACAGACGAGACGAAAAAAAAGTATAAATATCAGAGTTACAACTGATAAGGACCACAAAAGACGCTATAACAAAATGAAGCTAGCGAATAGTCCATGCGGAAGCAAAATAGGCTAAGTCCCAAAATCACCTAACCTGAAACATCTCGGTCTGACCCGAGTATAAAATACATGGGTCAGTCTAGCTAAACAATCAGTTAGATAAACTGAACAACAATAAACTTGCAAGGTTACAAAGCATAATAGAAATCTCTAAAAGAGATAACACAATCATCTAACGAAAGATGATTCATATAGAACAAGCCTCATATCATCAGCAACATATAGAAACAAAGGATAAGAATATCCCAAAGCAAGCCAAAAGGCAAATAACAAATACCAATAAGGTATACAAGTTCCACAAGGTAATCGCTATACTTCATGTGGCTCGAAATGACAAACATCGAAGGGCGATAACAAGGGAATATACATATGAATGAAACATCAGAAAATTGCTCGAGCTCAGTACTGTACAAACAAGGATCCATGAGCCCGTAGACTCCAAACCCAATATCACCCATGCGGCTCATAACGACCAACATCGGAAGCGATACTAAAGGGCAACCCAATATCACCCATGCGGCTCATAACGACCAACATCGGAAGCGATACTAAAGGGCAACAAACCCAAAGGCACAAACCCGAAGGCACATACCCGAAGGCAACAAACCGTAGTGGTGAAGGTCAGAGAACCAGTACTGGACACCACTAACTGGCGGAATGTGTCACAACTCTCGAAAAGGAATCCGAACAGTGTTAACATGCGTCCCATAACCACTCGTTCGCACTAAACGGTTTACTATCTGTCAGTCACTTTCACACTCAAAGCGGTACAAATTTACCTCATATCATCGGTAAACTAAACCCGATGGTCAAAACAATCAATCGAATAGGTCGGGGACTAATCGGAAAGATAAACGCACAGATTCATAGTCCGTGTTTTGCCCAACCATTTAATCACCCTTCCACTTCGCTCGAAGTGCGAAAGTGTGTGTATTAAATAGAATTTATAAATTGGAGAAACGAGCTTTTAAATGCGATTCGAGAGATTATTTTATAAAAACCCGTGGATGAAGTCAAGAGTAAGTTATCAAAGCCAAATATGCAATAACAACCACTTAAAAGCAACTTGAATCGATAAAATCCGGAAAACAAATAAAAATGTACAAAAACAGGCAAAACAGGGCAAATAGGAGCAGGTCGGTCGGCCGGACTACAAGGCTCGGTCGGCCGGCCAGATGCAGGAAACAAAATATGGCTTGGGGCAGCAGGTCGGTCGACCAGAGCCTGCGCTCGGTCGGCCGAAGGCTGTTTTCTAGCACTTCTTGCCCTTATCAAATGAATTCCAAATCTTTTTCAAATCAAAGCAATAGCACATGAATATTTGTTAGGAAATCATACCTAACATCAATGATAGCGAGAGAGGTAGATGTGAGTTAAAAACTCACCTTTTTACACAAAACAAAGAAGATGAAGAAGCACAAATGCAAGGAATCAACTAACTACACTCCACTTCAACACTACAAGCTTCAATCTAGAATCAAAGCAAGTATTTCCTAAGTTAGGGTTAGGAAATTACTGAAATTGAAGAGGAGAAGAGATGGAGAAGATGGAGATGAACTTACCAATGGATTCTCTTTGATTTTGGAGCAAGAATTTGGATTTTGCAAATGGATTTAGGGCTAGGAGTTTCTAATTTCCTTTCTCTTCCCCTATTTCAGTTTTAAGCTTAAGTAATGAAATGAAATGAAGAGAGATGAAGAGAAGGGGTTGAGTTAGAGGTTTAGTTAAGCTAGTGGGCTAAACCCAAACCCAAAACCCAATAGAAAAAGTAGCCAAAATTTCACAAACTCCAAACATATCAAAGATTATACTCAAAAAGATCGCAAACGCCATTTTGGAACCAATGGAGGTAGTTTCGAGTTCCAATTCGGCCATTTGCAGAAAGTAACATTTCGGACCAAAATCCGACTAACGACGCTATATTTAAATTAAACATTTAAATATAAAATCGTTAAATATGCGGGTTGTTACAGGATCTGGCGTGGTCCTCGGTACGCTGATCTAGACCAGGTACTGTGATAGGTGATACCCCAGTGCCTAGTCATTAGTTGGAATCCATTCTCCCTACGAGCCTTTTACGAGTTTTGTTTGTATTACCCACTCTGTGGCTAGTAGCTGGAATTTAATAGATGTAACAATTTCGGCTATTAAGTAATTGTACATAGGCCATATTATAATATCAGAGGATTTCTTAAAAAGTGTTTTAGCTATCGTAAGGTAATAACCCAACATGTTTATTTGTGGCGTGGTCTTACGAGATGCTTTTGTTTTCAAAAGGATTTTTGAAACTTTAATAATCAATTTGGATGCATCATTATCAGCTGGTATTCCAGAATGACTCGGGTGTTATTTCGTTATAATGCTCGGGTCAGACCGAGTATTATATGTTCAGGATAGGTTGATATGGAGCAGGTGAGAAGCTGGAGCCCGAGACGTTTTATCCGTACTTGTTTATATCCGCTGTTGTGATTGTATGGAATTATCTGGCTGGTAATTGTTGTTTGTTGTGATACTCTGATGATATATTTTATGAAACAGATATAGTTTTCATTTTGAGTAAAGAGCTAATATTATGTATTATATTTTATTCCGCTGCGACTGTGAGGTTCTGATATCGTTTAGTTTCTTCTTCTTCTATCTCTTCTTCTTTAACTCTAAGGGTTCGTATTTCTGTTTCACTTGAGTTAATTGATGTAAAATAGTGTTGACTCAAGGGGTACGGATTTGCGGGCTGTCACATCTCCTATATTTTAGAAGATTCTAGAACATTGTAAGCTTTATAAAGAGGAGAGTATGTTAGTTGGCTGCTAATTTATCCGTTTGCTCATTAGTCAAGTGCACAAAAGTTCGAACAACTTATATTGATTGAAGTTTTTTATTGATAAAATAATTTTCGGTCACATTATCAATTTTTCTTCGAAGAATATATTTTCTGTAAAAAAATTTAAAAACAAGTTTCTTATCATTTCCTATCAATTAAATGATCTCTGACATGGTTATAAAATCATATTTATAATAATTAATTATATTTTGAAAATTTTTGATATTCGAAGATGAAGCGTTCGAATTTCTAGGCCGCTACATTATCCTCTACTTGGAACATTTCGTCCTCGAAATTCAAGTAAGAACCACAATAAAAGGAGATAGATGAAACAGTATATATATGTGTGTATGTGTGTATGTATGTATAGAGTATTGCTGAAACTATATACAAACTAAACTATAAATTGAAATGCGTACTAACCGATTCCACCTTAAGTGGTGAGTAGATTATAAAAGATATACAATATTAAGATAAGATGGAATCCCTAGTCTATAAGCAACTCTGGGTTGAACTCATACAAACCGTCTTCCATCCTCTTTGTACCACCCCGAGCATCCTCGCTCCATGGCACTTCAAACCTTAACAAAGGAACAAGAACGCAAATACTCAAATAGAATTCGGAATTATTAGCACCTAATGCTCATTATTTTGCTCAGGTGTAAAATTCTCCCATCGTCCAAGGATGATAAATAATCTGCTAAGCATACCATACACTTAAATAGCCTTAGGTCATTACTTGGACGATTATTCATGCCATCTCATAATGAATTAAAGAGCTAATCCCCAAACTTTTCATATGCCAAAATAACATATCATACAATTATGCTAAAGCTCGTATGATGCATATATATCATCCATACACAACATCTGATCTAATCACTTACTCGATCATATAGATTTCACATTCCAACTAGTATAGATCACTTGACCTCTGGTGCAGATTTCGATCTGGCTCCTCATTTAGAAACACCCATTCTCCTTGCAACGCCATGTACTATGATAGAAAAAATCAAGATCATATCAAGAACTCTTATTAAGAACATTTATTGAAGTGTTCACCATCAAGAATCGAGTGAAAAATCCTTGTTCGGATCGACGTGTACCACATCGAAAGTATGTGCTCAAATATTGTATCAAGAATAGTCATGCAAATAAAACGGTCTATGTACAACTTACATATTTATCCTATTGGTTTCTTAGCTAAACAATACCTTTTTAATCACGTTCATCTATACAATTAGTATGTCTTCAATATTAAAACCATTTAAATCATTTCATAAAACAAAACTTCAAGTTTGTACATCTTTTATAACTTAAGTTTATATTCATATAATATTCCACTACATCCTAAGAGTATATACCAAAACATAAAATTTCTAACATGTATAATTAACATACTTTTAATTTTTTTAATTTACTATCTTCTCAATTCAAGTATTATATAAACTCAATTTTATATTTTCAAAAACACTTAACTATAAGTTCTATAACAACTCAGAAGTTCTTGACCCAAAAATAGTTGAAATTTCTAATTCATTTTAACAAATGAAAACTGCCAATTAACATATCGTATCATGATGTGCATATCATATTGTCCTAATGCACAGGCTACATGTGTCCATGAAATAACTCAACAAGAGAACTTTAAAACTAAACATCGTTTTTCATTTCAAATCATTTTGAACTAATAAACACATATAACTTTTGTATATCAAATCTTACTTTGAGATTTACTTAGGATCAGTTTCACCCTAGAGGGTGGGAGTGAATAGGGTGATACTACTAATAATAAAAATAAATGCGGAAATATATAAAATAATTGCAGCACAGATAATAACAGACAAATAAAAGCAGAAATAGAACAACACTAATTTACCCATCTTCAGCAAAACCCTGCCTACGTGCTGCCCCTAAGGTTTTTACTAGAAATTAAGTAGTCACACGCTTACACACGTAAATTCGTGACACCTGCTATCGACTAACCTAACTATATGCTTAAATGCCACAACTCAGCCACTGAGTTGCGAATTCTCAAACTACGCCCCGTAATTTGTCCCTAGTCACACAACTAGAAAGTTACACAATTTAAAAGAAAATAAAAACAAGTAACATAAATAAAACTCTATTATTAATAATTCTAAGCCCAAAACATTAATTAAGCCGGCCCATAAAAATCCTTTTATTTTATTTCTTCAGTGTTAAAACTTTGGGCGATCTCTTTCGTTCCTTCGTTCCTTTTCAAAAAGCTAGGGTCCTGGAAATTGAGGCCGCCGATTCAAACTGGTTGATTGAATGATGATCTTTCTTCATATTGCTTCGTCAATCAACTAGGGGCTTTGATTTGCATTTAGTTACCCCAATGCGTCGAGCTCGAATGATAAAAGTGGTATGTGATTTTTCTTTTCCAATTTGCTTGTGCTTGACTTTATTCGAGTTATTGATTTAGGATTTAATTTGAAACTTGGCTCTGTTGTTTCCTAAAACTCGAATTACCTATATGCCGATGATGATAATGGGTTAAATAGGTATAAATTCCTTATATTTTGGTTCGTATATGTTGCTTTGAATTCTTCATGATTTTATCTCTTGCGTTGATTTTTTAATCGAATTATGCATGACTCTTTCATCTTTGATATACTCTAATTTGGTTGAAGGTTTGAATCGGTTCATTTCTGTGCTCCTATGACTTCGGTATTTTGAATTTGTGATAATCTAGACTTGTCAAATTTTGATTTGTTCTTTTCTTTGATTCTAGTTTTTGCTGGTATTGATCAAATTTTTGACTAATTCAATGATGTTGTTCATTTGTTTTCGAAACCATTCCTTGACATGTTTGAACTGCTATTGGTATTTACTTTAACTATGCAAACTGCTATTGGTATTTACTTTAACTATGCAAAATGCTTTCCTGTTACTTTGACTGCTTGCTTTCATGTGTGTCTATGTGATTCTATGAACTTTTATTTGTCCATGTCAACTGATTCCGATTAAAATCTGGTTGCATTGATATTGTGGTCTTCATGAGTCTGAATGTCGTGATCATTGCATTGAACAATATCCTCTGAAGTTTTGTCGCATTGTGTCATTTTTGTGTTCAGTTATTTACATATTTGTAGAGTGTATGTGATGGTTATGCTCTGTCCACACTGTGTTGATAGAAACTGAACTTGTGCCTTTGAAATGTACTTGTTTGTATGCTCCATTATGTTCATTTGGTTGACTTTGCATTTTCGTCTTCACATTTCATTGCTCTGAACTGTTGTGTTCATATTGGAGATTGGTCTGGTTTCATGTGCACTTCCCTGGTGCAATAGAAATTTGTGTTCATTTGAGTCCGCGCTGGTTTGATTCTAGTTCCATGTTTTCATGTGTGTCACCTTGTTATACATACAGACATATGTATGTGTGTGTATATGTGTTGTGCATTTTCATTGGTCTGTTGACGTATATGCATGCCCCATTCATTTTGTATTATTCGCTGCCTTGGTTGCATTTGAGACTTTGAATAGTAGTCATCTTCTTTCTTGTGATTACTTGAGTCTGATACACTCCACTGGTTTCATGTGCAGTTTGTATATTTCTGGCTTCACTTGAATTTTCATATTGCTTCGAGTCAAAATCCAGTTGCGTGTTTCTAAATTGTTGTGTTACTGCCTTGACTTGTGATCGCACCTGACCATGCCATGTTGAGTTGCTTGAACATTTTGTTTTGATCTTCACAGGTATATTATTATGAGGCCTTTTTGGTTGGACCTATACATGCCTGGTGATAGCTCTGACCATGTCTTTGTTAATAGTTTCATGTATTGAGGTTTGGTTTTCACTGTATATATATATGTGTGTGTGTGTGTGTGTGTTCGTGCATGTATATGTATGTTATGATGACTTGTTCTGCTTGTTTTATGATGAACTTGTATTGCTGGCTTCATGTATACATTTGTGCACTAAATCCATCTGCCTTGAGTCCACTTCATGTTGAAGTCTGGTGTAGTTACGGTCTCATGAGTATGTTTTTTGCCTTTGATTTGTGCACTTGTCTTGAGTTTGAATAATTCTGTTGTTTTCATTTCATATTGCTTCATGACTTCACTATCGAGTCTGTTCTCATGTGTACACATTGAATTTTTGGACGAGGCTTGTTTTATGTTGGTTTTGGATTCTTGTTGCATAAGAACTGGTACTTGACAATTTTGTGATGTTTTTGTATTGCACCTGAGTTGAATCCAGCCTTGGCTCGGGTTTGACCTTGTGCTCGCCTGTCTCTGCAGTTTTATCAATGTATATCGGTGTGCACGTCCTTGTGGCATGTACAGTGATCCACTGTGTATGTCACAAGTTGTTCGTTTATGATGAATTCAAAAGAAACGATGACGAACAACCCAAATAACCGAGGCAAGTAATATTTTTAAAACACACATTATATTTTACACTGCAAAAATATTTCATTTTCAATTTTACTACGTTAGTATTTATTTTGCAGATAGCTTAGATGCTGGATTCAGCCTGGAGGAAAGTTTGAAGGTAAAATACAAGTGAATGAGTGATATGTATTGAGGTGAACAATGTAAAGTGAAATTTTTAATGTAATCGAAATTGTATTATAATTGAAAAAGTATATATGTAGGGAAAGCTCAAATTTGTATTATACAAAATTGTAATAAAATATTTGTTTGAATAAAATATTTGTTTGAATAAAATATTTGTTTGAACTTAGATTCCATGTTATTTACTTTATTCAACAAACATTTATTCAATTATTAAAAATAATATAGTACAATAACAAATACACTTAAATGAATATATATATATATATATATATATATATATATATTTGTGTGTGTGTTTATTATCAGCAAACAAAAATCGTATACTAGCATATTCAACAATCTCCCCCTTTTGATGATAACAAATGTATATTAAGATTTTGAATCTATTAAATGTATATGATCATTCAATTTGCTCCTCCTATTTGAATGCACCCTCTCTACAACAAAGCACCCCCTTCATATATGCATGAAAATAAATAAAAAATGCAAATGAACCTAAATCGGAATATGCAAAAAAAAATTGAACTTTATTTGCTAAAATCTTAAATTTTATCTCCCCCTTTTGTTATCAGCAAACGAGTAATGGACTTAGAAAAATAGAGATAAAGTGATAGACATTAATACAACATTAATACCCAATCGAGTAGAAAAATTAAATTTCAATAAAAAATCAAACAAAAATCATAAATACTTTGTTAGCCGCATATTCCACTTTAGAGTGATGGAGGTGATGTCGGCATATAAAACCATATAGTTGTGTTTGTTTGTGGTATATTTATATAAGGAATTTGAATATCTACTAACCATGCCTAACCATTAAGACTTTTAAATAAGATTAGCAGTATTCCCAATTTTTATAAAATGAATTTCAAGCATCTTTTAACCACGCATAACCGTGAGGACTTTTAAATGGGATTAGAATCAACTTGTCTATTTAATAATCAATTTTGATATGTGTTCCATACATGCATAACCGTGAGGACTTTTAACGAGCATGAAAGCATATATACAAATATTCCAAGTAATTTACCCATGTATAACCTTGAGGACTTTTAAATGAGAGTGAATACTTTGGATGTAAAAAATAAATAAAATAAAAACGAATAACTTCCTGTTTAAAATACCACATTTTGACATACTATATTGGATTTTGATGAGTGATGGTCGTTAGAAATATGATAGAAATAGAGATGTTCAGGGAATTTTTACCAACAAAAGTTATTATAAATCTTGTTTAGAATTTTTAAAGAAATGTACTAAATATACTTTCTCAAGTCATAATATATTATTAATATCGACACTCATCACTTTTTCAACCCCTATTTATCTATTCGACAATCAAAAGGGAGTTAGATTAGTTAATGTTGTCATTTAAGATCAAATCCAAAAATAATTATAAAATCAAATTTTCTAAAATGACTAATCTGAAACAAAGTCAACAAAAACTATTTTATGGAAGGGTTTTATAAGAAAAATGTCTGCTAATTGAGAATAAGTTAAAATGAAAAATATGCAGATATTTTCTTAGAAAATGATGCAACTGCTGAATGTCTCAACATAAAACTCGTTCTACTAGTAATTTTTCTATCAACTAGGATACCAGTGTAATCTGCATCTGAATTCCCCCTTGACTCAGGTCATTAGCTGGATATCATCGACCGGCGGTAGAGTTGCAACAAATACCTTAAAGAAAATTTCTACAACTTTTAAATGAAATTATTTGGATTGAAACCATTCACATAAACAACTAGTGAACGTAGTGTCAGATTGAGAAGCAGTAAGACAAACAAATATATCCACATATATCTAGAGTAATCATTAACCAATACAAAACAACTTCTCTTATCACTTAAACTTGCAATATCGTTAGTCCAAAACAAATCTAAATGAAATAGTTCAAGGATGAAAAGATGATTGGTCAACATTTTTGCACATATCAGAATCAAAATCAACCTTCATTTCTTTATCACATAACCGTTTGATTTAATTCAGATTAGGATGCAGATTTTCACATTTAATATATCATTCAAGATAAATGTACCGTTTCCTATTTTACCTTCATGATAATTTTCCATTGTTTCCCATTATGATTCTATCACCTTTGTACTAAGCTAAAGGAACTTTGATTTGTTATTAGTTGTGTGCTTGGAACAGCCAGAATCTAGGTAACACTATTGTTGTTCCTTAGTCTGCCACCATACCTACACGAGAAAAGGTTTTTGTGACCTATTTGTTTTTATAGGTCCATCGTTGTTAGTGGCAAAAGATTTTGAAAAATATGTTTGTGTAGACCCATGACTATTTATATTTGTTCCTTTTGGCACCAAGATTAGTTTGAATATAAGGGATTTTATATTCGTGCCTTTTGGAACCCAAATTGGAATGGTTTTCACGTCTTTGGGTCTATACAAGCAAATATTGTGATTATGTCCAGTTTTTCCACAAATCGGGAACTTTGAATTGTCTTGATTATTTTCGCTTCTAACATGTTTAGATTGATTATACCCAAGTCCTTGTCTAATAGTATGAACAGTTTGTTTTCGTAATAGCATATTTAACGATCTTTCTCCTTTGGAAAATTTTTCTAAAGTTGTAGACAATTGTAGGACTTGTGGTTTGAGAGATTCATTTTCATTCAATAATTGAGTGTATTTTTAATATAATTTTCTCTCCTAGTATTTTCACTTTCTTTCAAAATAAAATTTTCATTTTTAAGTGATTTAATTTTAATTTCTGAATTTTTAATTTCTTCTTCGGATGATGGACACTTATCACACTTAGGGCTCTTGTTTCAATAGTTTTTAACCAGTTGAACAAGTTGTTTATTTAATTCTATCAAACTATCTCTTTGTGATTCAATTTAAGCGTACTTCTCCCTAAGTATTTCAAAACAGCCATTTACTTCATGAAAATCATAAGCAATTCCAAATGAGCAAGTTTTGATGCCTCGCTTGGCTCGTCATCATCAATATCAGTTGTTTCTCCTTGAAGACACATTTTCTTTTTCATTCTCACTACCGGTGCTTTTATCAACTTCGTCAGTTTCATCCCAAGTGGCTGCAAAACTTCTCCTTTTCTGTTTCTTTCCTTGGCTGAGTCAATTCTGAGGACAATTGGGCTTGGTATGACAGGGTTTGTTACACTTGTGACAAATGATCACCTGCCCTTCTGAGTTTTCTAGTACTTTGACTATTATGCTTTTCAATTGTTGATTTAGAGCTAGATTTCCTTATTTGTGGTTCCACCTTTTGAATCTCTTTATTAACAACGCCAATTCTGTTGCACCATAATCATCATCATCATCTTCACTTTCGGTTGTTCTTTTGAGAGCTATTGATTTCTTTTGCGTACCACCTCTTTCACATTCTTCCTTGATTTCATTTCTAGCTCATAAGTGGCGAGAATTCCGATGAGTTCTTTAACTTTGATTTGTTTCAGATCTTTTGATTCTTGAATGGCAGTAACTTTCGCTTCAAAATTTTGTGGTAGTACTCTAAGGATTTTCTAGATTATTTCTAATTCTGTGTATGGTTTTCCAAGAGATTTTGATTTGTATACGAGATTAGAAATTCGTCCATGCATCTCTTTGACATTCTCATCCTTGGAAATAGTGAAGTTCTCGTATTCGCTACTAAGCATGGCAAGGCAAGATTCCTTGACTTGATATGTTCCTTCATGAGTCACTTTAAGTGTGTGCCAGATTTCCTGCGCAGTTAAACAATGTGAGACACGGTTAAATTCAATTTGATCCAATGAAAAAAAATAGAATTCACAGCTTTAGCATTAGCATTCTATAGTTTATTTTCAAGATATGTCCATTAATCCATCGGTTTTTCAATTTCTTGATTATCTACCACTATAGTTAGTGTCCTATATCTTGTCTCAATAATATTCCAAGCATCAATGGTTTTCAGAAGAAAAAAAATTTCTATTTTTCGGTAAGCATATTCATCGTTGAACATAGATGTTCTAACTATGGACTATCCCTCTGCAAGAGCATTATTAAAAGAAGCCATTAAAAAATCAAAGTTCTAAAATAAAAATTGGTTTTTAAATAATCAAAACTTTTAAAACACAAAATTGGTTTTCGTTCCTAGCTCTGATACCACTTGGATGATCGATTTCACCCTAGAGGGGGGTGAATAGGATGATACTAATAATAACAAAATCAATGCAGAAATATATAAAATAATTGCAACATAGATAATAACAGACTAATAAAATCATAAATAGAACAATATAGATTTACCCAGCTTCAGCAAAACCCTGCCTACGTGCTGCCCCCATGGTTTCTACTAGAAATTAAGTAGTCAGACGCTTACACACGTAAACTCCTACACCCGCTATCGGTTAACCTAACTCTACGCTCGAAACCCTGCCATAACTCAGCCACTGAGTTGCTAATTCTCAAACTATGCCCCATAGTGTGTCTCTAGTCACACGACTAGAAAGTTACATAATTTAAAAGAAAATAAAATCAAGTAAAATAAATAAAACCCTATTATTAATAACTCTAAGCCCAAAACATTAATAAAGCCGGCCCATAAAAAATCCTTTTATTTTATTTCTTTAGTTTTAAAACTTTGACCGGTCTCTTTCGTTCCTTTGTTCCTTTTCAAAAACCTAGGGTTTTGGAAATTAAGGCCGCCGATTCAAACTGTTTGATTGAATGATGATCTTTCTTCAGTTTGCTTCATCAATCAACTCGTGGCTTTGATTTTCATATGGCTGCTCTAATGCATTGAGATCGAACGATAAAAGTGGTATGTGATTTTGCTTTTTCAATTTGCTTATGCTCGACTTTATTCGAGTTATTGATTTGGGATTTAATTTGAAACTTGGCTCTGTTGTTTGCATGCACTTGAATTACCTGTATGCCAACGATGATAATGGGTTAAATAGGGATAAATTCCATATAATTATGTTCGTATATGTCGCTTTGAATTCTTCATGATTTTATCTCATGCATTGAGTTTTTAATCGAACGATGCATTACTCGTTCATCTTTGATATACTCGAATTTGGTTGAAGTGTTTGAACCAGTTCATTTCTGTGCTCCTATGACTTCGGTATTTTGAATTTGTGATAATCTGGACTTGATGAATTTTGATCTGCTCTTTTCTATGATTCCATTCTTTGTTGGCAATAATCGAATATTTGACTAATTCAATGATGTTGTTCATTTGTTTTTGAAACCATTCCTTGACGTGTTTGAACTGCTACTGCTATTTACTTTAACTATGCAAACTGCTTTCCTGTTATTTCGACTGCTTGCTTTCATGTGTGTATGTGTGTGATTCTGTGAACTTGTATTTGTCCATGTCAATTGGTTCCAATTGAAGTCTGGTTGCATTGATATTGTGGTCTTTATGAGTCTGAATGTCATGATCATTGCATTGAACAATATTCACTGAAGTCTTGTTGCATTGTAGTCATTTCTGTGTTGAGTTATTTGCATATTTGTAGAGTGTATGTGATGGTTTGCTCTGTCCACATTGTTTTGATTGGAATTGAACTTGTGCCTTTAAAATATGCTTTTTTGTATGCTCCATCGTGTTCATTTTGTTGATTTTGCATTTTGGTCTTCACATTTCATTGTTCTTAACTATTTTGTTCATATTAGAGACTGGTCTGGTTTTATCTGCACTTCCCTGGTGCAAATGACATTTGTGTTCATTTGAGTCTGCACTGGTTTGGTTCTAATTCCATGTTTTCATGTGTGTCACCATGTATATACATACATACATATGTTTGTGTGTATATGAGTTTTGCGTTTTCATCGGTCTGTTGACGTATATGCATGCTCCATTCATTTTGTATTATTCACTTCCTTGGTTGCATTTAAGACTTTGAACAATAATCATCATTATTCTTGTGATTACTTGAGTCTGATACACTCCACTGTTTTGATGTGCACTTTGTATATTTTTGGTTTCACTTGAATTTCCATATCGCTTTGAGTCAAAATCCAGTTGCTTGCCTCTAAATCGTTGTGTTTTTGCTTTGACTTGTGACTGCACCTGACCATGCCATGTTGAGTTGCTTGAACATTTTGTTTTAATCTTCATAGCTTTATTATTTTGAGGCCTTTTTGGTTGGACCAATACATGTCCGGTGATAGCTCAGACCATGTATTTGTTAGTAGTTTCTTGTATTGAAGTTTGGTTTCCACTGCATATATATGTGTGTTCATGCGTGTATATGTGTATGTTGTGATTCCTTGTTCTGCTTGTTTTATGATGAACTTGTGTTGCTGGCTTCATGTATATATTTGTGCACTAAATCCATATGCCTTAAGTCTACTTCATGTTGAAGTCTGGTGTAGTTGTGGTTTCATGAGTATGTTTTGTTGTCGTTTATTTGTGCACTTGTCTTAAGTTTGAATGGTTGAGTTGTTTTCATTTCATATTGCTTCATGACCTCACTGTCGAGTCTGTTCTCATGTGTACACATTAAATTTTTGGTCGAGGCTTATCTTATGTTGGTTTTGGATTCTTGTTGCATGAGAACTGGTACTTGAAAATTTTGTGATGTTTTTGTATTACACCTGAGTTGAATCCAGCCTCGGCTTGGGTTTGACCTTGTGCCCACTTGTCCTTGCAGTTTTATCAAGTGTATATCGATGTGCATGGCCTTGTGGCATGTACAGTGATACACTGTGCATGTCACAAGTTGTTCATGTATGATGAATTCAAAAGAAATGATGGCGAATAACCCAAATAACCGAGGTAAATAATATTTTAAAGAAAACACATTTTATTTTACACTACAAAAATATTTCTTTTTCAATTTACCGTGTTAGTGTTTATTTTGCAGATAGCTCAGATGCTGGATTCAGGCAGGAGCAATGTTTGAAGATAAAATACGAGTGAATGAGTGATATGTAGTAAGGTGAACAATGTAAAGTGAAATTTATGATGTAATCGAAATTGTATTATAATTGAAAAATGTATATATGTAGTGGGAGATCAAATTTGTACTATTCAAAATTGTAACAAATATCTGTTTGAATAAAATAATTGTTCGAATTTAAATTCTGTGTTATTTATTTTATTCAGTAAATATTTATTTAATTATGAAAAATAAAATAGTATAATAACAAATACATCTAAATGAATATATATATATATATATATATATATATATGTATGTTATCATCAAACAAAAATCATATACTAGCATATTCAACAACTTAAATCAAACCTCGTTTTACCAAATAGTTTTGTAGCGTCCTACACTAATAAATGCAAAAATGAACACTGATGAAGCTATAGCAATCACCGATATTATTTTCAAATGACATAATTAAGTTTAGTAGATCCAAACCATACTCTTGGTACTCAACCAAAATCATTCCAAAGTGGTATCAAATACTCCATATAATAATACTAAGTATCATGACCTTAGATTCTTAAATCAATCTCCCAAATATTTACTTTCAAATATTTCTATTATTATTTTCTCTAAAATCTTGGAAAACAATTCCAAAGACATTGGGATTTATGTTCTCAAATTCATTTTTTAAATCCTTTTCGTTTGAAAACCACATTTTATAAACCATATTTATATATAATTACTTTCTTATATAAATATTTTCAAAAATATTTATTCCCAAAATATTATATCTTTCCTTTTTTATTATAGTAAACATCTTTTACTAAATTTTAACTTCTAACCCAACATTGTCACCAAATATCTTATAGACAAACCATGAAACTTAATTTGCAAGTTGTTCATTTCAATGTACCCATAATTACTACCTACCCAACCCATGGTATAGATATGTAAAAATGCTCATAAACTGTTTGAGCATAAAAATTAACTAAAAATACTCAAAGTTCCTAACATGCCAAGCATGACTTTACAATCAATGTTATTGGATATTAAACTATGTGAAGTACTAATATCAAACCGACAATGAATAGGTAACCTACAAACAAATAGTATACCCATAAGAAATTGCTTCCCCTTCTCAGTTGCAAAAATAGAAAAGACCCTAGGCTGCTTCCCTTTCCTGAGCATATGACAATCACTGGCAACAGGACCAGGCTGATAGTAATTATAACAACCCTTTGGTGTGAGTTGTACACCAAGCTTCGGTGCCTTAGCAATCGACGCTTCCAATAATGCCACCTTCACTATCCTCCCCTTCCAAACCTACACTTATTAGAAAAATGACCCTTCTTCCCACACTTATAGCAGATAAGGGTGGACCTATTCTTTAGCGAGTCAAACTTATGCTTGTTGCCCACAATTGGTGTAGAAATAGATGGCTTTGAAGTTAAGCTCTCAAACCTTATAGTCATGTTCAACAAACCAACAAACGGTCCCAAGATGTGATTAACCATATCCAGTTGGAACTCAAGGCGCATACCCACAATGAATATCTCGTTTTTTTTTCAATGGCATGTAAAACAATCCTTATCCGAACCAAGATAACGCAATGAACCGGTTTTCATACTTTGGCACGGCCATGGCTTCCTGCTCTAGATCTAAGTAGCTCGTAAATAACACGGCTTTCAGAACAAACTTCATCTCAAAATCATCACTGAATTGGGCCCAAGCGAAGTTGTTCTCATGGATATCTTTTATAGTTCACCAATACATGGCTGAATCTGCCAGATGTCGTGATGCCAACCTATGCTTCATTGCGTCATTTAGCTCCATATCTCCAAATAACCGATCACACAATTTAATCCGAGGTTGATCTTTTATAATTGTCTCTAAGCTACTGAACCTCTTATCCTCCAGCCTCTCATAATCATCAAAAAGCAAAGAAAAAATCATCTAAGGTTTGATCTGCATGACCTCTCCTATGACGTATACAGTTCCTCAATTGGGGAAACATTCCTTGGTGCTCGATTCCCTTCATTTGTGATAGTATTGCCTTTACCACCTCCAGCATTGGAAGCTCTAGTACTCATGGTTTTTACTATCTAATCAAAGCGGGACACCTAAAGGATAGAGTTATTTCAAAGGAGTTACTAGAAGGAGATGTCCCTAAGGAATAATTTACTACTCTAGTTTTCAAAATACAAATGCCCTAATATGAGTAATCCACTCGACTCATTCTAGGGTGTCGCTTACCATATCTCCAATTGTCATACCCAACCAAAGCCAAGGTGTTCGCTAAGTCTTGGACCCTAGTACCAAATGTACAACCCTACTTTTCGACCCTCAAATGTCGACAATAATACATCTACAGTATTCTTATGCGAAGCCCCCAAGGATCAAAAAGACAAAAAATTAGGGTAAAATACAAAAAGAATAGAATAAGAAAGAAAGAACACAATATTAGAATCTCACAACGGAACAAGAATATATAATATAAAAGGAACAATGCAAATGGTTACTCTGAATACAAAATTATCAGACTTATAAAACTAAGTACTATCATTAGCTCGGATAGTTATAGTCGTTTGTCCTCATAATGGTGATATATAAAGTATAGAAATGTAGCGAAAATAAGGATATTATTGAAAGTAATCGTCCAACTTCTCTCTATAATCTCTAAAGCATTCTTAGCTAAATATGGAAAAATACATGGGGCTGACCTGGGCATTTTTGAAAAATAACACCTGGATCGGCCGGGTAAACCTGTGTGAGAAACTCCAGAAACAGGAGTACCACATAATAGGACCTTTTCGAGACTGTGAGGATTACCGCAACAGTTTTCCCCATAAATGAAACCAACCATTCATTAAGTTCAACATATAATGATATAATAGATAATGTCTAGAGTGTAGCGCCTACATCGTATCAGATAGCTGATGTTTGAATGTCATAATAATGATAGGTATACAATCAATACCGCTAAGGCATGTTCTTATATGTATCTATTTCTATAGAGATGCCTCCAATAAACTGAACCTGGTCTCCATGACAATGATCAAAAAATTCCTTCCGAGCATTATATACCTCTAGATAGGATATACTCCAAAGTAAATACGACTGGTCCGATTGTAAACCGTGTGGCACCAAGTATAACCATGACCCGGTGCCTTGTAATTAATAGCATACTCAAGGTCTGGAGATGATATACCCTTATGGGTAAGCAAAGCCTGATGTTATGCATCCTTCTTTGGTTTTAGTCATTCCTGATGTCAAGGCTACATTCGTATGTCTCACATGAGTCTTCATCACTCGAACGACACATGAATCCCCAATTAGATTTCTTTATCTTAAACAATCATGAATCACTACATGGATTAGAGCATCTCGAACAGATCTCAAATCTCCACATAGGTTCCCTACACAAGTCCTTTGACGAATGCTAATGTTGTCCATTCTCTTGGAATATTCCTCAAGATAGGCAATCCCGCATGATAATATCATTTGAAATGTTAATGCTGACCTCTTCCTTGGCCTTACCCTTAGGATTAATAGTTCAACTCTATAACATTTCACTTCACATCCATTTCCAAAATGTAGATTGTGTGTATGATTTTAAAGTGATTACGAGTTTTAAGTCACCTCATATAAGTACACTCTTCCTGCTTACCAGACACTCCATAACCAATCGATGAATTGCTCGTTAACTCAGTTTCGATTCTTACATAAGTAAGTGAAAGCTATTGACGTTTTGTTTGTACTTCTTCTTGGAGATTCTTATCGGTACGAAATTGTGTAGTCTTTCAATAACTTCTAAGCCAATATTTGGTTAAGTTCGATAATCGAATAATTGATTTTCTAGTCAAAACAATTGCTTTTGCTAATCATGATTCATACGCTTAACTCATTTCTGGCATTCCATCTTAACCAGTTCTCATGTAAGAGTTATGCGAAGTAAGTTAAATCATTTGTTGCATCAAATCCTTTCCTAGAAACTTCATTCTTGGATCTCACAAATAGATAAGTCTACCTTATAGACTTTTAATGTTAAGTATAATATTAATGGTTTCCATAAACAAGTAGAAATCAACAGGATTAACACGTTTTCAACATTTTTCAACTTACTATTCCCCAGTCAAAAGGGAAGCCCATAAGGTTAGAGGTTTATTACTCAATCCCTACTTGACATCAATCTTAACAATCACAAATAGATAATCCTTACTTCGTCAGCTTTTAGTGTTATGGATAGTTAATTACTTTACAAAGTAATTATATAATTAAACAATTGACCACCAAGTGATTCTAACACATTTTCAAAAACATCCATATATACTTTTAATATACTTAAAAATACTTATAATGGGTTTTAAACATTTATTCAAAATATTAATTGAATATAACAACTTTACAATTTTCCTTAAAACTTGAAAAGAACGCGTTTTCTGTAAATTTTAACAAAATATCCTTTCTTTAAAATTCACAACTAATTCTTAAAATTTATTAATATCTCAAACCACTTTTAAAATACTCTTAGTAAATACTTGTAACAAGAATGAAACAAAATACTTCAATTTAAATATCTTTTCAAACCTTTAAAGTCCAAAATCAAGGCTAAATGGGGCAGTTTTGCGCAAGTGAAGTTTTGGCCATTTTTTGAGGTGTTACTCAACTTTTTACTATCCCTAGATTTTAATAACAACAAAAATATATATAAAATGTTATAAATATTGTGAGAACCCCAAAGGATCTCGTTACAAAGCTCCATAATAATTTCCGGAACAAGGCAATTCTGTACTACACCTATAGCGACTATCGTTATAAGTGCACTTTCAAATCTAAATCCAATCTAAACCAATGTCCATCTATAACCTATATGTTTTGCTCAAGGTCTAGTCATATTTCATAAAGATCCATTCAATTCCATTCCAAGTTTGTTTTAGTACATATACAAGGATCATACATGTCACTTACTTTTAAAGCAAGAATCCAAACTAATGTTTTAACATATACCAACAACAACTCAAACAATGTAAACAAAAATCAACACAACATATGTATGTTATATTTTCATTCAAAGTGAGGTGTTGACTCACATTTAACCTTACAAATAACGAAGATCAAAGCACATATTATCTCACCTTTCGGTTAGGCCGGAATACCAGGGATTCTGCTAAAATGGATGGATTGGAAATCGATTACAGTTGAAACTATGAATGATAGGTGAAAGGATTTGGATGGACAACATTAAAAAAATGGCTAGGTATGGAATTGGCACTTTACTTAGGCAATGAAATGGATCCCCAGTTTCTATCGTAATCAAGGTGTGATTAGTATGGAGTGACAAGAAAGACCATATATGGCTACATTCCAAATTTCAGGTCGATTAGAGTTTGTATGCTCGAGTTACGGACAAAATAAGATGGATTGGTATCGATCGGATCAGCGATAATTTGCTTGGAGTTCGCTGATCGTTGTTCGTCCTTGGAGTCACCAAATTTGCTTAGAGAAAATTTTGATTTTACCCTGGTCTAACTCTGGCCAGAATCTTCAACATCTACTTCGAATCAGAAAGGTGATCACTTGGGTCTCGCTTCGAGTCAACCCTGAAGTGGGTTTTTTCGACGACCATTTCGGCGATTTTAGACAATGATCGACCTATAACTCAAACTATAAAAAGGCATTTGATATGAAATTTGGAGGACAACTGCACTGCACCATGAGGGACCCATATCAATGATCGATGGGTCCCCACTATGAAGTTGGATCCATCGGTCATGATCCATATGGATCGATCCATAAAACAATTCAAATCAATGATGATCGATGAATATCTCACAAATGCAAAGTCGGAATGATTCGATACTTTGGGAATAGTAAAATATTATGTAAAGTAACCTACCATATTAATTGCACATCATTTGTAGAAACTAGAATAATCGGCATACAACCTTGTTGAATGATCCTATGATTTTAGCCAGAACGATCCCAACTCTACGGAAAACACCATATCTTACAAATGGTAAGTCAGAATGGTACGAAATTTAGGAAGCAAGTAGCTAAGATCACGATGGACCTACGATAATTTTCCCATTGCAAAAAGAGTAAACATGTAATGATCTTCCATATTTATGTTTTTCAACTCGACTCCATGAAAAACGTGATATCTCACAAATGGTAGGTCGGAATTGCGTGAAATTTGAAAAGCAAGTAGCTAACATTATGGAGGACCCAAAAAATGATTGCACTCCCATTTGAGATAATATAAATGATCAACACTAATCGTTCCAATGGTGTGAAATTGATTTGAAAATTGGTGGATTGGGTTGTACGGCTTTAGAGGTCCTTCTGGTGAAATTTCACCCCGATCCATGGACATCTTCACTTATAAATATAGTAGACTTGGCTTATTAAAAGGGATCTTCTTTTCTTCCGATTGGTTCTTCTTTTGGCTCTCCTTCATCGCTTCTTGTATTTTCCTCCATTAATTTTCTAAGGATAAAACAATGTACTTCTAATCTTGTAGTATAAATAAAAGATTACTGCAGTGGACGTAGCCCTGAGTTCGCTAAACCAATATAAAACTTGTGTGTTCGTTTACTTTTCTGCAACCTATTCCATGATCTGTGAATCTATACTTCGATATTTGTATGTGTGTGTATATATATATATATATATATATATATATATATATATATATGATATTGGTGCTTCCACTTATAACAAGATTTTTGCCCACTTTTGACGCAAATATTTTGGTGCTTTAACTAACAGAGCTAGCATCGGCAAATTTGAAGTTCAGATTTGGAATCAATTAGAGAGCTTGGATTTAGAGTAATGGTAAACATTAACAAGGAGATAGATAGAGGATAGTAGCCATTATGAAGTAAGTCAAGAGGCATCTTCTGGAGCAAATAAAACCTCAACCTTCATCAATAGAGATTAGATGCATACGATGATGAACAACATGCACGAACAAATGGGCAAAAGACAGGAGGAAATGATGCAGTATCTAATTAGGCTGATTAGACAAGCTAGAATGCAGAACCATAGACTTAGGGCAATGAAAACTGCAAGGAACTTGGACCAAGAAACTGGATTAGATGAAGCAGCTAGAAATCAAAACGGAGCACGAGGAAATGGAGCTGACAAGCGGCAAGATGGAGAGAAGCAGTTAGAGTGTAGTCCTCGTACAACCCACAATGATCAGTACCGATCATCATGTAATGATCGGCACCGATTGATCTAGACTCGGAAGCATGCCATTAGGTCATGCTGGATCGATCCCAGGTGTTGTGTTGGACAATACTGAGCAGCATGTTGTCGATCGGGATGCACAGGTTAGTTTAGAGGAGTAGGTTCTAGGATTCCCTTATGGACTCAGAGCAGGTAGGAAATCATGATCGATGGTTACCACCGGATGATAATTGAGGGTTTGAGGAGATGATCAGACAGGCTTTAAGAGGAGGGTTGTTGAACAGGGATCTGGAAGATGTAAATAGAAGTCCCTTTGCTCCTAATGCTAGGAGTCCAGTAGAATTCAAACTACCAATATTAGAAGTTTATGATGGAAAGTCAAATCCTACTATGCATATGATGAGATATATACGCTACATAGAAGTATTGGGGGCATATGTGAAAGTCACGGCATGGTACTTCCCCTATATTTAACGAATATAGCAGAATTGTGGTTTAGGTAGTTGGAAATCGGTTCTACTGGCACATGGACGAAATTGGTCAAAAGGTTTATGAGACAGTTTAGGGTTCAAATCTCTAGACCTAAAAATGTTATGATTTTGGAAATAGCGAAACAGATGAATAGAGTGTCCCTGAGAAGTTTTCTAACATGGTTTAATGCCACAGCAGCATTAATGAATCGTCCAGATCCATCCATGGTTTTGATGGCAGTTGTATCTGGAATTGCTGATGGCACAGAGTTCAAGGATTCACTGAAGTCGTATCTACCTATGGATCTTGGGGACTTTTACCATGAAGTAGAAAGGTTCACATGGTAGGAAGATGCACGTGCTAACAAACTGGAGGTGAATGATGTGCAAAGTGGAGGATCATCAAGAGATGTAAAGAAGAATGATAAAAGCAAACAAAAAATGGATGATGGCATTGATGTGTCGAAGAGGCAATGAAGGGAAATAAATTCTCTTATTATGCAGAATTGACTAAATTTCAGGAAAGGATTTATTTGGATACTCGAGGGCGCCTTCAGTACCAAAGGCCAACATGGAGGGAACCCTTCGAATATTAGCGGGCAACATGAAAGCATTGCATATTCCACAAGATGGATGGGCACAATACAAACGACTATAGGCATTTAAAGGATATCATTTACTTGAGGAGTGGTAAGTTGCAATAATACGTGAGGACACAGACTGTGGCAGTGGAACCTGAGCAGCCACAATCCACCGCAAATGAAAATAGCACTAGATCGAGGCATCATCGTCAACTTTTCATCCATTGATTGGGATGGCATGGAATAAGTAATAAACTCCACAGTAGTATGGCTAAGTCACTTACACATGTACAAGATCGAGGACAGTCCCTAGGCAGCTCTAAGATGATGATGAATCGTAGTGCTTGGGTTTGTGAAATTTATTTTTGCTTATTTACTTCAAACTCTGGTTTTTCTGATATTTTAGTTTATTAGTTTTTGGTTGTATAGACCCTTATTTTATATTCTGGCAAATGGACTTTGGAATGCTTAAATCTGGATTAATTTAATAAATAACATAGGTTGCGGTTGTGGCCTCGACCGAAGAGATGGGGCAATAACGCAAGGCGTGAGTCCTTTCGCTGGAGAGCGATGGGATTGGTTCATACATGGTTTTAAGTCCTCCACTGAGGACCGAAGCTGGAGAAGGATACCCCATAGATTAAGTTCTCGATTGGGTATTGAGGCCGGAGAAGGACACCCCATGGATTAAGTCCTCGACTGAGGATCGAGGTCGGAGTAGATACCCCAAATATCATTCTATGTCTCGACCAGAGAGACAGGAGCAAAAAAGGCAAGAAGTAGGCCGCTTTGCCAGAGAGCTACAGGATTGGTCTACTTATCATTATGCCATTGTCAGAGAGCGAGTGGAATATAAAAATAACTCGGAGAAGCTATGATTGACCCTGAGAGGTCACAGATTTATATATGGACCCGAATCAGTCCCGAAAGTGGCTAAGGACGGAGAGAGGTCATGGATTTGGAAATCAGCTTCAAGCAATAAAGAATTTAGCTTTGTATGGATAAGGATTTGGATAAAATGATCTGAAAAGATCAAGGATTTGGTTAATAAATTTGAAATGGATTTAGAATTGGATATCACTCTGAATAGTCATAGATTCGCTAACAATCCGGAGGGATCAAGGAATTTGATTGGCAACATATTGGATTCTGGACTGGATAATATGGCTCTTGACATATTATAGGTTTCAAATTTAGGATTTATACAAGACATGCCTTCCTATCGCATAACATGTTTTGGGGGGCAAATATTATCTCACCTTTTGGTCAAGCCAGGATACCATGGACTCAGCTAAAATGGATGGATTGAACATTGATTACAGTTAAAACTATGGATGATAGTTGAATGGATTCAGATGGACAACACTCAAAAAATGGCTTTATATGGAATTAGCACTTCACTTAGGCGATAGATCGGCTCGGATTCCCAATTTCTGACCTAACCAAGGTGCGATTAGTATGAAGTGACAAGAAAAGCCACATAAGGATACATTCCAAATTTCAAGTCAATTGAAGTTCATATGCTCGAGTTATTGACAAAAGAAGATGGATCAGTGTCGATCAAATTAGTGGTAATTTTCTTAGGGTCGGACCCAGAAAAATTTGCTATTTTCTTGGAGTCTACTTGGACAAAAAGGATCAACACTGATCATTTTTTATGCTTAGAGTCATAATCACATTTTCTTGGAGAAAATTTCTAATTTACTTGAATCTAACTTTGGGCCAAAATCTTCAGCATTTGCTTCATGTCAGAAAGGTGATTACTTGAGTCTCGCTTCGAGTCAACCCTGAAGTGGGTTTTTCGATGACCGTTTTGGCGATTTTCTATGATGATTGATCCATAACTCAAAATCTATAAAGGAAATCGACATGAAATCTGGAGGACAACTACAATACACCATAAGTGACCTACATCATCGATCGTCGGGCCCCATGATGAAGTTGAATCGATCGGTCATGATCGATATGGATTGATCCATGAAACAATTCAAATCAATAATGATCGACCGATATGTCCCAAATGCAAAGTCGGAATGACATGAAACTTTGGAAATAGTAAAATATTGTGTAAAGGAACCTACTATGAAACTTTGTAAATAGTGAAGTATTATGTAAAGGAACCTATCTTATCTATCACACATCATTTGGAGAAATTTGAGCGATCTACCTACATCGTTCTTGAACGATCATATCATTTTAGCCAAAACGATCCTAACTCCATAGAAAATGCGATTTCTCGCAAATTGTAAGTTGGAATGGCATGAAATTTAAAGAGAAAGTAGTCAACATCATGATTTATTCACCAGAATGATATCACCCTAAAAGGAAAAAAAATATGGAACGATCTTGCCTGTTTCCATTTTTTAACTCAACTCCATGGAAAACACAATATCTCACAAAAGGTATGTCAGGATTGCGTGAAATTTGGAGAGCAAGTAGCTAACATCATGGAGGACCCATGAAAACGATTGCACTCCCATTAGAGCTAATATGAACGATCAAATCGATTATTCCAATGGTGTGCGATCAATCTGAAAATTGATGGATCGGGTCGTACAGCTCTGGAAATTAAAATTCAAAAATTAAAATTTTTAAATTTTTAAATTTAAAAGTCGAAGTTTGACCATATTGACTAAAATTCACATTTATGGAAAATATTCTATTTAGTCATGTTTGGAATTATAATTCACATAAAAATCAAAATTTATATGTAAAATAACAAAATTTATCCATTTTGATAAATAAAATAAAGTTTTTAAATCAGAAAATTCAATTAAAATAATTATAATATACAATTAAAATAATCACAAAATACAAGGTTGTTACACTCTCCCCCGCTCAAAACTTTTCGTCCTCGGAAAGAATGAAGAAGGAAAATCAGGAAAACAAGATAGAAAGGCAAATAGTACCTGAAACAAAGAATTTCGGATTCGAAGCACGAATGCTCTCCTCCATCTCCTAGGTACAATCTCGATCATCGGTAGTCCATTGTACTTTGACCAGACTAATAATTTCTTTCTTAGCTGCTTCGTACCTCTGTGGACAACACGAAGTGGCTTCCTCTCGACAGTCAGATTAGGCTCAGTATCCAAACTATCAAGAGCAGAAGACTGGACAATAAGAGATGGGCCATGAAGATATCAACGAAGATGAGACATGGAATACATCATGCACTCCAAAAAGCTTCTCGGGAAAATCCAGACGATAACCAAAGAACCAACTCTTTCCACAACCTGAAAAGGACTAATGAACCAAACGATTACGGATTCAATCCGGCAAGATGGAAATCTACAAGGTCGTCCGTAAAGAGCAGCAAACACAGAAATTTTAATACTGGCCTAAATTCAATGATGGAATGATATAAATAAAGGATTAAGATAAGCTTAAAACAGAAGATTATATTGTACCTGATAACTATTGTTGTAGGTGAATTCGACAAGATGGAGATGATCTTCCCGAGATCCTCCATAATCAGGCACACAAACACAAAGAAGATCTTCGAGAATCTGATTCACTCTTTCCGTTTGACCGTCGATCTATTGATGGTAAGCAGTGCTCAGATTCAGATGAGTACCCAAAGTTCCCTGAAAAGCATTCCGAAACTGATTGGTAAATATAGGATCACGATCACAAACAATCTGAAAGGAACATCATGGAGATGAACAATCTCTCTCATGTAGATCTTAAACAAGCTAGAAGCAGAATGGGTAGACTTGACCGGAATGAAACGAGCGGATTGGTCAGTCTATCCACAATAACCCAGATATTTAGCATTCTTACGAGTCAAAGCAGTGAGAGGTGCAGCAATCTGAGCAAAATTCTCAATGAATCTTCAACAATAACTTGCAAGGCCCAGTAAACTACGAATCTCAGAAGGAGTCTTAGGTGTTTCTCAATCCTGTAACAGAATAGAGAGAAATAAGAACAATAGAAAATATAGAATAATTTAATGACAAAGGAAAAAGAGAAAGAAAGAAAGACTTACATTGATCGCAGCGATCTTGACTGGAACAACATAAACTCCATTACTAGAAATAATATGTCCAAGGAATCAGACTTCATCCTTCCAGAAATGGCATTAAGAAAATTCAGACTTCAATTTATGATTTTTGAGAGTCTCTAGAACAGATTTCAAATGCGACTCATGCTCTTTCTTGGTCTTCGAAAATAAAAGGATATCATTAACAAAGACTAGAACAAATTTATTAAGCATGACATGAAAAACACGTTTCATCAAATCAACAAAAAAAGCTGGAGCATTAGTCAAACCAAAAGGCATGGCTAACCATTCATAGAACCCATTCTCAGTACGGAAACCAGTCTTGGGAATACTTTCCTCAGCAACTTTGAGCTGGTGGAAACCTGTGGCAAGATCAAGCTGAGAGAAAACAGTGGCACCATAAAGCTGATCAAACATACCATTGATACGAGGTATTGGATATCTGTTTTTCATAGTGAGCTTGTTCAGCTCCTTATAATCAACACGCATCCTCAAAGAACCATCGGACTTAGTGACGAAAACCACCGTTGCTCGGTATTCTAAAGGCTAGGTCTGATCAGACCTTTGGAGAACAAGTCCTTAATTTGCTTTTCCTAACTCAACCTTCTCACGGGGTGTCATTCTTCTAGGATGAAGAACTACAGGTCTAGCTTCAGGAACAAGATCAATACAAAAATCAATTTCTCGCCTAGGAGGTAAAGCAGCGACTTCACCAAATACATCAGGATAGAGTCTGACCACACGGGTCGAATGAAGATCACCAAAAAATGCAGAGAATAAATAAAACTGCCAGCAAAATCCTGAGGAATGCGGCATTGAATAATCAAGGGATTTCCTTGATCATCAACAAGATAAACAGACCGGGCTTTACAAGAGATATGGGCATCATGCCTACCCAGCCAATATCTTCCAAGAAATAAATCAAAAGCATCAAAGCCAGGAACATAGAAATCACCAGAAAAATGATAACCAGAATGGAAGAGTTTCACTCCTCTACAAATCCTACTAAGGTTCGCGGGACCCCCAATAGGATTAGAAACACATAAAGGTACAGAAGCATACTCAGGAGAAAGGAGATGCTCGAACTTATCACACAAATTAACAGAAATAAAACTAAGGGAAGCTCTAGTATTAAATAAAACACGAACAAGATGCTGAAATAAAGAAAAGGTGCCCTGAAGAGTACCTTGGTCATCGCTAGGAGCAGGAGTAAAGAAGATGCAGAGGTAACAACAAATATACCAAAAGGCTTATCCAACTGAGCAGGAGAAGGAACAGCAGCACCGGCTAAAGTAGGGCAACTATTGGCATAGTGTCCCTTCTGATCACATTTGAAGCAGGTGATGGTAGAAAGGTCAACAGGCTGAGGAGCTGGGGTAATACCACGACCCCTACCTCTGCCATTTCCATGATTCATCCTGAAAGGTCAAGAATGAATTTTAGGACAAAGGTAAAGAGAAGATAATGATAGATTGACTTGGAAAGATATCCTAAGAAAGAAAATACTAACAAGGTAGATACGAAAGGAAGAAAGTTTAGAAAGAAAAAGTTCCTTTAAAACAAGAAAATTTTATATCAAAATAATTTTTGAAAAATCATTTGAAAAATCATTTTAAAATCAGTTTATACTTTGAAAATACGTTCTCTCACAAAGAATGATTCTGAGGTTGATTTCTCTCATTCTAGGGTATTTCTACCCTATCTCTAATGAGTCTGCAGGCTAAGGTTTGTCTAAAAACCAAAGCTCTGGTACCAACTGTAACGACCCACTATTTTGGACTATTTAAATCGACAATAATCCACACATGTCAGACTTGAATAATTCAAAATAACAGATTGTAATAAAATTTAGAGCAAATAAAATCATTCACAGAATCACAGACACAGAAATGTCAGAATAACTCGCAGCGGAAGATAAAATAACACAGTAGTTCATGAAGCTACTATTACAAAGTCTCAAAAACAAATACATAATATCAGTCTGAAAACAAACACAATAGAAATCCCAAATACATAGAAGTCTACTAATACAGGATCTGAAATAGAACAACTGAAACCGAATTAGATAAATAACTAGATAAGCAGAATCTCCAGCGATTCCTAGCTCCAGAAAGAGAAATACAAAGCTGTTTATACTATTCAGGTTGACCCGAGCGTAAAGCAAAACACAGAACACTCGAGTCAGGACATACATACTTATACAATATTAACCAACTCAAGTGAACTGTAATAAATGTACAAGTAACTTAAAGGATGCTTGGGACCGCCCATCCTCTAAGGATTCGTTAAACTATTTACTATGTAGTAATATCACGCTATTATAATAATGTCTACAGTAAAATAAACTTACTTTTAAATAGCGTTAAAGGGTTACCCATATAGCCCTCAACACGTAATAGTCCCAGTAGTTCATCCAATGTCAGCATACCTCCAGATCGGGAGGCTACCCTAAATACTCCATGGGCTACAGGAGAAAAACAAACTCGTAGTAAAACTCGCTAAGGTAGGTGACACGGCACAACAAGGCGATACCAGGGTAGATATACCAATTATGCTTCCGAGCTGGTGGTAACGTAGCAGCCACTGTGCCCACCTCGAAACACACTCCTAATCAAAATCGGAGAATGACCATCAAATCAATCACAAGTAAGAGTATAGTATCAAAGAAATGTGACTGATAGGAGGAATGACCTCACTTGGCCCATCGATCGGTCCTGTTTTAGCCGCCTTAAGCCAACTCACGTGAGTCGGGTCCAAGTTCATAACATAATAGGATCGTCACCACCATCATACTTCATTCTGGAAACTCCACTGCTTACACAGTTGTTAAAGTAGTTTTCGATATCGACAGAGAGTATGTCCATATCCGATCCCGATCTCTATAACAAGCAATCGTCATTATAACCTGTGGTTATACATTTCAAAATGGTATTTTATACTTCAAAAATCAAAAATCATTTCAAATTCAAATCTTTATCGGAATAAAGATCAAATCACTTCCAAACCATTTCAAAATACCAAAATATCATATCCTTTCAAAACCTTATTCATTTATATTATTTTAAATACCATTCCAAATTACATTTCCAAAATGGTTTAAATTTCAAATCAAAATACTCCATTTAAACTATTTAAAAGTGAAGTCATTATATTTACAAAAACATATTCAATTCCCAAAAATTAAATCTTTTCAGAGTTCATTTATTCAGTTAAAAACTACAAAACATTGAAATTTCAGCTTTCGCAGCACTTAGAAAATGCTACGGTAAGTTACATTTGAAAACAATTCAATTCAGCAAAGACAGCATTTAAAAACTACTATAATAATTTAGTTTTAGTTGAAAAATAGTTCAATTTAGCAAAGACAGCGTTTAAAAAACTGCTGTAATAGTTCATGGTTCAAATTAAAAGATTTAATTCCATTCAGCAAAGACAGCATTTACAAAACTGCTACAGTAGTTTAATTATATTCCAAAATCTCATTTCAGCCAACTGCAGCACTTAACGAGTGCTATAGTAGCTCTTTCATTAGTTTCAGGTTCAAATTTTAGTTTCTGCCATTACAGCACTTACCAAGTGCAGCAATAACCCTTAGTTAATTTTAGCCTTTTAGTTCACTTCTGCAACTACAGCACTTACAAAGTGCTACAGATTCATTTATTCCAGATTTTAGTTCATTTTCAGAAACGATAACGTTTCTGAAGTGCTACTGAAAGAATTTTCAGATTTACGATAGAATTTCAGCAACAATTAAACTTCAATTTAAACCATTTTAACTTATATAATTTCATAATTTCCACTTTAAAATGGTCATTTAAATACCCTTTAACTTATGATTTTTATAAAGTAAAATTTGCAAATAAATATCAAATTTCTCAATGCTTCACTTATTAAAGTCAACATACAATTTTCCTAAATTTTTTTTACTTTACACTTTAATTTAATTTACCATTTCATAAATTAAACTTAATTTCCATTTTATTTTCTTAACTTTTATTTTTAAACCAAATTTCACATTTCCAAGACAAGTTATATTTCAAATTACACTTTTAAGCATTTATTTATTTAACCATTTTAATTCATAAAAAAATCAATAACACTTTATTAAGTCATTTTATTCAAATTTAAATCAAATTATCATATTTTTACATTTTTAAAATACTTTAAAATTTCCAGAAAAATATATATAATAACCACGGGTCTGTATAATATTTTCTAACCTAAGTCAAGTGATACGGATAATATATCATTTCAATCCCTAATTTACAAAGAAAATCCGGGTTTTATCATTTCAAACCCGCAATCCCAAGTTAAATAAAATAAATAAAAAATCGCTTAGGCCTATCATTTCAGCCCATAACGATTTTCCCTATTCTAAAGTCCGTTCGGGTATGTATCATTTCAACCCATACTGATTCTATTCTACAGGGAACTTGCAGTGTGAGAAACAGAAATAAATAAACAGTATGACATAATATAACATAGCAGATGACGTGACAAGTTTATAACATGGTTTAACATCGTATAATTCACATCACAGGCAGGTAAACATGATATAACAATTCTACACATTCACTTGCTGTCACTTCACAAATTATATAAGTATAAATGTCATGAGTGAATACTCACCTCTTTACGCTGGAGTTAGCAAATCAAAACACACCAACAAAAATTCAAAAAGCACGATACGGCATGACTTTTGATTCAAGTGAGTAAAGAGCCAAGATGCTGAACTTGTAAACAAGAAATACAACAAGACCATATAAACACATATTCAATACAAAATTTAAATTGAAACAACTTGAAATAAAAACAACAAGGAAAAAAATGACTTGATCTTGCCTTAACCACTCAAGTGCTCGGCCTAGGAGATCATATGCTCGGCCATAGTGTTATAGGCTTGAGTTTAGCATCATATATGCACGGCAACATGGAGTGTGAAGTGGTAGGAGTTACAAGGTAGGGAAGATCAATGGACAAGTCAAAAAGGAAGGTTTTGAGCACAACTAGGCTCGGCCATGTCACTATTTGGGCTCGACCATGCATGGTTCAGGTCAGGTCATAAGAGAGGCTGATGGTCAGGGGTCGGGTCATGATGGTGGTGGAGCTAGGGGTGGCGGCCAAGGCAGGGTATGAAAGGGGTGGTGACATATAGGTCGGCTAGCATGGTTTTAGTGGAGCTTTGCAAAATTTGAGGTGCTTGCATCATATGGGAGTCACGGCCACATCTGGACAGGGGAAGAGAAGGTGGTTGCTGCCGTGGATGGTGCTGGTGGTGGTCGGTGGAGATGAGGGCGGTAGTGGCCGAGTAAAACACAAGAGGAAGCAAAGGGAAAATCAATAGAAAGTGAAGAGGAAAAGTGAGAAAAAGAAAGCCATTAGAACTTACAAATTTTTCTCAAAGATGAGATAGCCGTGAGTTGAAGCGAAGAGAAGTTTTTTTCACGCGAATGAAATGATAAATACATGGCTATAGCAATAGGGAATGTACGGCCAAAGAAATGAAATGAAAAGTCAAAGAAAATGAAAAGACAAGGCTAATGAAAAGTCACAAGAAATGAAAAGGCTTGTCTCTTCAAATTTCAACTTCTTTTAATTCAAGATAAACAAATAGAAAATCAAGTAAATAAAGTAAAAATGAAAACAAAATAAAGTAAAAATGAAAATAAATAAAAAAATTATGAAAAATAGAAAATGATTTATTTAATTGAAACTAGAATTTGAAATTGTAAACAAAATACAATTATCATAGGAAAATTACCACTACACTTTTAAAATGTTTTAAAAATAAAATTATATACATAGCATTTCATGTTACACATACATACAAATTAAAACATGATATGACAGACAAAAATATTATTTATATAAATTAAAATAAACAATTTTGTTAAATAAACAATTTACATACAATGGTTTAAAAAGCATAGCTTTCACAATATTAATCGGATTCCAACGTAACGAAAAGCAATATACTTAAAATTTTATATATTTTCATAATAAAAGATAATATTCAAATATTTAAATTCTTAAATTTAAAAGTCAAAATTTGACCATATTGACCAAAATTCACATTTCTGAAAAATATTCTATTTAGTCATGTTTGGAACTATAATTCATACAAAAATCAAAACTTATATTTAAAATAGCAAAATTTATCCATTTTAACAAATAAAATTAAGTTTTTAAATCAGAAAATTCAAATAAAATAATTAAAATATACAATTAAAATAATCACAAAATATAGGGGTTGTTACAAAATTATTGCTATTATATATTTTAAGTATAAAATTGCAATAGTCAATATGTAATAGGCCTATAGTCACGTAAACCATTAGGAACTTTGACTTTTGGGACCAGTGAAAAGTTAAAAATCCCAGAGTTAAAAACTCATTTACTACCTTAAACACACTCTTTTGATATCTTCCTAACGAGATTTATAAAATTTTGCTTCAATTCCGATTAGGGCTTTTGTCATTTTTTTTAAAAATTATAGCTTTTATTCATCCAATTCTATTTAGGCAAAAAGAATTTCCCCACAATTTCTATTCAATAAGAATTTGATGGCTATATTTGGGAAAGTTTTCAAGCCTGAATCGACATTGTATAGAGCAGAAAAATAATAAATAGCTTTCTTTTCAATTTTAGATGCTTCATTACTTACCGATCCTTTATTGTCAATTAGTTTTCCTATATCATTTTTGTGTTTTCTATTTGACAAAAACCTCTTGCTTCATCCCAGTTGGTTAACCACCTTGGCTTTCTGTTTCATATTGATTGCTTAGACGGACTTGATCAATTTATCTTGTAGTTGGAAACAATTATTTACTTGAACCCTATCTGAGCATCAAAGTCAATATTATCTTGCACATTCTCACATTCTCTCTTATTTGTATTGTATCATTCTTACTACTATTTATATTCCAAATTTTCAGATCTTTCTTTGTATTTTGAATCATTTTAGTAAATTAGAATTGAGCAGTTACTTCAATAGAAATTGAAAGACTTTTTTCTACTACCTCATTGTATATCCATTTACAAATCTAAATGGATATTTTTTTCTAGAGGTTTGATTTGAAGAAAAACATTTGAATTAGGGTATGATTACTGGACGCGTGGGGTAACGTGAGACATTTGAAATCAAGGAAACTGTTTAAGAAATTTTGATTTATTAAGATTCGATTTTTTCTAAATAGCAATCTATATTTCTATATCCATCTGAGTTCCGCGTGAATTTGTTTTCTATAATGGGAGGTTCCACTAATCCAGCTTTTAAGATTAATCTATTAATGATTTTATTTAAAGATATTGGAATTTCTCCTTTTTTCCATATGTATTAAAATCTTCAATAAAATCCAAGGTTTATTCATATTTTTATTAATTTTCCATATGTGATTCCGTAACAAGAATCTACCACTTTCACTGTTAGAATGTATGCTCAGTGGGTGTGCGGTAAAATGTTAAATACACAAATTATAGTAGCAAAGGAAAATTACCAATACGTATTTCACTCCGTTCACTTTATGTGTATAGCTTTGCATAGAAATTATTTCATTGCAGCTTTTTTTTATGCAAGACAGAAAAGGAAAAAGTAAAAGCAGAAAAAAATCACATTTGACGGTTCTTTCATGATTATAAAGTAAACACATCCCATGCTCATAATGAGATAATTATTAACAAAATAAACTCGTTTGAACTAACAACCAGCATAAACAAGAACAAAAAACACTAATAAAATCACGTATATTAGTATTTCGCCTTTTAAGCTTGCAAGAACAGCTTGCCCCATGTGAACTTTATATTAGGTAGCTAAAGAGGGTCCAAAAATGATAGTAGTGATGTTGTTGATAGAAGATATGATATGAATGCCATGTGTATATCAGTATTTGTCCAAGCCAAAATCACTTATTTCTTTGTACTAATGAGCCAAGTATCAATTTACTATAATGGTTTGCAGGGCACTCTATTTTCTTCTCTTCTCTTGGATCAGACACCTTGCTTATTGCTTCTATGCTTCAACCTCGGTTTCAAATTGATACACTAAAAAAATATTCTATATATTTTAGAGCAGCTAGCATAATTGAGAACATTAGCTCGATAGTTATATTTCATGATTGTTTCTATTAGATGATTATTTCTTATTTTTAATTATTAAATGTTTGTGAGGTACACACCTTTTGATTGTTTTATGAATAATCCTTGTTCATATAGTATTTAAATAAATTGATGATCTAGACGTGATCAAATATTTGGAATAGACAGTGTTAAAGAGTTGGGTTCATATATTACAATATTAGTAGACAGTAAAACCTGGTACGTACATTACTATAATAGTCAAATTGTATTTCAAATTAATTTTACGAAGTTTAACCTTTGATTCTCACACATGGAAACGTGACATACACACTTTGATATCTAGGTAGTTGGGTAGATAAATCAAGTGCTTCCATTTCCTCTTGCACTGTGGAAATACAAATCCATGTGTAATGTGAACAGTAACAGGAACTCTACTGTGGTCCATATATATACACATATATATATACATACATATATATATACATATACACATATATATATACATATATATATGTACGCACATATACATATGTATATACATATATATATGTACGTACATATATACGTGTATACGTATATGTATATACGTATATACATATACATATACATGTATATACGTATACGTATACGTATATACATATATGTATATACATATATGTATATAGATATATCTATATATATATATATATCTATATATACATACATACATATACATATGTATATACGTATGCATATATATGTACATACGTATGCATATATATGTACATACATATATTTATGTACATATATATATTTATGTACATACATATATGTATATGCGTATACGTGTATACGTATACGCATATACGTATACATATATGTATATAGATATATCTATATATATATATACATATATATATCTATATATACATATGTATATGTATATGTACATACATATATATATGTACATACATATATTTATGTACATATATATATATATGTACATACATATAGGTATATACATATACGCATATACGTATATGCGTATACGCATATACACGAATATGCATATACGTATATACCTATATATATGTATATACATAAATACGTATGTACGTATACACGTATACGTATATATGCATATATACAATATATGTATATACATATATGTATATATGTTACATATATATACATATGTATATACACATATATACTTATATACACATATATACAATATACGTGTATACATATATGTATATACGTTACATATATATACATATGTATATACACATATATAAATATATATGTGTATATACATATGTATATATATGTAACGTATATACATATATGTATACACGTATATTGTATATATGTGTATATAAGTATATATGTGTATACACATATATACATATATGTATATACATATATGTGTATATATATCTGTATATGTATATACATATATGTTTATCTATATCTATATATATGTATATATGTATGTATGTATGTATATGTACATATATAATAAATTTTAATTCATATAAGTATACAGATTGAACAACTCAACTTTGAATTGATAAATACATCATATTCATATGGTGTATTATTTTTGTAAATAATAACACTCACACACAATTTGTAAAGCTACCGTTAAATTTTTCATCACTAACTTGTAACTGTTCTCAGAAGATACGATCAGTACACATATTATTTGGAGAAAAAGTATGCCTATATACAATAAATATACAAGCAATCTATGAGATCCACGTATACCTTTCTCTTATAGGATTAAACATGCTTCATATCTTTGTTTGTTTGAAGGTTCAATAAGGTCTCAAAATGCCCATTTTAGAACCTGTCACTCTATAGAATAATTAATAAGCATCAGATGGAAGCGGTATGCCTTTCATTTGGGTTAAGCTTTTTTGTTCTTCTAAAAAGAGCCCTTTTTAATCACAAAATATTTACAATGTTTAAAGAGTAATATTTAGCAAGTGATGGGTTACAATTACATAGAACAAAACTAACAAACAACATTTGAAAATATCGCTTAGTCCAGCCCAGTTTCAGATATTATACCGGGCCATGTTTCTCATCTTGCTTATTATTATAAACATACACTAATATATGTATATGTATATTTTAAATTATTTAGTATTTAATTAATTAGATCAAATAAATAAATAACTAATTAAAAGTTAATTAATTAAAATAAACATACACTGATATATGTCTATGTATATATATAACACATCTATTCTGGTTCAATATATATATATATTTATCTTAAATAACTTAAGGTAAATTATAAATGAAAATTTTGAATTTATTAAAAATAATTAATTAAAATTGTTTTAGTTAAATAAAATATTTATTTGGTAAATAAATTAATTAATTGATAATTAATAAAGAAACACACATGCATATATATATGATGACATATATATATGTATATGTATAAATATTGTAGTTAATATTCATCTTAAAATTGTGAATAAAATAGAAAAGTTTTAAATTTAAAATAATTTAATTGATATTTTAATTAAATTAATGAACTAAAATTAATTAAAAATTATTTATTTAATAATATACAATGGGGTATTAAATACGTTAATTAAATTACAAATAGTTGTAAATAAATTAAACTTATATAATATAAATGTATAATTATAAGTGGAACTGTAACTTAGATTTAAGATATATATATATACTTATATTGTACGTATACCATGATTTTTGATGCGTTCAATACTTGAATTACAAGGGTATTTCATTAGAAATTCAATTTTTCCTTAAATCGATATCACTCGGTATAAATATATTAAACATTAAGAATCTCTAATATATAATGTTATTCTCTACCATTTATATATTAATATATTACTTTCATACTCTTTAGTTGTTGAGCCAACTCAAGCAGTTGATGTTATGTATAGCACTAGTAATATATTGACTAGATGAGGTAAGGTACGTACATGCATTTATTGAGCAAACTCTAGTTGCTTGCATAATACTTAGGTCGTCATGAAATGATAGATACGAACGAGTGGGTAATCTCTTTTGATTTATTAAGTAAATTCAAGGTCCAGATATGATTAGGGCAAAACCACATTTATCAGTTGTATCTGATACAATTATAAACCGTTATCCATTACATGCGAGGCCATGATTTGTTAAGCAAACTCAAAGTCGGTATCCCAAACAAGCATGTCCAGACACTAGACAAATCGAAATTTCAATGTTTTTCTCTCAGTTTGAGACTCATTAAAATATAGAGGGATCTTATTATAAAATTGAAATGAATACATTTAGCATTTCTAAAATATATATGAGTATTTGCTATATATAAATTGTTTTAAGCTACTTAAATTAAATCTGCAGCGTAATGACCAACTAAGACTATTTTCGAAAAATGAAAAGCTCACTGGATCTAATTATGTTGATTGGCTAAGAGCAATAAAGATAGCACTCACATAGGAATGCTTGTGTTTTATCTATTAATAAACCTTTAAAAGAAATCTGTTGCAATTACGGGCCATGAAACAGTGAAAGATTATAACATTTGGGTAGTTGATTGTGAAATCGTTCAATTTTTCTTGTTTTCTACTTTACACAAACCATTGCAAAGGCAGAGCGAAAATATGTCTGTCCACAAAATCTTCGAAAACCTCAAAGCTTTGTTTGGGTAAAAATCTAGTTCTGCATGATACAAGATTGCTAAGGAATAGCTTAATACGAAGATGAGTAAGAGCAGTCATCTTGAGGATTTTGTCTTAACAATGAAAGGCTATATTAATAGATTTTCTAAGCTAGATGTTACAATAAACAATAAATTATAAGTGGATTTGATAGTAGGCTTGCTGAATCCAATGTTCGAGAAATTCTTATTGAGTTACAGTGTGATCCAGTTAAGTGTTAGTCCGTCAAGCTATTCAATAAGTTGAGGTCAACTGGGGGCTCATTCATGGATCAAAACATGATGTTATACGTGAAGGGGAAATCATTATCTTCAAAAGGTTCAAAGAAACGCAAGCATAGTTCTAAGAAAGGTAAGAAAGATGCTCTTACTTATAAGAGTAAATGTCACCATTATCGCAAGAAAGGGCATTGGAAACATATTTATTAAGGCAATTTGAGATGGTCAGAGAAGGACCCTGATTCCTTTGCTCTTAGAGGTACGTTTCTGATTCAAATTTTTTTTACAGTCAATAAATTGTTTTGGATTCTATATACTGGATCTAAGACTGAAACCTGTAATTGGTTACAGGGACTTGACTACAGACGACATGTGGCAAAGGGTGAAATGAGACTTCAAGTGCTAATGAATCTATAATAAAGGCAGATGTAGTTGGAGAGTATCACTTGACTTTGCATAGTGGATTTGACTTAGTATCGAATACATTTTTTTGACTTAGTATCGAACACATTTTTTTGACTTAGTATCGAACACATTCTTTAGGTTAAAATTTTAATTTTCAACATTTTATCTATTTCTAGACGATAGGTTTTTGTTTTCATTGTAAAGATAATATTATGAATATTGCGTTTGATGTAAATAATATATTGTAACAACCCGAATTCGAGTGGGTCCGTATTTTTTGCAAAAATGCTATAATCCAAGCCCACTGAAACCCGAGTTGGAAATCTGGTATCCTACAAATAGGAAAAGATAAATATATCAGAGCTCGATTAAATATCTCACAACGGAATTGACTAAAATATAACAGTAAGTAAATGCTCACCCAAATTATAACACTTTCTAAGCAAGTGTCATAAAGCTGAGAAATCTCTGCCATCTACCTCACCTGTAGAATGTTATGAGAAGGGGGTCAGGACAAAAGTTATAGTGAATGAATAGATTATATACTTCTAGGCTTAATTCTACATATATCGTTCTATTTCCATTTACTCTTATATTATGTTCATTAGGTTACAATACTCTCGCCTCTATTCGTGAACCGTGCCCATCTACTCCATAGTAGATTAAAACCTAATAACTAATATTTACATACATGTAGCTATATGCCCAATGACCATATTGGTCCTAGGTACCACCCATGGTACCTTCCGTATCCTCCTCAAAAAGGCTCTGTCGTCTTGCTTCGAGAGTGTTCCATAACTACATTCGTAAAGGAATGCTCCATCGTCTTGCTTCATAGAAATATCTGTAAAGGAATGCTTCGTAAGGCCTACAATACAGATACTCCATCGTCTTGCTCCACGAGCGTTCCATAGCTACATTTGTAAAGGACTGCTTCGTAATGCCTATAATACAAATGCTCCACTACTTACTATGAAAACGTAAATCGCGTCCGCACTAGTCTATGCCAGTACTTGGACATCCACAATGTACCACCCGGTGCGTAAATTGAGGACGGCATAATCATTCTGTCTACTATCTGAATCCATCCAACAAGGTTTACCTTGTACGGAATTCAGTCGAGGATTTTCTATGTCTGCAAAGGACTGCTTCGTTAGGCCTATAATACAGATATTCTAGTTGGTCTATCTCTTTTTCATTGTGGCTATGGCCCTACGCAGCCACCTCTCAACTAACCGAAAGACTTCTAAAGATTTAAGTGGTCGTGCTCTGCTGCAAATAATCTAACATCCAAATGGTTGTGCCCCTCATGCAATGTCTTGATAGTGAAAGAATCATTGGACTATTGGTTTAACTCTAGTCTTTCCCGAAATCGCTCTTGGTCATGATGCTGGATGATATCCACATGCGACTATCCTTAAACTTACTTGCAAGTACTGGACATACGAATACCCTACTCCGAACGCCAAACCCTTCTGATTTCCAACAAAGGTCTGCTTCGTTAAGGCTACAATAAAAATGCAGTCAAGGCATACTCTCTTAATGTAACACCTACAGACCTGCCTCCGGGGGTGCAGCTTCGTTAGGCCTACCCAAAGGGCCATCCTAGAGTATCCTCATGTCCAGTTGAAGTCTCTTACTTCCTTGAAGCCCAAAAAAATTAATTTGGGCGTGCTTCTTCATTTTTGAAATCCGCGATGAACTACTTCGTTAGACTCTTCATCTTTTGGGTTGCTCCAAACGCATCTCAATTCTTTTATTAGACCCTAAGTCTAATCTTTTAATTTGCATTTAGTTTACTTTCTTATTCTATTGGCTACTTATTTACCCTAATTAGCATATTCTTTCCCTCATCTCACCTCTATTTATTGTGAGATTTCCATTTATTTAATAGGGAATGCTGTTGATATGAGCCACATTCATTATCATGCTTATTTAACTTAATATATATCTTAAGTTCACTAAAATAAGCCTCTTTTATCATTCCTGCTTTATTTGCTTATTGCCTTAATATAAATTATTTAAATAAGCTTATACCATTATTATTGCTCATTAATTTATTCAAATTCTAAAAATAAGCTTTTCCGTTCTTATTATTTAATTATAACCTATGTTATAATTTTACATATAATTGTCATTTTCTCGTCTTTTATAGTTCGTACATAATTCCAGCATTTCTTTTCTATGTTGATCTGCCTTCTTTCATTATGATATATAATATTCTTTTATTCTCTTATATTATATAGTTCACTTATCATAATATCTAACTTCTTAAATAATCTACGCAGTGAATGCAGACGTAGCTTCATTATCGTTTACAGCTTCAAGTTCTTATCTAGTAATTTACTTGATTCATGTCATACTTTGCTATATTATCTTCTATTCTAGAAAGTAATTCTATTTTATTTGGTTGGTTATGAAAACAATATTTAAAAATCCATTTCTATATTTTAATATTAAATAATATTATAAACAATAATCTGTAACTGCTAGATATTTCTTTTACTATTTTGGAATAGTGTAAAATACAATGGTTTCTCTATTTTACACTAATTTTCTTTTTCTTTCTTTTATTCTAGCAATTCCGTTCATTGTTGTCTTTTAAATATTAAATCATAGAAATGTATCATATTTTCTAAACCAACCAATTAACCTTTTAGTTACTCCCAAATGCAGTTATTAGATTAATTAACTTTTCTTATTTTGACGTAATTTATTACAGTAATTTCATTCCTCAAACTTTTATTACTTTATATCTTATTTCCTTCATTTTATTATTCTTAGTTATTTAATACATACTCGAAGAAAGAGGAGAAATTAGAAGAAGAATGACGCTTGCATAGAAATCCAAAACGTAGAAACAGATGTAAATAAATGCCAATACTGTAAATAAACTGTAAATTCCTTATGGTTCAGCACAACATAATTAATAGGAATAATTATTGAATAAATTTATCTAAATGAGAATTTAATTATTATATATCTTAAACTTCAAAGATATATAAATAAATCCATTCACATTGCTATCTTTCTAAATCTCCCTGTTTTTATTTCAGATCTGTCCCTAACATCTATATTCACCTCCCTTACAATTCCTATTTGGAATTATAAATGATATATTTATTGATCTATAATATATGAAAGAGAAAATGAAGAGATTTGGATTCGAAAAGAAAATAAAACTCAGATCTTGGTTTTTACCTTTGACGTAGTCTTCTTATTTGAACCAACTCCTTATTCCCTAATTAATTTTATTCTTTTTCTATTCAGATCTGAATTCACGTGAATTAGATCTAAAATTTTGTTATTAAGAAAGTGTAGAAGAGATAGAAAAATGGCAGAGCTTCTGCATACAAAAGAAAAATAATGGGAATAAAAATGAGGCTCCGCACCTCTATTTATAGTAGTTTAAATCAGTGCTAACCATTAGGTATAAAACCCTAAAATCTAAAGTGTACACTCAGTCTATGGACATTAAATTAATATGTTTTCTTCTGCGTTTGTTTATATTTCAAATTGATTCTCGAACAATATTTTCATTAATCACTTTCCTCTTCTCTCTCGTAATCTTTGGAAACTTATATTTTTTAAATGTTACGTTCCTTTTAAATAGGGTTCTCATATTAATCACCCAATTAATAGATTTCTTATACACATAGAATTAATTTACTGTCCAATTAATCTCTTCTTGCACTGTGATTTCTTACCAAATCAATATGCAAATCAACACCATATTATTTCATCGCATATATGCATATTAATTTATTTTATTCTCATATTTATTGCATGCATATATTCTACAATTGAATTTTGAATCACAATCTTAATTATATATGATACCATAAGTCTTCATGTTTATTAATTTACAATTGATTACTTGGATAAATTACTTTTCCTCCATTTTATTCTCTTGCACTAACATATATGTTTCTAACCATGTCAATTAGTCACTACAATATATGTTCCCTTTCTTGTCAGTTCATGTCAATTAATCACCTCTACTAATTAATTGAATATTAATTTCCCTTTTAAACAGACACCGTCAATTAATCTTCCTTATTAATTGATTTTATATAATTTCTCTTTCTAATTTATTTTTATAAAAATATATACGTATTCCAAATAATATTAATTAGTTACCCCATTTACAAACATTTCTTTGTTTTAAAATTTCAAATGTGTATAACTTAATTGAATTATTTTTACATTCTCCCCCTTTGGGAAATTTCATTCCCAAAATTTGATAAGGAATCATTTATGTAATTTCTCATATTAATCACATCCATTTTATGTATATCCAATTTTGCAACAATCCGTACATAGTGCAAAGTGCAATACATCATAAAATATATGCATGTACAAGAATTTCTATGCGGTACCTCCTATATGAATGCATTTTCTTTTAGAAATTCCTTTTAAAACATGATGCACACATCCTAAATATACTTGCAATTTCTATACGAATGCAATCTTTTGAAAAATCAAAACATTTTTCATTCAACTTTTCTCACGCTCCTACTAAATAGGAGCATAGTTCAACAAATTTTTATGTCCAAACATACCACACAACTTCTAATTTTCGAATTTTTGAAAATTCTAGTTTTCCAAATTTGATTTCTTATGTTATAAAAAAGGTGGAAAACAGAAAAACTTCGTATTTCTTCGATTTTCTTTTGCGCACATCTTCCTCCATACTTAGGATTTAGGCTACTATTCTAAAAAAATTATTTACTTCCCCATGCAAAGTTTACATAAGAAAATATCTCTTTTTAAAATTTTCTATTGACGCTTCTGTCGCTTTCTTTAACTTTGTTATTTTCCTTTTAGTTATATTATTCTACTTTTACTCTTCTTTTTATACAGTAACTAAACACAACTATCATCTAGGGCAAGGAGATCTAGGACCATTTCCACTTTGACACAGAAATGTCCTACTCTAGGAATCCAAGTAAATAATATGCTCCTCCTGCCGCCTATTATTTTTTACCAACTTACACTGTATTACTCATGACGAATAAGATCTATTCATCTCTTCTATTCCATGCCCAAAAAAGAATAATTAAGTCTCATTTACTGCAGTGAATAGGAGTTTCTATCTATGAAGTCTCTATCTAAAAAGACAACTAAGCTTGAGGAAATTTTCTCTTTACCTTTCAATTTTTACCCAACTAAGGTCTGTCTATCCCAACCACGTGTGTCTTATCATCTTACTAATACCATTTCACTATACGTCCATAGTCTGCACACATGAAGCAATATTTCTAGGTTTTCACTAGTGTCTTATACACCTTACGAGAACTTTTATTATTACTAAGAGTGATTACTACTATAACCTTATACTTTTTCCTTTACATCTAGAAAATGATTCCTATCTATTCCATATTTAAAAGTCTGATTTGGTTTATTAATTTTTAATTTTTTCTTCCAAAATTAAAACTTCTAAATTTTATTTTTCAAAAACTTAATTACTTTTCCACCAAATCATCCTTTTTTAAACATGTCTTGCTTGTTCTTAAAACATTTTTCTTTTTTCTTGACTTCAAAAAAAAAGTCCTTGCATGTTTTCAAAATATCCTTTTTTATAGATTTTCAAATTTATTAAAACTGGGGTAAATAATAACAATTATTTTATCAAAAATCTCTTAACATTCCTGCTCTTCCAATTACTTAACCTTGAAGAAGTTACTAACTTGCTATACTTAATGGTTTTATAACTTAATGTATTGGAATTACTTTCTCTTATGAGCAATATTAACACTAAAACCTTCTATGAATCCTTTAAAGGAGGATTTCATGTTTATGTGAAATTATAAGGAATTTACTTTATATTTTATCGAAATAGGCTATACAGAATACGGTGCTTTCCATACCTTGTGCATCTCTTTCACGTATTTCTTATAGCTTGCACAAAACATCTTTATTGTGATTCATAGAAAATTGTATCATTATTTATTTCATTCTAATAGATTAAGGTGTGTTTACTCTATATTTATTTCCATAAGATATTTCCTACTAAATTCATTAATTTATCGTACGTTATTTTTCAAAAGAACTCATTTTATAACTTCTTTATAACTTGAAAATATTTTCATGTGTTTATTTCAATAGTAAGTGTACATACAAACCACTTTAGAAATTATCTCCAAAACTCATTTGGGTCAAAATAGATGTTCTATAAAACACTGTTACTACAACCCAAAAATACTAATATATGGGAATTAAAATAAATCCTATATGCTATGTAAAACATTTACTTTGGGAGTCACCGACTATAACAATAGAGTCATGGTTTATGCTTGCTTTATTTTAACTAAAAATATTTATTACAACAACAAATGTTGTAACCTATGTTTTTGATACTTAACACACTCTTGGTTTTTATATTTAAAATCACTGTTTACCTACAAAGAAACTAGCGAGCTATAGTATGCTCTTTAATTCTTCAAAAAGAATTTCACTTTTAACAAAATTTATATCATATAAAAACCAATTTAAATTTCATACCACTTATTTTTTTGAAAACCCAATATTTACTTCCTCAAATATATTAACAATTATATTTTTCAACTTTTATAATTCAAATGTTTCATTTTTATTAGGTTCGACATAAAGTGGATTTTCTTTATACTAAAACCTCTTATTCTTCCCAAAATAAAAACACTCTCCCTACCATCCCTAAGGAACTTCCCTATTTCCTAAAATATATAGATACAACTAATTTGTCAAAACATGGCTTATTTATGTGCTATAAATCGGTAATAACGTAGGGCTCTACATACTTGGGTCATCCCAAACCCAACTAGCAAACTATGCACAAATATACTTCTAAAAACTTTCCATAAGTTAAAATATATGGTTGGGGACTATTTGGATTTTAGTTCATAATATATTTATATTTTATTCAAAAATAAAAATACGTTCACTCACCATCTACCTAGGAATCCGAAACCTAGGCTCTGATACCAACCGTAACAACCCAAATCACATCGGGTCTGGATTTTTCGCAAAAATGCTAGAACCCAAGCACACTGAAACCCGAGTTGGGAATCTGGCATCCTGCAAATAGGCAAAGACTAATATATTAGAGCTCAGTTAAATATCTCCTAATGAAATTTACTAAAATATAATAGTAAGTAAATACTCACCCAAATGATAATACTTTCTAAGCAAGTGTCATAAAGCTGAGAAGTCTCTCCCATCCACCTAACACGTAAGATGTTATGAAGAGGGGGTCGGAACATAAGTTCTGGTAAATGAATAAATTATACATTTTTAGGCTTAATTCAACACATATCATTTTATTTCCATTTACTTTTATATTAGTTTCATTAGGTTACAATAATCTCGCCTCTGTTCGTGAACCGTGCCCATCTACTACATAGTAGATTAAAACCAAATAACTAATATATAAATATATGTAGCTATATGCCCAATGACCATATTGGTCCTAGGTACCATCCATGGTACCTTCTGTATCCTCCTTGAAAAGGGCTCCATCATCTTGCTCCAAGAGCGTTGCATAACTACATCTATAAAGGACTGCTTCGTAAGGCCTACAATATAGATGTTTCATCGTCTTCCTCCGTAGTTATATCTACAAAGGTCTGCTTCGTAAGGCTTACAACACAGATACTCCATCATCTTGCTCCGCGAGCGCTTCGTAGCTACATTTTTTAAGTACTGCTTTGTAAGGCCTATAATACAAATGCTCAACTACTTACTATGAAAACGTAAATTGTATCCACACTAGTCTATGCTAGTGCTCGGATATCCACAATGCACCACCCAATTTCTTACATTGTGGACTACATAATCGTTCGTCTACTATTTGAATCCCACCAACAAGGTCTACCTTGTACATAATTCAGTTGGAGATTTTCTATATCTATAAAGGACTACTTTGTTAGGCCTACAATACAGATATTCTAGTTGGTCTATCTCTTTTCATTGTGGCTATGGCCCCACGCAACCACCCCTCAACTAACCGAAAGACTTCCAAAGAGTTAAGTGGTCGTGCTCTACTGCAAACAATCTAACATCCAAATGGAGGTGCCCTTCATCCAATGTCTCGATAGTGAAAGAATCATTGGCATGTTGGTTTAACTCTAGCCTTTCCCGAAATCGCTCTTGGTCTTGATGTAGGTCGATATCCACATGCGAGTATCCTTAAACTTACTTGTAAGTAATAGACATACGAATACCTTACTCTAAACACCAACCCCTTCTAACTGCCTATAAAGGTCTACTCCGTTAGGCCTATACGGCAAATGCAGTCAAGGCATACTCTCTTGATGGAACACCTACAGACCTTGCCTCTAGGGGTGCAGCTTCGTTAGGCCTACCTAGAGGGCCATCCTAGAGTATCCTCATGTCCCATTGAAGTCTTGTAATTCCTTGAAGCCCAAAAATCCTAAGTTGGACGTGTTTCTTCATTTTTGAAATCCGTGATGAACTGCTTCATTTGCCGCTTCATCCTTTGGACTGATCGAAACGCATCTCAATTCTTTTATTAGACCCTAATTCTAATATTTTAATTTTCATTTAGTTTACTTTCTTATTTTTTTTGGCTACTTATTTACCTTAATTAGCATATTCTTGACCTCGTGTCACCTCTATCTTTTGTGAGATTTCCATTTATTTAATAGGGAATGTTGTTGGTATGAGCCACATTCATTATCTTGCTTATTTAACTTAATATAATTCTTAAGTTCATTAAAATAAGCCTCTTTTATCATTCTTGCTTTATTTGCTTATTAGCTTAATATAAATTATTTAAATAAGCTTCTACCATTATTATTATTCATTAATTTATTCAAAGTCTCAAAATAAGCTTTTCCGTTCTTATTACTTAATTATAACCTATGTTATAATTCTACCTGTAATTGTCATTTTCTCTTCTTTTATAGTCCGTACGTAATTCCACATTTCTTTTCTATTCTAATATGCCTTCTTTTATTATGATATAGAATATTATTTTATTTTCTTATATTATATAATTTACTTATCATAATAACTATCTTCTTAAATAGTCTGCTTAGTGAATGCAGACCTATTCAATATCGTTTACAACTTTAAGTTCTTATCTAATAATTTACTTGATTCATGTCATACTTTGCTTTATTACCTTCTATTCTAGGAAGTAATTCTATTTTATTTGGTTGGTTATGAAAACTATATTTAAAAATCCATTTCTATATTTTAATATTAAATAGTACTATAAACAATAATCCATAACTGCTAGATGTTTCTTTTAATATTTTGGAATAGTGTAAAATACAGTGGTTTCTATATTTTACACTAATTCTCTTTTTCTTTCTTTTATTCTAGCAATTATGTTCATTACTGTCTTTTAATTATTAAATTATATAAATGTATCCTATTCTCTAAACCAACCAATTAACCTTTTAGTTGCTCATAAAACCAATTATTAGATTAATTAACTTTTCTCATTTTAACTTAATTTATTACAGTAATTTGGTTCCTCAAACTTTTATTACTTTACATCTTATTTCCTTCATTTCAGTATTCTTGATCATTTAATCCATATGCGAAGAAAGAGGAGATAATAGAAGAAGAATGACGCTTGCATATAAATCCAAAACGTAGAAACAGATGTAAATAAATACTAATACTGTAAATAAACTATAAATTCCTTATAGTCCAGCATAACTTAATAGATAGGATTATTTATTGAATAAAATTACCTAAATAGGAATTTAACGATAACATATCTTAAACTTAAAAGATATATGAGTAAATCCACTCACATTGCTAGCTTTCCAAATCTCTCTATCTTTTTTTCAGATCTGTCCCTAACATCTATATTCACCTCCGTTGTAATTCTTATTTGGAATTACAAATGATATATTTACAGATCTATAATATTTGAAAGAGAAAATGAAGAGATTTGGATTCGAAAAGCAAATAAAACTCAAATCTATGTTTTTACCTTTGACGTAGCCTTCTAATTTGTACCAATTCCTAATTATTTTTATTCTCTTTCTTTTTAGATCTAAATTCGTGTGAATTAGATCTAAAATTTTATTATTAAGAAAGTGTAGAAGAGATAGAAATATGGCAGAGCTTCTATAGGCTAGTGAAAAATAACGAGAATAAAAATGAGGCTCTGCACCTATATTTATAGTCATTCAAATCAATGCTAACCATTAGATATAAAACCCTAAAATCTAAAGTGTACATTCAGTCTATGGATATTAAATTAATATGTTTTCTTCTGCATTTATTTTTATTTCAAATTGATTCTCCAATAATCTTTTCATTAATCATTGTCCCCTTCTCTCTCGTAATATATGAAAACATATATTTTTAAATGTGACATTTCTTTTAAATAAGATTCCCCTATTAATCACCCAATTAATAGATTTCTAATATACCTAAAATTAATTTACTATTCAATTAATCCATGCCTACACTGTGATTTCTTACCAAATTAACATGTCAATCAAAACCATATTAATTTGTCATATATATGCATATTAATTTATTTTATTCCCATAATTATTGCATGCATATATTCTACAATTGAATTTTGAATCACTATCTTAATTATATATGTTACCATAAGTCTCCATGTTTATTAATTAACAAATGACTACTTGCATAAATTACTCTTCCTCCATTTTATTCTCTTGCACTAACAATATTTTTCTAATCATATCAATTAGATGCTACAATATATGTTCCCTTTCTTGTCAGTTCCTATCAATTAATCACCTTTACTAATTAATTGAATATTAATTTCCCTTGTAAACAAACACCGTCAATTAATTATTCCTATTAATTGATTTTATATAATTTCTCTCTTTGATTTATTTGTTACCTAAACATATATGTATTCTCAATAATATTAATTAGTTGCCCCATTTACAAACATTTCTTTGTTTTAAACTTTCAAACATTTATAACTTAATTAAATTATTCGCATATATAATTGGAATTTAACGCGAGGTGTCACATATATACAATGGTAATTTAGATATTAGCATTTGTATACTAAATTTTAATCATATACGCTCTATTAATGAACCTTCTATTGACATTAATAATAGTTAATCATGGCACTATAGGCTAGGTCATATTAGTGAAAAAAAACTACGCAAACTAAAAATCATGGGTTTTCTACTATAACATCTCCCCACTTCGAAATCCAAAAATGAATTCTAATGAAGCTATTATTATCACCAGAATTATTTTTCAGCGATAAAGTGAGATAAATTTTTTCTCACAACATTAAGTAAACAAAATAATAAATAATATCATTTCATCAAAATGGTTTACATATGTCTTTACATCAGCATTAACCCACATCGTTCACATGCAAAGGTTTAATACAGAAAATATAAATAGAGTGTCATGACCGACATAGAGGATGCCTTCATGGATAGTTAACCAATTATAACACTTAACCATTTATAAATTTCTGATTTTACATATGAAATTTTCAAAACGAATTTTATTTGCAGAATAAACCTCCTGCTTCGTATTTGGCTTCTTTTTTGTCTTTTCTAAAGATAACTGTCTAAGCCATAAACTCGGTCTACTTGGATGTGTGCCCATGGGTTATGATAAATACTGAAAATACAGGTCAAATAGAATGCCTGGTATGAGCAATACTTTACCTTAAACAATCAATCACATAGTGAGACCACACCGCTAAAGTACGGAAAGAGTTTTCCCCTCATTATTCCAATCATCATCAGTTGCGTGTAATAACATCATGTCATGAATAAACATAAATCATCAATTCATCGTAAGTGTAGGATTTCCTTCACAAAGTTCATTTTATATTTCCACCCGGGTCTTACTTTAACTAGTTCAATTACTGTAACAGATTTTAAGATTTCCACTTAGATGTTCTTCTTATTTTCTCTCAATTTTATCGTGAACAAATAATTATGTTGCCCTAAGGCCTTACACCATTTTCTAGCATTTATTATGTCATGCTTAGACAAATGATTGCCACATACACCTTACACCATCAATCATCAAATGTATGTCATAAATAAACGATAGGATGCTACAAAATCCTTACTCCATCATTCTCGATTTTGTCATGAATAGACAATTGGATGATATGGAAGGATTACTTCAGTATATTGTCATGAATAAACAATTGGATGCTATGAAAGCCTAACTCCATCATTCTCGTATATTGTCATGAATAGACAATAGGATGTTATGAAAGCCATACTCCTTGTATGTTTTCATGAGTAGATATACAGTTGCCACTAAGCCCAACCACTAATGATACCAAATATAGGGTCATGTTTAGACATATTATTGCCACTCGGGCCTTATATTACATTTCCATTGTTTCTAATGATTCAATGTATCATCACCTAGCTTGACTAATCTAAATCTCTTTTTCATTCCTTAAATAAGTAAGTTCTCTTCAACTTATTATTTTCTATAGCCATTTCACCTTTATGAAATAATCAACCATCACCATGGAAGATGGATTCCAAAGTGTTATAAAAAGTTCATTCTTTTACATAAAATTTCTTAGCATTATTAGCTATCTCATATTTATATTGCATAGCTATTGCATGTTGACACTAGGCTATCACACATTGATGTTTCCCTAGCTATCGCTAGACTATTTTTTAAGCAATCATCAGTTGAGTATTCAAGAGCCATCGCATGTTGAAACAATTTAGAGCTATCGCAAGTGGGCAAACACTAGGGCTATTGCTTATTGATGTTAACCTAGCTAACGCAAGTTGATACATATGTAGGCTATGGGTAGTTAATCTCAATGTAGCTATTGCATGTTGACTTCAACTTACCCATCGCTGGTTGATTCCTGTTACCCTGCCTTTTGGCAAGGCCGTGATATCATGGGTTTCAAAAACAAATTTAATGATCATCAAGGTAGGAATCCCGAAGAGATGATTATTAGGATCAAAGATCAGTTATAGACAAGGTTATGGATGATAGTCAAGCGGATTCAAATAAATAACATCGCAGAATTGGTTAAGTATGGATTAGCACTTCCCCTGGGCAAGAGATCAACTCCGATTACTTTTCTTAGGTAAGGGATCGAATCGGATCATTGTGGATATAAACACTCAACTCAGCAGCTCAACTCAACGGAAATCTACCGATATCACAAAATTTCACCAATGCAACTATACAAATAACCACGAAACACGAATGGGACATCATGAGGGACCACCATTAAGGATCGCCGACTCCCATGATGCATCTATAGGGATTGGTGTTGATCCCTTACAGGGATTAATGCCGATCCCCTAGGATGGCCCAGATTGGCCTAATTTTGGTGAGCAAATTCATCTGGTCCTTGGACTTTTGCACGTGGATTTTCAGCTGGATGTTTATCCGTCTTCCTCTATAAATACAACGTGCATGTCACTCATTTGAGGATCTTCTTCTCTCTTAGATAGAGTCTGCCATAATTTTTTACCGGTATTTAAATCATAGTAACTATAATCGGTAGTATAAATAAAAGGAAAATATGTGGAGTGGATGTAAGTCAATGGAACCACTATAAAACTTTCTATGTTTATTTATCACTGTTTTAATTTTATTTTCTTTATATTTTATTCTCTATTTCACTCTGTTTGAAATTGGTTATCGGATTTGTGGTGCTTTTACATTATTGGGGTGTTGGCGGTCATTTTTGACGCTAACATTTTGGTGCTTTCATTGAATGGACTTACACCCGTGGATTAGGAAGCTAGGATCTTGGATTTAGAAGCTTGGATATTTGGATCTAGGAAGAAATGGCTACCATTAGTAGACAAAAGTCACCATAGAGAGAGTCAAGAGGCATCATCAAGAGCTAGAGCTAGGCAACCATCCCATTACATCACTAGGAACGAGATGGAGACTATGATGGAGGCGATGTAGGACCGGATGATAAGGAGACAAGAGGAGATGTTGCTGAATTTCCTCAGGCAAATTAGACAGGCTGGACTAGAAGCTACTGGCAATCTTGATCATGGAGTTGGAGCAGTAGGAGCTATAGAAAATTAGAACCAGGGGCATGGAAATATAGCTAATAAGTAGGATAATGGAACAGAGCAATCAGGGATGAACCCTGGGCAAGTAGGAGTTAATCGACACCGATCCCCTAGGCTTGGAAGGCGCATGCCACCAGTTTGTGTTGGTTTGGATGTTGGTAGGCCAATGGTCGCTGCTTTGAGGGTTGATGTGGAATGGAATATGGATGCATGTTAGGAGGAATATGTTTTCGAATACCCTCATAGAGTCGGGAGGTAGGCTGATAATATGGACTAGAGGCTACCTTTGGATGGTAGCGACAGGTTTGTATATATGATCATATGAGTTATGAGAGGAGGTTTGGTGAACAGATATTTGAAAGATGTGAATAAGAGACCATTCACACCTAATATCTGGCATCTAAGGAAACCACCGGAGTTTAAGTTACCAACACTTGAAATATATGACCAAAAAAGGAATCCTACCGTTCATCCGAAGAGGTATATGAAGTGCCGGTGACATCAGAGGAAGTGAAGGCACGATGTTTCTCTTTGTACTTAGTAGATATAGTTGCACTATGGTTTAGGAAATTGGAGAACATTTCCACTGGCACTTGGACAGAATTGGTAGATAAGTTCATGAGGCAATTTTGGGTCCACATCACGGGACCGAAGAACATGATGACGTTGATGACGATGAAGCAGAGGGCTGGGGAATACTTTAGGAATTTCTTAACAAATTTTAACGCGGTAGTTGCTTCAGTTGGATCGGCTTGATCCATCGTTGGCTTTGATGGAGGCAGCATCAAGGATAGCTGATAACATAGATTTTAGGGTGGCAGTGGAGCAGGATCCTCTGATGGAGCTTGTGGAATTTTATCACGAGGCCAAGAGGTTCCTACGGCAGGAAGATGCTAAGGCTGAGAGAGAAAAAGGTTAACACGGTAAGAGATGGAGGACCATCTAGAGAAGGGTCCAAGAAGGACAAGGGAAAATGTAAGCTGGATGATGGTTATGATGAATCAAAAAGGCAAAGGAAAGAACGTTTTCCAAAGTTCTTCACTTATTTGGATTTGATGCAAAGTTTGGAATAATTCTATCTAGACACAAGGGTGCAACTCCCCGATCAAAAACCACAAAGGAGAGATCCTATGGAGCGAGAATGTAGGTTTGGAAAGTATCGTGTATTCCACGAACTAGATGGGCATACTATGGATAAATGCAGGCGCTTATAGGATATGGTTGAGGAACATGTTAGGGATGGCAGGCTACCATTGTACGTGTGGAGTCGAGCTATGACAGTGGAATAGGAGTGACCACCGTCCACTTCTGATGGAAATGGACTTGGGTCAAGGCCATAGATCATTACTCTTGATTGAGATGGTATGAACTAAATAAATAATAAACTCCAAAATAAAATGGTTAAGTTACTTACATATGTACGGGTTATATATATGACAACAAAGTTTGGACTATGAATGGCATACCTGAAGGAATAAAACCCATCGATTGCAAATGGATTTATAAGAAATAACTAAATGTAAATGAAAAGTTAGAGACGTATAGGGAAAGGCTAATCACGAAAGGGTTTCATTGGATGCAAGGAATTAATTATGATGAAAAAATTTCATCTGTATCCATCCATATGTCCAATAGGATAATTCCTTCAATCGTTACATTATATGACTATGAAATATGGCAGATCAATGTGAAAAAAACATTTGTAAATGGTGTTTTATAAGAGACTGTTTATGTGTCGTAATTGGAGGGTTTCTGGTCAATGAAAGTAGGGGAAAGGAATGTAAATTTTTGAGATCAATTTATGGTCTTAAGCATGCTTCAAGGAGTTGGAATAAGTATTTTGAAAAAAATAATGTTTTTATCTAAACACGGAGAAAGCATGTACATATCGGAAAGAATAGGGAAGTTCTATCATGTTCTTAGTCTTGTATATCATAGATTTTCTTCTGGTTGGCAATGATGTTGCATTATTTCAATCGATGAAAGTAAGATTGTCTAATAATTCCACTATAAGGGATTTGGTAGAAGCAACCTATATACCTAGTATAATGATCCATAGGGATATATCAAAAAGGTTTTTGGGATTGTCCTAATCCCTGTACATAGATACCATACTTAAATGGTTCAGCATCAATAATTCCAAGCAGGGAAATGTTTCAATGCAATATGTAATTGTCGTTTCAAAGGAGGATACTCCTTATGCTGATGAAGAGAAGGAGTCGTAGCATATGAAGATGATACCACATGAATCCGCAATCGGTTCCATCATATATGTTATGCTATTTATTAGACCATATGTGAATTATGCATTAAGATGCGTAAGCCAATATTAATCTAATCCTAGAAAAAGCATTAGATAACAATGAAGCGTATTCTTAAGTATTCAAGAAATACTAAATAATTACTCCTCATATATGGGAATGAAGACCTTATTATAAAGAGATATGCAAAATCCAGCTTTCAAATTGGTATCGATGGTAGTAAATATGTTCTGGATATGTATTTATATTGAATGGCAGAATATTCGATTGGAAAAGTTCCAAGAAGGAAACTATAGCAAGTTCCATAATGGAGGCCAAGTACATCGCCACCAACAAAGCAACTAAAGAAGCTGTCTGGATGCACAAGTTTATGTATAAGCTAGGGGCGACTTCAAAAAATAGAGAATATCATGTCATGATTATATGATAACAATGCCATGATGTAGATCATGAAAGAAATAGAGCCTACAAGATGTCAAGCCACATTCTTTGAAAGTTCCATCTGATAATGATATTTATCTGTAATAAAGAAGTTATGATTGGAAGAGTAGACACTTTTGATAACATAGCAGATCCATTCACGAAGGGACAAACTCAGTCGGTTCTCAACAATTGATTAAAGGGATGAGATTGAGATTCCATAATATCTCCTAAGTGCTAGCGGGAGATTGAGAAAGTTATAAGTGTTAATCCAAAAAAATCTATCAACACCTTGGTTTGAGTATGAAAGCAACAGCCCTCTTCTCATAGAGCAATAATATAGATAATAGGTACAGAAAAGAGTAGTAAAAGAAAGAAGACAAGAATATTTTTATATTGGTTTGGCTATTAACGAAGCCTGTGTCTACTTTAAAGCTTTTATTATAGATCGATAGATGTTACAAGTAGTGTTGGATTACAAAGCTTTTGATTGTCCTTAGCTAGATTTATTCCCCAAAGTTGAAATTCACTAGAGAATCATAGTTAATCCTTTTGGAGATTGTTGTGAGGGTGATAAAGAGTGAGGAAAGTTTCTTGTAGAGCTTCAGCAACTAGTCCAAAGAAGATCATGTTTGTGTTGCAGGTAGGATGGTATTTATAGAGATTGGAGAGTTTCTAGGCCAGGCCCGTTCGTCAATAGCTTGTAGATGGACATAGGAAGATCTAATAGAATTAAGCTCGCGGCCCACGCCAAAAGCATGGATCGCTAGCATCAATGGTCTACGGATCTCTAGCAATCCATAGCAGAAGCCCGAGTGTGAGCTAACCACTTAGCCCTGCCTTCTTTTTCAATTAGTTTAAGTTATCGTGATTCCTTGATCAAGTAAGGATCGCTGGCGATCCATGGTGTATGGATCACTAGTGATCCATACACTTAGATCTTTGCTCTCTTTGTGCCTTACCGACCCCATGATAAAGAATGAATCGTTGGCGATCCATTCTGTATGGATCATTGGTGATCCATGAGCTTAGACTATATCTGGACCTTGATGTCTGGCATGCTTTTGTTGCCTTGTATCGATGTTGTTTGTATAGTCTCATTGCACGTTGCTTTGTTTTGATGACGATTTACTAGCTAGTTATATTTAGCTGCTGATTGGATAGGACAGACACTAGTCTCTTGGTTTAGTCAAACTTGGTCATTGCTTTAGCCCATTTTGGTTGAGTTCTGAGCCATTCTGACTCCATTGAATCCTTTTGTTTTCTCTTGGATCCTGATCGGTTAAAAGCCCGGGTAACATTTGCCCCTTAGAGTACGTCTTTATTGGAAACAAGTTGTGCTTTGGAAGTTACCACCTTTAGCATCTGCTTGTTGAATTCCAAGTAATCCTATTAGAGCTTTGCAGATGTGAGCTAGATCACGCTGTTGATCACTTAGTTTTGGTCTCGACTACTATTGCTTGCTATAACAGATAAAATTTGTCTCCACAGCTTCTCGGTATACTTTGAAATAGTAGGTAGATGCCGCGGTGCGGATTTAAAGTCGAAGATGGGCAATTCTATCGATCGACTAGCGATCCATAGTCGATGGATTGTCGGCGATCCATATTTTATGGATCGTTGGCGATCCATAAATGAGGATCGCTAGCAACCCAAGTTCTTAAGAAATATTTCATGTTTTCTTGTTTTTATTTTCCTATATAACTAGTCGAGCCGAGCAATTCCTGACTTTTACGTGACCGGATCTTTTTCTTCTTTCATGCGATCGGATTATTTAACCATGATTCAATTCATGCTTTCAAGTATGCGACCCGATTCATCACTTCTAGGAGCTCGATCTTGCCAAATGCCATGATTCCTTCAATGTTGCCACAACCTTATTTCACCATCATCCAATTATCCATCGCCTTAGTTTGTAGACTACCTACAGACCACCATCAACCTTAGTTCGCCATCTCCTTAGGTCGCCACCGATCTGTTCCTAGTTCTTCGATCCCGAATATTTGACCAGTTCTATGTTTGGAGTTTAGTTTAAGGTGGGTTTTTCTAATTACATTGTTCGTTTAGCAATTCAATGGTGAGATTGCATTTGTGATGTTGGTCATGAAGAGTTTGGGTTGATTGTGGCTTAATGGAGGAAGATAGTAAATCGAGTCTTGAGTTTCTGTAACGCCCCATATTTTTATATAACATTATTTAGAATATTTAATTATCTAAAATTTAATAAAATAATATGGAGATTAATAATTTGATAATTGATTAGCTAAGGGTAGCCATGCCATGTTAGTGTACAAATTAAAATGAAATAACATAAGATAATGTGTTAGGAAATGAGTAAGGGCAATATGGAAAATAGATGAAGCTTATACCCTAATCCCTTAGGGAATAGAACTCAAGTTATTTCTCATTTTTATCAAACAAAAAATACTAAGGCCGACCATAATTTTCATTCCCAAGAAGAAGATTAAAGCTATGATTCAAGAGAAGGAAAGTAATCAACTAAATCAACATCAAATCTCCATTTATAATCTCAAATCTAAGGTGTATAGTTACTACATCCCATTTTCCTTAAGGTTTTCAGTTTTTAGATTAGTACTAAAATGTTTTGCAAGTATATGTCATATTTTTGACGATTAAAGTGTTATATATATATGCTTGTTGATGAATTATATATGTTAATGTTAGTTTTTATGATATGTTTGATACGAAAACCCTATTAAATGACATTCAAATGCCTTTAAATTTTTAATATAGGTCATAAATGATAATTTAGAGATGGGTTTCATTTTTTATAATTTTTCGAATAAATGTTGATTTTATATTAATTTTCTAGTACAAGAAACTATTTATTAGGTTATAAATTATTTATGGCTAATATAATAATTATTTGGGCTTGAAATTTTTATATGTTGGCAACATATTAAAATAGATTTTTTTGTGTTTTTTTCATATTTTTCCTAAGTGATTTGATGAATATATAAAATTATTTAAGGCATGGGACTTGGATGTTTTATATATTTAATAAAGGAGAATGGGCATTTTATAAAACAAAATTATTATTTAATTCTGAATTTAGTGGAAGCACTTTTCTAAAAAGTATTTATTAACCGATGAGAATTTGAAAAACAGAGGCAGGTTAGTTGAAAAGATATCCTTTTTAAGTTAAAAATAAAGAAATCATACTTTTAGCATGTTTCGGCCATTTTAGCATTAGACCTTCAGATCCAAACCTTCCAACAAGGTCGAGAGGTTCAAAGTTTTCAACAAGATCAGACCAATGCATATGGTATCAAGTTACTTGGCATGTAATGAATTGGACGAAGTCAAAGGGTTCTTAGTCGAAAGAGATTGAAGTATGTTGTTTTATAAACTAAAGCTTTCACCTACTTTGCTTTCAAACTAGAGCTTTTGACCAGGTCAAATGTTTAAAGTACAGGTTTTAAACCTTCCTAAAAAGTCGAAAGGTTACTGCTGCTTTATAACTATTTTGTTTCAAAACCTTCCGACACAGTCGAAGGGTTACTACCGCTTTTCTTTTATTTTGATTTGAAGAAGGGTTACTGCCGCTTTTCTTTTATTTTTATTTGAACCTTCCGACAAAGTCAAAAGGTTTACTTGCTTTGAAAATTAGTCACTTCTCCATTGCTTTCGAAAGAAAGCTCAACTTAGGTGATTTACCCTTGTTTTCTAATTAAAGTATAACCAAGCTTCTAAAGTAGAGCTGTCGACACAGTCGAAGCGTTGCTTCCAATGTAGTCAAAAGGTTTTAAAAGAAGGTTTTCCACTTGTTTTAAGTTGAACCCGTTATGTCTTCGAAAGGTTTATGTTTTAAAAGGTTTAATGCCTTCCTAAGGTTTGCTTAGTGAATGGTTTCGAAAGGTTTAAGTTTAATGATTTCGAAAGGTTTTAGTTTAATGATTTCAAAAGGTTTGATGAATGGAGTCAAAAGGTTTTAGTTCATTGGTTTCAAAGTTTTGAATTCAATGATTTTGAAAGGTTTGATTCAATGGTTTCGAAAGATTTAAGTTGGAAGGTTTTTCTAGGTTTTCTAAGGCATGTTTTAAAGTGATTTTAAAGAAGGATATCCAAAGTTTTATTGGTTTCGAATGGTTTATTTTTAATGGTTTCGAAAGGTATAGTTTTGAAACATCCCACATCCCTTAATATACCCAAAAGGAAACATTAAGGGCATGGTGCATTGTAGGTATAAAAAAAACTAACAGAGACGAAGATTCACAAAAGAAAAATAGGTAAAAACAGCGGAAACTAGAAAAATAACTTATTTAAAATAAAACTTTCATAATCGCTTCATAAATAAATAAAATACCAAATACATCATCCATATCTCAAAAACCATCATGTCTTACAAAAATTCATAGTCTCAAAATCAAAGTACATAATATCTCTCATAATAAGGTAGTACATAGAAAGAACAAAAGCTGAAAGAAAAGAAATATATGTAGCAAGATCCTCCAAGAAATCTCCAAGCAACTGCAATCTACTGACTTCTCCCTTGTTTGCCTATGGGGGCGAAAGGGCAGAATTAAGGAGCGGGTCAGACTAAAAGTCTGGTGAATGATAGTAATTACTAGAATCTTTAAGCTAAATAAAAGTAATAAACTCTATAACAGTTCTAGCATAAAGAAGGATAATAAAAGGAAATAAGAAAGAGATAAACTGAAAATAAGTACGGTTAAATATTGCTCAATCTATACGATAGGTTAACTTTGATTGTTTGCACTTGATTCTGATTTCTGCTTTGATTAGGCTGAATTCCTAATCCTATAATTAGGATGTAACCCTAATTCTACTCTTTTTGATCGACCCGCTACTCTATAACACCTTTCTATGGACCGACCGCTATATAACTCTCTACAAAAAATGTTACTGTCGCCAAGGCGACATTAATAGCTCCTTACACTGAAGGCAATGGTATCTACTAAAGACACACATACTAAGCGCTTGGAACTCATAGCTCTTACCTAGCACCCGCAAATGGAAGTCGCATGCATAACTGCCATCACGGTCATGCTACCTTTTGCTCCACCTATTGGGTCTTCTTATTGCCTCCAACGTCCAGCATAACGTGCCCCTCATCTCACATCCGGCTAATGTGAGATCACTGTGTGTCCATAAAAACTATAGGGGAAATGTTGTTAGCGCTGGCCCTTCATTCGAACAATATCTAGTTGCGCCCCTTATCCAAATACCCCATGATTTGGACTTCTATTTGGCCATTACTACCATTCTTAGCATAAGCATGCCCTCATCTTACTTCATACTAATGTGATCCACCATTTTGTCCAATAGGGAATGCTATTTGGTGCTGGTACTACTTCATCTTTGCTTATTAACTTAGATAAATTATTTAAATAAGCCTTTATTATCATTTTTACCTTCTACGCTTATTAATTTATTGCAAGTCTAAAAATAAGCCTCATTCTATTCTTCTTATTATAATCTATGTTATAATCATGCTTACAATTTAACCCAAGGTCTGAGTGCAAAAATACACTATTTCATATTTTACTCTTTTTAGTTATAATTCTACGTAATAACTAAGCTAATTACTTACTAATCATAATTAGGCATAATTTCAGTCCAATTCTAGTTATATTATCGCCTTTATAATTTACATCTCATGATTATAAATAGGCCAATCTCTGTAATTCAGTCTAGTTAATACATTATTTATACATAATTTCAGTATTAATTCCATTTTATTACAGTCTTTATAATTTACATCTCATAATTATAAATAGGCTAATCTCTTTAATTTAGTCTAATTAATATCATAATTAGACATAATTTCAGTCTTAATTCCATTTTATTACGGTCATTATAATTTACATCTCATAATTATAAATATGCCAATCTCTTTAATTCAGTCCAAATAATATCATAATTAGGCATAATTTCAGACTTAATTCCATTTTATTACAGTATTTATAATTTACATCTTATATTCCATTATTTCAGTTGTCTTACAATTTAATCGCGTTAACCTTATTCTAATCAGTACATGAAGAAGGAGGAATAAAAGAAAACTGAAAATAGAAGAAAATCCAAAACGTATAAAGAAGATGTAAATAACTTATGTAATAGTAAATAGCTGAAATATTGTAAATAAACTATGAATAATTGGAAAAGTTATAATTAACAAAAATAAATTAAAATTACTGAAAAGAATAGCTGAAAGGAAATAGACTGGAAATAATTCCAAAAACTGTAAATAAACTACTAAAAAGGTCTATTTCAAAAATCGTAGTAAAACTACAACTATTGGAAACCCAATTACTTTAAATTACTTAAAGAAATCTTAAAAAATTACAATCACTCACCTTTGATCCTTAGCTCTTCTCTTTATGCCTTCACGGATCCACTTGGGGTTGTTAAAGTATTTTTATTAAAAATATCCTCTCCTTGGAAGATTATTCCTTTTAAGGTCCTTCCTAAAAAGGTGAACCCAAGCGGAGAAAATCCGAAATGAGAAAAGGTGTTAAGCATAGGGCTTATTAATATGTGTAGAAGTGGATCTTAAACCGCTGGATTTGCGGATTGAATAGGATGTGACCAGGTCATAGGCTGAATAGGTGCCATCGGATGGAAGCATGGAAGGACCATATGGAATAAAAGAATGCAAAACAACATGTATGAAACTTCGGCTAACTCATTGTTGTGTCATATCTTACAAAGTGCCTTGTTAGTGCCTTATCTTGTATTTAATTCAATTAACAACACCTTCAACAATATATAAGCAATAAATAACGTTTTCTGTTTAACGATGAATATTCTATTGGTTTAGAAAATCGCTGAAAAATTTATAAATTTTTTTTATCGCAAAGAGTAATCCACAAAGAATTGTTAGGTTTTAAAAATCTATTCAATAAATTATACCAAATGGAGAGAAAATTGTTGACTAACAACAAAATGAAGCTAAAACAAGAATGAAAATGTGATTAAAATCTATAGGACTAAAAAACAATTTGGAGACAAATCCACTCTCATATTTATGTAAATTGACACATATAATCTATAATCTCTATTTTTGATATTAAGTGACATAAGTGTTGCATTTATCATAAGTATGGTTTATTTATGTTATTAGTTAACATAACTTAAACCATCAGACTACAATGTGACAAATAAACGACTTATCGATTCTCATGAAAATGAAGCCAAAGCAAATGCTATTTTAAGTTTGATCTATTTACTATTGTAATTAGTAACATAGATCATCAAATTTTGTTTTTCCTTTCATTTCAAAATCAAAAACCAAGTAGCAAATATTGATATAACTTGTGTTTATATTGAATAAGAAAAACTCATTGCATATGCAACATAAGCTATCAAACCCAGTTATAAACTTACATCAAAATCTACTTTCATGAAGTACAAATAAAAGAGATCATAAACCATAGAAATGTTGAAATTATATAAAGTTAGAGAGCTTCATTACCCTTAAATTGAAGGGTTTTAGCTACTCATTTATGTTATCAAATCAACACATATAAGTTTCAACATTGGAAAGCAAAAAGAAGTAGAAATTAAACAATGGAAATGAGCTTAACTACTTGCATGAAATAACATTAAACTAATTGCTTGAATGTAAATCTAAGCTATGAATATGAAAAGAAAGAGAGCATATAAATAAACATTAACATAAAAGTAAATAAAAGCATGTAGAAAAGAAAAGAGAAAGAGGCTTGGAAGCCATTTTTATTCATGTAACTTTGAGCTTACAGCTTGTTTGCTAATTTTCCCAAGTAAAAATGAGAGTAAGAAGATATTTACATATACCTAAAAAGGCTATTTATACATGCATAAAACTGTAATTCAATTTTTTAGGATGCTTTCCAAAATGCCTTGTAGGATGTGTGGCCACAAAGTAACCATTAGCCTCTAATTAATCCATCATCAAATATGCGTAAAGCTTTAACGTCCACTTAGTTATATATTAGGTCCTAATTGTAGATTCAGGTAAGTGGGTAGGTGAGGTCCTCCATGATCATGAGCTTGAATTATTTCCCTCCTCATTCCTTTGTATACATCTATGCATGCATGTATCTTCATAAAACCCTCTTCCATATGCATCCAAATTCCTATAAAAATCATAAAAAATGTCCAAATAAAAATTCTCAAATTGACACATGCACAAAATGACCATTTTCCCCCTGAACGAAGATGAATATATGATGATTTGACAATAATTGAATTTTTGTTTACGCATGTTAAAATGCCCAAATATGACATTCATTTAAGTAAAAATAGATAAAATATGGATGTAAATATATGCACATTTACGTGCACATAAAATAACCCCACACTTATTCTTTTATTCGTCATCGAATAAAGGAAAACTAAGATAAATCTGTTTTCGTAGGGAGCATGATTGCATTGAGCATATGCAACAAGCCGTTAAACCTCTGGGTGTCTCCAGTAGGACGAGTGTTGTCTTGTGAGGGTTTTCAGCGGATACTAACCACAAAATCCAAATGCAGTAAAAATATTTACAAAGAGCAAGACTTATTTACAGTGGAATGAATGCAAAATTTTGTAAATATTTACAAATGAAGGATTTACTTTCAAATTAACATGAAATAAGTTAAATATTAGTTTTGGATATTATCAAGCATTTACTCGTCAAAATTTCCAACGAAAATCAAGTTATCATAACAAATAGACTATAGTTTAACTCGTTGTTTTGGTTGATAACACAATGTAACTATAAAATTGTTCCTTAGTTGATTATCAAAGTTTATCAAAGTGGTAATTTCATTTCTTTTCAATAACAAGTCAAATCAAATAAGTTAAAATAGTACTTGGATTTTAATTTCTTACTCTCCCTTATTTGAATTTTTTTTTTGATATTAACAATATTTACATATGCCTAACTCAGGTTAGTTGAGGCCATTGCCCATGCACTGCCTTTCGGGCTTATGTGAGGGGAATACAGAGTGTGGCGAGTGAACACACAAGTATGAACACTTATCGACTGTAGGCGTTATTAAAATGAATTTTTATATACATACATCCAACTCAGATAAGCTGAGGCCAGATATACCTATCGTGCACTGCCTTTCGGGATTATGTCAGAAGGTTACAGAACATGGCGAGTGAACGCACAAGTGTGAACACATGACACTAGGTGTTAAAAATATACATATATACAAATGTATTTTTTTACTTATATATATATATATATATATATATATATATATCTTATATTATAATGCAAAATCCTTGCTCAAAGGTCAAAATGAAGCCTTTTTTCAAGGCCTAAAATAACCCCGTAACACTTCTATTATAATAATTAAATACTAAGGGTAACTTTGTCTTTTGAATCATTCCACATTCTACGACACAATCCCCACTATCATCTAGCCCGAACTGTATTTCCCCACATTTCCTTTTTTTCATTTGTCTTCCTCATTTTTTTTCTTCGATTACCTCTTTTAAATCAAGTGTTGAGAAATATTCAAAATTTACGATTACAACTCGATTCAGCGATGCCTTAACCTTCAATTGCTTATGAGGAGCACTTCTATTTTGAGGATCAAAGAAACATCATTTGGTGACTTAAATGGATCGCAACAATTGTAATTCATAGGTTTGTCAACTTAATTTTTTTCTGTAAATTTCTGGTCAAGTTCATAATAAACACCTCTATTTGTATGGTATCAAAACATGGTGAGGCCAGAGGTAGCCTTGATAAGGATGAATGGCGAGCTGGGAATTGCAAATGTTATAGAGCTACTTATTTGATGGTGGTAGAAAAGACAAGTTTGGATTCGACAAGGAAGAAAACAATAAAGAACGCCTAGACCAGATGAGAATTATATTCAGTTTTAATCAACTAAAATATTATTTTCGTATTTAGTACCAATTCTCAGTTTGTTTATGGAAATACATATTATTAAGCGTGAGTGCAGTTTGTTTAATTTACCGAAGTAAGACCCTATGTCATGTAAATATCAGACATCGTTAGTACGTCTAATGATTGAAAGGTTTTGCAAAGGAAGAATCGCCTTTTCCAACATTTTTTACTGGCAATCAGGATGATTTGGTGCATCTTGACTTTATGATATATTTTGTACAATCACTAATTACTATAAGTTTAAAGGGAGTGAAACGTGCATACCGCAAAAAATTACGTTTACAACCAAGGTTGTAAAAATCGCTAGGTGGATGATACACGGTAACCATGGACTAGGGATTAATCGGGGATTGATCAGAGGTAGACATTTTTTACTGTTGGTTGATGTTACTGTGCAGGCATATTTTGTAAACTCAGAAAAAATTATTTGCATGTTCTTTAATTTACCGTATGCAGACTATCTTATTTTTGTTTAGACCTTTTACTTTTACGTGTCCAAGAAAGAGGTTTCCTACTAAATTTTCTCATATGGACTCAAATGAAAAGGTCAAGAGGACAAAATAGGAATTTCAAGATGGAATTTTGCATGCATGGTATAGTATGGTACCATATAGACCAGTGGATGTATGGATTTAATCATAGCTTCTAAACTACTGAGGCATCACTAATAGACCGATATTATCTCATTTATGTACTTCAAGATCTATTTTAAGAAGTATAAATCACACTTCAGATATATAATACCAAATTATAATAAGGGTTTCGGATTAATCTGCGTCATGTTGCCTGCATTAAACTTTTAAAAGTTGTATTTCCCTTTTATTTTATATTTTAAAGTAAATGAAGAAAGAAAAGGTATAAAATACACGCCTTAAAATATTTGTTAAAATTGTGAAGGATGTGCTTTATCACGCATGCAATTTATTATGCAGCATAATTTTACATTGATAATAAGGCGTATGAACCTGAAGGAAAACTACATGTAACGACATATTTTTAAAACAGTCTGATTGTATTTTAAATTTGTTTCTCACAGATGGAATTTGACGTGGAGGGTGTTGGAACTGTTGAAATATATTAAACTATAAATGAGATTAAGGTTGTGCATTATTAGATAATAAATTAACTTTAGCGTTATATATATCTCCCTTTATCCATGAATCATCATCCCGATGTCTTATGCATTTGTTATCAGAAATATGTTACTTCATTGAAAACATGGTTATCATTATTCTCTGTCAATTGAGTAAATAAATCAATGTCATTGAAGTGTTTATTCTGCATTGTTTGCATCTTCCAACGGCAACTATGAAGCTGGTCAACTTTGTTTCTTACTGGTAATGGTTGCAGCTGGAATAATGCAAGTATTGTCTCTTAAGGTTTCAAATCAAAGCAAAGGTTGCTCAATACCATCCACTAAATCTGGATCTGTATTAACATGACCATCATATACATCAAAACATTTTTTTGTAATTTGACTGTTTCAGCAGAAGTTAAATTTTTTTATTTTTATAGTCTGATTTTGATAATGCAGAATGTCCAAATACTTGCACGTCTTTTTTCAGTTATTTAACAAGGTTACATTGAAATGTTATGACGCAATGAAAAAAAGTGGCATTGGCATCATGCCTTTAGTTAATCAAACTTTGGATCTCTAAGAGTGACTCAATTATTCCACTTTATTGGTTTCAACCAACCATAGGGAAAATTGGAATGAGAGTAATTGTTGCATCATCGCAATGGTTGGCCGAAAGCATGCTTCTCTCATCATATTTTCCATATGATAATGTAAAGTATCACGTTGGGTACATGCTTTTAGGATACTTTTAAATTGTTATTCTTTTTTTACCATGTTATTGTTTTAATGTATAAATTAGAAGATTATGTTGCTATACTAACCAATAAAGTTGCAAGATTAAATATTTATATTATCACAATGTTTGTTTGAAGCTGTCTCTAGGTGTAGGCTTTAATGTTAATGAAATTAATGAAGCTTATTAACTTCAATATTGATGGAATTGATAAAAAGAGGGAGAAATGAAACCATGTTATTTGGTGGTTTCCTTGCTTGCATGTTTAAAAATTAGTTAAACATTCTTTTGCTAGACCATTAAACCATTTATTTATATAGACACCAACGTGTGTGTTGGAGTTAGCTATCCGATGAGATGCTCCACCATTTATGCAACAACGTGTCAACGATAAGGCAACCACGGTCCAATGTAGAACTCAGTTCAACTTTGAAGAAAATTTCCTATCACACGTCCAACGGACGTGCATGCGTACTTGTGTGTGTGCGTGTGTGTATATTAAGAAGAGAGGGTTTTGGAAAATCATCTTAGCACCATTTAACTTAGACGATAAAAATGTTATGTCCTTTACTTTAAATTTATCACTTTTTAAACAATGATTTTAATTAGAATATACTTCATATTAACACATATGAACCTTTCTATATACTAGTTAAACTATTGTTATTTGTAATCAAACTTCATTTTTATTTTTGTTAAGACAAATAAATTTTCAAAAATTTCAATTAAATAACCAAAACTTATACTTATCCTATAGTGTTTCTTCAAAAATAAATCAGAATAATAAAAAAAAAATGTTTTTGAGATTTAGAAATTTTGAGTTTTTTTGAGTCAAAAGAAAATGAAAATTCAAAAATTCCATGAAACTTTAAAAAAAAAGAAAATGAGGCACACCCCACACTTAGCTTTTAATGTGTCCCTATGGTAAATGCATTATATAATGAGTGTAACGGGGAAAAATATGTACACATTTACAAAATAGGGTAAACATTCTTACTAGACGTAGCTTGGCTCATGAAGAATCATGAGCTCCTTCTCTTGGTTACTTGGAAATTCCAAGAAACATTTCAAATGATGACCATTGACTTTGAAAATTGATCCATCCCTAGGGTTTTGTATTTCTATGGCACCGTGTGGAAAAAAGTTCATACCACAAATGGTCTGGTCCATTTCGATTTAAGTTTTCCAGGGAATAAATGAAGTCTAGAGTCATATAAAAGAACTTTTTGGTTATGAGAAAAAGTTTATCTTAGAATTGACTTGTCATGAAAACTCTTGTTCTTTCTTTGTAAATTTTCTCATTTTCATATGCGTCGTTCATAAGTTCTTCTAGTTCGTTGAGTTGTAGTTTTCAGTTTTTGCTAGCTTTCTTGAGATCAAAGTTTAAGTTCTTTATTGCCCACAACGCTTTGTTTTCGATTTCAATAAGTAAATGGCAAGCTTTCCCTAAACTAAGCGAAATGAGGACATTGTATGGTTTGTTTTAAAAGCAGTACGGTAAGCCCAAAGCATGTCGATCAATTTCTGAGACCAATCTTTTCGATTTTTGTTGACAATTTTCTCCAAAATTTATTTTATTTGACGATTTGGAACTTCAACTTGCCTACAAGTTTGAGGATGATATGGAGTGGATAACTTGTGGGTTATCGAGTATTTCGTCATTAATGTTTCAAAAGATAGATTGCAAAAGTGGGTTCCATTGTCACTGATTATTGTGTGATGTGTGCCGAACCTCGAAAAGATGTTTTCTTTGAAAAAATTTACAACAATTCCATAGTCGTTGGTTTTACACGGAACCGCTTCGACCCATTTTGAGACGTGATCGACAGAGAGAAGGATATTTGAATTACCAAAAGAATTGGAAAAATGTCCATGAAGCTGATACCCTAAACATCAAAGATTTCGATCCTAAGAATGAGATTTAGAGCATCATATCTCATCGAGAAATTCTTCCAAGCATTTAACATCGATCGTAGGTTTTACAAAATTCGAGTGAGTCTTTGAAAAAAGAAGGCCAATAAAAACCACACCGAAGCACCTTTATTGTAGTTTTTCAACGACTGAAATGTCCACCACACGCTTGATCGTGGCAAAACGAAAGAACACGCCTGATCTCATTATCCGGAATGCAATGTTAGATAATTTAGTCGGGGAAATATTTGAACAAGTATGGATCGTCCCAATAGAAATATTTCACTTGGGACATGAATTTGTTTTTGTCTTGTTTAGGCCAAGATGATGGAGTTTCTTTAGAGACTAAGCAGGTCACTATACCAGCGTACCATGGAGCGATAGAAATTGAAAGAAGTTGTTCATCGGGGAAGTTTTCATTGATTGGCAGAGAAGATGATGCGCTTGGAAGACGAGATAAGTGATTAGCTATGATATTATCAGATTTTTTTTGTCCTTGGTTGTAAGATCAAACTCTTGTGATAAAAGGATCTAATGAATTAAGCGAGATTTAGCGTCTTTTTTAGCGAAGAGATATTGAAACGCAGAATGGTCCACGTACACAGTGATGTGTGACTCGATCAAATATTGTCGAAATTTTTCGAGAGCAAAAACTACCGCTAGAAGCTCTTTTTTAGTTGTTGCGTAGTTAAGCCGAGCGTCGTTCAAAGTATACTTGCGTAGTAAATGGCTTGGAGGATTTTGTTGATGTGTTTTCCTGAGATAGCACCAAATGCAAAGTTAGAAGCGTCACACATTAAATCAAATGGGAGATCCCAATTGGTGTGCAACTAATTGGAGAAGAAATGAGTTCATTTTTAAGACATTCAAAAGAAGAGAAAATTTCATTGAAATTGAAAGGAACGTCTTTTCCTAGAAGAATAGTCAAAGGATGAGCGATTTTGCTAAAGTCTTTTACAAAGCGTCGGTAAAAGCAAGCGTGTCCTAGAAATGACCAGATGTCTTTAATAGATTTGGGAATGGGTAGGTTTGCAATTACGCCAACTTTCGCTTTATCTACCACATTGCCTTTATTTGAGATGATATGTCCAAGGACTATGCCTTGTTTAACCATAAAGTGGCAATTTTTCCAATTAAAATTCAAATGTTTTTCTTTACATGGATTTAGAACCAACTCGAGAAGATGTAAACATTTGGAAAAAGAATCACAAAAGATAGAGAAATCGTCTATAAAAACTTCTAGAAATCATTCAATCATGTTGGAAAAGATGCCAACCATGCATCGTTGGAAAGTAGCAGGAGCGTTATAAAGTCCGAATGACATACGTCGATAAGAAAAGGCACCAAACGGACACGTGAAAGTCTATTCCTCTTAATCTTTGAAAGGGATTGGAATTTGGTTATAGTCGGAATGACCATCAATGAAGCAGTTGAATTCATGGCCGACTAAATGTTCGAGCAATTGATCAATGAAAGGAAGAGGGAAGCAATCTTTTCATGTTGCAGCATTTAATTTTCGATAAACAATACAAACACGCCAACCAGTTGAGTTCGAGTAGGATTGAGTTCATTAGCGTCGTTTGTTATAATGGTAAGTCCGGACTTTTTAGGCACGACATGAATTGGGCTGACCCATGGGCTATCAGAGATGGGGTATATGATACCATTATCGAGGAGCTTAAGAATTTTGTCACGAACCACATCTTTCGTTTTTGGGTTAAGCCTCTATTGTGCATCACGAGCGGGTTTGACTTCCTCAATTAAGTGAATGCGATGTCGGACAATAGCAGGGCTAATTCCCTTATTATCAGTAATGGACCATCCAATTGCTTCTCTGTTTTTCGAAAGAATAGAAAGTAAGGAGGTTTCTTGATCAAGCGAGAGAGAGTTGCGGAAATTATGATGGGCAATGTTTCGTTATCACCTAAGTATGCATACTTAAAATGATTGGAAAGTGGTTTGAGGTCCAACTTCGGGAGTTGCTCAATTAAAGAATTGGGTTGAGATTCGGACTCAACTGGAAGCGATTCAAAGGAAAGAGCGTATTCAATTTCGTTGGGAATTTCGTGAAACAATTTTTTGTACTCGGCCTCATGTTCATCTTTAAGGTTAATCGTCTCGTTTTTGAAGTTTTAATGAATGACACCAACTTCCAACGTTTGGTTGTGAGGTTCATTCGATTGGCTCTCAAGATTTAAAATGTTATGATCTAAAGTCATGTTTCCAAAAGAGAATTTCATCGAACCATTGCGACAATTGATTAAGGCATTTGAGGTGTTTAAGAATGGTCGGTTTAAAATCAATGGAATTGGACATGCAGGATTCGTCACGGGTTGTGTTTCGAGAATGATAAAATCAATGGGGAATATGAATTGCCCTACTCAAATGTGCATATCCTCGATTTCTTCCATGGGATTCTTAACGGAACGATCGGCGAATTGAAGCGTATCTTTTGTGGGTTTGAGCTCACCTAAGCCTAATTGTTCGTACACAAAGTACAGAATTAAACTGACACTCGCACCTAATTCTATCAAACATTTGTTAATCGTCTTGTCCCTAATTGTACACAAAATTGTAGGGTAGCCAAGATCTTTGTATTTAACGGGCATGGATTGGGACAAGACTTCACTCAAACTGGCGGGTAAGAAGACTTTTTTGGGCACTTGAGTGTCGCTTTTGGGTGCACAAGTCCTTAAGAAATTTTCCGTACGTGGGGACTTGCTGAACGATGTCAAGAAGCGGGATGTTCGCTTTCACTTGTTTAAAAATTTCCATGCGTCTTACTTTATTCGCATGTTTCATTTCAGTTTTGAACATACCACTTAATTTACATGTTTACGTCTAGAATAAATAAATAAACAACATATCAGTATCTTTCCGCATTTACATCTGAATTAAATAAATTAACATGTGAATTGTTATATCTACATTTTTTTTCATATTCACATCTATTGTAATTAGATAAATAACATATGTCACAAACATGTATATATGTTTTGTATTAATTAGTAACCTTATTCTTTAATTTAAATTGAGCAATCAATTACATTAATTAATTGGTATAAAAGTTTTTATGTTCAAAAACCAAACAGACCCATATTCCTTACTAATAAAGAAATAACATACCTTATATTTTCTGTAAGAAATGCAATGCTTCCATATTATACTCTTGCCTTTTATTTTCAAAATATAATGTTTATTTTGTTAAATGCCTTCATTTTTATAAATATATGGTTACATTTCTCTCATTCACAATAACGCATCTTATTTGAACATCATCATCTTCACTTTTCTAATTTATAAAAGCAGATGTCTTCCTTTTAAATATATTGTTATATATATTATTTTTTTCTTTTTTTTAACAAAACAAAACTCCCTGTTTATAAAATTGTACATATATTCAAAAATGAAAAGTTTATTTCATTTATCTCAAAACATGCATTTATTTCTATTTAAAATGTTCATTTCATTTTGACACAAATGCGAACTCTTATATTAAACTTAATCATTACAATTTAATTCCTCTTTCTCTTTCTAATTGAAATATTTCAATAAATCTACTACCAATTAATTTCAATACTAATTTCAACGAATTATAATTATAAACACTATTTATTTTCACTTATGATTATTTATTAATTTCTCCTTAATTTTGGGTTCTTACATTCTCCCCTCCTTAAGGGATTTCGTCCCCAAAATCTCCAAGGATAGAAGAATGAAATAAATGTTTTCATCCAAGTTCAACAACCAACTACTCAATCATCGCCCATTACATCCATTATCCTTGGGTTTTTCTAATATGATTTATGATACTTATGCAAATAGTGTAGTGTCAATGTCCCTAACTAATGCAAAAGGTTAGGCGGTCCACTAATTCAGTCGACCTCCTTTTATGCAATCATGTTCGTGCCATTTGTCCAAATGAATGCAAATTCCCTAATGATAACTAATAGTTCTATATGCATGCTACAACAATCATGTGATAATCATCCATTTATAGCAACCATGAAAATAACATAAAAATGCAAATGCGCACACATCCATATGCATATGCTCTAGTGTCCTAGTTAGGCCGATCCATAAAGGATAATAGTGCCTAGTGTAAGTATATGCGTCCATTAGCATCCACTAGCAAACACTTGCAACCACTAGCATACATCATTTATAACATGTTATGTTAACATGTTTACGTCAAATCCTACCATCCAAAGGTTAAATCCTAAGTTATACCCTCCTAAATGATAATAAAGGAAAGAACCTATTCAAACTAAAGTTGGAAATAGGAAATTCTAAAACTTACTATCAAACAAATGCAAATATGAGATACGAATTTTCTCCTAATCAAACCAATTTTCTCCGAAGTCTCCTTAACTATGTCGGAACCAAGGCAATCCCTCTGTAGACTCTATCAATGCAAAAGCGACTTGCGCAGTCTTCCATAAAGAGGTTCGAAAGGTGCCACTGCAATGCTAGCTTGATAACTACTATCATATGAATTCCACTAATTTCATTTTACCATTCTTCATGAACCAACACTCCTAGGTTCTTACTAGTGTCCTATACACTTTATGGAAACTTCCATTATTATTTCTAAAAGTAATTACACATATCTCCTTACACCTTTTCCGTTATTCCTAGGAAATGATTCTCACCTACTCCACATTTAAGAGTTTGGTTTGGTATTTATCACATTGTTTTAAAAATTAAGGTTTCTAAAATTTTTACAACATCAAATCCCAAAATCTTTGTCCTTAAAAGTGTTATCTTTTCAGTTTCTATTAGATTCAAAAATACTTGACTACTCGATATTTTATTTTTCTAAACTTGCATCCTCATAGGTTTTTCAATTTACATTAATTCCCAAACCTAGAGGGGAACTTTTCAAATCAAAAACTTATTCCTCGTTTTCTTTTAAAAAACTTCACAATTTTCTATAAAAATTAGGATTTTTAAATTCAACTATTACTAAGCTTTTTTCTCTCAAAAACTTATTTAATTTTTCATCAAACCATTTTTCTTTTAAAATATCTTTAGATGTCCCTTTTCAAATCATCTTCTTATTATACCTAATAGACTCATAGCTCAAGGTATTGAAACTACTTTCTTAGTGAGAAATTCTTAATGCTAAAATCTTCTATGAACCTTTTAAAAGAGGACTTCATGTTTATGTGGAGTTACAAGGAATTTATTCTATATTTTCAAAATAGACTATACAAAATATGTTGCTTACCATACCTTGTACATCTCTTTCATGTAATCCTTATGACATGCACAAAACATTCTTATTGGCTTCAATGAAAATTATACCTTTATTCTTTTCATTCCAATGGATTAAAGCATGTTTAATTTATACTTTCCTATGATAAATGTTTTCTTATACTTATTTAAATAATAAGTGTATTCACAAATTACTTTATTTCTATTGATAGAAATTACCTTTTTTTAAATACGTCTTTATTTGGGTTAAAATGGATGTTGCATAAAGCACCGTTACTACAACCCAAAAATACCAGTGTATGAATTTAATTAAAAATAAGTACTAAATAAACCTCACATATTATGTAAAAACAGTCCTCTTGGGAGTCATCTACTATAACAATAGTGTTATAGTCTATGCTCCTTTTATTTTTCATGAAAACATCTATTACAACAATAAATGTGGTAACCTATGTTTTCGATACTTAACACATTTTATGTTTTTATATTTAAAATCTAGGTTTACTTACAAAGAAGCTAGTGAGCTATATACGCTCTATAATTCTTCAAAAATAATTTCATCTTTTCAACAAAATTTATATCATATAAAAACAAATTTTAAATTTCATGCCATTTTTCAGAAAGACCCAATATTTACTTTAAAAACATTGACAATTATACCTTTCGAATTTTCTAATTCTAACAATTTTGTTGGGCTAAATATAAAGTGGGTTTTCTTCTAATTACCCTAGGATTATCCTTCCTAAATTTTGGTAATTTCATTTCCTTAACAAAATCTTTTACTCCAATTCCTCTTTCATGCTTATATTTTTACTCTAAGGTGCTACCATTAAATAAACTTATGTGAAATAATTGTACTTTCTGCAATTATCTACACATGGGTTTTCTTCTTTTCTTATCAACTAAATCTATTGTACATCTCCAACCTTTTCCTGCCTCTCTTTGGATTTCCATAATCCGAACCTAGAAAACAAAACCATTTCTCAAATTCCTACCATGTGTAGACCTTCTCGATCCCCTGAGAAAAGCACCTCTTTAAAGACGTCTGGGAAATTTCTGAAGATTAGAGCTGAATCTAACTCTGCCGATGATCAATCGAGGTGATAAAAGAAGCTCAGCATGACTGACTCATATGGATTGCAAGAAATCTCGAGAGTCCTACTACTGCATGTCTCTTGTCTAACGACTCTCCTTTCGCAGTCTAATATCGTTCCATAAGTGGATACCTAATCCATTCCCAAAATCATCCCATACCCTAAAAATCCTAATACATAGGCGTTGTAGTCAAACTCTACGCTTAGGATAAAAATTTTCAAACCCCTACAAACTGTAGATAAGTGTGTCGATCCTCCTATGGGGTTTGAAACAACAATGAGGTCTACTACTAAAGAGATGTCTGAGTGCAAACAATCAAACAAAGAACTTGAAATGAAAGGGTGTGATGCTCTAGAATCAAAAAGAGTCCGAATGGCAAAATCAAAAATAGAAATCAAACTTTCCATAGTGACTTTCCTACCTCTATCTAGTCCACTACTAGAAGGTGATGCATTCAAGACTTATATTTGCGTTGTAGGTGTGCCTGCTCTTTGCCTCTTCCTATGGGGACAATTCCTACTCATGTGACTGGGTCGTCCACAATTATCGCACTTTCCCTTCATATTGCAGTCTTTTGCATAATGACCACTCACCCCACAATTATGGGACTTCACTCCTTGCTTGATTTGCTTTTGAGGGCCATTCCATTTTGACTTAGGAACCTCTTTAAGCTCCCCCTTCGGCTGCGAAGATATAGGCTGAACTCTCTATTGGTCTTCCAAGTCTAACAGCCTAAACTTTTTCTCTATATCTTCCAACCTAGCTCGCGTCAGTTCGAAATCCTCCGTGCCAGAAAATATTCTGCCCCCTGTATAGCGAAGTCCTTGCATAAGTTAGAAAAATCGGCTGGTGTAGGTGGATTAAAGGTATTTCCACTTACCAATGTTGTATTAGGCATTTTCCCTTACACCACTGGTACCATAACTTTACGGAACCAGTCAGCCATACTATGCAAAGAAAAGGAAACATAGGCTTGAAAGAATCGAAAGAAGGTTGAGCTGGACTTTTAGGGGATTTTTTTTAATACTCTTACTTGAAAACTATTTCTACGAGTTCCTCGGAAAATACTTTTAAAACAAGTTATTTTTGTAGAAATACTTTACTTTTAGAATAAATTTTCAGGAATCCTATAACCTTACGCTCTCATACCAAGTGAAACACCCCCATACCCCTTAATATACTTAAAAGGAGACATAAAAATGCATGGTGTGTTGTAGGTATGAAAAAATTAACAGAGACTAAGATTCACAAGACAAAAAATGGTAAAAGTAGTGGAAACTAGAATAATAACTTATTTAAAATAAAACTTTCACAATTGCTTCATAAATAAGTCAATTACCAAATACAACATCCATATCTCAAAAACCATCATGTCTTAAAAAAAATTCATAGTCTCAAAATCAGAGTACATAATATCCCTCATAATAAGCCAGAACATAGAAAGAACAAAAAATGAAAGAAAAGAAATACATGGTAGCAAACTCCTTAGAGAAATTTCCTAGCAACTGCAATCTACTAACTTCTCCCTTGACTGCCTATGGGGGGGAAAGGGAAAAATTGAGGAGTAGGTTAGACTAATAGTCTGGTGAATGATAGTAACTACTAGAGTCCTTAAGCAAGATAAAAGTAATAGACTCTACAATAGTTCTAGCATAAAGAAGGATAACAAAAGGAAATCAGAAGGAGATGAATTGAAAATAAGTATGATTATATATTGCTAAATTTATATGTTAGGTTAACTTTGATTGTTTGCACTTGTTCCTAGTTTTTGCTTTTGATTAGGCTGAATTCCTAATCATGTAATTAGGATGTAACCCTAATTCTACCCTTTTTGATCGACCTGCTACTCAATAATACCTTTTTGTGGACCAGCCACTATATAACTCTCTACATAAAATGTACTGTGGCCAAGGGAACATATATAGCTCCTACACAGAAGGCAATGGTGTCTACTAAAGACACCCAAACTAAGCGCTTGGAATTCATAGCTGTTACCGAGCACCCGCAAATGGAAGTCGCATGCGTAACTGCCATCATGCTCATGCTACTTTTTGCTCCACCTATTGGGTATTCTTATTACTCCAACGTCCAGCATAGCGTGCCCCACATCTCACCTTCGGCTAATGTGAGATCACCATGTGTCCATTGAAACTATAGGAGAAATGCTATTGGCACTGGCCCTTCATCCAAATAATATCTAGTTATGCCTCTTATCCAAATCCCTCTGATTTGGACTTCTAATTGACCAATTGCTACCATTCTTAGCATAAGTATTCCCTCATCTTACTTTAGACTAGTGTGAGACACCATTTTGTCTAATAGGAAATGCTATTTATTGCAGGTCCTACTTTCATTTTTGCTTATTAACTTCGATAAATTATTTAAATAAGCCTTTATGAAAATTTTACTTTCTAAGCTTATTAATTTATTCCAAGTCTAAAAATAAGTCTCATTCTATTCTTTTTATTATAACCTACATTATAATCATGCTTATTACTTAACTTAAGGTCTAAGTGTGAAAATAAGCTCTTTCATCTTTTAAAATTTTTAGTTATAATTCTACGTTATAACTAAGCCAATTAATTACTAATCATAATTAGGCATAATTTCAGTCCATTTCCACTTATATCACAGTCTTTATAATTTACATCTCATAATTAAAAATAGGCCAATTTCTGTTATTTAGTCTAGTTAATATCATAATTAGGCATAATTTCAATCTTAATTCCATTTTATTACAGTCTTTATAATTTACACCTCGTAATAGGCCAATCTCTTTAATTCAGTCCAATTAATATCATAATTAGGCATAATTTCAGTCTTGATTCCATTTTATTATAGTCTTTAAAATTTACATCTCATAATTATAAACAGGCCAATCTCTTTAATTCAGTCTAATTAGTATCATAATTCAATCTTAATTCCATTTTATTATCATCTTTATAATTTACATCTTATATTCTATTATTTCGGTTTTTAACAATTTAATCCGTCTCCGCGTTCATCTTATTCTAATCTGTACGCGAAGAAGAAGGAGGAATAAAAGAAAACTAAAAATAGAAGAAAATCCAAAACGTAAAAAGAAGATGTAAATAACTTATAAATAATAGTAAATAACTAAGATAACGTAAATAAACAGTAAATAACTGGAAAATTTATAATTAACAGAAATAAATTAAAGTTACTGAAAAGAATAGCTGAAAGGAAATAGACTGGAAATAATTCCAAAAACTATAAATAAACTACTAAAAAGTCTATTCCAAAAATCATAGTAAAACTACAACTATTGGAAATTCTATTATTTTAAATTACTTAAAGAAATCTTAAAATATTTACATCACTCACCTCTAGTCCTAAGCTCTTCCCTTTAGGCCTTGATGGATCCACTTGGGGTTGTTAAAATATTTTTATTAAAAATATCCTCTCTTTGAAAGATTATTCCTTATAGGGTCCTTCCTAAAAAGGTATACGCCAAGCGGAGAAAATCTAGAATGAGAAAAAGTATTAAGCCTAGGGTCTTATTGATGGTGTAGAAGTGGATCTCAGACAGTTGGATTTGGGGATTGAATAGGGTGCGACCACGTTATAGGCTGAATAGGAGCCATCGAATGGAAGCACGGAAGTACTAGATGGAATAAAAGAATGCAAAACAACATGTATGAAACTTCTACTAACTTGTTGTTGTGTCAAATCTTACAATGCGCATTGTCAGCGCCTTATCTTATATTTAGTTCAATTAATTACACCCTCAATAATGTAAAAACTATAAATAACATTTTCTTCTCCTTAATTAATGTCTAATTTGTATATTTTATTTCAGGTTAAATTTCCATGCGTTTCACTTCATTCGCATGTTTCATTTTAGTTTTCAACATCCCGTTTAATTTACATGTTTATGTATAAAATAAATCAATAAACAACATATCAATATCTTTCCACATTTACATCTGAATTAAATAAATTAACATGTGAATTGTTATATCTACTTTTTTCCATATTCACATCTATTGTAATTAGTAAATAACATATGTCCACAAACGTGTATATATGTTGTGTATCAATTAGTAACCTTATTCTTTATCTTTAAATTGAGCAATCATTTACATTAATTAATTGGTATAAATGTTCTAATGTTCAAAAACTAAACGGACACTTATTCCTTATTAACAAGGAAATAACATACATTAAATTTTGCTCTAAGAAATGCAGTCCTTCTGTAATACAATCTTGCCTTTTCTTTTCAAAATATAATGTTTAATGCCTTTTTTTTATAAATATATGGTTACATTTTCTCTCATTTACAATAACCTATCTCATTTGAACATCGTCATCTTCACTTTTCAAATTTGTAAAAGTAGATGCCTTCTGTTTAAATATACTGTTATATATTTATTTTTTTCCTTTTTTTAACAAAACAAAACTCCCTGTTTATAAAATCATTCATATATTCAAAAATGAAAAGTTCATTTCATTTATCTCAAAACATGCATTTATTTCTATTTAAAATGTTCATTCATTTTGACACAAATGCAAATTCTTATATTAAACTTAATCATTACAATTTAATTCCTTTTTCCCTTTCTAATTGAAACATTTCAATAAATCTACTGCCAATTGATTTCAATACTAATTTCAACGAATTCTAGTTATAAACACTATTTCTTTTCACTTATAATTATTTATTAATTTCTCCTTAAATTTTGGGTTGTTAGAAGTTTCGAAAGGTTTGATGTTTGATTTTGAAAGAGATGATTCCAAATGGTTAGAAAGAGGTTCTTTCAAATTTTTAAATGTTTTCATCAACTTGGACTTGAATAAAGAATACACACACACACACACACACACACACACACACACACACACACACACACACATATATATATATATAACATGGTGATATGGTTTTGAGTTAAACATAAAGATTTTATACTTTTCCTTATCTAAGTTTGATTTGAAGGTTTAAATCATTTTGAAAATGTTTTCAAGGAAAATTATGTAAGGGGGTCCTTAAGTAAAAATGACTCAGATATTAGAATACCAAATGGGACTAATGTGAGGTCGCACCCTATACATTAGCTGATAGCCCCATCTAATTGTTGTCCAAAATTCTAGTGCATATAGCTTTGTCACAGGTAGACCAAAATTATGATTACACATCAAAGGGAATATATGTTTGTATACAAATAGGTTCTTGGTGAGCCCGAAAAACCATTAGGATCGAGTAGACCTGGGAGATGATTAACTTAGGGACAGACCATGCAGAAGTGAAGTATTAATAGTTAGTTAAGGACAGACCATCCAAAAGAGAAGTATTTAACGTATAGTTAAGGACAGATAGTCTAAAAGAACAATAGCTAAAAGGTGTTAGATTAAATTTTGTTTATATTGTCTAGTAGGCTTTAGTTAGCCAAAGGTTAAAAGTTATCCAAACAAAACTTATGCATTTGAACAGATGGTTCATTGTTACCTGATATTTTTGTATGTTCAAATAATGATTAGTTTACAGTATTTGACCAGTTTAGGTTATAGGAAAAGGTTTTGCAAAGATATGTTTTAATAGTATGTTAGTGAGGGGAAACACATTCTTCTAAGAGATGTGGTCTCACTTAACATATTAAACCGGGATGTATAGTATTATTCATACTAGGATTTTTATCTGACTCGAGGTTTATGTTTCCCCTTAAGCTCTCGGGTGCTCAAAATTGAGTTATGTAGGCTGAGGGATTAAGGACTTTTCAGTTTTAGTTAGACGACGAATAAGGCTACCAAATGCATTGAGAAGACATACGGATAGCTATTTAGGAGATGCAGCTCTTGTTTATGTTTTGATGTATTTCTGTGGTGTTTGTATTAAGTCTGTTATGACTATATGAGTCTAATAATCCAAGGGGGTAACTTCATATACCACTCTTGGCATAATTTGTAATAATTATATTTTATCTATGCTATGGAACGAATTGGGATTTTGTATTGTGAATGTGAAACATTTGGTTTTGAAATGTAATGATGAAAGTTGTTTTTTGAAATCTGTGTTTTTTTTATATTCAAGTGCTTCTATTATTATAGAAACCATTAACATAGCCGTATTTAGTCATTGGAAGCTAATACTGTAGATGAGTGTAGCATCTATAGCGCTTAGTTTTAGGACCCTAGATAGAGGATGTTACAACTTAGTATGAGAGCATGGTTTGTGAAATGATTTAACTAAAATGGTTTTTTAAAACATAATCCTTAGTAATTAGAGTTAGGATCGGGGTATAGGATAAAGCTATAATAGCGTACTTGTACTTGCTATATATAAGTATACGCTATATCTCTAGACCCCTATCTTAGTTAGGCTATTCAACTGTACCTCACCAGGCTTGAATATAGATATGGAAGGAAGAAGAGGCAGAGTTAATCTTAGAGGAGATAGCACCACCACTAAGAAATGCCCGACCAAATGCTAGAAGAGGTCCCAGTCAGGCTCAATCTAAAACTGTTAGCGTCGGTGTTCCCTAAGTGGATATGGAAGCCATGTATCAGTTCTTCATGAATATGTTGCAAGCCGGAATTATCGTTTGATTTGTTGGAGGAAATGCTGCTGGAGGTGGAGTTCAGGAAGTTCCGTTGGTTAACCAGTATGCTAAATTGAGCATAGATTATACCAGGCTTGGAGGGAAGCCGTTCAATGGTACTGAAGATGTGATCGGCATGGAAAATTGGCTGCTGCATTACGAGAGGATTTTTGTTGATTTAGGATTAATTGACGAGCAAAAGAGGAGAGTGGCTTCAAGGTAGTTGTAGGGAGCTGTTATATTCTGGTGGAATATTGTTCTGGCTGGAGTGGATGAAGAAACCATAACTTGAGAGTAGTTTAAGAGAAGGTTTCAGAAAGTTTTATGTCTGCAATGGCGCAGTCGACATTGGTGAGGAAGTTTGAGGAACTAGAACAAGGAGAGATGTATGTTCTTGAGTATGCAAGAAAGTTTGAGGAGTTGGGCTGGTATGGGTATGCTTTGGTTGATATAGTGATCAGAAGGAATGAGAAGTTTATAAGAGGTTTGAGGCTGGAATTGATTAGTGCTACTTTACCACATCTTAGAGATCGCAGTGAAGTAGTGGACGAGATGGTGCTGAGACAGGAAGAGGCATTGGACTGTTTAAGGAAGAAGATGAAGGAAGCCTGAATGGGACAAGGCCAGAAAAGGAAGTTTTTCCAAAAGAAGAATGCTCAGAAGGGAGGAGCAGAGAAGAAGGGCAAAGCCGAGGTTGGTTTGTTATAAATGCGATAAGAAAGGACACTATGCTCATGAGTGTCAGACCGAAAAAGCGAAAGGAAAAGAAGCTGTTGGGAAGGAGAATATTAGATGTTTTAATTGTGATCAAATAGGCCATTAGAAGAACCAACACAAGGAGCCTTCTAAGGGAGGATGGGTGAAACTTTATGCATTAGAGCCCACAACCTCATGGCTAGTTATGTAGGAGAATGGGAAGGCTGTTCTGGGAGGCTCGGTGCAGATTCATGGTATGTCTATTAGCGTTCTGTTTGACAATGGTACATCACATTCTTTTATTTCCCGATTTTTGGTAGATAAGCTTAACATAGAACCCTCATATTTAGTTACTTCCTTAAGGGTTGCAAATCCGATAGGAGGTTATGCAACGCTTGGGATGAGGTGTGACCATTTAGAGTTTGATTTCCTAAGCGATACTTTTGATTCTTGTTTGCATGTGTTTGAATTTATGGGATTTGGGATTATCCTTGGGATGGATTGGTTAAGTAAATATGATGCTAGGATATTTTGCCATAATAGGAAAATATCACTTAGTCATGTGGATTGTAGTGATCGAATAGATTATACCATAGAGAACCCTGGAGTGAAGGGAATGCTTTAATGGGTATCATGGAGTTAGAGTATGAGTTGCATTGAGTCCTTGTAGATAAAGAATTTACTAATGTGTTTGAGCCTGTAGTTGGACTGTCGTCGAAATAAGCCATCAAGTTTTGAATAGATTTAGTGCTTGGAGTAGACCCCATGAGTAGGCCGCCAAGTAGGATGACACCTACAAAGATGAAAGAGCTAAAGGTGCAATTGGTGGATTTGGATACCAAGATTTTTATTCGACCTAGTATTTCACCATGGGGAGCTGCTATGGTGTTTGCTAAAAAGTCGGACGGATCGGTGAGGCTGTGTGTTAATTATCGCAAGTTGAATGAGAAGACGACAAAGAACCAATATCCAATGCCAGGAATTGACGATTTGTTCGATCAGCTAAGTGGAGCTACGGTAATCTCTCAACTTGATTTAGCAACTAGATTTCGTCGGCTTAGAGTTACAAAGGATAGTATTCCTTTAACGACGTTTAGAACGAGGTATAGATCGTATAAATGGTTAGTTACGATGTTCGGGTTAATTGATGCGCCGGCATTCTCTATGGATTCAATGAACTGAATCTTGCAAGAGCACTTGGATAGATTTGTGTTGGTTTTCGTAGATGACATGTTGATAAACCCTAAAGAAGAGAAGGAGCATGAAGTTCATCTTAGAGTGGTGCTTGAGACGTGAGGTAGCATCAGTTGAAGCTAAGTTTTCAAAGTGTCATTTTTGAAAGAAGGAAGTGAAGTTCCTTAGTCAAGTCATCTCAGAGAAAGGGTTGTTTGTATATCCAAATAAGATTGAGGCGGTGAATAATTGCAAGGGACCCGAGACATTGATCGAGATAAAGAGCTTTCTTGGATTGGCGGGATATTATCGAAGATTTATCAAGGATTTTTAGTGAATAGCTGCACCGATGACTAAGCTTACGCAAAAGGATGTAAAGTTTGTATGGACAGATAAGTGTGAGGAAGCATTCTAGAGCTTGAAATACTTAGTACATATGCACCATTGTTAGTGATCCCGGAGGAGAATCAGGATTTGGTTGTTTATACCGACGCGTGTGGAACTAGATTGGGAGTTGTGTTGATGCAAAGAGGTAAAGTGATTGCTTATGCTTCTAGATAGCTCAGACCACATGAAGTTTGGTATCATATGCATGATTTAGCATTAGCTGCTGTTATATTTTCTTTAAAGGTATGGAGGCATTATCTTTTAGGAGAGCGATTTGAGCTTTATACTGATCATAAGTCGCTGAAGTATTGTTCTCTCAGAAGGAGCTGACCATGCGACAGCAGAAATGGTTGGATTTTATTGCGGCTTGTGATTTTGGAATTGAGTACACACCCAGAAAAGGAAATAAGGTAGCGGATGCACTTAGAAGGAAGCATGGGGATGTAGTATTCGCTATGATTGCTGAGTGGAAAGATGCGGAAGCATTGTCAACTTGTAATGTGCAATATAGACCCGAGGTAGATTCTAGTGCAGGAAGTGATATATTATCTTGTTTGGAAGTTCGACCGGTAACGATTGAGAGGGTAGCTTCTAAACAGGAGGAGGATACAGTGTTGGGATCAAAAGGTTAAGGGAAGGAACAAAGAGCGATGACTTGGAAGGATTTCAGTCTTGAAAAAATGGTGGTTGAGAAAGAAAGGAAGGTTGTGTGTTTCAAATATAGAAAACATGAGAAAAGAAGTTTTGAAGGAATGCCATCGTTCGAAGTTCACTGTCCATCCAGAAGGAAAGAAGATGTATCAGGATATAAAGAGAAGCTTCTTCTAGGAAGGTATGAAACGGGACATTGTAGTATGTGTTAAGCAGTGCTTGAATTGCCAACTAGCAAAGGCTGAACACCAGAAGCCAAGTGGAATCCTTTAACTGTTGGACCTGTTGTGGAAGTGGGATTCAATCTCTATGGATTTTATTGATGGGTTGCCAAGATCTAGCACAGGAAATGAAAGCTTATGGTCCATAGTAGATAAACTGACTAAGAGTGCTCATTTCATTCCTGTAAAGTCAACTAGGAAGGAACCTATTTTGGCGAAGTTATTTATGAAGAATGTAGTTAAACTGCATGAGATTCCGAGTAGTATTGTTAGCGATAGAAATTATTTGTTCACTAGTGAATTCTGAAAAAGTCTATAGGAAACATTAGGAACCAAGCTCAACATGAGTACCGCTTACTATCCACAGACTAATGGGAAAATAGAAAGAGCTAACAAAGTCTTGGAGGATTTGTTAAGAGCTTATATATTAGACTTCGGGGGATCATGGGAGGACCATCTTTGTTTAGTCAAGTTTTCGTATAACAATAGTTATCAGACTAGTATTGGGATCGCACCGTTTGAGGTTTGTATGGAAGGCCATGCAAGTCTGTCGTATGTTAGTTAGAGATCGGGGATTGGTTGGTTCTTGGTTCGGATTTAGTGAAGGAAGCTGTAGAGAAGATTGAATTGATTCGAGCTAGGATGAAGGAAGCTCAGTCTAGGTGGAAAAGTTATGCGGATAGAAGAAGGGAGGACTAGGAATTCTCTATTAGAGACTATGTGTTTATTAAGATTTCGCCGAAGATGGGTGTGATTAGGTTTGGGAAATCAGGAAAGTAGGTTCGTTAGTCCTTTTCATATTATTGAAAGAATCAAGAAACTTGCTTATAGAATAGAGTTATCGAATAGTTTGGCTAGAGTCCGTGATGTTTTCTATGTTTATCATCTTAGGAAATATGTTAGAGACTCGGAAAATACCATACACCAAAAGTGTTAGAGGATTTAGTGGTAGAGCCAAATTTGACTAGTTTGAGAGCCAACACAGATTGTGTCTAGAGATGAGAAGAAGTTAAGGAACAAGACAGTTAATTTAGTAAAGGTTCAATGAAGTGACGATGCTAGAGACTATACTTGGGAGACTGACAGCGGAGTTAGAAATGCTAATCCTGATTGGTTTGATGGTATCTTTTATCCTTAATTGTTTTGCTATTTACCTTGCTGTAATTTCGAGGACGAAATTCTTTGAGGTGGGGAGTCTGTAAAACCCCATATTTTTACATTACATTATTTAGAATATTTAATTTGATAAAATTTAATAAAATAATGTAGAGATTGATAAGTTGATGATTGATTAGCTAGGGGTAGTCATGCCATGTTAGTGTACAAATTAAAATGAAATAACAAAAGATAATGTGTTAGGAAATGGGTAAGGGCAATATGGGAAATAAGTGGAGCTTATACCCTAAACCCTTCGTGAAATAAAACTCTTGTTCATTCTCATTTTTACCAAACTAAAAATACAAAGGACGACCACATTTTCATTCTCAAGAGGAAGATTAAAGCTAGGATTTAAGAGAAGGAAAGTAATCAACTAAATCAACATCAAATCTCACATCTTTAGTCTCAAAGCTAAGGTGAATAATTACTACATTCCATTTTCCTTATAGTTTCCAGTTTTTAGATTAGATCTGAAATGTTTTGCAAGTATATGTCATATTTTTTACGATTAAAGTTATATATATGCTTGTTGACGAATTACATATGTTCATTCTAGTTTTTATGATATATTTGATATGAAAACCCTATTAAATGACATCCAAATGCTTGAAAATTTTAATATAGGTCAGAAATGATAATTAGAGATGGGTTTCAATTTTCATAATTCTTTGAATTAATGTGGATTTTATATTAATTTTATAGTGAAGGGAATTGATTATTGGGTTATAAATTATTTACGGCTAATATAATAATTATTTGGCTTTGAAATTTTTATATATTAGGCAACATATTAAATAGATTTTTTGGGATTTTTTCTAAGTGATTTGATGAATATATAAAATTATTTAAGGTACGGGACTTGAATGTTTTATATATTTAATTAATGAGAAGGGGCATTTTAGAAAATAAAATTATTATTTAATTCTAAATTTAGTGGCAGCACTATTCTGATAAGTATTTATTAACCAAGGATAATTTGACAAACAAAGGCAGGTTAGTTGAAAAGATATCATTTTTAAGTTAAAAACAAAGAAATCATAATTTTAGCATGTTTCAGCTATTTTAGCATCAAACCTTCCTACCCAGACCTTCCGAAAAGGTCGAGAGGTTCAAAGCTTTCGATTAGGTCAAAGAAATGCATATGATATCAAGTTACTTGGTATGTAATGAATTGGACAGAGTCGAAGGGTTCTTAGTCGAAAGGTTGGTTGTCAAAAGAAGTTGAAGTATGTTTGTTTTATAAACTAAAGCTTTCACCTGCTTTGCTTTCAAATTAGAGCTTTGACTTGGTTGCTTTCAACCAGGTCAAATGTTTAAATTAAAGGTTTTATACATTCTGACAAAGTCAAAATGTTACTGCTGCTTTATCACTATTTTGTTTTGAAACCTTCTCACACATTTGAAGGACTACCGCTGCTTTTCTTTTATTTTGATTTGAAACTTCCGACAAAGTCAAAAGGTTTGCTTTCTTTAAAAATTAGTACCTTCTCCATTTCTTTCGAAAGGAAGCTTTCGACCTAGGTGATTTATCCTTGTTTTCTAATTGAAGTATAGCTAAGTTTTTGAAGTAGAGCTTTCCACACGGTCGAAAGGTTGCTTCCAATGTAGTCGAAAGGTTTTAAAAGAAGATTTTCCACTTGTTTTAAAATTGAGCCCAATATGTCTTTGAAAGTTTTATGTTTTAAAAGGTTTAATGCCTTTGAAAGGTTTGTTTATTGAATGGTTTTGAAAGGTTTATGTTTAATGATTTCGAAAGGTTCTAGTTGAATGATTTCAAAAGCTTTGATGAATGGGGTCAAAAGGTTTTAGTTCATTGGTTTTGAAAGGTTTGAATTCAATGATTTTGAAAGGTTTGATTCAAATTGTTTCAAAAGGTTTAAGATGGAAGCTTTTCCAAGGTTTTTCTAAGGAAATGTTTTAAAGTGATTTTAAAGAAGGATGTCCAAAGTTTTATTGGTTTCAAAAGGTTTATTTTTAATGGTTTCGAAAGGCATGGTACCGAAATATTTGATGTCTGGTTTTGAAAGAGATTATTCTAAATGGTTAGAAAGAGGTTCTTTCAAATTTTTGAATGTTTTCATCAACTAGGATTAGAATAAAGAATATATATATATAACATGGTGATATGATTTTGAGTAAAGCATAAAGGTTATATACTTTTCCTTGTTTAAGTCTGATGTAAAGGTTTAAGTCATTTAAAAAATGTTTTCATGGAAAATTATGGAAGGGGATCCTTTAGTAAAAATGACTCAGGTATTCGAATACCAAATGGGACTAGTATGGGGTCGCACCCTATACATTAGCTAATAGCCCCAGCTAATTATTGTCCAAAATTCCAGTGTGTAGGGCTTTGTCAAGGGTAGAGTAAGATTATGATTACACATCAAAGGGAATATATGTTTGTATACAGATAGGTTATTGTTGAGCATGAAAAATCATTAGGATTAGGAAGACCTGGGAGTTGATTAAGTTAGGGACAACTATCCAAAAGTGAAGTATTTAACAGATAACTAAGGATAAACCATCCGAAAGAGAAGTATTTAACAAATAGTTAAGGATAGATAGTCTAGAAGAAGAATAGCTAATAGGTGTTAGATTAATTTTGTTTATATTGTCTGGTATGCCCGAGTCAGCTAAAGGTTAAAAGTTATCCAAACAAAACTTGTATGTTTGAACAGATAGTTCATTGTTACCTGATATTTATGCATGTTTACGTAATGATTGCTCTACAGTATTTAACCACTTTTGGTTGTAGGAAAAGGTTCTTGCAAAGATATGTTTTAAAAGGATGTCAGTGAGGGAAACCCATTTCGCCAAGTGGCATGGTCTCACTTAACATATTAAACCGAGATGTATAATATTATTTGTACCAGGTTTTATGTTTGACTCGAAGTTTACGTTTCCTCCTAAACTCTCGCATGCTCAAAATTGATTTAAGTAGGCTGAGGGATTAAGGTCTTTTCAGGTTTAGTAGGATGATGAATAAGGCTACCGGAGGCATGCAGGAGGCAAACAGATTGTTATTTAGGAGTTGAATTTTTTGTTTATGTTTTGATGTATTTCCACCGTGTTTGTATTAAGTCTATTATGACTATATTACTCTGATCATCCAAACGGGTATCTTCATATATCGTTCTTGGCGTAATTTGTAATAATTGTATTTTATTAGTAACTAGGAATGATTTGGGATAATTCTTTGTGAATGCGAAACATTTGGTTTTGAAATGTAATGATGAAAGTCTTTTTTGGAATCTGTGTTTTGTTTCATATTCAAGTGTTTTTGATATTATAGATACCATTAACATAGACGTATATAATCACCGGGAGCTATTACTATAGATGACTGCAACATTCGTAGTGCTTAATTTTGGGCCTTTAGATTAGGGATGTTACAGCTTCTTATGAAACGACATTCGAGCCTTGCCTCGGTGCTCGACACATTTTCTATCTTCATCGATTAAGCCAGAATTGACTTATGCCAAGTTCCATACCTGATATTGATGACACATCATGAATTGGTCCTTGTTCTTCCGAAGAATTTGGACTTGTCCTACTTGCTTTTTGCTCGTTCGGTGTTAGTGTAATGAAAAGAATCTTCCGCGTCGCTTCGGACAATGGTTCCGTTATGGATCGTTGATCAATCACGGGTAAGTGTAGAGGAAGTAAAAACAAATAGAAACGATATGGGAAGTCCTTTTCCTTTTCCAATACAAGCGAACTATCTACATGGGATATATCGACTGTCATCGGTATATGTCTCTGAATGGAGCTGCACCCCCTTTTAATAATGTCTTGCACGAGACTCTCTCGAATCTAGGCATTGGCTCATTCCAGATTCATCCCATATGCCACGCCATCCTAGCTTGTTTGCATGTCCTTTTCATACGCACATTTAATCACGCTTCGAGTTTTGACGAGTTGTATTACTTTATTTAAGAGAAGGGGTGAGTCCTGTCTTTGGTCGTAATTGAAGCTCAAATGAATTGGAAAATTGTATTAAACTATAGAGCAACATGTCCCAGTTTAAGACCTAATATTTCTTCGTTAAATGCCCCCAAAGGGTCTATCAATCTGTGGACGACGGGGGGTAAGTTCTTTTCCCTATTTATTGAGTTCCCACATGTGGTTGCAGAGCTTCTAACAAGTCGAACATTTCTTGTAGTTATCCCGAAGCTGAATAGGGACCTATCTCTTGATGAAATTTTCGAACCCTGAAGTCTATCGATGCCGAGGAAAGGTCCGTCAGAGTCCTGCTAACTGACGAGAACTTAATTCGATATGGGTTATTGTATTCGAGGAGGTCCATCATTCCAGTTGAAGCTCCCCTTCTTGATCCAGGGTTCGCACACATTCCACTTCCTCTTCGCACGATTCCAAAGAAGGCACTTCTCAACAGAGAGAGGGCTTGTCCGGAGAACCAGTCGAATAGGCTCATGATGAAAGAGATGTAGCTACGATCTGAGTTAGTCACCCGGCCTAAATGCCTTAGATTTCAGACGAAGGAGAAGAAGAGTTCGAACAGAGGGAAGGCAAAGCCACGGTGGACATAGAAAAAGAGGATGGGGGTGTCGAGAGTAGTAGCGATGAATCCACTTCTAGAGATGACTTCTACGTAAAATATGATGACAGGATTTTTAATTGTGCTATGAGACTCCAAGGACGAACCCCATTATTCTGAGCTCACCTCCTCCGGACACAAGTGACATAGACAATGCCCTAAGGATCGGGGGGCGTCGGGACTCTCCGAGCAAAGATGCTAGCCTGAATTTTGGAGATTTGAGCGATGTTTACGTCGATTTTAACGCGCTTATGGGGGAAGATTTCAAATTTGATTAGGTGTCCCCCCGTTCAAGTCACGTCGCATTTGAAATGAGTCCGATTCCTTTTGCGGTGCCTGCCCGATTTGGTTTGTGACATCATTTTAGGCACTCCTCCAATATCACACGCTTCATTATGGTCACACTAATTTGTACACACACTTTCCATGTCGATTCTCGTTTCTAAAACCTTTTATTTATGCTTCGTGTCAGGTATGAAGAAAGGTTGTAGCCTTTATGATGACTTCGAGGAATTTACCGACTCCCAGTGCTATTCCAAGCATTCTTCCCACCATCACCAGCTCTAAAAGACAGAGGAAGAGTATAGAAGATGAAAGGATCTAGAGGCCAAAGCCCTTCGCTAAGATGGGAGAGAGCGGAACCGGTCATACAAAGGCAGGTAGGAGAAGAGGACTTTCGAAGAGAGGGAGGAGCCATTGAAGAAGCCAAAAATCGATCACCGTATTCATTCTTCGGAGCAGCAAGCTTTTGCACCGACGCACTCTTCAACGGGTCAGGAAATCCCCGTTACTTCTGCCCCTATTCCGCCGTCAACTTACGCCCACCGTCTTCTGTTGTACTTAGCCCCGGTGCTTCATGTCCCCATCAAAGACCCGCCTATATTCTTCCGTCGGGTCATCCCAAGCTTGAGACGGCGCTCCTTGGGTGGTTTTTATAGGAGGTCAAGTTTGATCATGATCTCCGTCCGGTCCGTAGAGACTCTTACATGCCACATCTTCAGGCTATCCAAAGCAATTTAAAATAAGCCGAAGGGTGGGAGAAATTACGTAAGCCACTGGCAGATACAAATCACAAAAACTAACAGGAAATCCTCTCTTTTAAGTTAGAGAAGGATGATTTTGAAAGAGCATTGACAGAACGCGACGCCAGGATCAAACAACTAGAGGAGGATAAAGAAGCGGTGCTTTGAGAAAGCAAAAGAAACACCAATTTGCTTGAAAGAACTGAGAGATCCCCATGAAAGGATTAGGATCGTCTACAAGGACGAAATAAAGAAGGCACATGCCAAAGAGGCCAAATTAAAAGAAAAGGAGGCTTCTCTTAGTGCGACGATTGAAGCTCATAGGAAAACTATCTCCGATCATGAACTTATCGTCGAGGGGCATAATAAGACCATCTCTGATCAGGCTGAGATGATCGCTCAACTACAAGACTAAGTTGCACAGCTTAGCACCGATAAGTCTTGCATTGAGGTTGAAAAGGATGCCATTACGGTGGATTATCTAGAGCTTCAAAATGCTTTCAAGAGAAAGATGGACGAGACCATCATGAATTTTTACGTCAATTCTCTACTTCATCAAGGGAGCCTTAGCTACTTAGGCTCGAAATTTTCGTGCACTCTCGCTGTGGTTTAGGAAGAAATCTTGACCCGCCTTCATGACAGCGGTGACATTTACACCAAGCGAGAGTTATAAACCGCTTACTTAATGATGAATCGAAGAAGGCATTGTTGGAGGGCCATGAGATTTTACGGATCGAGAGGGAGAAAGAAGCTGCCAATGCCGTTATGACTGCAGTAGCTGAAGCGCTTACAAAGCCTTTCATTTCTGGTGTCGGTAAACCATAAAAGTAGCCCCACAATCTACCAACAAGTTCTGGGTTTAAGGCTACCTCTCGGATTATAGAGCCGTCCAAGGAGGGTGAAGGCAGTGAATACAAAGTTGACATTCTTGGTCACTCTTCGGGTGTAAGTAATCCTCTTGTTTCCTCCGAATTCAGGAGCCTTGAGCTTACGTTGCAAGAGCAGGAAGAATTTAATGCTTTTAGTTTTGATCTTATAGGTCCATCTACCTTTTCTATTGATGTGTCAGCTTCCTCGACGCCTAGACCTGATGTTATTTCCACAGCATATGTGCTCGTTTCTATACCTATTTCGGTCTTCATGTCCGTGTCTGGCTCGTAGGCAGGCCCGGAGTCTGAAATGATTGCCGCACTTCATGGCTTGGATGACTCTTCTGTATCTTTGGAAAGTGATGTAATGGTGGTAGAAGTTAGGGAGCAAGAAGTTCAAATGAAGTAGCCTCGGAAGGCTTAACATGATTCGGTCGCTATCAAGAAAGAGAAGGTTAAACCGATCAAAGCCTCAAAGAGCTCCCGCAAGTCATGGAAGCACAAAGCGAAGGGTGAGTCTTCTAAGAAGGTTGTAGAGAAGGAGGAAGACATTTGCGCTAAGGAGTTTGTTGATATTACTAGCAGTGACACCACTCCCAAGGCGAGGCAGAAACTTTAAGCAAAGGATAGAAATGGGGTGGTGGAAAGAAGTGCTGAGGAGTTTAGGTAGTGAACGATCTGATTTTGGTTCTATTTGAGTCATTTTGTTCGAGTACATATTCTGCACTTATTGTTTTTGTTATGGAGTCTGTATTTTCCTTCTGTTGGTCAGTGTTGTGTCAGTATGCCCCCCACGTTTTGAACCTGTATAAAAGAAAATTATAAGTAATACATTATCGATATTTTGACTGTACTCTTACTTATCTGTTCATATGTGTTCTATGCACTTATGTTTCTTTTGTGTACACTTATCCAGTTTTGCAATTACTACCGGAATTCTTTGTTTGGAGTAACGATTCTTTGTTTTGAGTAACAGAACTTGTGAAATTATTGTTTTCATGTAATTTTATTTAAATGTCGGTGTATGCCCCCCAGTTCACAGGGCTGCTTACTTCAAACAACTGACAAATGACCGGTAACTTAAGGTTTAAATAGCCTGCATATTAACACTTGAATTTGACTAAATCGCAACTCAATTTTTTCTATTTTCAGAAGTTTTGTGTTTCGAGAACATAGTCCAGGTTTTTTGCGATATTTTAGAAAGTATGAAACATATGCATGTTTGAAATGTGTGCACTGTATAAGTTGATTGTGGGTAGGTACAAGTTGTCAACATTTAATGTAATAGTCTGTCGCACACCGATTTCATTAGAGTCGTGCCCATTGCTTCCAATAATATAGGTGGATTGAATCTTATCATTTTGTGTGGATAAGTTCTTGATGTTGCCGGCGCAATTTTGGGATTGTAATTGCGCCCAGATTATGCGATGCGTGAATTTTAGGATCGATACGACCAATCAATCCGGAATTGTTCTTGCACTCCTCGGTATTGCCTATCTTCGAGCAACATGAGGCATTCATATTTTAGAAGCATGATTTCATGGCAATGCTCCTTGGCATTGCCTATCTTCGGGATACGTGAGGAGTCTTCGTTTTAGGAGCCTAGATGTTGCGTATTTTGGGACTGGTACAACCCATCAGTTCGGAACAAATTTAGTGCCCCTAGATGTTGCCTATCTTCGGGAAACGTGATGGGTTTGAGTTTTAAAAGTTAGTTTTCGGCTTATGAAATGAGCGACTTTTCATGCTCCTCGGTGTTTTCAAACTTCGGGCAACGTGAGGAGTGTAATTTTTTAAGAGTTGGTTCATGGCTTATCATGCTTCTCGGTGTTGCCTATCTTTGTGCAATGTAAGGAGTGCAATTTTTTAAGAACTAGTGCGCATCTTATGGGATCCACGACTTTTCGTACTCCTCGGTGTTGCCTATCTTCGGGCAACGTGAGGAGTGTAATTTTTTAAGAGTTAGTGTACGACTTACGGAATACGCAGCATTTTGTGCTCCTTAGTATTGCCTATCTTCGTGCAACATGAGGAGTGGAAGTTTTAGCCTTCCCGATGTTGTTGGAACAACAACGTTTTTTAGAAAGAAAAGATCGAGTTTTGCCAGTCCAATGGTTTGAGTTGATTTACTTCCTTCGACCCAGCGGGTAGTTATTTTGAACACGGTTTTGTCGGTTCAAAAGTGAATCAATTTTTATTAACGAATGCAGAGTGGATTTTTTTCCTCTTTACGGTGCCCTCGTCATCCCAGGGTGGTTTATTTGCTGAAAAATGAAGAGTACATATGGTAATTTTCAAATAAAGTAACAACTAAGTGATTCGCTATTCCATGCCATGGGAATTTGGATTCTGTCGGTGGTTCCTAGCTTGAAAGTTCCATCCCTTTTCTTTTGATTGATGACATACGATCCTTCCCAGTTCAGTCCGAAGACCTTCGAAACAAGGTAGACTCGCTTGAGCACAAGACCTCCCGGTACGATGGTTTGGTTATGAACATCAGAGTTAAAGTACCGTGTGACCCTTTTTTGGTAGGTGGCAGTTCTCAACTTGGCTTCTTCTCTTCTTTCATCATTCATATGTAGCGATTCGTGTAGGAGATGTTTGTTTTGCTTTTGATTGAAAAAATTCCTTCGGTTTGAGCAAATTTCTAACTCACCAGGAATAATTGCTTTTGAGCCATATGCCTGAGCAAATGGAGTATGGTCGGTTGCCACTTTGTAGGTAGTTATGTAAGCCCACAGTGTGAGTGAAATTTCATCAACCCAGTTTCCTTTTGCTTTAGTTAGTCACTTTTTGATAGTGGACTTGATGATCTTATTTATTGCTTCCACTTAGCCACTTGCTTGCCGATGAGCTACTACGGAGAAGCTCTTCTCAATCCGGAAGTGTTTGTAGAAGTCTTTGAACTCGGCACTCTCGAATTAGGTTCCATTTTTAGTAATGATTTTATGTGGCACGCCAAACCTGCAAATAATTTTTTTTAATAACAAAATTAGTTACTTTCTTTATGGATATGGTAACTAGCGGTTTTGCTTCAAACCACTCGTGAAATAATTAACAACAACTATTGCATATTTGGTCCCTCCTTTTTGTATTAGCAGGACGCCAATCAAATCGATCCCTCTATTGCAAATTGCCGTGGACTGACCATCTGCGTTAGCTCTGCTAAAGGAGGTCTTTTGATTTCGCTGAATCTTTGGCAGTGATCGCATTTTCTGGCATAGTCTGCAGTGTCACGGTTTATTATTGGCCAGAAGCATCCATACATGTGGACTTTCTTCGCAAGGGTTTTCCCACTAGTGTGGTCTTCACATTAGCCTTCATGCACTTCCTTTAGGATTCGTCGGGCTTCATCATCGTACACACATCTAAAAAGGAAGGTTAAGAAATCCCTTCGATAGAGTACTCCATCTTGTATCATGAATCAGGGGCCTTTCAGAGAAGCTTTTCCCTTGATTCCAATCCTTCGGACGAATTCCTGCAAGTAAATAGTCCTTTATCGCTGTCATCCACGTATCTTGTTCGGTGGTGATCTCGAGGATCCAGTCGATGTCTATTTCATCTATGCTTTGGGTGGTTAAAATTTCAAGTGGGACTAGTCCAACAACTGAGCTTCTCCAGAGCTTTCCATTTTAGCCAAATAATCTTCCTTGGTGTTTTTATCCCATGGAATATGAGTTATAGCGTAGTATTCGATGTCGCTTAGCGGTTCTTGCACTTTAGACAGGTATGGGGCAAGATTCTCCCCCGAGCCTGGTATTACCCTTTTACTTGATTGACGACTAGCTGGGAGTCGCTATTTATCCAAACAGATTTTATCTTGAGCTCTTTCACAACTTTTAGTCCTGTAATTAGTGCTTCGTATTCCCCTTCGTTATTTGTAGTTGGGAATTCCAAGCACTGAGAGTAGTAAATGGCTCGCCCTTTAGAAGTTTCAAGCATTGCCCCTGCCCCCGAACAAAGGTTATTAGATGCACCATTGATTAGCAGTTTCCATTGCGTGTCCAACTCCAACTGCATTTTTTCCTCATCATCTCGTATAGTAAATTCGACGATGAAGTCTGCTAATGCTTGCCCATTGATGGCCCTCTGGGGTGGTGTGATATCATATTGACTCGGTCCTATATTCCACTTGAGAAGTCTTTCGGAAGTTTCAGGCCGATACAACACTTGTTCAGGGGCTGGTCAGTCAACCCTTTGGTTGGATGAGCCTGAAAATATGGTCGTAACTTCCTAGATGCAACTAAGAGGCAATAAGCTAGTTTTTCCAGTTTCGGGTAGTTATTCTTGGCTCAGGTGAATCGCTTGCTAATGTAATACACGGGTCATTGGATTTTTTTTTCGTCACGCACAAGAGCGACGCTCAATGCATAAGGTGAGTTTGCTAAGTAAATGTACATGCCTTCTCCATCCACGGGCTTTGATAGTATCAACGGAGATTCCATGTGCTGCATCAATTCTACGAGTGCTATTTTACATGCTTCACTCCAATCGAAGTTCTTCTTTCCTTTCTTCAGTGCATCGAAGAATTGTATACACTTGTCGGTAGCTTTTGAGACAAATCGACTTAGTGGTGTGAGTTTTCCATTCAGGCTTTGCAGTTCCTTCTTATTCTTCGGAGCTTGGACTTCTCGTAGTGCCGTTATTTTTTCTGGATTCGATTCGATGTCCCTGGCGCTTATGATGAACCCTAAGAATTTTCTAAAGGCTAATCCGGAGTGACATTTGAGTGGATTGAGTTTTATTCTATACTTTTGGAGTATTTCGAACATTTCTACGAGGTCATCCAGTTGGTTAGCAGCTGCTCGTGATTTGACCAACTTGTCATCCATGTAAACCTCCACAGCTTTTTCGATCTAACGCTTGAACATGGTACTTACCTGTCAATGACTGTGCTATAGGATCGTGTAATTTGGAATATATACTAGACTTATTAACTAGTGCCGAAAATATCTACAAAATAAAAATAGCATTAAAGTAAAATGACACCAGGGATTTTTACTGGTTCAAACTCTCTTTCTACATCCAGTCCCAGACTCCTTTTGGAATTTTAACTAGCAACCCTCACTTAACCCGGAGGAATAGGTTTACACCGCCTAAGCAATCGAACAAGACATTTACTACCTGAGCAACCGAACAGGACTTGAATACAAAGTAGATTGATTGTCTTGACCCTTTGTGTTATTTTATCAACACAGATTTGTCAATTTGAAGTACACACTTCCTATAATCTTTTTCCTCGAGTATATGTGTAAGTGTATATATATGAAGACAAGGAAGATTTGGATTGCTTAAGAAATATAGAATTATATTCGTAAGTAATAGATATTTGAATGTTCAAGAGAGCAGTGAATTCAGAAAAGCTGATTCAAGTAAAAGCAAGGAAGTGAAGTGAATTTATCTTGAAATCCATGCTTATTTATAGTATTCATAGATTTATAATATCTGGTGAAAGGTTTTATCGAAACAGCAATGGATGCAACCCTCTGTTGAGAAGATAACCATTCATGAAAAGAAATGTCTTTTCATAAAAATGGCAGTTGGAAACAGGTCAGTCGATTGGTATATGAAATTCTGTCGACTGAATTTGAAATCATATACGTGCATACATATGCGAACAGATTCAATCGACTGACTGAGTGCATTCAGTCGATTGAGCTGTGCATTTATAAAAAATAATATGCACAGGTTCAGTCGACTAAGTGCAATCACGCAGTCGACTGAACTGAGTATTTTCTTAAAATAAGTTCGAAAGTACTTTGTAAGGTAAATTTCAAAAGATCGTGAACTACTTGAGTATATATGCAAGGGAGTGTGAACTAACCGAGGATAGATTTAACATATATGAAAACTAGACTTAGACTCTAAAATGAAATTTATACTTGATATATGATCTTCGAGTCTTGTTGCCTATTCGAGTCTATTCACCTTCATAGTTTGTAGTCGTAGATTTTGTTGAATAATCAATTACTTTTATGTCGATTTGGTCGTCTTGGCATGAATCAAAACCTGAGATCCAACATTCTTCTCCTTTTTGGTTGATGGCAACGCTTTGTGATATATTGAAATATGACCAAAATCCAAAAAAAAATCTATTATAACCCCCCTAAGTCTGAGACAAAAAATTTCTTAACCGTGCAAGAAATTTATTAGTACAACATTTTTTCTCCCCTTTGTCATCGACAAAAATGAGAGGTGTGTGTGTGTATATATATATATATATATATATATATATATATTTGTAAAAAATGTTAGTAAGCTATGAGAATACATAATTTAGACATGAAAGAATGTAACAACATAAAAGTACATACACATCAAAATAAGAACACATATAACGTAGATCGTCATATGGACATATACACAACAGTAGAAATTTACTTACACGACATAGAACAAATTATATAAAAAAGTGTTACCATTGTTCCAAAATAAAAACATACCATTTTACAAAATATTGAAAACTAAGTGAGCTACTTACTCATCATCGTTTCCATCATCATCAGAACTTTCCTTTCCCTCTTCATCATCTCCTTCACTTTGTTCATCATCCCCACTATAGTCACCTTCTTGTCCACCCACTTCGTCTTTCTCTTCTTCTCTTCTTCAGAAGTTGACCAAGTAAAGTGTGGTTGTGGATGCTTCCTTGGAGCCATAGGCACATGGAAGGACGTGGAGGAGGATTGTCCATAAGATAGCACTTTCCAAATATTATTCAAGAACCCCTTAATGTGATTTAGCTTTTTATTTACCTTGGTGATAGTTTTCTCAACACGGGAAAAGTTTGTCTCAAAATGAGATAGGCGTTCATCTAAAAGCTTTTGATTTCCAGAGACAATTGTTAAAGCCTCTTGTGGTTGAGCTTATGGTCCAATTTCTTGAATTTCAATGAATTCTCATAGAGGTTATGGTTGTGAAGAGGTTGTTGCTTTGATTTGTGGAGTTTATTGTCATGAAGAAGGTTGAGGTTGATCGGCCTCTTGGTTTTCTAGCCAAGGTTCGAAAGTCATAATAGTATGACTTTAATATTGCTTTGAAAGTCCTATGAGGATTAGAGTTTTGGTGTTTAGGGAACCAATTGCAGAATAGTTCGAATTGGAAAGAGCAATCTAAAAATGATGGATAATTCTCATGATATAAGTGCCGTAGTGTATGGTTTTCATATGGCCTTGGTTAAAAGTTAGAAATTCATCGACAATTACCTTAGCCCAATTTATGGAATGTTGTCCCCAAATAGCACATAGCGATTGAAAATCGCGCCTATAAACCTTCTCATAGCTACCGGTTTGGTGATTGATGGTGTAAGTTAGAGCTCGATGCAGAATTCTAGCCTTAGGTCGAAGTGCTACAGCTTTGAGTTCCGTTAAGTCGTTGGAGAGAAAAAGAGGGCTAACACCATCTCGAGAATCCATGTTTACTTCAATGTCACTTAATCCTTCTCCTTCAAACGGGCATTGGAGAATCCTTCCAAGTTGAGCAAGCGGTAAGAGAAATCTTCACCCCGTAAATGAGGGTCCATACACAATCGTCAGGATTTTGGATATTATGGATTGAACTTGAGTTGGGCCATAAAGATCCAAATGCAACAATTCAAGTGGTTGTAAAGTAGAAATGCTTTTTTTATTTAAAGGATGTTTTTTATAGTTTACCCAATTGAAAAGCATCACAAATGTTGATTATTTTAAAATTCACTTTTGGTAAACTTTTACTAATTCATTTTTAGATAATTTATTTATAGCTTTGAACTTAATATGACAAAATATTTTGTGCCATAACCAGGGTCATTTTCTTGGTTATTACATACATGTTAGTGTTGTGATTTTTTATTTGTATTCAATACATAAATATTTTTATCTCTTAAGCCTTCAAAAGTAAGATTTTTTACTTTGATCAGAAATGCTATACTTATCTTCAGAAAAAGATATATTGAATCTTTTGTCACACGGTTGGCTGATGCTAAGTAAATTGTATTTTATATTTTTAACTAGTAAAACATTTATAATAAGAGGTAAATTAGATATACCTCTATTGCTCACATCACCTTTGTCGATGATACAACCTTTGGCTCCAAAAGTGATAAAACCTTCATATGAGTAGGTAATGTTTGTCAGCATCACTTTGTTTCATGTCATGTGGTTCGGGCAACCACTGTCCAATATCCATTTTTTCTTTTCTTTTTTTGTGGTACCTATAGAATTTAGAATTAACGTTAGTACCCACCTTTTTATTAGGGTCCTAAAAAGTTAGGTCTTTAGAAACCAAACCTAAGAGGGTTCAAAATTCCTTTTAAAAATAATTTTTTTATTTCTGTGAACAATTTCTATGAACGATTTTATATATTTGTTTCTAATCTTAAAATTATTTGCTTTAAGAACCCAAATTTTAATTAATTTAGAATAATTTTGAGCTTTTGAAATTGTTTTTCAATTGTATTATTATTCCTTTTGAAATTGTTATAAAAAGAATCCTTGTTCATTGGAATACCTTTTGAAACTTGCTTATACCCTAGTCCCTTTTTGTTCGAAACTATTTTAGAATTTTCTATAATTTTAGAAAGATTTTATCTCCCTTTGTTAAAATTAGAGACATTTTTAGTAATATCGTCTAATTTTGTTTTAAGACTAGAATTATCTAATTCTAATATTTTAATATTAGCTTTAAGATCATCATTTTCAACTAAAAGAGCAACTTTCTTTTCTTTCTGAGTTTCTATTTCCTGACTTAACATGGAAAGTTGAGATGTCGTATTAGAGCAAGATTCTTGAGAAGTTTAATGTTCTTCTTCGAAAATTTCTTTTTCATCTCTTAGTATATCTACCTCAATTTCAGCCCTATTTAATTTTTCAAGAGTTTCTTTACATTTTATTTTGATATTTCTTAGTTTGTCAAGTAAATCAGAGTTTATTTCCTTTAAATCATCAAAAGTTAGATCACTTCCCTCATCATTTGTGGCCATAAAACAGACATTGGATTATATGGAATTGTTGTTTATGTCACTGCCTGATGAAGATGATTCTGAATCATCACATGTAACATAGAAAGCTTTCTTTTTGAATCTGTCTTTATTTTTCTTAAATTTGTCTCTCTTTCAATCAGGATAGTCTTTCTTGATGTGACATTTCTTGTGACATTCATAACATTCTAGAGAAGAAGACAATGGCTTGTAATTATTATTGTTGTTGTGTTGAAGCTGTTCTTGTTGTTTCTAAATTTGTTGCTCTTTTTTAATTTCAAAACTTTTAAAAAAAAATTAGTAATGAATGCCATATCTTCCTCATCTGAATCTAATTCATCCTTTTCTTATTGGAATGCTATATAGTTCTTTTCTTGCACCTGTACTCGTTTTGCCTGGAGATTAACTTTATAAGACATTATATTTCCCATCAATGTCTTCTGGTTTAATGATTGAAATTTCGTTAGCTTCTTCGTTTGCTAAGACATTTCATTCCCACTCATCTGTTAAAGAGTTGAGGATTTTTGACATAATATCAAAGTCTGAATATTTTTCTCCTAATGCTAAGAGAGAATGATATATGTCTTGAAACCTAGAGTGCTTTTCATTTATTGTTTCATCTTGCTTCATTCTAAAATTCTGGCACTGATTCTTGATCATAGAAGTCTTACTCTGCTTTACTTTGTTAGTACATTCATGTGTAAATTTAAGTGTACGCCAAATTTCATAAGCAGTAGTGCATGTGCTAACTCTATTAAACTCATTTTTGTTTAATGCACAAAATAACATGCTCATAGCTTTGGCATTTGCAGTAGCATCTAGTTTTTATATGTTAGACCATTGTGAATATTCAGTAGTAAGTATGTTATATTTTGCTTGAGTAATATTCCAGGTTTCATAACCAATAGGTTGCATATAAATTCTCATTCTAGTAGACCAATAGTTATAGTTCGACCCATCAAATAGTGGTGGTCGTGCAGTAGATTGACCTTCGCTAAAACTTGTATCAGTGTTGTTTTTCATATTGCTTTAACATCAGATAACTATGTTACGATTATAAGATGACCTGCTCTGATACAAAACGTGAATGACTGTGCTATAGGATCGTGTAATATGGAATATATACTAGACTTATTATTTAGTGCAGAAAGTATCCATAAAATAAAAATAGCCGTAAAGTAAAATGACACCAGCGATTTTTATAATGGTTCAAACTCCCATTCTACGTCTAGTCCCATAATCCTTCTAGAATTTAAACTAGCAACCCTCACTTAACCCAGAGGAATAGGTTTACACCGCCTGAGAAACCAAACATGAATTTTACCGCCTGAGTAATTGAACTGGACTTGACCGCCTGTGCAACCGAATGGTACTTGAATACAAAGTATATTGATTATCTTGCAACGCGGATTGTCAATGTAAAGTACACCCTTTCTATAATCTTTTCCTCAAGTACATATATGTGTAAGTGTATATATACGAAGATAAGGAAGATTTGGATTGCTTAAGAAACATAGAACTATATTCGTAAGAAATGAATATTTGAATATTCAAGAGAGCAATGTATTTAGAAAAGTTAATTCAAGTAAAAACAAGTAAGTGATGTGAATTGATCTTGAAATCCATGCTTATTTATAGTAGTCGGAGAGTTATAACATTTGGTGAAAGGTTTTATCGAAATAGCAATGGATGTAACCCTCTGTAGAGAAGATAACCATTCGTTAAAAGAAGTGTCTGTTCATAAAAATGGCAGTTGGAACCAAGTCAGTCGACTGGTATATGAAATTCAATCGACTGAATTTGAAGTCATATGTGCATACATATGTTCATAGATTTAGTCGACTGACTTAGTGCATTCAGTCGATTGAGCTGTGCATTTTATAAAAAACAATATGCGCAGATTCAATCGACTGAGTGCAAGCATTCAGTCAACTGGACTAAGTATTTTCATAAAACTAGTTTGAAAATATTTTGTAAAGTAAATTTCAAAAGATCGTGAACTACTTGAGCTTCTTGAGCATAGATTTTAACATATATGAACACTAGACTTAGACTCTAAAATGGAATTTATACTTGATATATGATCTTTGAGTCTTGTTGCCTATTCGAGCCTAGTCGTCTTCGTAGTTTGTAATCATAGATTTTGTCGAATATTCAATTATTTCTATGTCATTTTGGCATGAGTCAAAATCTAAGATCCAACATTACCAACCTTTGATAAGTTGCCCTGGTGTTCTTCAAGCCGAATGGCATTACCCTGCAGCAATATATACCCATGTTCATGATGAAGCTGGTGGCTTTCTTGGTCAAGCTCATGCATCAGGATTTGGTTGTACCCGAGTATGCGTTCATGAATGATAGCAGCTCATGTCCTACCGTTCCGTCCACAACCTGGTCTATTATAGGAGAGGGAAGCTATCATTCGGGCGGGCTTTGTTGACGTCCAAGTAGTTGATGTAGGTTCGCCACTTCCCATTGGACTTTTGTACTAAAAATGTGTCAGATACCCACTCTGGATAAGTTTCATCACGGATGACACCTTTGGCTATTAACTTTCCCACCACTTCCCTTAACGCTTTGGACCATTCAAGACCCAAGTTGCACCTCTTTCGCTTTACTAGTGCGAACTTAGGGTCAATATTGAGCGCGTGGCATGTGATTTTTGGTGATACCCCACTAATATCAGAATGCATCTATGCGAACACATCCAGGTTGGTGTAAAGAAATTTAATAAGTTCCAACTCTATCTTGTTTCTAAGCTGCGACCCAATTTTCAAGACTTTAGTCGGGTCATCTACCGTCAATTCTACCGATGCTGCGTGTTTCTCACTGAACTCCTCTTTGTAGGGTCCAAAGCCTTGTCGAATCGGCTATGATCCCCAAGCCAGGGGCGGCCCTGTAGTTACTATTCAGAAGGTCTATGATATGGAGAGTTCTCCTTGAATGCTTCCCTTTTCCCTTTCTTTTGGATTAACGTGACTCTACGACGTAACATTCTCTAGCGGCACACTAATCTCCTTTCACCAATCCGGTTCCATTTGCAATAGGAAACTTCATGGCTAATACAATTGGGCTAGGGCTATTCTAAAATCTGCCACAGCGGGCCGTCCTAAGAAGGCATTATATGCGTATATTTCATCCATAATTATAGAAGTCTGAACGAGGGCTATTCGATTACCTTCCCCGAGTTCCACTGGCAGGTCGATTGTTCCCATAGGTTGCTTAGGTTCGCCAGTGAACCCTTGGATCTTTGTTTAGCATGAAGACACGTTTTTAATGCCGATCTTCATTTGATCAAAAGTACGTTTGAAAAGTATATTAACAGAGCTGCCACTATCTACCAGCACTTGTCGAACAACATCGAGACTGATTCCCACTGTTACCACCATTGGATAGAGAGTCGAAGCTCGATCCCTGTGGTATCCCAATTTTGGAACATCATGTCATCACCCAAGATTTTCTGCCGCTTAGTTGGGGTTTCATCTTCTAGCCCGAGACATGTTTCCTTTGGACATGCTTCAACTAACTCGCATATCGCTCCGTTACTCCCCAACTTGTTTGCACGGAGTGTGGTCCCCAAGATATTGTTCCAATAATAAGCCTTTGGTCGGTTCATCTAGACCTTTCTTCACTAGTTTCGGCTTGACTCCTTCATTCCCTAGGAGGCTAAGCAGTCGTGGATTGATTAGGGTTCTATGGCGTTCTCACGTACCGCTGGAGCTTGTTTTCCCGAATCAACATTCAATGAGATTCCTCAGATGGCGGCATTCGTTTGTGTTATAATCAGTAGTCTCATAGAAGCAGCAGAACTTTCCTGAGCATTTTTTCTGCTCAATTACTTCCTTTCGAGGTGGTTTCTTGTATTCCTCAGTCCTCTTTGTTGCGAGATAAATATTTTTTGGAGTGTCATTTAAAGGCATATAGTCTTAATGCATGAACCTTTTAAGCCTCTTATTGAGTTTTGATTTTTTTTCTCTTTTGATTTCCATCTTTCCATGTGACTCCTTGAGTAGTCCTAGAAGTGTGCGCATTTTGATGTATTGCTACATAGGTCTATGTGATGTTCATCGGTTGCACACTAGTAGACTTTCTTTCTAGCTCTTGCGCTTCCTCCATTCTAAGTACTGACTTGCTTTGTGATTGAAATCGTTCCTCATGGTAGGTTGCTTCATCTTAATCCACTTTTCGAATTCAGTCTCCAATCGAATGGCATAGACGAACGTCATAAAAACGTATCCTTATTGGGGTTGCTTACTTCTATCATTGCGATGTTGAACCGGTTCATGAAAGATTTTAGCGATTCGTTGCATCCCTAGAACAATCCTGATAAGGACATAACATATTTTGGTTGTGCGGTATGGACCGTGAATTGGTCATCGAATCATGTTACTAATTGGTCAAAGGTAGAGATGGATCTTGGCGGGAGCCTGGTAAACAACATTGACGCAACTCCTTCTGGAAAGATAGGGAAACACCTATAGTGAACTTCCTCTAAAGCGTTGGCTCCGTCCATATACCAACTATACTTGTACAAATGGTGTTTTGGGTCCTTCGTCCCATCATAGGATGGGATATTCAGCATTGTGCATTTGCCTGGATATTTATTATTCAAGATTTTATCGGTCAAGGGAATCCAACTTGGAGCCGATCCCCATTCGTCGTCTCTTTGGTTTTTACTCTCTTCCATCAATCGTTGACCATGTCTGCTATGTATGCCTTTAATGTCTGGTAATCCTGAGGGTGGCAGTCAGCCACTTCACTAAATGTTTGGCTTTGCAAACGGTCTTGGAGAGTGGGTTAAAGCCTGGGCTCTCATGTCTTTAGGAGAGCCATTCCCGCGGGATCCCTTTGGCTTGCAGTTGGCCAGATTGGGAGGTTTGGACATTCTTAGCACCATCAAATGTGTTGACATTCTCTCCCAACTGGTTGTCTTGTTCTCCATCTTTTGAGTCGGAGAGGTCCACAACTATATTTTCCTTTGGGGACTTTGCCCCTTCATTTAAGTTCAAAATTAATTGCCTTGTGGCAGGCAGAGTATTCGTAGTTCCTTCCACATTGTACCTTATGGTCTTTGTTGTTACCTTTTTTGCGGTTGTTTGCCGTTTCTTCAATTCAGATTAGGAACAGAAGAATTTTCTTGTTCTATAGCAGCCGTAGGTTCAGGCATAGTTTTTGGAGTAGGATTTAACTGTAGGGTTAGTAGAGGTTTAAATTTTCCATCAGAGCCTTCTAGCTACTTTCCATCCTTTGGTTGATTTTCAACTCATCCCTAGTAATGACATCGTGCTGACTGGAGGATGCTATCGATTAGTTTCCTAAGTTAGCACCATTTACTTCAGTATGTTGAGGATTAACATCTTCTCCAGCTATCACTGCCTCTATGGACCTTCTAGAGGCAATTCTTCTTCTACTAGGAGTCATCAATTTCAAACAGTAGATCTTTTGGGCAAAGATTAGGGATCTAACTTCTGGACCTATAGGATCCAAAGTAGATGGCTAGAAACCTAAGCTGGGTTCTCAGTGAAAGCATAAAAAAGTTAACCCAAAAAGTGGATCAACTCCCTGGTTTGAATATAAAAGCACCATCCATGTTCTTATAAAGCGATGATATAGATAATATGTATAGAAAAGAGTAGTAAACGAAAGAAGACGAGAAGATTTTTTAGTGGTTCGACTGTTAACGAAGCATACGTCCACTTTATAGTTTCTATTATAGACTGATTGATGTTACAAGTAGTGTCGGATTACAAAGCGTTTGATTGTCCTCGGCTAGATGGAATCCCCAAAGTTGGAATCCACTGGAGAATCATATTGAATCCCTTTAGAGATTGTTGTGAGAGGGATGAAGAGTGAAGAATGTTTCCAGCAGAGCTTTAGCAAACAGTCCGGAGTAGATCCCATTTGTGTTGTAGGTAGGATGGTATTTATAGAGATTGGAGAGTTTTTGGGCTAGGCCCATTTGTCAGTTGTTTGCAGATGGCCACAGAATGATCTAGTAGAATTTAGCTTGCGACCCGAGCCAAAAGCATGGATCGCTAGCGATCTATGGTCTATGGATCGCTTGCGATCCATAGCAGTAGCTCGAGTGCGAGCTAACCACATAGCCCCGCTTTCTTCTTCACTAAGTTTAGGTTGCCGTGATTCCTTGATCAAGTATGGATCGTTGGTTATCCATGGTGTATGGATCGCTAAAGATCCCTAAACTTAGCATATTTTTGCTTTTTTTGCTCCCCATGCGCCTTAGCGACACAATGATGAAGAATGAATCGCTGGCGAGGAATCACTGGCGATCCATAGTGTATGGATCGCTAGCAATCCATCTGCTTAGATTGTTTTTGGACTTTGATGCATGGCTTGCTTTTGTTGCCTTGTAACGATGTTGTTCGTGTAGTTTTGTTGTACGTTGCTTTGTTTTGATGATGATTTACTAGCTAGTTGTATTTAGCTACTGATTGGATTGGACGAACGCTAGTCTCTTGGTTTAATCAAACTTGGTCGTTGCTTTAGCTCCTTTTGGTTGAGTTCTAAGCCATTCTGACTCCATAGAATCCTTCCGTTTTTTCTTTGATCCTGATGGGTTAAAAACCAAATAATAAGAAGTATGCTCTATGGAAAGTTTTGTAGTTTATTAACTTTATAACTAAATATTGTTCGAAATAAAAGGTGTTTGTTTTATTTTATATAGTTCTTATATTATGATATTTAATTAAATAATTATTTTAAGTATATTTAACAGAAAGTCCATAAATGATATGTTAGGTGATAATAGTTACAAGATGTTGTAATCATGATCAAATTATCATAGTATTTATATAAAAAATTACTTTAAAGAGGGAATTAGTTTAAAGGAAAAATCTGAAACCAATTTCAGTCTCAAGGATATATGTTTCAAAATTTAGTTTGAAGGACATTGAATGTTGTATTAAAATAGAGCCGGATTGAAATAGAATCTGATTACAATAGAATGCTATATTAAACTAGCAACAAGTAAATGGAATGCTAAATATAAACTAGAAGGATGGACTACACTAGATGAAATAAAATAGCGTTCATTTCATATTTCAAGAAATGCCTAATTAATATATCATTGTAGATATCTAATGCTAAGGTCATATATCATTCGTTTTCATAGTTCATATAGCATGTGTTTTATTAGATGTTATATTAATATAACATTCAGTGTCCTTCGGTCTAAAATTTAAAACTATTGTCCTTCATTCAAAAATGCAGTCGGAGTTTTTTCTTCTCCCTATTTTCCCGTATTTTAAATATTCCCTATCAAGATGTTTTGGGAAAGGATATTGATACATTCGTTGAGACCAAAGTATGTATCACTTTTCAAATGTTGGACAGTGTATTGCTCATGTCTACTTGGGATACCAAGGGGTTATGTACTCATAATTGTTGAATAACTATGGAATGACTCGTTTGGGAGTTTCCTATTAGTTAACAACAACTAGATCAGACGGGAAATCTTAAAGTGATGATATTACATAGTTTTCTCGGCTTGAGAATAGTTGAATTGCAATGTGCATAGTCCACTTTGATTGTGGCTAAATCATGCATGACAACCATCGAGTGACTATAGTTGGGTTTGAGTTGAAACATTGAAAGTGAAACACTATTCAGTGGAGAATTGGTCTCCTTGGTTGTCTAAGGTTAGTATCATGGTCAACTATAGGAAACTCAAAATCTTTGGCCAGGGCATTATGTCTAATAATAAATGGTTGAATAAGGGACTTTGTTTATAGACTAACCGAGTTGAATATGGATGATACTGGAATTTTGACCAAAACAAAAATTCCATAGTTCCTAATGTAATAAAATGTTGACGAAGATAATTGCTGTAAATAATCTTAGTAAAAGGTACTACTTCGATTTGAAAATTTGGATTTTATTGATAAGATCTGTAAGCAATGATTAAGTCAAACTATCACAATACTAGCTAATATGGCATGTGAACATTAGCATTTGAATTGTTTAAATAATAATCACTGGATAAATTCACACCCATGAGTCACTTACCCAATTCTATTTAGTCTCTAAAACGCCCATGAGTCGCCTAATCAATATTAAATTTCATTCAAAAAAATTTAGAACCAAATACGGGTTTAGTTTCAAATCATTTGAAATAGTCATATATACATATGTATATCTTTTGGATATCAAATTTTACTTGCAAGATGAAACGAAAAATCAATTTCAAAACCAATTTCCAAAATATTATGTTTAAAATCCACAGAAAATATAAATATAGAACGAGCAACACCAAAATGATGCATGGAACTGGGTTTTACCAAATACTACCATATATCCCCTTTACCAAAAAGGCTAATACTTAAGAGAAGTATATACCAACCAAACACATCAACTGCCCATTTTTAGTCACTTTCGACACACTCGAACTAGTTGACTTTAAAATACTTTATTTTCGAATTAATTTGTGAATTCCGAGAGCAACCTCGAATTCGAACAAATCTTAAAATTCTTTTAAAAAACATTAGTTCATTAAAATAGTTTTAAATACCACTAGCAGTAATTGTTCCAAAATCTTAAAAACCATTTTTCAAAAACATCGAGATTTAAGTTCTTAGATTTTCAAATTAAATCCTTTTTTTGTAAATTGTATTTATATCAAGTCACTTTCTTATCAAAATCATTTGACAAATATATATATATATATATATATATATATATATATATATATCTTTGTTTAGATTATTAAAAAATTATTAAAATATAACTTTGATCCAACATTAGCACCGAATGCCTTATAGTCAAACCGTGTTTAATTCACAATATGTTCATTTCAATGTTCTCACAATTACTACCTACCCAACCTATGTAGTGAAAAGGTAAAACTGATCGTAAACTGGTTGAGAACAATTCAAAAATCAACAAACAATAGTCAATGCTCATGAACTGATCGAGCACAAGTAATCAAACAATAAATGGCAATGATCGAATATTATTATTTTCTAACAAATAAACACATCATAAATAACTATATCAATTTTTTGAAAGTTATTCTTATATATATAGAAATAATCCTAGGTAAAATTATTTCATTTACCAGATTTAACATAATACTATATGAGTTTGTCTTGTTCAAGTGTATAAAGATCCCTATCAATACTGTTAGCTACTCGTATTGACTAGAATCCATATTGCACTTAACAAACCTATCGATACAATACAAAGCATTTTTATAGCACTAACAAGTACGCGCTTTCATATATATAATACCCTCAGCTCATAATAAAACATCCCATTACCCTATCAAGTTATACTCGACTAAAGCCAAGGTTCTTGGTTAACCTTATGTTTTGACACTATAATGATCTGCCTTTCTTACACCTAAAGACAGCACTTAATACTCCTCGGTATTCGTGTGCCGATCTTCTAAGTCTGAAAGACAGATCGTTTATGGTGAAGAATGAAGAAGATAGAACATAATCTCACATCATGATAAGCACTATATAATATATATAAAATCTTTATAGAAAAAATAATTTTTTTATACACAACATCATAGTAACACTATCATATTATCGGCTTGGACAGTTATAATAGCCTGTGTTTACAATTGGTGATGAATACTGACGAAAACAAAACAAAGAAAAATAGCGAAAGATATAAGATACATGAATATGTATTGGTGGATCCAACTCGTCTCCTGAAAGCTCCGAAGTGTTGGAAAATATGCTTGGGCTGACTCAAGTATTATAAGAAAATAACGCCCGGATCAATCTTCTAAACTAGCATGGGAAATCTTAGTTAAGTCATATTAATTTATACATTTGAAAAACCTTCACAAAAAAAGGTATCTCGTAAGACCACGTTGCACATAAACACGGACGGGTTTTTACCTTACAAGAACAAAACCATTTTATTATAAAAATCCAATGATGTTATAATAATGCCTACTGGTTTAAAACTAATAACCAAGTAGCTATGGTGTGTGTACATCATAAAAATAATAGATATACAATCAAAAACTGCTAATGCACGTATATGGAAAATGGATTCCAACAAATGGCAAGGTAAGGGACTACCTTCCAAAAATGGTACACCTCTTGATAAAATGTACCTAAGTACCAAAACCTTTCGACCTCTGCCAACACAGAACCAACCTACCCCTTACAGGGTAATACCGAATACGTCATCACACCGTTGTTCCTAATCTTTAAAGAGGGCTCTCATAAACAAACAAATCCATAATATGATAATCTAGAAAGGTGACGACACACTCTTATTGGAGCGACCATATAGCTCTTCCAAATCTACTATGTTTAGTCATTTCCCCGGTTGTGAGGCTTGAGGCAGTGATTTACCTTCTTTAGAAATTCCCACTTGGAATGCTGACATTGCCTCCAGGTAAAAGTGCAATGCCAGCAATCATTCATACAAGTTTGTTCTAGGTCAGAACGAAGCTGAAGGAATTACCTCTACTACATCTATTTCGGAATCACCTTCGGGACTAGTAGAAAGTAGCCCTTGCACTTCAAAGAACTCTTCTTTGAACATCTTCGAGATGTCTTCCATTCAGACACATATGTTGGCTTGAAGTGCTTTTCGGATAATATATTCGATCCCAGTCTCTCCGAAACAACAACCAATAATTTTTGGTTGAATCATTACTAGTTCTTTCAGAAGTAAGCAGACTGTACCACAGTCCTGAAGGGATCTCTTTATATCCCTTAAATCTAGAGGCATTTCATCTGAATGAGTTCTCCAAAGGGAATTCAAACCGTATGAGTACACAAAGCTTTTATTTTCCTAAGTCAAAACTGGTCAAGATATGATAGTCGATTATTTTACAATCAAATAATTAACAACAATTCGGAGGTTTAATTACCAGTAGCAACCACTAAGCCTCAAAATAAATCTTTCATTTATTTAAATTTCTTTTCAAAATGTTTATCAAAATATTCATATACCTATCTCGTTGTCATAAGTATATTCGTAAAACATTATGAAAGATTTCCTTTTTCAAAATCATATTAAAAGGATTGAAACTAAGTTGTTAAAAAAAGAAATATTGATAAACTAAAACACTATTCCTTCGGTGTTAAGCATGGAACAAATGTCCACACCACCAAAATTAAGAAGGTTAATTTAGAAAAATCCCATCTTAATTTATTTTAGAAATTTATTCAGTAAATCCTTTTTAGTAAATCTCTTTCTTTTATGAAAATCTCCTTTACTTAAATTCCAAATCCATTTATAAAACACTTTACAAATCTCCAAAATTCTTTTTAAAAATCTTTCATAAATATCCAATACAATTTATAAAACTTCTTTTATAAACTAGCCAAAATCATTCATAAAACTCTTTTATAAACATCCAAAATCATTTACAAAAAATTCCCATATTTCAAGATCTCTTTTCAATTTACAAAACTCCTTTAATAAATTTTATTCGATAAAGTTTCTTTGATAAACAATCAATTATTAAAAATACCTTTAAAAAAACAAGTTATTATTTAAAACATCCTTCATTTAATTATCCTTAAACCACACTAACAAAATAATGATTTTAAGCAACCATTTAAAAAGTAATAAATTTTTACAAAATCAGAAAGAGGCTTAGTGACCTAAGTGATTCTCATTAATTTAGTTTAACTTTCCAAGTGATAACATAGGTATTTACATTACAAGCAGATATGAAAAAGGGATCTACCAATAACAACAAATCAACATATAGATAAATGTCAGTTGCCAAAATAGCAGAACTGGGTTTTTATTTTTCTTAAATAGATGTCAACATAATCTACTAGGTGAATTATGACGGAGCTGTGATTTATTCTATGGAAGATGTCCAATATAACTTAATTAGCAAAATGGTGATTTTACGAAAGATGTGCAATATAACTTAATTAGCAGAACGGTGCTTTATTATGCTAAACATATATCGTTGGGTTTCATATACATTTAAGGTTACCTATGGTAATTGACAAAGAAATCCCTTGGATTTAAAATATAATTATTTTAAAAAGCCGACGCTTTGAACAAAAACCGACCTTCGAAAATAAAGTGATTTAAAATCAGAAACTTTTATTCAATAATTAAATAAAATTTGAACTCTTTATTTAAACAATGATTAATACTTTAATTTATAATTAAACAATAATCAACTTTTAAATAAATAATTAAATAATAATTATCCTTTAAATAATAATTATCCTTTAAATAATAATTAAGTAATGGTTTAAACCTTCGTTATAATTAATCCTTAATTAAATATAATTAAACTTTCATTTAATAGTAATTAAATCTTAATTAAGTATTAACTAAACCTTAACTTAATTAGTAATTAAGAAATAATTAAACCTTTAATAACTAATTTATTTATAAATAAAAGCATTAATTAATTAATAATTAAAAATAATCAAACACTTACTTAATAATTAATTAATATTAATCTTATACGTAATTAATGATTTATTAAAAACTAATCATGTACTTAACCTATAATTAGTTAAAATTTAATCTTACTAAATCAAAATTTAATCTCACTTAAAAATAATAATTAATTGGTAACTAATTTCCTCTTAATTTAAGTTAATAAACAATGTTTACTAATTAATTATTTATCAATTACCAAACTTAATTAATTAATAATTAATTCATAAATCGTCAATTAACTTTCCTTAATTATTGTTATTAAGTTTCTAAAACATTTCTAAAATATTTTTAAGTATAAAATTTAATTTTTGCAAAAGTGGACATAATCAAAACTGCATCCATATGGACTATCGTTATATATACCATAACTAGAAAAGAAAAGTTGTTTCTTAGCTTTCTTTTTTGAAAACTTAGCATTTGAACTTTTCACCAACATAAAGTAAGAGCTTCTTTTAAAAGTAAAACAAAGTTTGAAAAATTGAAAACACTTTGATTTTCAAAACTAATAACCATAGTTTTCACACAAGGATTCCAAGTCGCCAATACCATACAAAGGTGGTAACTTCCTTAACATATCATCGCATATTCATATTTATAACATACATAAACATATCACTACCACAACATAAACAATGACTCGGCTTTTCCACATTCACATAACTTTTAGACTTTATTTCCATGTCTAATCTATGTATCACATTTAGACACACATAAGCACATATATACTCACATACAAAGCATGTAAATAACCAATAACCAAGCAATATTACATATTAATACTAACATAACTTAAAGATGTAATTTTTACAAAGGATGTGTGTTTTTACTCACCAAACTTAAGCAAAACATTCTTTTCTAAACTTGAAATAAGCCATAGATCTTCCCTTTTTCAAAGAAAGACTTGATTTTCATTCAAGAAGGAGCCAAATGGCTCAGCCTAGGTGCTATAGGCTCAGCTTAAGTGGGTTTTGGCTGGGCCTAGGGTTGTGGAGGGGATTATGGGGTTGTTTTAGGTGGAGTAGGAGTTTTAGGAGTAGAAAGGAAGAAGTTTTAAGGGTTTAATGAACTAAAAGGAAGTAAAAAAATGAGATTATTAAGTGTCGAAAAGTGGATGGAATACGTTAGAGATGATTTTTCTGAAAAATTTAGAAAGAACGAGAATTTTAGAAAAAGTATAAAATGAAATGAAGAAGGAGAGTGGAATTTGGAATTTGTTATATCGAAAATGAGTTTGTGGATTTACTTAAATTCTCTTGTGCACACTATCTTCCACCACCTTCGTACCACCTCATCACTTTCACTCCTTCCTTGTACAATGTCACCTCAAGGTCCCTCCTCTCCTTTCACCAACATACTAATTGTTATGTGTGCATAAATTTTCCTAAGGGTCACTTCATTTTTAAATATATTTCCTTATTGTAATTTTTTTTTAAAATTTCCAAATGTTATATATTTCTTAATATATACTTAAATATATACACATGTATATACACTATATAGTTGTAACTTACTTACTTTTTTTATGTGTATATTTGTAAAAAAGAGTTTACAGTATCTCCAACAACTTTTAGATAATGAAAAGTCGAAAAATCGTAAAACGAATTCCGGTTACATTTTCGATTTCTCTTCGAACTAATTATTTTTGTGAAAGAAATTTGAAAATTATTTCACCATAATTATTTATAATTTAAACGAGTTTTATTTTAATTATAAAACCTATTATTTGAATATTTAAAATTAATTAAATATTCACAAATCAAAGTGGTGAAATTCCGGCTCACTACAGATTCCGAATTGCAACGACTACCATTTCGACTGTCGAATCTCAATACTAATGCATTCACGATGTTAACGTATCGAGCACCCAAGTGATGGAAAGATAGAATGTTAGGGTAAAGGAAAAGAAGAAAAGAAAAGGATGGAGCAAAATCTCACATCGTGACAAATAATATACAATATGCATATGATCTTTACACAGGAAAACTGTATGACTACAACAACCAGAGCAAACTAAAATATCATCAACCAAGACAATTATAATAGCATGTCCTTACAATTATTGATATATATACACATAAAGTAATACAGCGGGAATAAGTACTTTGGTAGGTAAATATACAGCTCCTTTCCAAGAGCCCAAAGCGTCCGTAACTAAATCTAGAAATAAACTCGAGGTTGATCCGAGCATTATAAGAAAATAACATCCGAATCAGTATGGTAAAACTAATGTGAGAAATTCAATCATATGGATTCCTATAGTTATAAAGCTTTTTGAAAATAAGGATATCTCGTAAGACCATGTGCAGGTAAACGTAGATAGTTTGTTACCTTATGATAACCAAACCATTTCATAGAAAATCTAGTGACATCATAATAATGTCTAAGGTACAGAACTTAAGTAAGAAATATAGCTATGTTGTGTGAAATGTACACCATAACAATAATAATACTTACACAATCAAATAGCCATACAACGCTTTTGCTAATTATGTTGGATTCCCACGTAGCTCTTCTAGGATCAAAGCCGACACAAATCTACCGCACAAAGGACATAGAATTATCTTCCAAGCTATGTACATCTCTAGATAAAATGTAACACCATGTCAACATAGCTTGGCCATGCTGTAAACGTAAACCTGAATACCCCCCGCCACCAAGGCCCAAAATCAAAAGCATCTATATATATATGGAGCTGGTGTACCCTCCCAGGTTAGCTAAACCAACTGTTATCCCTTTACTCTATGTTTAGTCATTTCCACTGGTGAATTTAGGTCTGACATTCCAGAACACGAGCCATAGCTCGAACAAATCACGAATCCACAATTGGATTCCAAGATCTCTAACAGATCTAGTACTAAGGGATATAACTTGTATCTCAGTCTTAAAGGTGGTTTTCGATAAGTAGAACACTTACCAATCCCGGTCTCTAAAAGTTCGAATCGATGAATTTGGTTATTTCAATGACAATGAGAATGACCGCATAAGGGAACTAAGTTTCATATACTTTCCATAATAAGTAAACACACAAGCACTATCAATTCATGCGAAGCACAATCAAGTCACATAATGACTTTTAATCCCTTTTTAATTAATTTATCCTTTATTAATTAAGAAACTTTTTTATCAGTTAAACTCCTTTTTATCTAATAAAACTGCTTTGATTAACTAAAACTTCCTTTATAAATTAATAATCCTTTATTAATTAAAACCTCCTTTATATACTTCTACATATATTTATTTTCACTATCGATTTATACTCTTTTCAATACTTTAAGGGTATTCATATGCTTATCTCAATGGTATAGGCATATTCAAAAATCATTTAATAGGATTTACTTACTTAAAAATAAAATCAAATAGGTTAAAAACAAATGTTACTCAAACATTATTACTATAAACCCTTTCTCTCTTTTATATTTAAAACATATATCTTTTTTCAGTCTTTCTTCAAATAGATTCCATACATGTTATTATCTTTGGAATTCCATCATTAAAGACCAATATGTATATTCATAATCATTTGACAATACTTTTCCACTTTATAAATATAATTCAAGGGTTTAAGAACAAATGTTACTAAAACTCTTTTTACTGCAAACCGGAACATTTCACATTTAATCATCATCTTCAACAATCTCTTCTAAAGATCTTATTATATTCATATGGGTCAAAGATAAGTGTTATTTAAACATTGTCATAACAAACCCAAAACAATTTATACTTAAAATAAAATCATTAAAGTATTACTTATTAAAATCTAAACTATAGTTAATAAGGGCTAAAAACAAATGTTAATAGAACATTGTTTACTACAACCCAAATCCATTTAGTTATTTTATTAAGTCAAATTCTATAGTCGACTAATTGACTATGTATTTCTAAAAACAATTTCATATAGAAATTAAGGTCTGTATGCTTAACACGTTTTCGACATTCCAACTTATATTATCTCTCACTCAAGAGTAAAACTACATAAACTAGAGCATTTGTTGCATATCAAAGCCTTGCCTAGACGCTTGATTCTTGAATCTCATAGATAGATAAGCCTATCTTGTCGGCTTTTAGTGTTAAATATAGTACTACTATTATTCCATACGAAAAATTAACCACACATTCATTTAAAAGTGTAACTTCTCATTCCTTTTTCCAAAGTAGTCTTTTAAAGATATTAATATGTAAGTTATAAATGGTTTTAAAATAATATAAGTCAGCAATAGTCTAAAATAATTATTAGATAGAAATAGTATAAAATATATTTTAAAATTATAAAAAATAGTTAAATAAAATATTGATTTAAAAATAGTTATTTGAAATTGATTTGGAAACTTTTCCTTCTTTAACAAAATATACAAGTTTTGTATATATAATAAGAAAACCCTCCTTTATAAATTCAAAAAAAATTCTTTTAAAATATATTTAACTTTTAAACTCTTTAAAAATACTTGTATATATTTTTTAAAACTCTTTTGGAAGGACTTCATAAAAGTATCCAAAGTATAACTTTTAAAAATTAACAAAAACTTAATTTTTTTCAAGGTGCATCCACAATGACTATAGCTATATGGACCATAACTTTAATAACTTTGTTTTATAAATAAAATAGCTTTTAAAATTCATTTGTTACTACCTTTCATACTATATAAGTATAGAAAATATTTCATATGAAAATATCAAAAGATGGAGCTTTTAAAGAGAGATAGGAGAAAGGGATTTCAAAGTGTGTTTATAGCGACTATCGCTATACCGACAATTCTATATTACATTAAAATTCAAATACCATTCAATAAAATAAACATATATGATTATCAAGTTCATATAACAACACTAAGAAGCTGGCAATAATATAATACAACATATATAAGCAAGGAAGCAAGTAGAAAAGTTAGTGAATGCAATAATAACAAAAAAAATTTTATAGCAACTATCGCTAAACGAACATTTCCATTTCAAGCCAAATCAAGTCTAACCTATACTAATCATTATGTGCTTTATTTCAAGGCTATATAAAAAGCCATAGATGTCATACAAGATGTCATTTGCTTTCCAAAGCAAATATCAAATCAAACATCACAATATAAATTCATGCAACATATTATATTTTCAATCAACCGTATATTTAATTCATTGGTTAGATAACTCACATAAATTCAAATTATTTAAACTACAATCTTCCTACCATTAACTAAGTAAGCATTAAATCACTTCTTACCGTGTTACCAAGGCCATATCCAAGCCCCCCCCCCCTTTACTTTGGTTTTTCCCATGCCTAGACCATGTAAATTTCCTTAAGGCCATTACATGAAGGAGGGGTTTTTACTCCTTTTATTCCATCTTTGACTTGCTTATAGTTATTGTAATCATGTTCTAAAAGACATACTAGAGTTTGGTTGTCACTGAAGAAGGTTTGAGTGTGTTTTGGAAGAGAGAAAAGGATAAAGAAGAGGAGAAAGGACTGATTTCTTTTTAATAAATTAGCAAAATAAATGAAGACACTTGCCCACTTATTTATAGGCTTAGGAAATGAAGTGCCAAATGGCAATAAGCCCCCTCCTTCCATGCTTTAGTGCACGTAATGTAACGATTTATCTTTCTTGCACCAAAAGACAACACTTCATATATTCTCGGTATTCGTTTACCTATCATTTAAGTGTCAAGTAATATATGGAATGAACAAGTCTTCACAAAAAGAAATCATCTTTGATATACACAATATCAGAGTACATTAACCTATTATCATCATGGACAGTTATAATAGCATATTCTTAAAATTGCTGAATAATATAGACAACAACACAAAAACAGAGTAAAAAAAGAATATAAGGTACGTAAATAGGTCTTTGAGGATCCAGCTCGTCTCCTAATAGCTCCAAAGTGTCGAGCTAAATCTAAAAAATATGCTCAGGTTGACCTCGAGCGTTATAAGAAATATAACAGTTGGATCAGTCTGGTAAAACCAGCATGAAAAACTCAAATAACAAGGAATTTTATATATTTAACTTGTAAAATACTTTAAAATCAAAAAGGTATATCATAAGACAACGTCGCACATAAACACAGATGGGTTTTTACCTTACGATAACCAAAACATTTTCTATAAAAAAATATAGTGATATTATAATAATATCTAAGGTACAAATACATATTAATCATAGTCGAAATTGTTACATTAATTAAATTTTAGCATAATAGGTATATAATAAAGTCTGAAGGCACTTATTGAAGAGTGGATTCCATCAATGATAAGGCATTAGGGTACCACTTATCATAGTTCATGTTTAGATAAAACACATCAAAAGCCTCATATGGATTCCCTACAAGTTAAGACCGGCCCCACACTTATTGGATAGTCCCGATTATGTCATTACCAACAACATAAATGGGCCACGAGCATATATGATCTAAAATATCGATCTAGATTAGGTGATGACCGTATCCTAATGGTAGTGAACCATATAGCCTTGAAGCATATCTCTTGATTTTAGCTATTCCTCCGTGAGAGGCTTGAGGTGATGATTACCTTTTTTATAGAAAACCATCTTGGAATGCTAACACTTTGCTTCAGGTAAAAATGTAACTCCAGCATTCATCCACATTAGTTTATTATAGGTCTAAATGAAATCGGTGACACTATATCTACTACAGCCATTTTGGGATCACCCTCAGGATTAGTAGAAGTATCCCTTACGATTCAAAATCTCCATCTTCAAGGTGTCTTCAGATCAAAATGCTTAAGTTGGATCGAAGTGGTTTTTGATATCTGATCCGGTCTCCTTAAAACAACATTTGATGATTCCAGTTAACTCAACCTTGGTTCGTTTTGAAATAATCATACAATACGTAGGAGCAGGTATCACTCCTTAACCCTTTAAGTGGATGGATCTCCATATAATTTATCTTAGAAGAATAAAATAAGATTTATATGCACGGTACAAAATCATCGAAGATACTATGCCATAAACTCACATTTTTCTCCTAGATATTTCTGGAGTTATATTTTGGTCCAGGATTGATAGTCGGCTGTTTACCTATCAAATATACAACAAGTAATAATTCAAAGATTTTCATACCCGTAGTAACCAGTCAGCCTCAAACTAAATCTTTTATTTAATAAAACTCCTTTCAAAAGTGTTTATAAAAAACATTTATATACTTATCTCACTAACATCAGTATATTCGTGAAACATTTGTGAAATATTTCCCATTTCCAAACCATATCAAAGGATCAAAACAAAATGTTATTCAAATCATAGATAAAGATAACCTCAAACAATATTCCTTCAGTATTAACTATGAAACGAATGTACATACCACCAGAATTAAGAAGGTCAATTAAAGGAATTCCAACCTCAAATTCTTTTATAAATTTCTTCCTATAAATTCTCTTAATAAATCTCTTTTCTTATCAATCTTCTTTCCTTAAATTTCAAACACATTTGCAAAACTCTTTTTAAATCACCAAGTCAAATTTACAAAACTCTTCTATAAATATCAAAAACATTTATATATCTTTCTATAAATCTCCAAAATTATTTATAAAACTTCCTTTATAAATATCCAAAATCATTTATAAAACTTTCTTATAAATATTCCTTATTTAAAACAAAACTCCTTTAATAAACTCATTTAATAAAGTCCTTTTCATAAACAAAAGATAGTTTAAAACACCATTGCTAAAATTAATTGCTAACTTGAAATCATTATTAAAAGTATAACTGATCATAAAAATTATAAAGACTGAGTTTACTTTTCAAGTTATAACATGGGCATTTATATAACAAGCTGATTTGTATAAGGGAGTCGGTCAATAACAATTAATCAAATAAGTAATATCCAAGTTAAAAAAAACTAGCAGGCATGGATTATTTTTGCTAAACGCATGTCTAAGCTAATATAATGGAAGAATGGATTTTTCATTCTACTTAAAGATGTCACATAATCTACTTGGTGGACTATGATAGAACGGTGATTTATTCTACCAAAAAAGTCAAATACAAGATAATTAGCAGAATGGTGATTTATTCCACTAAATAGATGTCGTAGGGTTTCATATGCAAATAGGTTTACATAAGGATAGACGAAAAATAAATCCCTTGGATTTAAAATATTCTATAAAAAGAAAGTTGCTTCTTGAAAATTGAAACGATCTTTAAAAATAAGGTGGTCTAAACTTCAAAATTTTTATTTAATAATTAATCAACATTTAAACTTTATTTAAAATGATTAATCCTTCAATTAATAATTAAACCATAATTTACTATCAAATAAATAATAAAATAATGATTATCCTTTGCATATATTACTAAATAATATTAAGTCTATAAATAAATATTTAAACCATATTTAATATCTAATTAATTATTAAATATTAATTTAAACCTTCGTTAGATAATAGTTTAAATCTTAATTATGTCTTTAATTAAATCTTAACGTAACTAATAATTAATTAAACAATTAAACCCTTTTATAATAAATAATTAATTAAAAATTAATCTTTAATTTAATTATATAATAATTAATCCTTAAATAATTAATCCTTAAATAATTAATTAAAAATATAACTAACCTTTTATTAATTAACTAATTAAAATTAACATACTTAATTAATACTTAAGAATTGTCTTATTAACTAATGATCAAGTACTGATTACCTTATTAAATTAATTAATTAAGTAATGATTAAATAAATAATTAATTCGTCAAATATTAGTTACTTTTTATTACTATAATTTGTTATGAAAACACTTATTAAAATACACTTAAGTGAAAAACACTTTTAATTTGCAAAAAGAGTCCGTCTTACGAACTGCATTTATAGAGACTATCGATATATGATCCGTAATTTCAAAACTAGATTTATGTTCTAGGTCACTTCCAGAAACTCTATCTTTTTATGTTAACTTACTTTCACGAATAAAGTTTTGAAAATAAAGGTAAGATTTTGAAGCTTCATTAAAACGTTTCATGAAAATAAAGTTCGAAAGTAGTTTTCGACCAATGGATTTCGAAGTCGCAACTAACCGCTAACCTTTGACTTTCTTTAACATATAACAACATATGCATGAACTCATCTTTTATGCATGCCATCACAATATACAACAAGTTAGGCCCCACCTTTCAAATGCTTCTAACTTCAATTTTCATTTTCCAAGCCAAGAATCAGCATTACGTATACACATACATAAGCATACACAACATTACTGATTTCAACCAACATCCAACATATTAACAACCAAAATAACACTATAATAAAGTTTTAAGGACTTTATTATAAGTAGTGAGATTTAACTCTCTTAAGCTACCCAAAATGACTCGAACTTCCCTAACTTTTGAACCGAGCCTAGATCGATGCTTTAACTTGGTAGAAATGTGCTTTTGGAGGCTAGGAGGGGGAAATGGATTTAGGCAAGATGGTTTAACAGTGATGTATTTAGCTCGACCATAGAAGGTAGAGGGGGTTCTCATTGTCATCGAATTTACAAAAATCAAACCCAAAAATAGGTCATCTTCCAACTAAGTTTTGGACAAGATACACATAGACTCTGGAAAAGTTAACAAAGAGAAAGTACTTTAAAATTATTTTCTCTACAATTTAAAAAAAGAATAACCCAATTTGGTTCTGTTTTGGGGGAAATATGGTCAAAAGAAGAAGGGGTATTTTCTAACTTGAAAATCTAGGTCCCAAAATGAGTGTGAAAGAAATGAATTTTTGACCCACCAACATTCGAAAATTGAAGAAATTATGTAAATGAAAATTTTAGCCAACTCAATTCTATTGAATTTTAAAAAAAAATCTTTATTTAGAGTAGTTTAGAAGAAGCTATGTCCATGAGAAGAGGAGATAAAATCTGGGAAGAAAATGAAAATGAGAGCATGGAGTAGTTATTTATAATCTTATGCACATTCCACCAATACCCTCCTATCCATGGTTACCACTCATCAAGCTTGCCTCCTCCTCTTGTCCTTGCACTATCTTCTTGTCCCCCTCCACTGTCTTTACTCCAACATCCAATTAATACCTAAAGTAAATATGTCTCTTAAGGCGTTCTTTATTTTATTTTAATTTTTTTAACATCACATCATTCTTTACATACTTAAGTGTCTATATATATATATATACAAATACACATACATAGATATATACATATATCCTAAATAATTTTTATTTGTATGTATATGTTTATACAAAAGAGTATACAACCTTCCCGGTAACTTTTAGCCGACGAAAAGTCGAAAATTCGGAAAATGAATTTTGGTCATATTTTTTATTTTTCTTCAAATTATATATTTTTGTAAACTAATTTGACAAACTATTGCACCATTATTATTTACTATTTATTATTTTAATTATAAAATCTATTATTTGAATATTTAAAATTAAGTAAATATTCCCAAATTAGAGCGGTGAAATTCATGTTCGTTAGACTCTCCTCCCTTAAAAGAATTTCAACCCTGAAATTTTATCACAACCTAATCCAAAATACAAAATAACTAGGAATACAATACATTAGTCTGTATGATGTATATAGTCCATCCTTATGCTAAAAATATGATTTGACCACTTACTCAAATAAATAGCTTTTACTTCCGAACTAGTATCGCTCATCTGACTTCCTAGTGCGGACTCTGATCAGGCTTCTTAATTAGAAATCTTAATTCTCCTTACATAGCTATATACTATATTAGAAAACTTGATTCAAAATTAAGAACCCTCACCAAGTGTTCACCCTCAAATATCAAGTGTTAAATCCCTCTTCGAAATGGTGTGAAACACCTCTACTCATATACTCGAATTTTGGATCAAGAACTATATGAAAAAGGGAAATGGTCTACGTACAACCTACATACTCTTCTAAAGATTCTTACTACCCAATTAGTTTTAGCCCTCCCAAAAATGTTCATCAAATATTTCATAAAAATTCCAACCTAGGTTTAAACATTTTTAAATGTCACACCTTATTTTTGAAACCTTTGCATAAAATCTTTTTGATTTAGTACTTGTAGAATACTCTCTTATAACCTAAGACTATATACAAAACATGTAATTTTTAAATCTTATTCCATTCATTAGATTTAGATGCAGACCCAAAATAATTTGGGTCTTAAAACTGATTCGACCAATGTAACCTCTTTACCTATTCAGTCTGGCACGTAGCTAAGAAGTATAAATGCTGGTATCCCAACTCTGTCCTAGATTCTACTTTTTCATAGACATTTTAAGGTAAAACTATTTATTAGCCTGCCTAATAACATCAAATAATTTTTAACCTCCTAGTTGTTAAAATCAAAAGACATAGCTTAATAAAAAATGTTGATTAAACCTTCTTATTAAGTTAATTTAATTTTAGAAACATCATTTATTGATCAATTCATTAATTAAAGTACCTTATTGTTTTGATATATAGGAGCCAAATACCAAGATTTTATTTCAGATGCTTTTTGAAATGATATTTATTTTTAACCCTTAGAAATATACATATAACTCGAGTAACTCCAAAATGATATCGAGGAACTGGGTACTACCAAATAGTATCATCTATCCCTTACCAAGAAGGGTAATACTCAAGGGAAGTGTTTATCATCCAAACACATATCTTTCCTCTTTTTAGTTACTTTTGAGTCACTCAAAATAGTTAATTATAAAAAATATTTCCTTTTTTCGAATCCTCCTTTTGATATAATATTATATACATATACATATATATATATCTAGATAAATAGTTTAACAAAATATTTATTACCAACTTTCTTTGGATTTGTTTAGATTGGAACTTGTTTCGATTGTATATATCAAAGAGAGTAATTTACCAAGTGCATTATCACCTCTGCCTAAGCAAATATCGATTTTCACATAGAAGATTATATAGATCATAAAAAAAATCAAGATTCATTATCCAAACCAAACCAAAGAAACACAGCTTTCCATAAAAATTTATTTTGAAAGTTTAGGTATCTTTAATTTAAATTATTACTATTTTTTTCCAAACCTCGAAAACTTTATCAAAGTTACCGGCATATAAAATCTTTGAAAATCAGTTTTCTTTCAAAATATATTTTATAATTCTGATTTATAAACCACTATATATAAAATCTTTCCTCAAATATTCATTTAAAAAAATTTGTTTCCTTTATTTTTAATAAATACCCTTTTATTAAAATCCAATTCGTTTAACCCAACATTATCAGTGAATACCTTATAGTCAAACAGTGAAATATAATTCACTAGGTATTCGTTTCTATATTCCTACAAACTTTATCTTCCTAACATACGATGGAAAATGGAAAACTAATAATAAATCAAATGATAGTCAATGCTCAAAATTGGATGAGCATGACAAAACAAACCTAAATGACGATAATAAAATATTATCAAACCCTAACAATAATCACATCATATATAACTATACTTTATTTTTGAAAATTACTTCTTTATATATAAAATATATTCCTAGGTAAAATTATTTCATATAATAGATTTAAAACAACACTATGTTGATTTTCCTAGTTTAAATGTGTGGAAACCCCTATCGACACCATGGTGCCTCACATCTCAATTAGAATTCATAAACCACTCAAACGATAAATCAACACAATATAAAATAATTTTATAGCACTAATAAATACGCACTCAATATATACACTCAAACTCAGTTTAGGGTCTCACTTACCCTATCCCAAATGATTCAACCCCACTAAAGCTAAGGTATTCGCTCAACTTAAGCTCTGATACTACGTTGTAACGATATGCCTTTTTTACTTCTAAAGACAACACATGTTATATCCTCGGCATTTGTGTTTTGATCTTTGTCAGAAAGACAGGTCATTAGGGGTGAAAGAAAGAAAACGGAAGAATAGAATCTCACAGAACGTGACGAGTAATATATAATATGGACTAGTGTTTACAAAAAGAAATCATCTTTATTATACACAATATCAGAGTGCACTAACTAATTATTAGTCTGGACAGTTATAACAGCCTATCCTTACAATTGTTAATAAATACAAATGAGAACAAAACAAAACAGAACAACAGAAGAACATAAGATATGTGAATATGTCTTGGAGGATCCAACTCTTCTCCTGAAAGCTCCAAAGTGTCCAGTTAAATCTGAAAAAAATGCTCCGGCTGATCCGAGCACTATAAGAAAAATAATGCCTAGATCGGTTTGGTTAAACCAACGTGAGAAACTCAAATCATAAGAAATTTTGTATAACACCCGTAATTTTTAATAACATTATTCAAGATATTTAATTGGACAAACTAAATAGAATAATGTAAATGTTAAGTGATAAGGGGATTGAGATTTGAATAAATAAAATTTAGGCTGTGCTTAGTGAATTAAATGGGATTAAGAATGATTTCTATGTTAATTAATTTACATAAGGGTATAATTGGGAATAGCCTCACATAATCCTTACCCTTATATATATTCTCGTTCCATTAACATTTCATTTTTCCCATTCCATTAAAATTTCATTTTTCCCATTCAAGTTTAAAAACAAAACACAAACATAGAAAGGAGCCGGCCATTTCTAGGAAGAAAAGAGAAGAGAAATCAAAGTAAAGCTATAGATTAGAGCTAGGGAAATAAATCTCAGTCTCAATCCAATCTCCATATAAGGTAAATAATTATTTATATTAACCCTATTTTGTTTTATGATCATATATGTTCAGAATTAAGATTACATTTGTTCTTATGATGATTTGGATGATGATATACTCAGATCATAATATGTTAGATTTAAACAAGATTGTTTAAATATGATTTTTCATGGTTTTAAGGATAAAATCGATTATAATTGATTTTGAATGCCATGGAGAAAAAATTACGTTATTAAAAACATGATTTTGGAGTTGGGTTTTTATTTGATAATTTTCCAAGCTATGAAAGATTGTTAAGAATTTTCAAAGGAAAATATAGTTAATTGGGTTTAGAAGTTTATTTCAAAAATTATTTGAGTCTGAAATTTTGATATATTAGATAAAGGAGAATTTCTATAAGTTTTGGGAATTTTTCCTAAATGATTTTCTATGGAAATTAAATTATTTCAAAAGAAAGACTTATTTGCATTATTGGTTTTGCTAAATAGAAGGGCTTATTTGTTAAATTAATCTTGATTTAGATCTAGAATTAAGCGGCAGTTATTTTTGTAAAGAACTTGAAAAGTTGAGGCAACCAATCACATGCTTACACGTGGGTAGATTATTTAGAAAGTGTTTGCTTTAATTGGTGTTAAATCAGGTTTATCCAAAAAAGTGGGTTTCACCTCTATTTAGAAGCACCTTTCGACTCTGATGCCTCCGCTCCATCTCAGTTGAAACCAACCCAGGCCGAAACCAATACACAAAGTATCACTTAGATGGTATGTAGTGGATTGGAGTAAGGCGGAAGGCATGGTGTCGAAAGCATTGCTTCCGATGGGGTTGATACCTTTGTTTGTTTTAAAACGTTAAGCTCATGCCTTCGTTTCATTAAAGATTTCGAAGGAGATGAAACATATGTTTCGAAAGGGGTTTTCTAATAGCTTTTGAAGGGGTTTCCATATCATGTTTTAAAGTATAAGCTTTTCGAATGGGTTTCTTTAATTATAAAAATGATGCTTTCATAATTAGTGGTTCTTACTAGGTCGAAACTCGGCCGCTGTTTTTTTCCTTTAGAGTGTATTGAAGTCATCGGAGCTTTCGAAGGGTAACCTTTTCTTTTAACCTATATTAAGCCACTTTCTAAATGCTTTCAAAAAGGTTCCAAGGGTTTCGAAGGCAATAGCTTCGAAAGGGGGTTTCGATGCTAACCTTTAATGTTTTACCTAAATGATTTGAAGCTTTCGGAAGGGATGGTACTGACGCCATCAAGTTTTCCCTAATACTTTTATACAAAAAAGTAAGGTTTTGAAAGAGATACTTTCATTCATATTCACTTTGATCCAAATGATATTTTTAAACATAAACCAAATGGTTTCAAAAGAGGGAGATTCAATAGTTTCAGAAGGGATACTTCCAAAGGTTTCAAAAGGGGTACTTTCAATTGTTTGGAAGCTATGTTTATAAGAGTTAATAAGCATTACTTTATTATGTTCGAAAGGTTTCAAAAGAGAGGTTTTAAAGTATTTTGAATGGGAGGGGCCTAATGTTTTGAAAAGAGATTTATATGCTTTAGAAGGAGGTTATCTAGTGAGGTCGAAAGCTATGTTTTGAAGGTTTCGAAAGCCTTGGTATTTCAAAAAAAATAATCCATTCTCATTTTTAAGAAAAAAACCCATGGCTAAGGAAAGGATTTTTGAAATGGTTTTAAGAAGAAGCTTTCCTTGATAAAATATTAGGTTAAAGGGATTAACCATGTTTCATATGAAAATAATTTCAAAGATATTAAACCCACAGGAGTGGTATTATTATGTTATTATGTTTGCTTCTTCAAATATATATATTCATATTGTAATAAACCCATAATGGTAATTTGGAGAAGGGTAGAATAATCAGTTAGGTTGACCCAACAGTGAATATAAGTTAAATTAATTGAAGATATTGGCAGGGGCCAATAGCTTCTCAGTAAGCCCATGAAAACTGTGTATATGAAAAGATATTAGCAGAAGCTAATAGATTCATAGTTAGCCCATGAAAACTAGGTACAAATGAAGATGTTAGAAAGACAGGTTCATAGCTAGCCCATGAAAACTAAGGTTTAATATTGGTAAATGCCAATAGGTTTGTAGTTAGCCCATGAAAACTATATCCGGATAAAGATATTGACAGATGTCAATAGGTTCCTAGTCAACCCATGTAATCTAGGATATGAAAAAGGATATTGGAGTTACCAATAGGTTCAGGGAGCCCATGAAACAGTAAAGATATTTGCAAGGGCCAACAGGTTCTTAGTTATCCTATGAAAACTATATAACTGGACAGAGAGTCCTTAAACATTTAATCGGTTATTAGTCAGCCCATGAAAACTAATAGGTTAATAGAAACCTTAGAAACTATAACTGAGACAGATAGTTAAAATGAATGAGATGGATAATCCAGGATTGATTTACTTCTTTTCATATCGTCATACTATTTTGAGATGGTTTAACCATTATGGACATGGGAGCACTGTATATGGTTTTATAAAGGTTTTACAACACTAGTGAGGGGAAACCCATTCCACTGAGCAGCGTGGTCTCACAAGATATCCAAATGATTTGAGATGGTAGATTATATTCATATGAGGCTTTATGTCCAACTCGAAGTATATGTTTTCCTCTTAACTCTTGGGTACTTAATTGATTTTGAGTAGTTTGAGAGTTGAGGTTTTTAGGTACCTCTTTAGATGAATAAAGCTTCCGAAGATGTGTAGGAGACATGATAGCTATCTAGAGTTCTCTTTTATTTTGATACCGCTTTGTTACTATTGTGAAGGCAAAGTTGTTTAATTGCCTATGTATATACTCTAATCATCCATGGAAACATCTTCATATGTCGCTCTTGGCGTATGTTATAATAAATATGTTTTCTCTAAATGTGGTTAACGATTATGGGATTATATAATGAATTTTAAATATTTTGAAATGGAATGTGGATCTTGTTTGATGTTTTAAATTTTTTCCATATTCATGTGTTTTTGTGTATCAATATATCTAACATTGTCGTATTTGGTCACCGAGGATTAATAACTATCGATGACTGCAGCATCTTAACCATTAGTTTTGGGCTCCAAATAGGAGGATGTTACATTATATTTATTTGACTTGTAAAATCCTTTAAAATCAAAAGTATCTCATAAGACCACACAGCACATAAGCAATGACATGTATTAACCTTACGATAACCAAAGCAATTGTTATAGAAAATCCAATGATATTGTAATAATGTCTAAGGTGCAAATACATATTAATCATAGCTAAAATTATTACATTAATTAAATTCCGGCATAATAGGTATATAATCAAGTCCAAATGCACTTATTAGAGAATGGATTCCATCAATGCCATGGCACTGAGGTACTACTTATTATCATAGTGAATCTTTAGATAAAACACAATAAGAGCCTCACATGGCCTCCGTACGAGTCAAGACTGGCCCTACCCTTTACTGGATAGCACCATATATATCATCATCTTGGTTGGTGTCAACAACCTAAATGGGCCCGAGCATGCATGATTTATAATATTGATCTAGACTGGGTGATGTCCATACCCTAATGGTAGCGAACCACATAACCTAGCATATCCTTTGATTTTAGCCATTCCGAAGTGTGAGGCTCGAAGTTACATCTACCTTTTTAGTGCAAACCATCTTGGAATGCTAACACTGCCCTCTAGGTAGAAATGCAATGCCAGCATTCATTCATATAAGCTCATTCTGGAAGTTCGTTCTGGAAGTTCGTTCTGGGTCGGAACGAAATCAAAGGCACTGCCTCTACTACTTTCATTTTGGATTCACCCTCAGAATTAGTAGCAAGCAGCCCTTGCAATTAAAAAGCTTGATCTTCAATCATCTTCAAGATGTCTTCAGTTCGAAATGCTTAAGTTGAATTGAAGTGGTTTTCGATATCCGATCACGGTCTCTTCAAAGCAACATTCGATGATTCCGGTAAACCCAATTCCCGTTCTTTTGAAAATAATCAGACAATACACAAGAGTAGGAATCACCCCTTAACCCTTTAAATGTATGGATCTCCCTATCATTTATCCTAGGAGAACAAAAGTAAATTTATACGCATAGTACAACATCATCAAAAATGATTGTGTCAAATAACTCATGTGTTTCTCTTAGAAATTTCCGTCGTTATATTTTCGTCCAAAATTGATAGTCGGTTATTTAACTATCAAATAAAAAACAAGAAATAACTCATAGATATAATTATCCGTAGGAAGGAATAAGCCTTAAAATAAATCTTTGATTTATTAAAACTCTTTTCAAAAGTGTTTATCAAAAACATTCATGTACTTATCTCACTGACATAACTAATTTCACAAAACATTTGTCAAAAATTTCTCATTTCCAAATCATATCAAATGATCAAAACAAAATGTTATTTAAATTATAGATAGAGATAACCTCAAATGATATTCCTTCGGTGTTAATGAATACCCAAACCACCAGAATTAAGAAGGCCAGTTAAAGGAAATCCAATCTCAGATTCTTTTATAAATTTCCTCCTATAAATCCTCTTAATAAATCTCTTTTTTTATGAATCTCCATTAGTTAAATTCCAAACCTTTTTACATAAGTCATTGTAAACCACCAAATTAAATTTACAAAACTCTTTTATAAGTACCAAAAACATTTATATATGTCTTTATAAATCTCCAAAATTATTTTACAAAACTTCCCTTATAAATATCCAAAATCATTTATAAAACTTTCTTATAAATATTCCATATTTAAAACAAAACTCCTTTAATAAATTCATTCAATAAAGTCCTTTTGATAAACAAAAAGATTATTTAAAACATCTTTTTCTAAAATCCTTAGATAACTTGAAACCATTATTAAAAGTATGATTGATCTGAAAAATTAGAAAGAAGCTTACTGTCCAAAACGATTCTCATTTAACCAAGTTTACTTTTCAAGTTATAGCATGGGTATTTACATAACAAGAGGATATATATAAGGGAATCAGTCAGTAACAATCAACGATATAAGTAATATCCAAGTTACTAAAATAGCAGACAAGAATTTATTCTGCTAAACACATGTCCAAGTTAATATAATGGAAGAATGGGGTTTTCATTCTACTTAATAGATGTCAATATAATCTACTTGGTGAACTATTATAGAACGGTGATTTATGCTATCAAATAGATGTCGAATACAAGTTAATTAGCAGAAAGGTGATTTATTATGCTAAACAGATGTCAATGGGTTTCATATCCAATTAGGTTTACTTAAGGATAGACGATAAAAAATCCCTTGAAATTAAAATATTTTATTAAAAGAAAGTTGCTTCTTGAAAACAAAACCAAACTTTAAAAATAAGGTGTCTAAACTTCTAAAACATTATTTAATAATTAATCAACATTTAAATTTTATTTAAAATGATTAATCCTTCAATTAATAATTAAACCATAACTAACTATGAAATAAATAATAAAATAATTATCCTTTACATAAATAATTAAATAATATTAATTCTTTAAATAAATATTTAAGCCATAATTAATCACTCGTTAATTATTAAATAATAATAATTAAAACCTTCGTCATATAATAGTTTAAATCTTGATTATATCTTTAGTTAAATCTTAACTTAACTAGTAATTAATTAAATATCCTTTTAAAATAAATAAATAATTATAAATTAGTCTCTAATAAATAAATAAATAATAATTAATCCTTTAATAATTAATTAAGTATATAATTAACCTTTTATTAATTAACTAATTAAAAGTAACTTACTAAATTAATACTTAAGTACTAATTACCTTATAGGTAATGGTTAAGTACCATTACCTTATTAAATTAATTAATTATATAATCATTAAATAATTAATTAATTAATTAATAATTACTTTTTATTACTATAGTTTTTTTGAAAACACTTTTTAAAGATATACTTAAGTAAAAACATTTTTAATTTGCAAAAAGAATTCGTCTTACGAAATGCATTTATAGAGACTATCATTATATGACCCGTAATTTCATAACTTGATTTATGTTCTAAATCACTTTCAAAAACACTACCTTTTTATGTTAACTTACTTTTATAACTTAGAATGAATTTTTGTAAACAAAGGTAAGGTTTTGAAGCTTCATTCAAACATTTCAAGAAAGTAAAGTTAGAAAGCTAGTCTTCGGCCAAAGGATTTCGAAGTTGCAACTAACCACTAATTACTAACTTTCCTTGAACATATAACAACATATGCATGCACTCAACTTTTATACATGTCATCACAACATACAACAAGTTATGTCCTAACTTTCAAATGCTACTAACTTCTGTTTTCATTTTCCAAGCTGAGAATGAATATTACATAAATACATACATAAGCCATACACATCATTTTTTATTTCAACCAACATCCAACATATTAACAGCTAAGATAACACTATAATAAAGTTTTAAAAACTTTATTAAAAGTAGCAAGCTTTAACTCACTGTAAGCTATCCAAAATGACTTAAACTTCCCTAACTTTTGAACCAAGCCTAAAACTATGCTTTAACTTGGAGGAAATGAGCTTTTGGAGGCTAGGAATAGGAAATGGATTCGGCCAAGACGGTTTAAGAGTTCTATCATGATGTGTTCAGCTCGGCCATTGAAGGTAGAGGGGATTCAGATTGTCATCGAATTCACAAAAATCAAACCCGAAAATGGGTCATCTTCCAACTAATTTTTGGACAAGATATTCATGGAATTTGAAATGGTTTTCAAAGGAAAAGTGCTTGAAAATTATTTTTTTCCACAATTTTAAATAAAGAGTCACCCAAAATTTGGATCTATTTTGAGGGAGATATGGTCAAAAGAAGAAGATGTATTTTTGGGTAGAATAATCTAAGTCCGAAAATAAGTCTAAATGAAATGAATTTTTAACCCGTTAACAGTTGAAAATTGAAGAAATGGTGTAAATAAAAATTGTAGCCAACTACATTCTCTTGAATTTGAAAAAATTCTTTCTTTGGAGTATTTTAGAGAGAGTTATGGCTTTGAGAAGAGGAGCTAAATTTTGGGAAGAAAATGAAAATGAGAGCATCGAGTTGCAATTTATAACCTTATATAAAGTGGCTAATTCCACTAATATCCTCCTATCCGCGGTCGCCACGCCATCAAGATTTCCCCTTCCCCTTGTCCTTGTGCCACCTTCTTGTCCCCCCCTACTCTCTTTGCTCTAACATCCAATAAGTGCCTAAAGTACTTATATCTCTTAAGGTGCTTTTATTTTATTTTAACATAACATCTTACTTTACATATTAAGTGTGTGTATATATACATATATACTAATACACACACACACACACACACACACAGATATATATATATATCCTAATTAATTTGTAGTTGTATGTGTATGTTTATACAAAAGAGTTTACAACCTTCAGACAACTTTTGGCCAACAAAAAGTCAAAATTTCGGAAAACTAATTCCGGTGCATTTTCGATTTTTCTTCAAACTATATATTTTGTAAACTAATTTGAAAAACCATTTCACGATCATTTTTTACTATTTAAATAAATTTTATTTTAATTATAAACTCAATTATTTGAATAACTAAAAGTAATTAAATATTTTCAAATTAAAGCGGTGAAATTCCAGGTTGTTACAAGTAAACCATGCCTTCTTACACACCATTCTTTCCTTGATTTATGCCTCCTTTCAAGCATTGAATTAAGGGTCAATGTTCCCTTAATTCCCTCTTATGTTTAATTAAACTTTTGTTAATAAAGAGAGGTGTTTAATTGGTTGTTAATTTGTTTATATGTTACTATACAAGTTTCAAAATGTTTATACGACATTTGTTGAATAAAAGTTGATTTTTAACAAAACTTTTTTTGGTCATATTTTCAGGATATCTCTACAAAGTATATATATTTGTAAACGAAATTAAAAAAAATCCCACCATTAGTTATTAATTGTAAAGAGGTTAATAAGGTTTTAAAATCATATTTATTCACATTAATCAAAGGTACAAATATTTAAATAATTCAGATATGTAAATACGAAGTGTTTGTGTCACGACCCGGTTTTTCGACTTCCGAAAGTCGACATGAATACGTCCAATGTATTAATGCCACACAAACGAATGTTGGAAAACCAAACCGTTAGGGTTAAAGAAGAAGAAGATAGAAGGAGGAATAGAAACAATAAACAGAATCTCACATTTCGCAGCGGAACAAATATAATAGATAAATGAATAATCTTTAAAACAAAAGCACTATATCAGTTTATACATCACATCATCAGAGTTTACAACGACACCATTCACCACTAGGCATTTACGACATCCAATCCATATTATAACTGAAATTGCAGCAATCCCAATGCAGCGGACACTATATAGTATAAGTGATATGTCTCGCCATCCAGCTTCAACTCCTGATTTCCACAGCAACTTCTTGACTTCGCTCTCGAATAACAGATGACCTTACTCTAGGCTGCCCGTACGGAAAATTATGGGCACCTAGTGTTTAGAAAGGGAACAATAAGCTCCAGGTCAGTCATGGGACTGGTGTGAGATCTTAAAAACAATTATTTTTCACAAAGAAAATAAAAGAAATCTTCTATGCTTTTGGAAAATGAAACTACCATAAGGCTCCCGGCACACAGAAAATGCAATCGCACACATGAGGGAGATTTCTCCTTATGATAGTCAAACATGCTTGATACGCAAAATCTCTTTTAATATTATTATTAGTGCATAGTGGAAAATATTTGGAAGCATAATGTTAATCTTAGCCAGCATACGTGCCATTATAGTATGTCTACTATAGCTACATATTAGATGGCAGGTTCTACAACTAAAACCATACAAGGCGCGTATTGGTGATTTGATTTCCAACAAATAGTTAGGCTAAGGAACTTCCTAGGCCACATGGGTATGCCTCTGGAGGGATGCCCCAAGAACCTAACCGGATCTCTGCCAATGCAAGGCCGGGTTACCTCTGTAACTAGGTTACTACTACACAAGTATGCCATCCTCCGGTCGTTTGCGACCTTTATCCGAAGATCCTCAACCACAAAGAAAAAAACCACAAAGTATAGTAAATTTGCAGCAACAACATAGGTAAAATATATGGGCTCCATACCATGATACTACCGTTTTCCAAAAGGAAATGAAATACCCTCGGGGGCGCTAACCCCAAATAACCTTGCTGCATCCTTCTTGTTTTGACCATTCCGGGTTGTGAGGTCCGACGAAGTCTCGTCCACAAAGCTACGCTTTTCACAAAATCCATGCTTCGATCAACAAATGATCAGCAACACTTCATATGCCACATTACCAATTTGGGAATGTATCACTAGTAACCATCAACTACATAACCTCTGAGCTCGTACGTCTCAGAGAATGGTGTTAAGCTAAGAGAATAAATTCTCCGCCACCAACAGAAATGTATTTGATAGAAACCACTTTTTCGTCTCAAAAAGTATCGTCAAACACACATCCATACAAGTCCGTTCTGGGATCGAACGGAACCGAAGGCACTTCAAAGAATCCCTTGTAATCCGGATATTCGCTAATCACGTCCGGAATCCCCATCATAAAGGGTGATAAAATCTCTACACCGGAGCAACCTGGTGCAGAGACATTCGACAGGTAATCCTTTCGCTTTCGAAAATACCCGGTCTTCAACACAATCTTCAAATGCAATCCCATTTCATCGTATCATTATTCGGAATGGGTTTTATGACACAAGGTTCTCTCCCGGCTAATCCGAATAATGAGCGTTATTTTTAAAAAATAATATTCATTCAGATTTCAAATAAATCACAACAAATTTCCATTTTTATCTTTAAACAAAAGATCCATTACAATTACAAAGATTCGATGTGGTTTTCGAATATCCATTTGGAATCCGACCCCCAGTCGCATTGAAATTCAATTGCCGATTAAAGGCCAATATTGATAGTCGGTTATTTAACTATCAATCAATAATTCACAACAATCACCAACTTTCAAATAATTTCCCCAATTATTTATTTTCAACATATCTTCGTAAGATATATTTTCATATTTTAACCTTTTGAAAACAAATTTTAAATCAATTTCCACATTTTAATCCTTTGAAGACAAATTTCAATTCATTTTCCTTACGTGAAAAATATTTCCAAACATTTATTCATTTCCACTGAAAATTTGCCGAGTTCAAATACTTTAAAATAATTTAAATTACTAATCCAAAAACATATATTTGGAAACATAAAAACTATTTTGGAACACTCTATTTAAAATATTAGTTATGAAATTTTAAATCAACATCTTATATAAAAACTTCAAGACAAACTAGTTTTAAAATAAAATTAGTAGAGAGTATAAATGTTTAAATATCCATTTTCTAAAACAAATATCAATTTAACCTTTAAATAATCACTTCTATAATAATTTGAAATATATCTTTACTTTAAAGATTCTCAAAATAACCTAAGTAATTAATTTCTCCAAAATATTCTTTCCTTAAAACCATCTTTACAACTTCAATTTATATTTATAAACTATATTGAAAACATACTCGGCTTTCCAGGGAAAGTACACCTTCCATTCTAAAATGGTTCATTCAAATCAATTTATAAATTTTTCTGGATTTATTTTAAATTTACGTTTCAAATCTGTAAAATCCTTACCACGCTTTTTTTTAAAAAAAAAACATTATTTATATTTTTGAAACAAATTTCCCTTTCTTTTATAGAATTCCCATTTTGGATTTAATTTTTTTTTAAATCCACTGATTTACGATTTTCAAATCGATTCCCAAGTATTCACTTTCAACACCAAATCAATTTTCAAATTGATTTCCAATTTATTTCAATCACCAAATCCAATTCCAAATTTATTTCTAAATTTATTTCATCAACAAATAAATTTTCATATCAATTTCCCAAAGGTTTGTTTTTAACACCAAATTAATTTCAAATCGATTTCACAATTTATTTCCAAAACACCAAATCAAATTTCCAAATCGATTCCTAAAATGTATTTTAACTCCGAATTAAATCCAAAATTTATTTCTAAAATTTATTTTAACTCCAAATTTAATCCAAGATTTAATTTCTAAATTTATTTCCTTTTAAAATAAATTCCTTTATCCCTTCCAAACTATTTAAAATCCGAATTTTAAATTAATTCTTCAACTATTAAACAATATTACTCAAAACCCATTTATTAAAATCTTTTCCCATATTTTGGAATTTATTCAATAAGTTTTAAAAGAATAAAACTTTATCTATTTAAATTTCTTCTTTTAAATCCACCCTATTCTTTTAAATGAATTTATTATCAATTTTCTACTTGAATTTCAATCCAATTTTATTTACTTCTGGTATCCTTCGATACCAAAAATATATTCGGCTAAACTATAGCCTTCAACGTTTTCAGTTACAAATATAATCACACACAGATTATAAATAAACAACACACAATATTGAAACAAATTCAAATATTTAAGGAATTCAATTGGATCCCTCCAACCTGTTTCCCTGCATCCACAAACGTTAGCACACCAATTAAATACCGATTCCACTTCGAGGTCGAATATCGCGGTATATGGGATCAATATATAATATCATCCGCTATTATGCGGCGCATAGGGTCTCATCCGCTATATAAGGCGGAAAATCAATCACTCCAAATACATATATAATACCAATTCCACTTCCAGGTGGAATATCGTGGTATATGGGTTTAATGTAATATCATCCGCTATTATGCGGCGCAAAGGGTCTAAACTAATATAACTAATAATCAATTAATCATCCAAGCACACAATCAACAATTTTAAATTTAACTATTTAAAATTTAAATCGGAAAAATCTGACTGAGTGAGAAGATCTCACCTTAACAATGCATGCAATCCATTTTCCATTCCAGACTGTTTTCACCATAATTTTGACCTTGTATAAACAATTTTATACGGTTGATTAGTATTCAAAATAATCAAATAACCAATTTTCGTTTGGTAATTTTAATTATCCAACGATTTTACTAGTTTAATTTTAAACCAAAAATTCCCTTTTTAGTATCTTAAGATAATTAAATAGATTAATTTTAAACCAATACTTTTAATTTCTAAACAAATCCCTTTTAACAAATTTATTTAACGAAAAGTTAAATTTAAAAACTAAATTTCCTTTTTAAATAATCTTGGGTAACTAAAATAAATTGAATAAGTTTATTAATTAAATTTATCTTCATAATGTAAAAAATTTAAAATTAAACAGGTAGTTTTAAAAATATGAATAGGTTTACTTATTTCATTTTGAAACTCTATTTATAGACTTTGAAAATCTTAAATTTTCCTATTACGTCTTACTGTAATTTAAATTCTTATCCATCTATACTTTTTCTGTAGTAAATACTTCCTTTACTGTAAAAGGAATAAAAAGAATCTCTAATCCCTATGTATATATTTTCTTTCTTGTCTATACGTATATATACATATATACATATGCTATTAAATCGAACTTTAATTCAATTAAGACATATTATACCTCACAGCAACGATTTCTACGGCCATGACCACCGCATCCATCATCCGACCCACGTGCAATCATCGCGACCCTGCTGATTGTCGCTAGCCACCGCGACTTCGAAATAACCTGCAACATTGCCAGCGTCACGCTAGAGCTCCACTCCATCAACGAGAAGACGAAACTCGATTTCCTTCACTCATGAAATCACGTTGCACAAAGTCATGATGGCCCTCTAGAAATCACATTGCCCTCCCCCGCCTCGACGTGAAACCCTAACTGCTTTGTTCTCGTCTCCTGTTCTAATTGAACGAAGGAAGAAGCTGTCCTAGATTCAAATTCGAAAGAAGAAAGAACGGCCCTTATTCTATTTGTGATTTCGATAACTGCTATTATATTTTTTTTAATGAGAAATGTACGATTTCCTCTGGTTTGACCTGAATAAGAGAGAGCAGCCATTTAATTTATTTTTTTTCGATTTTGAAAGGGAGAAAAACGAAGGCTAATTGCATGTTAATTATCTTGACCGGTAGATCTTTATTTCTAACGCGTTTCTTAAGAGATGACACGTGCTTCAAACTCTGATACGTGTCGGCAGGCTTGATTTGGAAATTAAATTATTTATATTTAAATTTAAATCCAAATTTAAATCGTCTCGATTTACACATTCTAAAATTCTGAATCCCTATCGAGGTATGCCGCTAGGCGTTTATAATGTTATATGCCTATTCCAAACGCAAGAAGGTTCCGAGTTCAAATTCGATGATACGGAGAAGATAGCTTTTCGGATCCAGTTATTAAATTAGATTTCGATAAAAAATTCAACGCGTTTTCTTATCGTACGGCCTAACGATCACTTAGAATGCTACAAAAATTGAAAATCGATAATAATACAATTTACAGAACCAATGGAACTAGTTTCGTCGAATTCCGAGACTATGCCTCGGAAGGCTATTTTTAAATATCGCTTTAAACGATATAATTTCAAAACTGAACAAACCATTTTCAAATTTAATTCCGAAGCTTCCATTATCTTCAGTATTATCAAAATAGAGATTTTTCAAGCCTTTAAAATATTTTAAATCGGCTTATAACTGAAGATTCAAATTTTTATCCAACCTCAATAAATTAAATTCAATAATTTAATTGCTAGATTCATTCTGATACTTGAAATTCAAACTAAAAATAACTTCCAATATTTAAAAATTAATTAAATATTTCAATTTTGAATTTCCAAAATTCTGGGTCGTCACATTCTTCCCCCTTAAAAGAATTTCGTCCTGAAATTACTAGTTAAGAAGAATGGACCTTAACTCATTAACTATTTTCCCAAAACCAAACAGTTTCAACTTTCCAAAACAAATCTTTTTATTAAAGACTTATTATCATTTCAACTAATTTTCCAAATCTTAACCATAAGTTCCAAATAATTTAATTGTTTTCTCAACAATTCAAATTCCAATTTAAATTTTCAAAATTTTCTCAAAATTTTGCTAACTCCCTAAATTTCCGAAAAATTTCACCAGTGTCTTCATTGTGCGGCTAGCTCGGTACGACTACAAAATGCCACATCGGGCTTCCAGATTCAAAAAGAAAAAAAAAGCCAAGTGGCTAGACAAGAAAATTATCAGATTTCATACTGAAATTTAAATACATACCTTTTTGAGCAATTCAAATTTATCTTCGAAATCAAATTCCAGTTTATCTTTTTCCTGTAACACACTTATACATTCTACTAGCCATAATATCCAATTACAACATTCAAATATCATTTTGCATATTTCATTGCAAAAGTTTGAACACTTACTTCTTATACCATTTTCATTCAATTTTCAATCTCATTTGAATTCAATTTACAATTTCAATTTTATTTGGATTCAATTTACCTTCTGAATATTGAATTTTATCAATTGTCTTTTATTCACAACTGATTCATATCACTATTTTAAATTAGTTCCATTTACTAATTCATTACAAATTTCAATTCATTTTATCTCAACCCATTTTTTATTTCAACCTTTATTATCTTTAGTTCACTTTGAACTAATTTTACAACTTCATTTTATTTCACACAATTCAAATTGGTTTTCAATATTCAATTTCAATTTCAGTTTTATTCTTCTGTTCATTCCCAAATTTATTTGCTTTTCATACTCAATTTAATTTAACTCAATTCTTTAAGTCAAATTCATTCTATCAAAATTCAAATCATACAAGTAATCAACTCATAAACACTTTTAATAAATCTTCCAGAGTTTTAAATGATTTTTCAACATTTCAAAATCACCTTTGAAATCAATTATTTCCAAATCAAACTTTTTTAATTTTAACCTTTCTTTAAGTTAAATTTCTTATTCTAACAACTTCAAATTTATAAGTTGTCAAACTCAATTATATTATATAAATATTTTATATAGGATTCCAGAGTCTTTACAACATTTCAAAGCCATTTTTGAAATCAATCCAAATTATCTTTTGAATTCACAAAACCAAACCCAGTTTTTCGAACAATTTTTTATTTAAAATAATTCAACGGCAATTCCTCTCCTGGAAACTCGAAAATGAACACCGATGATGTCGCGATCATCATCGGAATTATTTTCCAGCGACCGAAAAGAGTTTAGTGCTTTCATCCCTTTAAAAACATTTTTCCAAAATCTTTGAAAATCATTTCCAAAATCTTTGAAAATCATTGAGTGAGAAGATCTCACCTTTAATAATGCATGCAATCCATTTTCCATTCCAGACTGTTTTCTCCACAATTTTGACCTTGTATAAACAATTTTATACAGTTGATTAGTATTCGAAATAATCGAGCAACCAATTTTCGTTTGGTAATTTTAATTATCCAATGATTTTATTAATTTAATTTTAAACCAAAATTCCCTTTTTAGTATCTTAAGACAAATAAATAGATAAATTTTTAACCAAAATTCCCTTTTTAGCAAATACTTCCCTTACTGTAAAAAGAATAAAAAGAATCTCTAGTCCCTTTGTATATATTTTCTTTCTTGTCTATACGTATTTATATATATGTATACATACATATGCTATTAAATTAAACTTTAATTCAATTAAGACATATTATACCTCACAACAACGATTTCTACGGCCGTGACTACCGCATCCATCATCCGACCCGCGTTTGCTTATCGTAAGGCCAAACGATCACTCCGAATACTACGAAAATTGAAATCCAATAATAATACAATATTACGGATTCAATGGAATTTGTTTCATCGAATTCTGAGACTGTGCCCTGGAAGGCTATTTTTAAATATCGCTTTAAACGATATAATTTCAAAACTGAACAAACCATTTCCAAATTCAATTCTGAAGCTTCCATTATCTTCAGTATTATCAAAATAGATTTTTCAAGCCTTTGAAATATCTTAAATCAGCTTATAACTAAAGATTGAAATTTTTATCCAACCTCAATAAATTAAATTCAATAATTTAATTGCCAAATTCATTCTGATACTTGAAATTCAAATTAAAAATAACTTCCAATAATTAAAAATCAATTAAATATTTCAATTTCGAATGTCCAAAATTCTTGGTCGTCACAGTTTGAAATTCCGGGTTGTTGCAGGACTATACCTCTTACTAATGTAGATTACATTTAGCACATGCACGGCCACATAGTTGTTAGTCAGTTAGGAGCAAGGCTATATAACCATTTTCATGGAGGGCTTTATAATAAATAAGATAGTCCTAGGAGCTGAGTCCTTAATAGTCTATGTAGTTAAGTCCATGATATTCCGAGGAAGGGAATCGTCAATATGTGATGAGATAAAATGCAGCTAAATAGTTGTAATGTGTTATTAGGCACTATAAGAGTTCCCTAGTATGCACGGTGATAGAGACATGATATTGCATTGACGATGGATCCTCATAAGGTGTTAGGTTAAGGATACTAGTAGGGAAAGTATCCTGGTCCAAAGGGGGACTGCGGCACTTATATACACACAGACATACGTTTGTGGTTAGTGTCTACCTTGAGTAGATGGCACATGTAACAACCCACATTTTGGAAGTTTAAATCGATAATAATCCACACATGTCCAACTCAAAAGGTCCGAAACACAGATAATCAATGGGGTTATCAAGAAAAATAAGAAAAGAAGAAAATAAATATAGAATCTCACGACGAAATGACAAAACATAATAATCAAATAGGCAGTTCATGAATTTGTTTATACTATTCATTTTTAATAATTTTACAACATATATCAGAATTACAGAACTAAATAAAACAATGCAGTAGAACAATATGATGCAGAGAATAATACTAGGAGTATAGTATATCAAATCTTCTTCTTTGTTCTCTAGAATATAATCTTCAATGCTATGAAAACTCAGGGCTTACCCGTATGTAATGAAAAGACAAAATACTCGAGTCAGGACTAAAATATTCTTATGTGAGTCAAATAATTATCATATATAACAGGAGTGTAATAGCATTAGATATGTTTATGGAGTTTTACATCTCATATCCAGTGCATAACGTGCGTGCAATAACTCAAGAAATGTTACATGATTTTCCTTCTCTTAAGGATCGGTCAAAATATCTACATATAGTAATTTACTCTATATATAATGTTTAATTGGTAAAATAAATATTTTTCTTAGCATTAAGGCTTTACATTAATCCCGCTTGATGCATTTTTAAGCATTGTCATATGGTTTGCATATAACGCCTAGTTGCACATTGGGGGATAGGGATGTGCCATGATACGATAACACTAAACCAAACTCAAAGTGGTCTCGCATAAGGATAAAAATATGACAAGGCATGTGAGACAATGCCCAAGGTAGGATACTACTAGTTCAGGCTGTAGGGCTGGTAGTAATACATCATAGCCACGACCGCCCGTTATGACCATCCATTCCATATCGAGTCAAATGGAGGTCATACCGAATCAAGGTGCACCAATCGAAACCAACATAAAAAGTAATAATACGGACCAAGTCCAAGAAAAAAATCGAAGAACAGATGTCCGCTAGAGGTAGCTAGCTCACTTGACCCTATCATGCAATCCTGTTTTAGTCATTTCAAATTGGCATAAGTGTCGGGTTCTATCCATCATCTTTCACTTTCTTCAAATCCAGCAAACATACACCAAATCTAACCACTTCATTCTAGAGTCTCCTCCGCATACACAGTTGTTAAAGTGGTTCCAGTATTGACAGAGAGTATGCCAATAAGAGGCCCTGGTCTCTTCAAAAAACTAAACTTCATTTTACATGCCGGTTGGTATTTTTACACTTCAAAAACGATTCATACTTGATATCAAAATATCATATTCACTTCAAAATATCATTTCATTTCAAAACATCACATTTACTTAAAATATGTTAGTTTCATTGGAAAATATAATTTCATTCAAATTTTCATCCCGAATTTCAATTTAGGTTATAACTTCATTTTAACCAGATTCGCATCTCAATCAACGATTTAGATATTAACATTCCAACATTGTACAGATTGAAATTTTGAAAATAGTTTGAATAATTTTAAAAGTTTAAATAGTTTAAACATTTTACAAATTTAAAAGAGTTTGATATAAAATGATTTGTGTATTGAAAATGGTTTATATAGTAAAATTGTTTGGAAAGTCAAACTAATTTGAATATTTAAAAAGATTGATTTTAAACAGTTTATATTAAAATAATTTTTTTTGAAAATAATTTCGAATCAAACTATCATTTTCCATTACAAAAGATTTGGACCCAAGTCCAAATTCCAATCAAACCAATTCAATTTCAATTATTATAGTTTAAATCATTTTCGATCTCAATTCAATTCCAATCGAATCAATTTCGATTTCAATTTCATTCGAACCATTTCAGTTTACATAAAGTCTGAGTTAAATTTCAGAATATCGATTTAAATCACTTAATTCAAATTAAACTTCAACATTCGAAATTTAGATTAAAATAATTCGTTTTCGAGCTCAAATTTTAAAATATCCATTTATATCATGTACTTAAACAAATTCGAATTTCAAAAGTTCAAATCTTTAAACACTTTTACTTTTCTTAGTCTCGATTTTTACCTTACATTTTAAATAAATTATTGAACAATTCATTTTTACCAATTCAAATTCAACATTTCATGACTCAAACTCGAAATTAATTCAATCTTTATAAATTCGATTTTGTTTTATTTTTATTTCTTAAAAAAATCATTTAAATAAATTCAAATTCAAGAATTTAAAACCATTTAATTTAACCAATCCAGTGTCTGTATATAATTTTCTATCCTATGACTAAGTGATCAGTTATTTCAAATTTATGTTCAAGAATGGATATATATTATTTCAATCCAAATCAAAATGTCATGGGTTTATTTCATTTCAACCTATTTCTTAATTTATTCCAAATATTTCAATTTACAGTTTTATATACTGTCAATAATATGCAAGGTGATAACAGGATATATATAAGATAGATAAACATCCAATCATTGAAAATATCAATCAATTGACATCCATGGCAATCGACATCCAAATCAGCCAATAAATCACAACAATTAACTAGTTATTAATAATTAGGAATTTTTTACTAGTAGTTTAATTTCAATTTCAAATTTAACTCTCGAATACAAATTGCTAACCGTTAAATATATGTCAATATAATTACCAAACAACAGTGAATAAAATAAATCACTTCATGATTCTAAATTCAACTAACATCAGAATATTTTAGCATCTCGATAGTGGTTTAAAACACTCACCTTTTTTGGAACACATCAATATAAAAATAATACTATCTCAACAATTATTATATAGCATTATCGCATCAATTATATTTCAAACACATCAATTATTACTAACTTATAAACAATGTACAATGTATAAAAAATATAACAAATCAACTATCCACGATATAGCCACCATCCATTTTCCGTTACCTCTTCTGCTCCAACCTGCAACTTCAAAGCTGTATAGATGTATACATAATACAAAAAAGGTTTCAACTAAGTTTGGACCACGCATAACCCTATACACTATAGCCATAGGATTGATAGTTATTACATTGGATAAGTCTACCTCTGTACCGTTTTGGGGATCAAGCCCATGCTGTTCTATTTTATGCTCTTCTCCTACATCCAAATAGTCATTATCATGTAACAGTCATAACATCCATGCAACCATCGCAACCAATGAAACTAATGTAACCAATGCATTTAATGCAAGAAGGAAATATCATCATAAATACAGGTTAACAACAATAATAACACACTTACCCATAAAACATTATAAACATTTAGCAGTACACAATGTCAACCCCAAACATCAAATAAGCTATACTCACACTCACACTCATATATACCAATGTTGTACTAGACCACTGCATTTTTAACACAAAAACCAAGTCATCAAATATGTATTAACCCCTATTTTAGTAGCATAAGCACTAGCATAATGAAACTGTAGTTAACTACAAACAATGTTGTAATAATGGAAAACTATCTCACATACGTCCAAATATGATCTCATCGCCATAAAACAACATATGTGTTTAATAAAAACAACTAATAATCATAAATTACATACGTTTAAAAAATCATTCCTACGACCATCGATTTCTCTCAAGTATAAAAAATCATTTTATTACTTTTTATTACATTTATCCCAAATTAGTTATAATTCTTCCAAAATGATATGATACTTCAAAATACTTTATTGTAATATAATTTAATTAAATAAAAATAATAGATTTTCCAAATTGGCTTAAAAATATATTTTCTGTCATATTATGAATTTCTCCAAAAATTCATAAATAGTAATCTTATTAACTTTATTCCATTAGTCACATTTTATTTCATTAAAAAACTATTATATTTAAACATCGTCCAAAATCTATAAATATACTTGTTTATTATTTATTTATCTCATTTTCCCCCTTATTCACAATTTTACATATTTTATTTTGATAAATTACATTTATATCTTAGATCCATAGTTAATTTCTATTAAAAATACAATAATTCAATAATTAAAAGGCAACGCATGTCCGAAGTGTTCATAGTATTCAAACAATCACCAATACGTCATAACACATATCAATAATTATAATTTTCATCACTGGATATGCGTTTAATATTTTAAATCTTGATTAACTAAAATAAATAAACCATACCAACATGCTTTTACAAACATCTCTAAAATTTAGCAAACCACAAACCAAATCGACTACAATTCCGATGCGAGTCTAATTGAAGAAACCGTACATAAATTGTAGTTTGTTTGCAAAAGTTACGAACGTTGAAAGTTTCAGGGTTTAATTTGGGAATATAAAAATTTCAAGGACTAAATCAAATTTTACCCTCCTAGTCAACTTCAAAAAAAAAACCGTTAAAACTTTGGTATTTGGTTTTGATGACAATAACCATATAAATGTTGATATTAACAATTTATTTAATTATGTGAAGTTTTTAAACAAAAAAAATATGTAACAAAGTAACTCGAAGAGCTACTGAGCAAGTATATCAAAATATACTAGAGTTTGCTTCAACCAAGCTATTAACAGAGACTAATCAATGATCACTAGAGCATCAGCAAGTTTAAAGATTATCAAAAGTGATATAAGTATAGTCGTGCCATAAAAAGCTATGTTAAAGACCCCAAAGCAATGTAATTTTAAAATCACCAAATTTCAACATCATCTTTTTATAGATGAAAGTTGATCTGTCGACAGACAATCAGTTATTTCAAATGTCTATTGGGAACTCGTGTATCTTTTGGCATGTGTCCTTTGACCAGTGGTCATGTCTCTTTGAGTCTATAAATAAGCCAAAAAGCCAACAAATTTCAACATATATTCTCTCTTGTTTCTTACTCTCTTTCACTCTTAAAAATCTCTTATACCCTCTTAAGGGAATTTACTTAATATCATTAGCAAATCCATCGATTTTCTTTCATATTCTTCAAGGATATGCAAACCACACAAAATTGAAGAATTGCACTTCAATGTATATCAATCTCTCACTTATTTATACTTCCTACTCCTTAAAGAAAATCCACTTAACATTGCTATTGGAGATCTATATGAAAATTGTACTACAACTGCAAGAATCGGTATTTATGATACATTTTCCTGCATTCGAGTTACTTTTTGTAAGGAGAAAACTATGTATCTTATAGCCTAAAGAAACTGTAACAACCGCATCCTAGTGTGGCCAAATTTTTGCTAAATCAATAACCCAAGTCCACAAAAGTGTGGATTGTTGGTCTGGTGCCCTGCAAATAAACAAATAAATGCATATCGAAGCAATATTGATGTAACTTAAAGATAAATTAAAGTATAACAAATCATATGGTAACTGATCAAGATTGACACTTCCAATATCTAGTGTTCTTTTCAGTGCCAAGCATGCTTAAGAAAACCCGTCCTTCTACTGTTCCCGCCTTGCATCAGTATCTGCACCTCCAAAGCTATCATATGGGTTGTAATGAGGTGAGAGTTAAAACAATATTCTAGTGACTGATGAATTATACACTTTACACATAACACTAGTTAATTAATGTCATTATCTTCCACCACATGTTATGTCTTTTAATTTTATGTGGTCGTTTCGACTCCACGTATGCATACGATATGCCCTATCTACACAAAGTAGACAATATATAAGTATCGCAGTCCCCCTTTAGACCAAGGTACTATCCTTACTAATATCTGTAACCAGGCACCATGCCAGGATCCATCATCAATGCAATATCCCGTCTGAATGGAACTACATCTAGTATTATGACCATCTGTACAACTATGCATTGGGGAGGGGAGCCCGAAATGTCGACTCATCAGCGTGTCTCGTCATCTTCGTTCATGTCAACGTATCAACAGTATTTTATGCATCATCATGCATCTCGAAGTGCCTAATGATGGTGTCATCATAGCATAGTCATATTCTTTCTCGCCTTGGGGATTTGCTACTTGTCTGCTTCCTATTGTGGACATAGCTCGACCGACTATAGAGGACTCAACTCCTCGAACTATCGCATTCGTTTTTGAAAGAACTCTTTTATGAGTTAACTAACCTTGCTCTAACAAACAAGTAGCAAACAATTATGCAGTATATTACCTGATGTGACCTACCCTTGAAGGAGGCGTAGTCCTTTAGGTGTGACCTTGTCCTTTCTGTTGATCGTGCAGGACCGGTGTCACACTCTACCTATGTACAGCTCCTACACCTGATTTGGTACCAACACATACTGACATAGCATCGAGCTGCTTTAGATTACCTAACGCAATCAAGGCAATACCTTCCCTTTAATTTATTGAAGCAGACTATGCTGAGGGAATTCCTTCATCTATACGCAAGCGTATGTACTTTACGGGTCCTACAGTTGGATATGTCCTACATCAATATGATGTAAAAACAATAGCTAGTGGCCTCTTGCAGTGGGCGGACTTCTATTATGTAACACTACTGACCTCGCATTCTAACCCATTCTAACGACTATGTCATTCTTGTCCGTTTAACCTGTTTACATACTTATATAATTCACATATGCAATAAATGCGTAATTAAGGCTAAGTGTGTGTATACATGTTTATATACCTTCATTCATTCTTATTCAATTGTTGCGCCTCTATTATTCACTATTGATAATATTTCTTTGGTTTTCTATGCATTTACATCTTATATAATTTATATATGATTTTTCCATATGAACTTCGATCAGAATTTATGTATCTAATTTATCAAAAAATCGCCACGAACACAATGGTGTAGGTTTTATAGTCAAATCTTGACGTTTCTAAATTTTTTACTTTTGGATGTTAATTATTTATAAATATATTTTATTTTTAATTAATCATTGTAAAATTACAAGATGTTATGTTCTCCCACCTTTTAAGAATTTCCTCTCAGAAATTTCTCAAGAATTGAACAATGTGACATAATGTACAACCATTCTAAACTAACAAATTAATTACTGTATAAACAATTAACTACCAATCATGTACAAGTGCATGGTGTGTCCCAATACATATAATATGTATGTTGCATGATTCTAATCGACGTCTACTATACGAATTAATTCCTTTAAAGAAGTTTTGAAAATATCGTCTAAATAACCAAAATATACTGGCGGTTCTATATGTATGCAAATTTTGAAAATCAATAACTTTGCTTAACACCAAAATTTTCCATAATTCAGCATATAGAAATATAGTTCAACAAAATTTTCATCCAATTCCTACCTTTCAAAATTCTAACACACCTTTGCTAACATCCAAATTTTGGAAAAATTCATTTTCTAAATCTATATTCTTATGTTGAAAAAGTGTCTAAATGAAAATTTCCATATTTCCATCCTTCTCTTATGTACCATTTTTCCACTATACCTTGGAACCTCCCTTTGGCACCCAATTCTCCTCCAACTTTTCCAAGTATAGTTCACATAAGTAAGTTTTATTTTAGATCTTTAAATTTTAAAACATAATTATTTTGAAACTAGTTTAGTTCGCTTATAAAGAAGGTGTAAAGAAAGTGATTCCATAGTAAAATGGCTTTTCTCTTTGTCTCTAACCGTATTTTATTTTTCTATCACTTCTGCTGCGTAGTAAAATCCATACTAGCTATCTGTCAACTATTTCCCCATGTTAAGTATGTGGCATAAATTAGAAAATTCCTTCCTTTTTGCTCAAAAATCCTTTTATATATCTTTTTGAAATATCAGTAAAAAATTTAAACTTTAAAAATCTTCATCGGAAAAGTTTTTAAAAACTTTCACAAAGGTATTTTATTTTCCAAAATCAAGAATTTTGAACAAAAATTTTCAAAAGTATACATACTTTTTTCTATCAAAACAAATTATGCAACACCACGTGAAATCGTGCTTTACTCAATAGCTTAACGTCTGTAGTGGACTCTATCTAATTATACAGAAAATTTCAACTTTTCAAAAACTTTTCTTTCATCTATAATAACAAGCAATACATAAGTTTATTTATAAATTTTAGCTTTTAAGTTACTCGGACATGGACCCATGGCTTCATAACATACTTTCTCTATCCTTCGCTCATCAAAATTTATCTTCCTAAAACTTTAAGGCTTTTGGATTTAACTTTAGTTTTCTTTTACTAGCTAATTAATAAATTCTCTAATTTATTTTATAAACTTCCAGCCTTTCAGCTATTTATTTTGCATTAGTTTAGTGTCTAAATGAAATTTCCTTATTTACATGCTTTTCCAACTAATATCATGGTCAACCCAGAAAAACAATTTCCAAAACGATCATTTCTCATGATATCGTACACCTTTTACAGAAACAACTAATGTATGCTACCCAAACCTCAAAGAAACTATTATTGGAAGATGCCCTTCAACATCAACTGACAAACGATGTTATGGCCATATCACTGTTTACCGGTAATTAAATGGACCTTTCTAACATGTCATCATTCTCTAACCCGTATATTTTAACTTTGCTTTGCGGTCTCTAATGAATAAGGTCTACCCATTGCTTTCATTACCATATCCAATTATGGAATAATTGTGCATCCACACACTGTAGTGGGTTAGAAATACAAATTATGCACATTTAGAACAACTCATTGGCAAATCGGCTTAGCGGAATAATTTTTCTGCTTTCTATCTCGTCTTCCATAACTTTGAGTCTATCAGTGTCCTCTATGTGCGTTTTCATCTCATTACCCTCTATTACCATCTTCTTTTAATCCAAATCTCGGTATTTACTTTCTACATCCCTGATCCTTCATATGAGAATATTGTAGGACTTGTAGAAATGTATTTTAATGTCATTTATCATTCTTTTGCGCATTCTTCTTACGGATTGATCCATGTCAAACAAAACATTCCTAGGTTCTCACCAATATTCCTTACACTGTACGGGGAATCCTTATTGCTACTCTATGAGTAGTCAACACTCTCTTGTTCGAAATCTTATCTTTTGCCCCGTCCTACATAGTTAGTCATTCTTATCTACTCCATATTTAAAATTTCGATTTGTTCTGCGTTTATTTTTCAAAAATTAAAACTTAAAATTTTTGTAGTATTTAATCCTAAAATTTTACTTTTAAAAGTACAATCTCAGAAACTTTTTATTAATTTCAAAAATAACTTGGCGTCTTCACTTTTAAAACTACAACTTAATTAAAAAAAATCTTTTTCTTTTTCTTCAAATCAACTTTTCCTTTTTTTAAAATAACTTTTTCAACTTCTACTTCTTAAAAATTGGAATTTTGACTCAAACCATATAATAAGTTTTTCTTTTAAAAACTCAATTATTATACCAAACTATTTCTTTCGAAAATACGCTTCATAGTATTTCTAAACATTGTTTATAATTTTTAAACAATGAAAACTCAAGTGGATAAGAACAACTCCCGCTATATCAATTTATTATCACTCATAATATCTCCACTTCTAATCTTTGGTGGAGTCTCTAATATCACGTGGGCGGGATTTTTAAAAGATACTTGCAATAAATGTGCATAACAACGGAAAATGTCCATTTTTCTTTGTTTTGCCTTTAATTTCCTATGTTGCTTCTAATTAGACTACTATCATTATTTTTAATATAATCTCCAACATTATATCTGATTACTAACATTATTTTATATAACTTTTTAATATTGTTTACTATTCAACCTTCCTTTACCTAAACTACTGTAACGACCCTGGATTTCGGCCCCGGTTATTTTAATAAATGTTTAATCTAATTAAATATAAAATGTGAATTGATCATATTTAAATGAATATGATTTTTGAAATTTTGCCATCTATTTATATAAACTGTATTTTAAAAGGAGATTGATTTGGAAATTGAAATGAGTATTTCAATAATATTACAATAAAAATCTATCTTATATAATTACTTAAAATATTTTACATTGTTTATATTTAGTATAAAATAATATATATAGACAATAATGTTTGAAATTCTAAAATAAGTTTCTTAACAATATTATAAATAAAAATTATATCATATAATTAAATTAAAATGCTATACATTGTTACATTTGTTAAATGAATACATATGCTTAATAATGTTTAAAATTTAAAATCTAATTCTAGCAATACAAAATATAAGGGTAGACTATGAGTTAAATTTATGTATATGATTTAAATAAATACAAATGAATCATAAAAATGAGAATAAATTTAAATCTAATTTATGAATCTAATTCAAATATTAATGGCTAAAATAGAAAATAGAAATTATAAAATATAGATAGATGATAATGTTCAATATAAAATATTAATATTTATGTAAGTCAAAAATATCAATATAAATGAATGAGTAAACTCATGGATATAAGTTTATTATTTATAGCTAAAATACAAATGGAAATAAATTCAAAAACAAGTATAAATAAGCAAATCATATATATTGTACATGATTGAAATATTGTTAGCTGAAGAAACATAACATTTAAATTGCTTCCGTCTCAGCCAACCTTTGTCATTTCGATTATGTATAAAATAAAATAAGCATAAAGTGTATAGAATAGGATGAAAACAAAGCCAAACTATGAAACAAACATTTTTATACAATACACAAGCATTTTCATTCATAAGCCAACATTTACCTGCAAAAATGAAAATAAAATAAAATGCATATCTCTATACAAATATGTATACTACAGTTCAAACTTGATTCATAGGTATGAACAAATTATAAGCTAGAAAGTAGAATAATAACAAAACAAAAGTCTTTATCCAAGGCTTCATACATAAGCCAAGTTTATACCTGCAAGATAGTACATATCTTCATACAACTATACACAGCCGAAATACAATAATAATTATGCAAGCATATTATGAAGCAATGCATTAATTATCATCAACTCAACCACTCTTTTGTTCTAAACAAATACTACAAATCCTTGTCATTTGCAGTAAATAAGCCTGCCCATATCAGACAAATAACAACTACACCAGTAGACACCTTCCTTCACACATATATCATCTTCTATATATCTATTTACATCTGTTCTTTTAGTTCGTTCAAAATATAATGAGAAACTTGGTTACCTGAGAAAAATTAAGAGAAAAAAAAGAGAAGAAGCCAAACTCAAATATATTCAAACAGCAAAAACAGATTCAAGTATGTAGTTTCAACCTTTTGTTTCAAGCAACTAGATTCACAGGTTGTTCAGGTGAGTAAACAAATTAATTCATAATTTAAGTTGAATTAAATATGTGTGAACCATCTGTGATTAATATGGTGCTTTGCTTGGATGTTTATTATAGTTTAACTCTGTATATATATACATATATATGCCTGGATTGTGTGTTTCTTCCTCTCTGTTTGGTTACAGGTTGCAAACTGATCAGAGAATTTCAAAAAAAAAATTACTTTATCTGAACATTTTGGATTTCGAGTTCGAACAAACTTGTTTGTTTCCACTTGAGTTAAGGTTTTAATATAGTTTTTGCAATATGTATGGATATATACAGTATATAAAAAAAATTTAAATTATTCTTACAGGGGAAACTCTAACATATGGAAATTTTGAATATGATGAATCAATGATTCAAGTTTATATTGTGAATCGTTGTTCGAAAACATGATTTTTAAAACAAAAATTGAGATTTTACACGGATTATATCAACAGCAGTTGTAGTTCATCAGAAATTTTTTCTTCTACAAATTCCCAGCGACCGGGAAATCGCTTTAAGCTGAATCTTTGCATGAAGTAAGCTTAGTAATCAATCATATCAGGAAAAATGCTAGGAAAAATTCCGAATGCGTGAATCTCTGGGATGACGTAAAAATAGGGTTTTGGGTTCATGGGTTTTAGGTTCTGTAGATTTTCAATTTCGTCACCGTTGCATGATCGAGTGCCTCGCGTTTCGGGGAGGTGGAAGAGGAAGGTATGGATGAGGGACGGGCGGAGTTGCGTCGCTACTGGTGGTTGCTTTTGGGCGGACGTGGCGAATTGTTATCGAGTGTTCGAACGTGGGTTCGAGTTACAGGTTGTTTTTTTTTGAATTCATGGATTTCGTGATGATTGGTGTTGCGATCTCGTATTTGGGGGCGAATTGTGATTTGTGGGTGGCGACGTGGGTGGCCGGAGGTGTGGCGAACCACCGTGCACGTGCACGGTGGTGTTTAGGGACGAGCTGTCGTGTCTGTGTCGTGGTGAGATTTTTGCTTCGTGTCGCACTCGGGAATTGCATGTGTGCTTCGAGTTATCAGATGTGTGTATGTTAATTACTGCTGTTGCGTTTAATACTAGTTTTAAAAAAAATATGAAGAAGGTAAGATATAGGAAGGAGAAGAAGATAGAGAGTGAGAGAAGGAAAACGCACGGGAGAGTCACGAGGAAAAACTCGAGTTTCCTCGAGTAAAAATTGATGCGGTCTCGGTACCTTCCCCAAATGGCCGTTGTACCCTTGTTTAACTTAGTTAATTAAGTAATTGCTAGTTAGTTAAGTTAGTATTTTAATTAAAGGTTGATAGGTAAGAAAAGATATATAAGTAATAATATGAAATTAGGGTGTTAAGTAATTTGTATTTGAAATCTTAAATTGATAACCTTAATTTATTTATTTTTCTAATTAGAATAAATTATATGATAAGCAATCTAAATCTTAATAACATTAGTTAATTACTTGAGGTTAATTAATGGAAATTTAGTAAAATGATTAATAGGAATAATACTTTAATTAAATTGATAATAATTGATTTATTTAAGTAATTTGTAACAATTGAATAATTAATTCATTTTAATAGGTAAGTTATTAACTAACTAACTGAGTAATTAAGTATCAGTAAATGAATAAAAGTTTAGTAATTAATAAATTAAAATTTTGAATAATTAATAAATTGATTAATTGAGTTACTTAATCAGCAATTAATTTAGTAGGATAAAATAATTTATTATTAAGTAATCAATTAAGTAAAGTAATCCAAACTGTTTGGAATGCATTGATAATTCGATATGATTGACTTTGATATCTGTTGATGATATTTGTGTGATATGTTGTGATGTATTATGGATATCTGTGATAACTGTGTACGATTTATCTGTTATATCTGTTATGTTAATTCCTAATATTGAATTGAACTGTTAAGTTAAATAGACAACTTGGCCCTTAAAATGGCGTTTGGATCCGATGAGACCGGGATCGGAAGAATCAATTTTGATTCTTCGAAAACCACATCAATCCAATTTAAATGTTAGGTCGTGAATTCTGAAATGGAGATCAAGATGGTGTTTCTAGAATGTAAGGGTTATCGTCGTTAACTCTGAGGGTGATTCCAAAATGAGTGTAACGAGATAATGCCTTCGGTTTCGTTCGAACCCGGAACGAACTTGTATGGATTGAATGCTTTCAACACATCGTCAGGCGGACGATGAGCATTCTAAGTGATATATTCTTTAAAGGTAATCGTAGCCTCAAGCCTCATCAACCGGGAATGGCTAAAATAGGGGATGTGCAGCAAGGTTAGGTGGGTCATGCGCAAGCAGGACAAGATATTTCCCCTGTCTAGATGTCCTTTTTTATATTTCGGCTTAGTGGGCGGTTGCTAGCTACAACCGCGGGGTTTATCTTGTTCGAGACTGTACAGTAAGGAATGGTTCCGGCCTTGTGTTGCAGGGGATGAAGGGAGTAATCCTCGGTACGGTGATCTAGGCCCCGTACTGTGACGGGCGGTACCCCAGTAGCCCTGCCATTGTTGGAAATCCATTTTTCCCTACGAGACTCTACGGTTTTGATTTGTATTACCCACTTTTGTGGATAGTAGCTGGAATTTAATGAATGTAACAATTTCGGCTATTTTCTATTTACTTAAAAACCCTAGACACTATTATAATATCACTGGATTTCCTATGAAATGTTTTGGTTAGCGTAAGGTAAAAACTTACCCGTATTTATTTGTGGGGAGTCTTACGTGATACCTTTATTTTCAAATGTTTTCAAAGTTAAACAACTTTAACCCGTTTACTCATACTAGACCCATGTCTGACCCGGAGTTTATTTTTGTTTTTCATAAACTCTCGGGTACCCAAATTTTTACGGGTAGCCAAGGGATTCAGGTTAGATTTGACGAATTCTGGAGGAGCAATGGAGCAGGAGGCTTCAGCGTTGTAGATATATATAGTTCCGCTGTGTTGGTATCTCTGAGTCATATTGTTTGAGTGGTATTGTATTGAGTTGTATTAACTAGACATGTGTTTATAACTGTCTAGTATGTGATGTATGATCTGTATAACTCTGATATATGTAAAAATTTAAAGTAGTTATGTGATATATTATATTTTGTTCCATTCCGTTGTGAGATTCTGATGTTGTTGTTCTTTCTTCTCTATCTTTTCTATTTTCTCATCCCTTTTTTTCTTAATGATGATGCGTCTTTCTGGTAGTAGAAGGGCGGGTCGTCACAACTACCGTTATTCCAATTGCTTATATTTATATAGTTCTATTCTCAGTTTATTGTCTTCTTAGTTGAACTATTACAGTGTGTTTGCCTACTACTTTATTTTTGAGTTCTAATCTTCTTTCCTATTCCTTTTACTCCTTTAAAACCAGTACTACTTTCTATTGTCTGCCCTAATAATAATTTCTCAACTTAAAAATTTTCTATCTTTTTCGAGAAACTATCGAGCTATAAACGCTCTATATATATTTCAAACGAATAGCTTTTGTAAAATCATTTATGGAAAAATTTCAATTTAACTTATATATATATATATAAACAAAATTTTTATTAAACAAATATATTTCCAAAAACCAATATTTACATATTTATTATTATCATTTTTTCCAAACATATCATTTATATATTTTCTCAACTTTTAAAACTATTTTTATTAGGTCGGACTCAAAGTGGATTTATATTTGTCCCTTCTTTTGAACTTTCCTTCTTTCAAATATTATATCCAGCTATCTTCTTGGAGTGATTGCTTCGACCTTCCTTTATGAACTCAATTTCTTCTGGATATCCACAACATATGCATTCTTACTTTTCCTTTATTTAGACCTTTTGTACATCATCAATCGGCACCACACGTGGATCTACAATCATTGGGCTATCAAGGGACAAACTAGGGAGTCACGTACTATACAACTTCATAAACCTTTCACTTGTTGCACTCATGCTCTTTTTAAGTCAACGATTTTCCATAAAACATATTTCCCATTGGGTAATTGGGGAAGGTGTATATCTTCAACATTTTCCATTATTCTGACCCATAATCGATTTATCCATCTATAAATGTATGGTCGCAACTACTCTATAGTTGGAATTTGTAGGATTTCGCATGTAAATATGTTCACTGATTGTTTCCTAAATATTTCAAGATCGGCTGACATGGCTATGATGCCAAATGCAACAACCCCTACCCCAATGGATCGAAAACACAAGTCCACTAAAGTGCAGATCATTGGTTTAATATTCTACAAATAAATGTATACCATAGCACTATCGATATAGCTCACAGCGGAATAGTAAAGTATACTAAATCATATAGTTACTTACCATGATTGACACTTCCAATATCTAGTGTTCTTGTCAGTGTCGAGCATGCTTAAAACCCGTCCTTCCACTATTCCTACCTTACACTAGTACCTACGTCTCTAAAGCTATGTTGTGGGTTGTAATGAGAAGAAGGTCAGAACAACATTCTGGTGATCGTGAATTATATAATTTGAACATAACACTAGTTTATACTGATTATCTTCCATTACATGTTATGTCTTCTGATTTTACTTACTCGTCTTGAGTCCATGTACGCATACAATATTCTCTATCTACGTAAAGTAGACTTTAACTACATACATGTGTATTTATATATGTTTGAAAATGGGTTCTTTTATTAATGACGTGAATAACCAATAGGTGACTTGCATCCTTAAAAAATCTTACTACAATAGTAAGAAAAAAGAGAACGATGTCACCTATAAAGTACAGAGTGTCATACATCATCAATAAAAAAAGAAAAATACATCACACTCAGCATAAAAATAGGAAGCCCGTCCCCGCAGCCTACCATAACATAACTCCGCATACTATACTACCAGAAAAACCCAAAATAAATAAACCATAGAAATCAAAAATCTTCCATTCCACCATTATCCACTGTCATTTAACTCTACTCCCCACTGTCACATCATTTCCACGTCTTTCTTTGAGAAATTTCCTATTCATTTACGTTTGAAGAGCTGAAGGTGAACATCAATTTCAAGAGGCTTGAACTATTGAGTAAAAGAGCTTGCTTTCTTTTCAAACCTCCGTCTATTCTGCCCCATTTAGATGTAATGTATCATAGTTGACGTAGTAGTAGAGGCAATGTCCTGAAGCACGCTTGGTTGAGGGAAATAGTCTGTTACAACTTCGGTTTGTCATAATAGTGGAACATCCGAGCATAGTGGAAGTTCCAGCTTTGTCGAGATCATATTCCAAAGATAAGTACCATAGCAACAATTTGTAAATAAATGTTCATGAAATTCTGGTTGAGCAACACACTATACCATGTACAATCACACGGAATTCCTTAATTCATAAGTCTTTTGGTCATTGGAACTCACTGTAAACAAGCTTTATATGCCGTAAAAACAATTTTCTTGAAGTTGTCTTATGCCATACTAACTTCGAATAATTTACGATGTCACTGTTTTGTATGATTGTGTCCCATACTTATGCAAATCTAAATTGTATGTTTTCCATAATTTCCTAGTAATCATCAGTATGATCAGTTGCTAGTTTAACTTGGATAATAGCATTAGATACCTCCCTTGTCTTTGATAATAATTTTGGATATAACCCTTCATTCTGAATTATTCTACTTACTATGCGTTGTTTACTACTACTAAGATGTATCCTGCTCCATCCTAGCATATCAACCTGGGACTTGTGGTTGATCCACTGGTTTAACCATAATGATGTTATTTCTCCATTAGCCGCCACTCTGTTCGTTAGTTTGCAAGCAATATCCTATTACGTAGGATAAATTTCATAGTGCCAGAATATTTATCATTAACACCCATTGTCCAAAAATTAGTACTGAAACAGTACTTTGATTTCATCCACCTGGACCATAAACAATCTTTTATAAGCAAGCTCCACACCTATTTAATTCAGGCAGTAGTATTAAGATCTAAAAATTTAAGCAAACCCACTTCCACATCCACTTTCGCTCTACACAAAATATCCCGCGATATTTTGTGAAGCTTGCTATGCCAGAAAAAATCTGCACACATTTTATCCACTTTATTCAATATTGATATTGGTAGATGATAAATTAAAAGTCAGCATATAACTATTGGTGTGATTATACTATGTATAAGTTTTGTGTAACACCCCTAATTTTTGATAGCATTATTCAGAAGATTTAACAGATAAATTAAATAGAATAATGTAAAATGCTAAGTGATAAAAGGATTGAGAATTGAATAAATATTAAGTGGCCATGCTTATTAGAATAATTAAATTGGCTTAAGAGTGGGTTATAAGCTAATTAAATTACATAAGGGTATTGTTACCCCAACTTTTGGTCAAGGACGAGATACCACCAAAATTGGCTAAAAAATATGGATATCAGGATTGGAGATCGATTGGAAGCAAAATTATGATCGATACCGTCAAAATTGGACCAAGCTCCAATCAAGGTGGGATCGGCAGGAAATGATAAACAATGTTTGGAAAAGCTACACTTCAAATGTCAGGTCAATCGGAGTTCGAGGGCTAAGGATATGGATGGGTCAATGCAGGAAAGGAACGATTTCGTAAAGATACCCTCGTATCGATACGGTTCGTATCAATCAACGATGAATTGGTTATCTACTTCGGATCGATACGGTTCATGTCGACTGGCGTGAGTCGCTTCGGATCGATGATTGTTGCTCGTATTGATACGGTTCGTATCGATACGAAAGAGGAAGCGGCTAGATTGATGTGAATATGGATAACACACATGGATTTGGACTGATTGTAGTTCGTATCGATCAGGGATGGACTCAGCAGTTCAATTAGGATTGATGGTTTCGTATCGACCGATACGAGCATGGATAAGGGAAACGCACTTGGAACTTTGCTTTGGATCAGTTATAGTGCGTACTGATCATTTTCGTGATCGAAACGAAATGCTACGCTTGGGATCGATACGAACAAGGAAGCAGCCGATGGGTACAAAGAAGCAAAGCTCGGATCAATAACGAACGATAGATATGGAGTAGATAGATACGAAGGAATGCATTTCCCATGGCGACATTAGATCGATACAAAAAAGGGTCAATCGATAGTTACGAAGAGGCACATGCCGATGGATGCGAAGCATGGATACGAGGTAGTGGTGTTGGTCAAGCAATGAAGCACTCAACATGGATGTAAGCGTGGAACTCGGATCGAAGCGAAGGCCATGGCTATGGATATGGGGATAGGATGGATACTAAGTGGATTGAGGCAAGTTGATCCATAAGAACGATTCAGGCTTCATGCAAACACTAACTTGGATCGATCATAACTCTCAGTTACAAGTCCAAATGCGATGAAATTTTCACATGACCTTCCTTATGCACTCAAGAACATCCATGATCGATCTTAGCTTGATTGGACTACTTTTGGATCGATATGAATTGTACATGGATCGATCCAAAATCACCATGGATCGATCTGGCGGGCCCACCTACAAACGAGAAGAGGTATTCTAGGTTTTGAGGTGGATATTTTCGGATCTACACCTGTAAATAGCAGTCCTATAGCAAGTAAAAAAGGGACTTCTTCTTCTTTTTTAGGCTAGACTCTGTCATTTTGTTTACTGATTTCAAAGGCTTATAACTGTAATTATAATATAAATGGAATAAAAGGATTGATTCAAAGTGGATGTAGGACAGAGATAGCTAAACGACTTTAAATCTTGTGTTCTTTCTTGCTTTCTTACACTTTAATTTTGCTATTTCTTCGTTTTTATTCTCTACTTTATCTAGATCGAAGATCTATGCTTGAATATTGTGGATCTGCATGCTAACACTGGTGCTTTCACGACTTTTGGGATTTTTGACCATTTTTGCTGCAAACACTTTGGTGCTTTCACTGAGAACAATTAGAGCCCGCTACATCAGATTTGTAGTTCAGATTTGGAAATCTAAAGGATCAGATCTAAAAGAAGCCATGGTTAAGTAATCAGCTAGAAAGATGTTACCAAAAAGGAGCCATCGAGATGGATTAGCTGAGATTATCAGGCGAACTATGCGCGGAGGTTTAGCAAACAGAGGATTAAGTAAACAGGAGTCCGTTTACCCGTGACATCAGAATGGCTCGGAATCCACCAGAGTCCAAGCTACCTACTCTGGAGGTATATAATGACAAGGCTGATCTTTTCGATCACTTGATGAGGTACACAAGACACATTGAAGTGCTGGGGGCATCGAAGGAAGTTATGGCCCAGTGTTTCCTCCTGTAATTGATGGATATAAACGCTATGTGGTTCCGGCAGTTGGAAGATGGTTCTATCATGACATGGATGGAATTGGTGGATAGGTTTTTGAAGCAGTTTCGTGTTCATATCAAAAGGCCAAAGAATGTAATGACACTAACATCAGTGAAGCAAAGGACAGGAGAATTGCTAATGGCTTTCTTGACTCGGTTCAATGCAACAGTTGCTTTGGTGGATCGACTAGATCCATTGATGGTTTTGATGGCGGCAGTGTCAGGAGTCAGGGATAACTCGGATTTCAAGTTATCGTTGATACGAGATCCACCAATGGATCTTGGGGAGTTCTTTCACGAGGCCGAAAGATTTCTTTGACAGGAAGATGCATGTTCGGATATGAAGTTAAAGGAAGTAAATGCGGTTGAGGATGGAGAACCATCTGACGAAAACTCAAGCAAGGATAAGGAAAAAGGAAAGAGAAAGTTGGATTTCAACTTTGGCAGGGCAAGAAAATGCTAGGGAGAACCAAAATTCTCCACTTACACGGGACTAAATGATAGATTGGAGTGGATATACATGGAAACCCAAGATCGCCTTCCCTACCGAAGGCCGACAAGGAGAGAACCCTGGGAACATGAGAGGGCATCAGGAGGCACTGTCTTTTTCATGACCTGGACGGGCATGGTACCAACTGCTGTAGACATCTAAAGGATATAATCGAGGAGCATATAAGGAATGGTCAGCTGCGGCAATATGTCGGGGCTCGAAATGCGACGGTGGAATAGGAGCAGCCACTGTCTACCTCGAATGATGATGGCAGGAGGCCTAGGAATGATGGTCGATGGTTATCAACCGGCAGGGACAATATGGAATAAGTAGAAAACTTTGGGAAAACGGTTAAGTCTCTTACTCTTGTATGGGGACAGAGATAGCCCCTAGGCATGCTTTGAGATGATGATAAAGCGTGACGCTCCAGTTTGTGAAATCTGCCTTTTCTTTTTCGGTTTGGACATTTGCTTTTTTCTAGTTTGATTTTGGAGTTTGGTTTGAACTTCTAGTGTTGTTTGTTTTTTGGTTTGGATGCTTCTTTTTTGGTTTGGATATTGGTTTGGATTTCAGGTATGGATTTTTGGTTTTTGATTTAATTTGGATTTCGGGTTGGATTTTGATTGGATTTTTATCTGGTTTTTGGTAAATGGCCACCGGGTATGGATTATGCTTGGCAAGGGGTAAGTCGCTTTGTCCGAACGTGGCGAATCGGCTTATTCAAGTCATCGAATATGGACAATGCTCGACAAGTGTATGGAGAGACCAGGATCCGACCTAGGACTTAGGCCCTATATTATCTATCGGTTACTATTTCAAGTCGTCGGTATGGACTATACTCGGCAATGGTCCGAACCGACTAGGATTCAGCTTAGGACTTAAGCCATGACATTACTCAGCGTTCATGGACACTGAACCAAGAACACCCTGGCGTTGCTTAGTATAGGCCGTCAAGTGCGAATTGTGCTTGGCAAGATCCTATAGAGGTTATGGATTTGGATATTAGCTATGAACAGCTAAGGATTCGGCTAAGGGCCTGGAATGGTCCTGGATTTGGATATCGACCTGGAGAGGTCCAAGATTCGATTATTGGCTATTTGATATGGATGGATTAGAACTTGGTTATGGGGTTTAGATGGATATGAAATTGGTTAAGGATTTGGTTACTAGATTCAGAATCGGATATCGACCCGAAGAGGTCCTGGATTCGGTTATTGGTTATTGGATATGGATGGATTAGAACTCGGTTGTCGGGTTCAGACGGATATGAAATTGGTTATTGGATTCGGAATCATATATCGGCTTGGTGTGATCGGGGATTCGGATAAGGATACAGCTATGGCATTTGATTGGATGGCTGGTAATATACTGGATTATGGATCAGATAGAATGGCTATAGATGGAATATAGACTTCAGATGTCGGATTTGGAGCTATTCAAAACACGCCTTCTTACCAGAAGGCGTGTTTTGGGGGGAAAATATTACCCCGCCTTTTGGTCAAGGCCGGGATATCAACAAAATTGGCTAAAAAGGATGGATATTGGGATTGGAGATCGATTGGAAGCAAGAATATGATCGATACCATCAAAATTTGACCAAACTCTAATCAAGATGGGATCAATAGGAAATGATAAACAACGTTTGGAAAGGCTACACTTCAAATTTCAGGTCAATTGGAGTTCGAAGGCTCAAGATATGGATGGGTCAATGCTGGAAAGGAACGAATTCATATCAATACCCTCGTATCAATACAGTTTGTATCGATCAATGATGAATTGGTTATCTACTTCGGATTGATATGGTTCGTGTCGATCGGTGTAAGTCACTTCGAATCGATGGTTGTTGCTCGTATCGTTATGGTTCGAATCGATATGAAGGGGGAAGCAGTTGGATGGATGCGAATATGGATAACACACATGGATTTGGACCGATAGTAGTTTGTATCGATCTGGGATGGACTCAGCAGTTCAATTTGGATCGATGGTTTCATATCGACCGATAGGAATATGGATGAGGGAAATGCACTTGGAACTTTTCTTTGGATCAATCATAGTGCGTATCGATCATTTTCCTGATCGATACGAAATGCTACGCTTGGGATCGATATGAATAAGGGAGCAGCCAATGGGTACGAAAATGCAAAGCTCGGATCGATACGAAGGATAGATATGGACTTGATGGATACGAAGGAACGTGTTTCCTAGGGCGGCATTAGATCGATACGAAAAAGGGCGGTCGATAGATACGAAGAAGCACATGCCAATGGATGCGAAGCATGGATACGAGGTAGTGGAGTTGGTCAAGCGATGAAGTACACAACATGGATGTAGGCGTGGAACTCGGATCGATGAGAAGGCCACGGCTATGGATATAGGGATAGGATGGATACGAAGTGGATTGAGGAGAGTTGATCGGTCGAACGATTCAGCCTTTATGCAAACATCAACTTGGATCGATCATAATTCTCATTCTACAAGTCCAAATGTGATGAAATTTTCACAGGAGCTTCCTTATGCACTCAAGAACATCCATGATCGATCCCAACTTCATTGGAATACTTTTGGATCGATAGGAATTGTACATGGATCGATCCAAAATCACCCAGGATCAATCTGGAGGGCTCATCTACACACGAGAAAAGGTATTCCAGTTTGTGAGGTGGATATTTTCGGATATCACCTATAAATGGCAGTTCTACGGTGACTAAAAAAGGGTTATTCTTCTTCTTTCCTAGGCTAAACTCTGCCATCTTGTTTGCTGAATTCAAAAGCCTGTAATTGTAATTACAGTATAAAAGGAATAAAAGAATTGATTCAAAGTGGACGTAGGCCGACGATAGCCGAACCACTATAAATTTTGTGTTCTTTCTTGCTTTCTTACATTTTAATTTTGATATTTCTTCATTTTAATCTCTACTTTATCCGGATTTGAGATCTATGTTTGAATGTTATGGATCAGTGTGCTAACACTGGTGCTTTCATGACTTTTGGTATTTGTGACCAATTCTGGCGCAAACAGGTATATTAGAAATTCATCGCCCATAACCCTTACCCTTATATATTTTTGTTCCTACCTTTTTCTTCCCATTCACATCATTTTGAAACGCAAAAAAAACTTGAAGAATAGTCGGCCATTAAGGAAGAAGAAATTCAATTAAAAGCTAGAGAATCAAACTTAGGGGAAATCAATCTCAATCAATTCTCCTTATCTTGATCAAGGTAAATAATAATTCCATCTCTATTTTGTTTTGAATTATATGTTTTTTGATTTAAGGGTAAATTCGTTTTTATGATGAACTGGATGATTGTTATTTGATATTTTGACCCAGCAGAAACTAGTAAGAAACAGAACAACCTCGTGTAAACCGGATGGTTCTGAACTTAACCAAAAAAGCTAAGATAAGGATTTAACAAGGGCCAAGCTATACGACAAAGGCTACGACTGGGATTAGTGAGGCCGAGAGATCGTCATTCTTTTACTTCAATAGGAAGTTGAGCACAAGCAGCTAGTGAATTGCCATCGAAACGAAACAGCTACGATAAAAGACTATTGAAACATCTCCAATTCCAAACTCTAAAAAAATCCTATATGCTTGGATCATCAGCAACGCATACCTCTCCACAAACCTACAAACAAACTGGCTAAAGAATACCATGAGAATAGGCCAAGACATTGGCGTGCAAAACAAGCTATCTATGGGTGGCCGGCGACCCATAGGCCATGGTCGCCAACGACCCATGATTCTTCCTCGTTTTTGCAAGCCAAGTCCTCCATGGTCGTTCCCTGCCTACAAGCGAGCAGATGATGAAGTGGCCTAGCCCTGAAGCTCTCTGATCCATATAAATACCAACTTATCTATAACATAAACAGGATCAACTCTGGACGAATGATTGAAGCTTTACGGGATTTATTCTTCACACTCTGCTTCCCTCACAACAATCTTCAAAGGAATACATTGTGATTTTCCAGTGGATTCCAACTCTAGAGAATCAATCTAGCTAAAAGACAATCACATCCTTGTAATCAAACATCTCTTGTAATCGCAGTCAGTCTATAATAAAACTATAAAGTGGACGTAGGCTTCATTAACAGCCGGACCACTATAAAAGTTCTTTGTTTACTTTCTTTTACTGTTCTTTCTCTATATTTGTGATATGTGATATTGCTCTATCAAGACAAGGTTGGTGCTTTGAAACTTAAACTAGGGTGTTGGTCCAATTTTTGGGTAACCATTTTGGTTCCTTCACTGAGAATCTAACTCAGGGTCCAATCTAGCTGTCTACTTCAAATCCCATAGGTCCAGAAGTTAGATCCACAATCCTTGTTTAAAGGACTTGTTGTTTCAGGATCGATGGTTTCTGGAAGAAGAAATATTGGCTCTAAGAGATCCATTGGGGAAACAGTAGCTGGAGAAGGTGTTAGTCTCCAACAAGCTAATGTAAATGGTTGTAACTTAGGAAATTAGGCACCAACATCCTCAGTCAGTATGAAGTTGTCACCAAGGATGAGCCGAATAAGATGCTTGAAGAGATCAACTAGAGAATGGAAAATAGTCAAAAGGCTCTAATGAATAAGCTCAATACTCTGTTAACTCTACAATCAAACCTCGCTCCAAGGACTATGCCTGAAACCTTGACTGCTTTAGAATAAGAGAATTCCTCTATTTTCGGCCTGCATAGAAGAAACAGAAAACAACCAGCCTCATAGAAGGGTAACAGCTAGATGTAACATGGAGGAGAACGAGAATTTTCCACCTGACGCCAGTTAGCCGATCTTGAATTTGAATCAAGAGGATAAAACCCCATAGGAGGACATAGCTATGAATCTCTCTGATTTAGAAGACGGAGAGCAAGGTAATAAAATGGAAGAGAATGTTGATGCGTTCGATGATGCTAGAAACATCCAGACCACCCCAATTAGGACAAATGCAAGCCAACGGGGCCCTGCTAGAGTGGCTCTCCCAAAGACAAGAGAGCTTAGGCATTAACCTATAAGCTAAGACCATTTGTAGAACCAAACACTTGGTGCAGTGACTAATTACCCCCCTCCAGGACTACCGAGCATCAGAGGCGTACATAGTAGACATGTTCAAGCAGCTGATAGATGAGAGTAAAAACCAAAAGGATGATGTATAGGGTTCTGCCCCTAGTTGAACCCCTTTTTTCGAAGAAATACTGAATAAAAGGTACCTAGACAAATTCACTATGCCAACTATCCCATCCTACAACAGAATGAAGGACCCAAAACCCCATTTATACATGTATAACTGGTATATGGATTGAGCAAATGCTCCAGAGGCCATTTTCTACTGATGTTTCCCGATTTTTCTAGAAGGAGTTGCATCTATGTGATTCACCAAACCCCCCCCCCCCCCAAGATCTATTTCTACCTTTGACCAACTTGCAACGAAATTCCTAGACCAGTTAAGGCTCCATACCGCGTAACCAAAGGATGTTATGTCCCTATCCAGGTTGGTCCAAGGACACAATGAATCTCTAAAATCATTCATGAACCGGTCCAATGTTGCGTAACGGAAGTTATTAACCCTAATGAGGATATGGTTTTTATGACGTTAGTCCGTGCAATTCATAGGGAAACGAAATTTGGAAAATGGATCAAAATGAAGCAACCTACCACCAGGAATGACTTTAATCGCAAAGCAAGCCAGTACTCTAGGTTAGAGGAAGCATGGGAGCTGGAAAGAAAGTTTGCCAGTGTACAACAGATGAACAACGGACAAAATGAGTTGGCGATAGGTCAAAACACACGCAATGGTGGAATTGCTCAAGGAGTCGTGGGAAAGAGAAAAAATCAAAAAAGAAGAAACCAAAACTCCGATAAAAAAAATAGTGGCAACAACAAAAGATTTAGGGAGTTTAGACAGGAATGATATACCCCTCCGAATGAAACTCAAGAAAATATTTACCTCGCAACATAAGAGATTGAAGAATATAAGAAACCCCCTAGGAAAGAAGCAACTAAGCAGCAAAAGCGCTTAGGGAAATTCTGCCGCTTCCACGAGACACACATTCAAAATAGGAATGAATGCCGCCACCTAAAGAATCTCATTGAAGAATTGATCCGAGAAAACAAGCTTCAACAATGGGTGAAAAAGCCACAAAAACCCAATCAATCGGCGGCCCCTCGAACTTCTAGAGAATAAAGAAATCAAATTGGAACTAGCGAAGAAGGATCGAAACGAACTGACCAGAGGCTTATTGTTGGAACCATGTCTGGGGGACTACATCCCACGCAAACAAGTTGGAGAGAGATAGAGTGATATGCGAGTTCATTAAAGCATGCCCCAAAGGAATCATGTTTAGCAATAGATGATGAAACTCCGATCAAGCTACAAAAGGTTTTGAGCGATGACATAGTGTTCTGCAATCGGGACACCGAAGGGATTGAAGCTCCAACTCTTGACCCAATGGTGGGGACAATAGGAATCGAGCCCGCCATATCTGACGAGTACTGGTTGACAATGGCAGTTCAAATAATATACTTTTTAACATACTATAAATCAAATTAAGATTGGCATAAAGAGTGTGTCCGCGAGCTAGATAATGATTTAGGGGTTTACCGGAGAACCCGAACAACCGGTGGAAACGATTGACCTACCGGTAGAGCTTGAAGAGGGTGAGCGAAGGGTCACCCTCATTCAGACTTTTGTGATCGCGGATGAAATGTCAGCATGCAATGAATACTTGGGACGACCCACACTAGCCGACTTCAGAATAGCTTTTGCTCAATGGTGCCTTACAATAAAGTTCCTACTGAGCACGGAGTCGGAATTGTAAAAGGAAACTAAAGCGTCGCATGGGAATGCTACTTTGCAGAACTGCGCAAGTCAAAAAGAAAGTAAAGAGGAAAGGATGTTGGCAAAAACACTCCATATCCATGAACCCTTCGAATAGCAACTACAAAGCCGCCTCAGGCTTGGGGACCATAGCCAATTCGATAAGGCTTTGGACCCTAGAAAGAAGAGCTCAGGAGAGGAACGCGCAGCACCGGTAGAATTGACGGTGTCTTCCCAATTTGTATGGATGACCTAACGCTCATGAAGAATTATGAGATCCTCCTCTTGGTTACTTGGCAATTCAGAGAAATGTTTCAAACGATGACCGTTGACTTTGAAAATCGATCCATCCCTGGGATTTTGTATCTCTATAGCACGGTGTAGAAAAATAGTTTGTACCACAAATGGTCCGGTCCATCTCGATTTAAGTTTCCCTGGAAATAAATGATGTCTACAGTCATATAAAAGAACTTTAGATGATATGGAGTGGATAACTTGTGGGTTATCGAGTATTTTTTTTAATAAAGTTTCAAAAGAACGATTGCAAGAATGGGTTCCATTATCACTAATTATTGTGCGAGGTATGCCGAACCTCAAAAAGATGTTTGCTTGAGAAATTTCACAATAATTTTATGGTCGTTGGTTTTACATGGGATGGTTTCGACCCAATTCGAGACAAAATCGACATCGAGAAGAATATACAAATTTCCAAAATAATTGGGAAAAGGTCCCATAAAATCAATACCTTAAACATTAAAGATTTCGATCATAAGAACCGGATTTAGAGGCATTATATTTCCTGGAGAAATCCTTCCATGTATTTGGCATCGATCACAATTTTTACAAAATTCGAATGAATCTTTGAAAAGAGAAGGCCAATAGAAATCACACTGAAGCACCTATCCCGCTGTTTTTGGAGGGCCAAAATGTCCACCGCACGCTTGACCGTGGCAAAACGAAAGAACACTCCTTATTTCATTATCTGGGATGCAATGTTGGATGATTTGGTTGGGACAATACTTGAACAAGTATTGATCATCCCAATAGAAATATTTCACTTAGGACATGAATTTGCATTTGTCTTGTTTTGACCAAGATGAGGGAGTTTCTTTAGGGACTAAATAATTCACTATATCGATGGATCGATGTAAACTAGAAAGAATTGTTCTTCAGGAAAATTTTCAATGATGGGCAAAGAAGATGGTGATCTTTTTTGTATTTGATTATACGTTCAAATTCTTAGAGTATGATGATCTAACGTATCAAACGAGACTTAACATCCTTTTTAGCAAAAAGGAACCGAAGAGCAGAATGGTCGGTGTGGACCGTGATGTGTAAACCTATCAAGTAAGGTCGAAACTTTTCAAGAGCAAAAACGACGGCTAGAAGCTCTTTTTGGTGGTTGTGTAGTTGAGTTCAGCATCATTCAAAGTCATACTAGCGTAATAAATTACGTGAATGATTTTATTGAGGCGTTGTCCTAAGACAGCACTAACCGGAAAATTAGAAGCATCACACATTATTTCGAATGGATGATCCCAATTGGGAGAGCAAATGATTGAAGCAGAAATGATTTCATTTTAAGACGTTCAAAAGAAGAGTCACGATTGTTATCCCACCTTTTAGAAAGGTCGAGATATTAAGAAATTAACTGAAAGTCAATGATTACTTATCATAAATATCGATTATGCATCGCAGGTTCACCATGGATATCAATGAATTTTGTCCGAGTCCGAATTGGGATACAATTGACAAGGCAAGACAATCAAAGCCGTAAAAGCCAACGTTTCGAATCTCAAGTCGATCGGAGTTCGTATGATCGAGATATGATCGATATAAGTTAAGGAAGGCACGTTGTTGGTATCCATCAGGGGACGACTGATTTCGAATTGATCCATGGTAGCACTGTTCGAGACCATCGAGTTCGATTCGATCAGAGTGACTTCGCCTCGTATCCATTGTGTTCGTATCGATCCAGCGAAGCCATATTCTTATCCACCGAACAGTTCGTATCGATCAATATCGCATCGACCGCCCAAAAATGCACTTTGTGTCGATCGGACTTCAATCATTTCGTATCGATTGAAAGAACGATACGAAACACACGCAAAACAACACAGCCAATCGACACGAACGAGGAAACACGGTTGATCGATACGAGCGAAACAAGACACAATCGATGCGAAGTAACCACAACATTGATATAAACAAGACAAAATGATCGATGCGAACAAGGCTCCGATAGTGGGTGTGAACGAGACTCGGTCAACTCGGCGCAAGGGGTGGATCGATCCACGAATTTCATGCAATGTCATCTTGCGCACACGTGCTCGAGATCGAGTCGAAGAGAACGATACGAATGTATCGAGTCGAACGAAACAGCTAAATGAAAACTCGAATTTGCATTGATCATATCTCACAACCTATAAGTCCAAATGCTATGAAATTTTCACAAGAGTTTACGTACAAGCTAAGAAATATTCACGCCAAATTTCTACTCCATTGGACAAAATCCTGATCGATATGAATTTCATTCATATCGATCACGGATCGAGTCAAAATTGCATGGGATCGATCATGTGGGCCCACTCACGTTCTAGAAGGGGTCTCCTAAAGTTTGAGTGAGATATTTGCATGGAGCACCTATAAATAGCACCCTAAAGCCTACAGATAAAGGACTTTTTGATTCTGCAACGTCCAGACTCTGCCAAAACCATGACTGCATTCAAACTCCATTATTATACTCGAAAATTACTGCTGTAATTCGCTGAAACCAGCAAGAACATCAATACAAGATTATCATTCAAAGTGGATGTAAGCCGGAGATAGCCGAACCACTATAAGTCTTGTGTTTCTGCTTGTTATTTTTCAATTGTTGTTCTCTACTTTGTCTGGATCTGAGATTCGTGTTAGAAATTTGCTGATTTATATTCATACACTGGTTCTTATACGATATTCGGGGTTTGTGACCAATTTTGGCGCAAGCACTTTGGTGCTTTCACTGAGAGGGCTAACTCAGGGATTCTACCGCTTAGATATTAGATTTAAAAGCTTGAAGAATTCAGATTCAAAAGATAATGACGCAACAATCAACAAGAAGGCAAAGAGGAGAAAGAAGCCAACAAGGGGGAAGTCAAGAGGCCTCTTTTGGAGTTGGAGAAGGACAAGCTTCGATCTACATCACCGGGGACGAGATGGAGGCTATGGTGGATTCAATGCATGAAAGATTTATTGAAGAGCCAGCAAGAAGCGATGCAGAGCTTCTTTGAGCATATGAGAGCAACCGGAGCATAGAACCTTGGAACGACTACAGTGGCTGCAAGTATGGGACAAGGAGCTAGAGTCATAGAAATCGATGGAGGTCAGATTCAAGAACAGAATGAAGAACGTGAAGGCAATCAACAGGAACCTGGGGGTAGACCCTTAGGATCTGGCATTGGAAGACCCATAGATAGAGCTCAGCAGGCTAGAGCCAATGCCAACATGAATGAGCCACATGAAGAATATTACCCAGAATACCCTTCGAGGCCTAGGGATAGGATAGAAACATGATAAGGGGGAAACCTGTTGGTGGAAGGGGGTAAGGCAGTGTTTGTAGACAAGTGTTGTTCTTTGGTCAGAGGAGTTTGACAGTTAGTGACAGAGGGTATGAAGAGGTCGTAATGTTGGCTGTCGGGGATTGTACTGTTGACAGTGTTAGTATGGTTGAAGTATGGCAGAATTGAGTATGGAGTGTGAGGAAGTTCAGGCTGTAGTTGTTTGCAGTGAAGTTTGAACTTATATGTAGTGGTTTGAAAGAGAATGGAAGATGTGAGTGTGGCAGAAGTAAACAGAGGGCAGTGACAGTTGGGTTACAGTGTTGTGGTTGTCTGGTCTTGGAGGTGAATGAATTGCTGGTCAGCGGCTTGTGTTCGAATTGGTGGCAGCAGTGGTATCGAAAGGGAAGATGGTGGTTTCTGTATGGTCGTAGTTGGAGGTGGAGTTGCAGTGTTTTAACAGAGGTGAGGAAGTCTGACCAGTGGAGACTCTGTTTGGCTGTTGTCTAGCAGAGGTGTTTGTCAGGTGGATTGTTTGGTTGAGGGGTTGCGACAACAGTTGATGCAATTTGTATTGGGTTGATGAAGGGGAAGTGAGGCAGCAGTAATGAACAGAGAGGCACACAACAGCAGAAAATGAAAAGAAATTGGCAATGAAAAGAGATTGGCAAATGAAAACAGAGATTGTAAAATGAAATGCAAAGTTTAAATGGAATTTTTTTTTTGTTTTTTTGAAGTTTGGTATTTTTCTTAGAATATGAATTGCAAATAGAAAACAAACACACAATGAACTAAAACAAATGAAAGCAAAATTCACACAAAAACACACAACAATTTTTTTTAAATGCAAACAAAAATAAAATAAACACACAAAAATCAAACAAAAATAATTCGAAGAATAGAAAATTAAATTCAAGACAAATCGCCGGCAACGGCGCCAAAAACTTGTTCGTCGACGGAATTTCTATCGGTTTAGAAAACCATCGAACGAATTTAAATCAAAAATAGCCACAAGCGCACGGTGTACGAATGTAGCACGCGGCGAATACGGGTCGATCAGCAGGGAATTGATGATTTTAAAATTTTACTCAATCAAATTAACCAAAGTTGGAAGAGTGATTAACTAAAAAGAAAAAGAAAAATGACAAAAGAAAATAGATAAAAATATGAAAGTGTTAAGACAATTTAGAGGCAATTTCCACTCTCTAGATCACATAAATCAACAAAATGAAGTTATGATCTCTCTTTTCTTGTCATTAGTGAATTAGTTGACGTGCTTATCATAAGTATGGTATATTTGTGCTATTAATTAGCTCAATATAAACCATCAAACTACAATACAACCACTAATACACTTTTAAATCTCATAAAATATGACAACAAAGTTGAAAGAACAATTTATTTTAAGCATGGCCTATTAACCATTAATTAGAAATATAAGCCATCAAATTTCAATTTCAACAATCACTTCTTTGCCATAATCATATGTAGATGAAGAGGCAATTTATGTTTTGTTTGTTTAAACATAGCCTATTTGTTATAAAAAACATAGACTATCAAATTCAAAGCTAAACAACATCATTAAACCATTTCATTCATTCTCATTAAGCATAAAAAGAGAGCATAAACATCAAATTAAGTTGAAGCTACATGATTAGAGAGCTTTATTACCCCTAAATTGAAGGGTTTTAGCCTCTCATGTTTGTTATCATATGAACAAATGTAGCTTGCAACATGAGAGAAAAAGAAAAGGAAAACAGAGCAAAGTGAAATGGAAAACTATTCTAATTGCATAAAGGAAAATCTACACTACTTGCATAAAAGGAAATGAACATGTAATTAAAAAGAAACAATAATTAACATTGCATAAAAGAAAAGAATTACATAAGAGAAGAAATGGCTAAGTAGCCATGGAAAGAAAGAGAGATTTGATTTATTTTCTAAACTAAAACTAACTAACTAAGAGGGAGATGGCTACATGAAACATAAGGGGTATATATACAAGTTTTAAAACCCTAATTCACTTTATGGGGAATGCCCAAAATTCCCCTTAGGAAGTGTGGAGGCCAAGTAATCATTAACATGTCTTGATCCCCCATTAATTGTACATGAAGCCATTAAGTCCAAAAGCATGTGCATTAGCCTTTAATTTGTACATTAAGGTAGGTGGGTAGGTGGGGTCCTCCATGATCTTCACTTTGAATTATTTCCATCTTCATTCCTTTATATCCATTTTGTGCATGCATGTTTCTTCATGAACCCACTAATATGAGAAGCTAAATTCCTACAAAATATTATAGAAATTTCCAATTAAATTCTTTCAAATTAATATACGCGCACAAATGGCCATTTTGCCCTTATATGAAGATGAATATGTGAAAATTTGGAATTAATATGAATTTTGGTTAAAACAAGTTAAAATACCCAATATGATCATTTATTTAATTTAAATAGAATAGATATGGTGGTAAAAATATGCACATTTACGTGCACATCAAAACCCCTGGATGGAGATGAAAGAATGGTTGGACTAATGCGACGGATTATGAGAGGAGGGTTGCCAAGCGGAGGCCTAGAAGAAGTTAGTCAGAGTTCGTTCACTCCGAACATCAGAAATGTGAGGAACCCTCCAAAGTTCAAGTTACCCATGCTGGACCCTTATGATGCAAAGTCAGACGCGGCCATGCATATTACCAGATATATTAGGCACGTGGAAGTGCTGGGGGCATCCGAGGAAGTAATGGCACTATGTTTCCCTCTATATTTATCAGATTTAGCTACGCTTTGGTTCAGGCAGCTAGAAAGTGGATCAATTAGAACATGGGGCGAGCTAGTGGAATGCTTCATGAGGTAGTTTACGGTCCACATGACACGACCCAAAAGTGTAATGACCTTAGCATTGATAAATCAGAGGACCGAAGAGTCCATAAAAGATTTTCTATTACGATTCAATGCAATTGTGGCTTCAGTAGATCGTCCGGATCCATCGATGATTTTGATGGCGGCGGTAGCAGGAGTTGCAGAAGGCACAGAGTTCAAGGATTCGCTGGCAAGAGACCCGCCATAAGATCTTGGAGAGTTTTACCATGAAGCTGGATGATTCATTCGGCTAGAAGATTCACGCGCCGAGAGGTAAGAAGCAAACACTGTACAAGGCGAAGAAACCGCCAAAGAACAATCTGGAGCAGACAAAGGGAAGCGAAAGCAGGACGACAGATACGATGGTCCTAATAAACGGATGAAATTCCGAGAACCCAGGTTTAGACAGTACACGGACTTGACGGCAAGCCTGGAATGGATTTACACGGAAACTCGGAGGCAGCTCCCCAATCGATAACCATCCAGGAGAGATCCCACGGAATGGGAGCGTAGAAGTGGGAAATAATGCCTATTCCATGAGCTGGAAGGGCATACTACCGATGAATTCCTCCATCTGAAGTATGAGGTGGAAGAGCATGTCAGGAGCGGTAGATTTCCACAATTCACCAGAGATCGAATGGTGGATATAGCACCTGAGCAACTACCGCCTCCACCTAACAAAACTAATCCTGAATCGGGATCACGACTCGTCATCAATTGATTACGATGGCAGGGGACAAGTCCAGGATTTGAACTTTGGTTGATCAATTGCCTTAGATTTGATTTCAAAATAAAACGCCTATTGCATTTACACATGTATGAGAACCAGAGAGATCTCCAAGCATGCTCTGAGATGGTAATAGACTGTTTTGCCTGGAGAGGCAGTATCAAGATTATTCCTTTGTTTGTGATTGAACATTTGGAATTTGAATTTAATAAATGAACTTGGATTTCACAAAATAAACCTTTGACCGGAGAGTTAAAGGGTGGATATTGTAAGTCAATTTGAAAATGGTCGCTTTATGACCCTACCCAGAGAGGCGGGGTCCGAAGTGCAAGAAGTCAGTTGCTTCGCCGAAGAGCGACAGGATGAACTCACTTGACGTCGTTCTCCATTCACCGAAGAGTGATTGCAACGGGGTTCGATAAGAGCCCGGAGTGGCTGTAATCGACCTCGGATTTAGGCCATGACATCGCTTAATGTTCAGGGACACTGAGCCGGAGTGTAGGGGGTATTGCCGCTTCGCCAGAGAGCGACAAGGTTGGCTCACTCGACGTCGTTTCCCCTTCACCGAAGAGTGACAGGATGGGATCCAGAAAGAGCCCGGAGAGGCTGTGATCAGTTTAGGATGACCAAGACGTCGCTATATGCACTCGCTGACGCCAAAGTGCAAGGGATATAAAGCTACGCTAGAGCGCAACAGGATCTTTCTATTCGGTCGTTAAGTCTGGAATGGACTTGGCAAGGGTCCGAAGTGACCATCGATAGTCCGGAGAGGCTGTAAACTTAATTCTTGACTTCCACGGGTGGAAATGGATACTGATTTGGCTTCGAACGGCCATAAAATTAATTGACAATACTATAGCTGTGGATAAAACATGGACTCACGGCATTTGATTTGAAGCTATTCAAAATGCACCTTTTACCAAAAGGCATGTTTTGGGGGGAAAAGTGTTATCCCACCTTTTAGAAAGGCCAAGATATCAAGAAATTAACTGAAAGTCAATGATTACTCATCAAAAATATCGATTATGCATCACAAGTTCACTATGGATATCGATGAATTTTGTCCGAGTCTGGATCGAGCCATAATTGACAAGGCAAGGCAAGCAAAGCCGTAAAAGCCAACTTTTCAAATCTCAGTTGATCGGAGTTTGTTTGATCGAGATATGATCAATAGAAGTTAAGGAAGGCATGCTGTTCGTATCCATCAGGGGGACGACTGATTTTGAATCAATCATGTTCGAATCGATCCGTGGTAGCACTTTTCGAATCCATCGAGTTCGAGTCGATCAGAGTGACTTCGCCTCGTATCCATCGTGTTTGTATCGATCCAGCGAAGACTTATTCGCATCCATCGAACAGTTCGTATCGATCAATATCGCATCGATCGCCCAAAAACGCACTTCGTGTCGATCGGTCTTCAATCATTTCGTATTGATCGAAAGAACGATACGAAATACATGCAAAATAACATAACCGATCGACATGAACGAGGCAACATAGTTGATCGATACGAGCAACACAAGACACATCGATGCAAAGTAACCACTAGCATCGATACAAAAAAGACAAAATGATAGATGCGAACAAGGCTCCGATAGTGGGTGCGAACGAGACTCAGTCAACTCGGCACGAGGGGCGGATCGATCTAGGAATTTCATGCCACGTCTTCTTGCGCGCACATGCTCAAAATCGAGTCGAAGAGAACGATACGAATGTATCGAGTCGAATGAAACAGCCAACCGAAAACTCGAATTTTCATCGATCATATCTCACAATCCGTAAGTCCAAATGCTATGAAATTTTCACAGGAGCTTACGTGCAGGCTAAAAAATGTTCACGCCAAGTTTCGACACCATTGGACAAAATCCTGATCAATACGAATTTCGTTCATATCAATCACGGATCGAGTCAAAATTGCATGGGATTGATCGTGTGGGCCCACTCGCATTTCAAAAGGGGTCTCCCGAAGTTTGAGCGAGATATTTGCATGGAGCACCTATAAATAGCACCCTAAAGCCTATAGAAAAGGGACTTTTTGATTCTGCAACGTCCAGACTCTGCCAAAATCATGGCTGCATTCAAACTCCATTATTGTACTCGAAAATGACTGTTGTAATTTACTGTAACCAGCATGAACATCAATAAAAGAATATCCTTCGAAGTGGACGTAGGTCGGAGATAGCCGAACCACTATAAATCTTGTGTTTCTGCTTGTTATTTTTCAATTGTTGCTCTCTACTTTGTCTGGATCTGAGAATTGTGTTAGAATATTGTTGATTTGTATTCATACACTGGTTCTTATACGATATTCGGGTTTTGTGACCAATTTTGGCGTAAACAACAATCAGAATTAAAATCGAAAGGAAAGTCTTTTCCCAAATAAGTAGTTAAAGGTCGGGCAATTTTGCTAAAATCTTTCATGAAGAGTCAACAAAAGCCAGCGTGTCCAAAGAATGATTGAATGTCCTTAACAGATTTGGAAATGGCTAGTTTTGAAATAACGTCAAATTTTGCCTTACCTACCTCAATGCCCTTATTTGAAATGATGTGTTCAAGGACTATGCCTTGTTTTACCATAAACTGTTATTTTTCCTTATTCAAAGTCAAATGTTTCTCTTTACATCGATTTAGAACCAACTCAAGATGATGTAAGCACTCAGAAAAAGAATCTCCAAAGATAGAAAAATCTTCCATAAGAACTTCTAGAAAGCTTTTGATTATGTCAGAAAGATGCCGGCCATCATTTAAAAGTCGCAAGGGCATTACAAAGTCCAAATGGCATAAGCCGATAAGCAAAGGTACCGAAAAGACATGTGTAAGTCATTTTCTCTTGATCTTCGGGAGCAATTGCAATTTGGTTATTACTAGAATAACCATCAAGAAAGTCGTAGAATTCGTGGTCGGCTAATCGTTCAAGCATTTGGTTGATGAAAGGAAGAGGGAAGTGATTTTTATGAGTTGCAACATTTAATTTTTGATAATCAATGCAAACGCGCCAACCCGTTTAAGTACGAGTTGGAATGAGTTCGTTAGCATCAATTATGATAACAGTATGTCCAGACAATTTAGTCACGACATGAATTAGGCTAACCCACGAACTATCAGAGATGGGATATATGATACCGTTATCGAGGAGCTTAAGAATTTCGTCACGAACCGCATCTTTCATTTTTTGGTTAAGCCTCCATTATGCATCACGAGTGGGTTTGGCTTCGTCAATTAAGTGAATACGATGTTGAACAATAGCAAGGCTAATTCCCTTAATATCGGTAATGGACCACCCAATTGCTTCTTTGTCTTTCGAAAGAATAGAGAGAAGAGAAGCTTATTGGTCAAGAGAAGATCATTAGAACTTATGACAGGACAAGTTTCGTTTTCGCTTAAGTGTGCATATTTAAGGTGAGAGGAAGAGATTTGAGCTCTAGTCTTGGAGGTGGCTCAATCAAAGAAATCAGTTGAGATTCGGACTCAACCATGAGAGGCTCGGAAGGAAGCATGTTTTCAATCTCATGAGGAATATCTTGAACCAATTTCTTGTCCTTGGCCTCACATTCATCATTAAGATTCATCGATTCATTTTCACAATTTTCTTAAATGGTACTCTTTCAACGTGTTGTTAAATGGTTCATTCAATTGATTTTCTAAATTAAAGATGTTAAGATCGATGGTCATCTTACCAAAATAAATTTTCATTGAGCCATTTCGACAATTAATTAAAGCATTTGAAGTGGCTAAGAAAGGTCGTCCTAGAATCAAAGGAATTTGGATCGTCGGATTGTTTACAGGTTGAGTTTCAAGGATAATGAAATCGACGGGGAATATGAATTCCCCCGTGTTAATGAGTATGTTCATGATTTCTCCTATCGGTTTCTTTACAGAATGATAGGCTAATTGAAGGATGACCATAGTTGGTTTAAGCTCACCTAGACCTAGTTGCTAGCAAACTGAATATGGGAGCAAGTTTATGCTAGCACCTAGGTCTAACAAACATTTGTTGATTCTCTTATCTTCTATTGTACATGAGATCGTGGGGCAACTGGGATCTTTGTATTTAACACGAATAAATTGAGACAAGACTTTGCTTAGACTACCTGCTAAAAGTTCTTTCTTTGGCACTTAAATGTGTCGTTTTTGAGTACACAAGTTCTTTAAAATTTGGCATAGGTTGGGACTTGTTGGATGATATCTAAGAGAGGAATGTTCACTTTGACTTTTTTAAAGATGTTTAACATCTTTTCCATTTGTTTCGAATATTTCTTAGGTCGAAGTTGATTTGGGAATGGGATTCGAAACTCAATCGGACGGTCTTCTTGAGTTAGAAAAGAATTAGACTCCAAATTTAGATCGGGGTTCGACTCGATGTTTTGATTGGAATTGTTTGTGGTTTTAAATTGTCGAGTGGAACATCCAGTAAGTCGTTTGGATTGACAACTTGGTTATTGATTATCTTACCGGATTGCAAAGTGGTGATAGTATTCATTTGCTTTAAATCACTGTCTTGAACGACGTTAGCTTGCTCGAGTTCGCATTTTGATTCCTAGGGTTTGTAATTGGTTGGCTCAGGAAAGTACCTCATTCTCGTTCACTCACGAGGTTGGCTAATTGACTTATTTGCTTTTCGAGTTTAGAGATCAATTGGCTCGTATTTTGAATGTACGAATTTAACAAATTTTGCAATTGCGTTGTCGCGTTAGTCAAGGCTTCGGTACTCTTTTCAAGGGAGGTCGTTCGTTTGTTATCTTGAGGAACGAAGGATTGTTGTGCTTGGTTTTGAGAAGGAGGCACAAAATTTTGTTGAAATTTTTTCAGTTGGAAAGAGGATTCGAATTTGAAGCACTGTTCAGAAATGATTGAAAAGATGGTCGAATTGAACTCGTGTTTGAATTGTTTTGATTCCAAGCGAAGTTAGGATGATTTCTCCAACCAAGATTGTACGTTGGAGAAAACAGATCAATCCTAACTTTATTAAAAGCATCGATTTGTTCTAACGAGTATGGACACTGATCAATGATGTGATTTGGATCGTTGCATTTGTAACACGGGACTTGAGAATCTTGGTTCATTTGATTTGAGGAAAGGACGTTATTGAATTTAGTTATCATCGCATCAATTTTCGATTCTAAAGCCAAAGAGGATCCTATCGAATGAGCGCTTGATCGGGAATAGATCGATTTCTTGTTAGATTATTCCCATTGCGATGATTTTTCGGACAAGTTTTCAAGAAATTGCTAAGCGGCATCATGATGTTGGGCTAGAAAGTTTCCTTGGCACATCGATTCTAACATTATTAAAGAATTGTTATCAAGTCCATCATATAAAATTTGGCAAAGAGTCCATTTTTCAAAGTTATGGGGTGGATATTTGGCTAAAAGTTTCTTAAATCTTTCAAATTATTTTGCAAATGATTCACCCCCGAATTGATGAAAATTTACAATTTCATTTCGAATGAATCTCAAAGTGATTGCTTGTTGGGGTGGGCAAGGTGATGCAAGAAGGGATAGAAACTTGATTGGGGAAGATTCTATCCATAAGAGTTCGGCGGGCGTTCTTGTTTTCCATTTCAGAAGGATCGTTTGATCGGGTTAAACGATATGTAGAAGGGTCTGGAATCCAATTATTCATAGAAGTGTCATGAGTCCAAGTACTCATGCACTAGTGAAAGTTGAGAAGAAGAAAAAGTAGAATCGAATTTAAGAGAAAGAAGCAAGGTTTAGAAAATGAAGTGAGAAATTGTTTTTGGTGTTTTTTTTAAAGAGAAAAATTTACCAAAAGGAATTTATTTTAAAAGGGAAATTTTATTTTTGGATTTTCTAATCTTCTTTTTAAAACAACTAAGTTAAGTTAGATTTAAAAGTTTTTTTTTTTGGTTTTGGATTTTGGATTTTTTTATATATGCATGAACTAATGGAACTAAATGAATGCAAGGACTTAATTACGAATTTTCTGTCCTTAGTAACTCCTAACCCAAAATTGTATAATCACACTTTGTCTTAAATCAATAAAAATATTTCTTAGTTAGGTAATGAGTCGAGGTTATCGGTGCACCATGAAATCATCGTAGCAATGCAAGCGAAGGTTTAAATACCTTTAGAGAAACAACCAGTATAATATTTATGAATCACCGTAATTTTTATAACTGGTTTTACTTTGCCATAGCCTAGACACCAAGAAATAAAATTGTTCAAAAAAAAAACAATTGTCAAGATACAATTAGCCCTTAAGTGAGCTCGCGACTCCGTTAAGTGATTGTCTAACCGTTATTATTAGTTAAATTTAACGTTGAAATGCGATTTGTGGGCTAAGAAAAGAGTGATGAAATCTCCCACCTTATGTGATTGAGTATTGGCTTGAGAAAAGAAAATAAGATGAGATGAATGCAAAGCATAAATTAAACATGAATTTACAATGCAACTAAAATAAAGTTTGTTTTGAGATTCAAATTTTTTTTTTATATAAATGCAAATGCAAGCAACCAACTATGCAAATAAAATTAAAAATAAGAGATGAAAACACGATACCAAAGCGTATAGATCATTAGCAATTTATTTTTTTAGCGATGATTTATTTAAGCAAGCAAAGCAATTCTTTTTTTTGCGATTTTCTGCTTTGGCAACCTGAAAAGGAATTAAACAAAATAAGTACAATATTTTTTTTCTTCTTTCTTTTTTTCTTTTTTTCTTTTGTTCTTTTTTGGATAAGAGAACACTTTTTTTAATGCAAATTCAAAACACACACCCACAAAAGCCCACGACCCAAGCCCAACTTATATTCCAACCCAAACACTTAAAACGAATAAACTTAACAATCAGAAATCTCAAATTTCTCAAATCATCATCGTAAACTTATAACTCAAAATCAAAAAAAAAAAAATCAAAAAAAAAAAACAAACAAATCTCAGAGTCATAATTAAATTCGTGGGTAGAGGGAGTTTCTGAAGGTTGCGATTTGGGTTCGTATTCATGGTTAACGAATTCGATTTAGGGGGATTGGGTGCTTGCAGTTTGAATTTGGGAATTCTGTGATTTGGTTCGGACTTTGAAGAGGAGGATAAGGCTACAATGGTTTGAATTAGGGTGGCGAACGACTAATTAGGTGGTTTGAGGAAGAGGCTTCGGGTTTGCTGTAGCAGTATGAAGTGATGGAAGCCGGTGGGTCGAAGAGGTGATTGCTGACAGGGAGGCTCAGGTGAACAATGGATTGGAAGGATGCTCAAGTGCACAGTGATTTGGGGTTGAAGTAGTGGAATGTGGCAGTTCACTTGAATTGTTGGCTGTAAGGTGGATTGCTGTATTCAGGCGAGGGGTTGGTAGAAGTGTGTTAGCTTGCAAGGTTGAGGAAGGGGCTTTTTCTGATTGGTTTTGCTTGGCGTTACTGGTTGTCGGAGGGTTTAGGTTGAATGTGGTGGTGAACAGAGGTTCGACTGTTGACAGAGAGGTAGTGTTTGTGGAGGAGATGGAAGATTGGTATGTTGAAATGAACGACTGTAAGGTGGGGTTGATTTGGCAGAAATTGTATAATGGTGATGGCAGTTTTGGTTATTGGTGAGGGTTGAAGTGTGGTTCCAGCGTCGTATGTGAATGATAGATTTCTTGGTTGAGGAGAAGATTTGATCGGGTTTTTGAGGATTGTCGGTGGTGGTTGAGGTTGTGCAGGTTGTGGATTTGCTGGTCGATGAGGTGGTCCGTCGCTAGTGTTAAAGGTGAAGCAGAGGATGTGTGTGTTTGTATTGAAATGATATGGGTGGATGCATTGGTTGTAAAAGAGAACAGTGAATAGAAACTTGCTGTAAAACTTCTAAAACTTGTTCAAACACTTACAAAACTGTGATGCAAAAACTTGCTTTGGTGAATGAACAGAATATCAGAAATTGTAACTAAATGAAGTTGAACAACAAAGCGAACAGAGAGTAACAAGCCAAAACAATAACGGAAAAACAACAGGAGAACAAAATGAACAGGAAGTCAAATGAAAAGTGAAAATGCAACGTGAACTCAAACCAAAAGCTTATAACAGAGAACAACAGTGAAAATTTAATGCAAAACCCTTTTTGTTTTCCATTAAAGAAATGCAACAGTGGTCGGTAAAAGTTGGGGTAATGCACAATGTAACGCTAGCAATGCAAAATGATTTAGAGCGGGGATGCAGAGTTAAAATAGAAAGACAGAATTGCACAAAGTGTGAACAAAATGCAACGTGAATTTTTTTTCTTTTTCCTCCTTTTTTGAAAAATAGAAAAATAACACAAAATAAAATAGAACAAATGTAAAATTAATTCGAAGAGTAAAATTAAAACTAAATTTTGTTTTCTTGGCAACATCATCAAAAATTTATTCGCTTGACGGAACTTCTATGACTAGAAATCCATGGCGAATTGTATTAAAATTAAACGCAAGCGCACGGTGTTTAATTCTAATACGTGGTGAGTACGGGTTGATCCGTAGGAAAAGAATTGAATTTAAAATTACTTAATCAAATTAAGCCGAATGATGAGATTGTTTCAAAAACTAAAAATGCTAAACCTAAACAAAAATTGAGATTAAAACCTATGCGATTAAAAATCAATTTAAAGGCAAATCCACTTTTCTATTCGCATGAAAATCAACACAAAATAAATTATGACCTCTTTTTTATCTAAGTAAAATTAGTGATGTATTTATCATAAGTATGGTCTATTTGTATTATTAATTAACACAACTTAAACCATCAAACTATAATACACATCTAATCCTACTTTTTTAAACTCTCATGAAAAATGACGTAAAGATTGAAACTAAAATCTATTTTAAGCGTGATCTATTTACTACTAATTAGTAACATAGATCATTAAATTTAGATTATAATTTCACTTCATTGTCATAATCATATTTAGATGAAAAGCCAATTTATGAATAATGTGGTAAGCATAGCCTATTTGTTATGAATAAAATAGGCTATCAAATTCAACATATAACACAAAATCATATAAACATCCATTTGAAAATGCACAAAAGAGATCATAAAATAAAAAATTGTGTTGAATCTACATGATTAAGAGAAAGCTCCATTATCTCTAAAATGTAGGCATTCAGTCTCTCATTTGTGTTATCATTTTAACACATAGAGATTTCAATATTAAAAAAAAGTAGAAACTAAACAAAGGAAGAAAAGGAGATTAACTACTAAACTACTTGCATAAAAGTAAAACTACACTACTTACATGAATGTAAATCTAATCTACTAACAATGAAAAGAAGAGAGCATAGAAATAAAAATGAACATAAAAGTAAATAAAAGCATGTATAAAAGAGAAGGCTTAGTGTATTTCATCAAACATTGATTTTGTGTTTACAACTAGCTAATTAAAAGAGATCAATGCTTATTTACACGTACATAAGAGGACTGTTTATACATAAGAGGGTTAATTGAAGAAAAAACAAAAAGCCACGCACCAAAATACCAGTTTCTCGCGTTGCTCGAAGATAGGCAATGCCGAGGAGCGCAAGAAACCGTGCATCTCACAATTAGCGCCAACTGCTTCATAATCGGGAATAATGAATGCAATTCCAACAAATTTGGAATGCTACAAACCAAATGAAAAGCCTTGACTATATACACTTAAGGGTCAAAATTGCCTTCAATTAACCTATGCATTGTGCGCATTTGAAATACACGTATATTACATGCTGGTTAAAATATCACAAGAAGCTTGGATTACATGCTAAAGTTTCAAAACTTTCAAAAATTAAAAAAGGGAATCAAGTTGTAACTTAGCCAAATCTCAAGTTTGACATAAGGGTCATATAAATCTTACGTTTTCCGTCACTTGAAGTTGTTTGAAGTAAACAGCCCTATGAACTGGGGACATATACTCGTAAGACACCTGTACTAAGAGAGAAACGCGTGAAAACAATAAATTCACAATTCTGTCACTCCACACAATGATAATAATTTCAAAGCTTTAGAGTTTTAAGAAGTTTTATGAATTTCTAAACAAAAATTCTCTAAGTTCTATCAGTTTCTAAAGTTCTATTAACTTTCGAAGTGCTGATAATCTCTAAATTCTATGACTTTGAATGAAGGCGTTTGATTATAATCACTTAACTAGAAAAGTTTGAAATGAAACAAGCACAAGTACACAAAACATATATGAATAGATAGATAGAAGTACAGTCAAAATATCAGTGTATTGTTTATAATTTTCTGTACACAGGGTCAAAATGTGGAGGTCGTACCCACACAATGGCCAACAAAAAGAAAATACACCAAAGAAGCAAATTGAAGACTCTGCACTTGAACGAAGTGACTAAAAAAAACAAAAAAAAGTTAGACTTCCTACAAGCTGTTGACCAGAATCAAGTTAACCTCCATACAACCCGCTCAACGTTTCTTACCGTCACTCCCCTTTCTGCCCTTGATAGGCAACTTCTTCTTTTTCTCGAGGGTGTTGTCACTACCGGTGATGTCAACAAACAACTCGGTGGAAATCTCCTCATCTTCCTCCGAAGCCTTTCCAGAAGCCTCTCCCTTCGTCTTTTTCCTTCATGATTTTCGAAAACTTTTGGATGCTTTGATCACTTCAACATTTTCCCTCTTGACGGCGACCATCTCATGTTGAGTCTTCCGCAATGGCTCCATCTGGGTCTCCTTCTCCTTGGCCTCTGCTAATGTTACGTTACCTTCCAATGACACAGAAGGGTCGTCCAGGCTATGAAGTGTAGCTATATTCTCAGCCTTTAGCCTCGGTTGCAAACCGGACACGGAGGTAGAGACCAGAGCCGGAATAACAACAACCTCAGAATAAGTGAAAATGATGGCAAGCACAAGAGCTGAAGTCACTGGCTCGTCGACAGGAAAAGTGGATGGACCTATAAGATCAAATATGAAAGCATTAAACTCCTTTTGCTCTTATAGCGTAGGTTGAAAACTTCCGAACTCGGAGGAGAGAAAGACATTACCGGCACCAGAGGAATGCTCGAGAAGGCATAATTTGTACTCGCCACCTTCACCCTCTTTTTATGGCTCCACCGCCGGAGGAATAATTTCAAGTCCCGAACTCGTTGGTCGATTGCAAAGCTGCTCTAATGATTTTCCTACATTGAAAATAGAAGGTTTGGTAAGCACATTGGTAAGGGTTGTCAAAGCGACGTCAGCGGCTTCCTTCTCTCTTAATTCGAAGAATTTCTAAAGTAACGCCTTCTTGGAGTTGTCATTAAGATAGGCATCTCGCAACACTTGATCGGAGTAAACGTCACCACTGTGGACGAAACGAGATAAGATTTCCTCCCAAACAAGGATAAAGAGTGCACGGAAACTGTAGGCGAATGTAGCTAAGATTTCCTTGATGCAATAGAGAGTTGACATATAAGTTCAGAATAGTTGCATCCAACTTCTCTATTTTCGTATCGAAGGCATTTTGAAGGTCCAATTAGTCTATTGTTACGGCAGCTTTCTCAACTTCGGCAGCAGTCTTGTTGGCACTAAGCTGCACGACCTGAGCCTATAACTTGGCAATGATCTCAGCCTGGTAGGAAATGGTTTTGTTGTGCCCATCGACGATGAGGTCATGATCAGCGATAGTCTTTTGTTGAGCCTCGATTATTGCATTGTACGCATTCACCTTTTGCTTCAACTTCTCCTCCTTTGCGTGTGCCTTTTTGATATCATCTCTGTAGAAAATTTCTATTCGACTGTGGGCTTCTCTCACCTCCTTTAGCGTGTTGGCATTCTTCTTGCTATCCTGCAGTGCCACCATCTTCTCTTCCTCTAATTGTTTAATCTTGGTGTCGCACTCAGCCAGCGCCTTCTCAATGTCATCTTTCTCCTCTTTCTCTAACTCAAAGGAGAGGATCTCCTGATAGTTATTCCTATTTGTATCCGCTGGCTGTTTATAGAGTTTCTCCCATCGCTTGGCCTGTTCTAGGTCGCTCTGAAAATCTTGGAGATGCGGCATGTCGGAATTCGAACAGGGTGAAGATCCAGGTCAAACTTGACCCCTTTAAGAACTAATTTGAAAGCGTTGCCTCAAGTTTAGAGGGGCAAAGGGAGAACATAGGCGGGCCTCCGGTAGTGGCGAGAGGCACCAGGAGTAGCAGTAACAATAGAAGAGGATGAAATATGAGTCGGAGGCAGGATTAGGGCAGAAGTGATGGGAGTTTCTTGGCCCATATAAGAGTATTTCGAGGTGAGCTCTGAAGGAGGGGGCGATGATCAAACTTAGACTTTTTGGATGGTTCATCTCTTCCCTCAAAAGATCTTCTTTTCTCATACCTTCCTTTATATAATCGAGCTCGATCTCTTTCTTCTTGGCGATGGCTTTTAGCTTCGAGTTCTTTCCTTCGCATGTATTCCTCCTCCATCTCTTAAACTTGATGGCGACTGGAGGAATACTTGGGATACCGCTATGAATCGATGAAGTCTTTAAAGTTGTCATAAAAGCCTCGCCCCCTCGTCATACCCGGCATGAAGAATACAAAGAAGATTTCAGAAGCATAACATAAACTAAGCAAATATATGAATGGATAGAAATAATGCAATGCTAGTGCAATTTTTTGTGTGTTTCTAATATGTGCCTGAGACGTTTGAAAATTTTCCGCGTAATCAACTCTAATTTATTAACTTTGGATTTTAAAAGTCTATTTTTATTTACTAGCTTCGCTCTTTTTTCAAAATTATTCATTTTCAAGCCCATATTTTAATTTTCAAGTTCTCTGATTTTAGTCTCAAATTCTAGTATCTCGGTTTCAAAAAGTTTGATTTTTTTTTAAATTCAATTTTTTCAAAGTCCTTAATTTTTTCAATCTCCTTTTCAAACTCGTGATTTAATCGAATAATTTCGTATTTTCTCAAAATCACGTTACCTTTTTCAAGGGTTTTAAAAATTTTCGTTTACCTCATTTAAATTCTTTTCAAAAATCGCATATTTAGAACTTTTTGACATCTTAAAACTATCCAACTCTTTTTGCAACATATTATTTTTACAAATCAACTCAGTTTAGCTCTTCTCCAGAATTAAAATTTTGTTTTCTAACCTTTGAAAGTTTTCATGAAAACAAGAAAATTCTTTTTCATAGTCCAGCCACCTTTTGCAATTAGAATTTTTAAGCTCATTTTCCATATCATTATTTTTCTGATGCAGTTTAGATTGTTCCCTTTTCAATTTATTATTTTTCATCTCAAGAGCTTCATTATTTTCAATTAATTTTCGGTACAAGAGAACTAAATTAGTGAATGAAAGATCGCTTATCTCATCAGCCATTGCATCTTTATCACTGCTGTCTTTTGTAAATCCTGTCAAGCACATTTCTTTAACTGAGTGGATTGTGGAGGATTTCTCACCATTGTTGACTTTTACACCATATACTGCATCAAAAGTATTCCAGATTTCTCGTGCACTTTCACAATGAGAGATATGGTTAAAATTATCTTGATTAATATGAGAATATAGTATATGCATAGCAAGAGCGTTAATCGAAGTATTTTTTTGTCTACTATATCACACCTACTTTTAATAATATTCCAACATTTAAAATTAACAGATTTTAAATAAAATTCCATTTTTTATTTCCAATTTAAAGATTCTGTTCCATCAAAAATTGGGGGAATAATACTAGACTGACTCTCGCTAGATTTGCAAATAGGGCTAGACATATATGCTATTAACCTTGCTCTGATACCACTTGTAGGAGAGGTATTCATGGTGATATATATTGTTGAGGCGGTTGTCATGTTGGTTGGACATGATTTCATTGTACCATTCGAAGTCTGGATTCATGTTCGTGTGTGTGAGATTCTAAGATCATGTCTGAAATGTTGTCTGTTGTTTTGCATTCAAGTTGACATGTCTGTTTTTATTATTTTGCACTTGAGTTGAATCTAGGTTTTGCTTGGGTTTGACCTTGTGCTCACCTGCCCCTGCGATTTTAACAAACAAGTGTATATCAGTGTGCACGACCTTGTGGCATGTACAGTGATACATTATGCATGTCACAAGTTGTTCATGTAAGATGAGTTAAAAGAAATGATGACGAACAACCCAAATAACTGAGGCAAATAATATTTTCAAAAGCATACGTTTTATTGTATATTGAAAAATAATTTCTTTTTTAATTTTACCGTGTTAGTTGTATAGTAGGTATAACAGATGGCTGGACACAAGCTGAAGCTAGTCAAGATCAAGTGTATGAGGTTTGAGTGAATTATGTAGTGAGGTGAAAGATGTATGAAAAAATATATATTAAAAGTTGTGTTGTAATTGAAACTTGTATAGTGGGAGCTTAAATTTATACTATTCGAATTTGTAATAAAATATTTTGTTGAATAAAATATGTTTTAAATATGACTTCCAAGTTATTTATTTTATTCAACAAATTATGTGAAAAATAAAATAGTACAATAACAAATACATTTAAATGAATATATATGTTTATTATCATCAAATAAAAATCATAGGCTATTGGATTCTACGATCTCCCCCTTCTCATGACAACAAACATATATTAAGATTATGAATCAATTAAATGTATTTGGTTTTGATGAATTCTATTAGCTCTTCCTATTTGAATGCTCCCCTACAACAAAGCTCCCCCTACACTGATGTGTGTAGCCAAAACATAAAAATTAATTAAAAATAACTTTGAATAAAAACACTCTTAAATATTCAATAGCCTATGATTTTTGTTTGATGATAATAAGCATATATATATATATATATATTCATTTAAATGTATTTGTTGTTGTACTATTTCATTTTTCACATAATTAAATAAATATTTGTTGAATAAAATAAATGACTCAAAATTTATATTCGAACAAATATTTTATTCAAACAAATATTTTATTACAAATTCGAATAGTACAAATTTGAGCTCTCACTACATTCACACTATTTCAATTACAATTCAATTACAAAACAATTTTCACTTTACAATTTACACCTTACTACATATTCACTCAACACTCGTATTTTTATTTTCAACTCTATTCTAGCTTGGTCCCACATCTGAATTAAATCTATAAAATAAACACTGGTGTAGTAAAATTGAAAAAGAAATATTTTTATAGTGTAAAATGATGTGTGTGTTTCAAAATATTGTTTGCATCAGTTATTTAGGTTGCTCTTCATCATACACGAACAACTTAGGACATGCACGGTGTATCACTGTTCATGCCACACGGCCGTGCATATCGATATACACTTGCTTAAAACCGCAGGGACAGGTGAGCAAAAGGTCAAACCCAATCAAATGGTGGATTCAAATCAGGAGAAAACAAATGTACACGTGCAACCCAATCAAACTCTAAGTGGAATAAGACAACAACATGGAGATGCATATATTTACAGAAAAAAATAACCACTAGATCATAAAATGTAAAAACATACAAAGACTCAAATTTACATGAAGTATCAGACAAAACAACATGCGTGCAACATGAACCAAGTCCATCAAATCAGAACAGCTAACATGTACACAACAAGTATGATTCGAAGCAATGCAAAGAAGAAAAGCAATGGCTAATTTAACTCGAAGCTCACAAGATCAACATATCAACCAGAACGAACAAAGGCAAAGGCATGTACATGAACACAAGGCATTTCAGGGATGACTATAAGACATATTCAAAAATATAGACAACATGACTACAAGAACAGTTCTATACATATGCACACATGAGAACACAAATGCAAGGCTACAAGGCCATGACTAATCTACATGATTCAAAGGCAAATACAAGGACTACAACAACACATACACACACAAACATATGTATGTATGTACATATATGGCGATACACAAGTTCAATACAATGAACAATGAAACCAGAAAAGCAACAACCAGGTCAACAACACAACCAGTCAAGACCATATGAATCAAAGGATTGCAACCAAGACCAGACCAGTCGAAGTATACAATGCAAAGAAGAATGAAGTATAACCAAGACATATCAAGCATGGTTCTAACATGACACAACCACGCAATGTAATCAGACCAAACCAGTATCAACCAGACCACCATACAAAGTTCAACCACACCAGAAAGGAGTGTGTACATGGTGACACACATACAAAATGAACCAGACAGTGATATATATGGTCACACAACATAATGGTCAAGTTACAGATTCCAATCAAGCTATTCAACAACAGTTCAGTTCGAACAAGAATGAGGAAAATAATGTGACAGTGTGTGTGATAGCATGTATGATCAAAAGAAATGCAAGACTACAGTGGCATTAAATGACACAAAGAAAAGAACAAGGTAGCAGTTTGGATGAAGTCAGCAAGTCAAAGATAGAAAAGAATGGAACTTGCAGATGAAACACGAATTAACCAAGTGAATTGTCTCAAAAATTCAAAGTGTCGAAGTCATAGGAGGAAAATGAACGAAACCGACTCAGAGAAAATCAAACAACGTTAAGTAATGAACAAGTCAACTTCTACCACATCGTTCGATCAAAAATCAGTTGCATAGCAAATCAATTGAAGAATTCAAACTCAAAAATACGAACGAGATTATAGGGTTCGAACCCTATAAATTAAACCTAAAATCATCATTGGCATTTATCGAGTTCAATCCCAAGTAAATATACAGAGAATAATTCAAGCATAATCAATTGAAAAGGGGGCAAAAAATCACATATCAAATTCATAGCATTCGAACTCGATCTTGAGGCAACCGCAAGCAAATTAAAGAAGCATCGAATCAAAATAGAGGAATGAAAAACATCATGATAATCAATTTCAAACTCCAATCCAAGCGGCGGCTTCAATGTAGAAAACCCTAGATTTTCAAGAGGAACTAAGGAACAAAAGGGATCGGTTGATAATACAAAAGAAAGGAAGACATCCATTTTTTCTTAAGGGATAACTTATTTAGGCCGACCTCTATATAATTATTGTGCTTAAATTAAATAATTAATGTTTCTATTTGTTCTTTAGTTGTGTAATTTTCTTTTTTTAACTTATTCTAGTTATGTGACTAGGTTACGAACTACGATAGTGTAGTTTGAGAATTCGCAACTCAATGGCTGAGTTATGGTAGGGTTTTGAGCGTAGAGTTAGGTTATTCAAGTAGCCGGTGTCTCAAATTTATGTGTATAAGCGTCTAACTACTTAATTTCTAGTAGAAACCTTGGGGGCAGCACGCAGGCAGGGTTTTATCGAAGCTGGGAAAATTTGTGTATGATCTCTTCTACATTATTTACTGTTATTGTTTTTATTTAAACATTAATTTTTATTATTAGTAGTATCACCCTATTCACCCCCTCTAGGGTGAAAACGATCCTACAGGTGGTTTTTGCCATATAATTTCTCTGTTGCAATTGCGTATTCGAACTCAATTCGAGTTATTGATTTATGATTGAATTTGTATCTTGCTATGATTTTGTAGAATATGCTAGTATATGATTTTTGTTCAATGATAATAAACATATTTATATTCTTTTAAATGTATTTGTTATTGTACTATTTTATTTTTCACATAATAAAATAACTATTTGTTAAATAAAATAAATAACTCAGAATTCATATTCAAACAAATATTTTATTTAAACAAATAAAATTCAAATAGTACAAATTTAAGCTCTCACTACATTTACATATTTTAAATTACAACACAATTTAAATTACAACACAATTTTCAATTTACATATTTCACCTCACTACATAATTCACTCAACACTCATATACTTGATCTTGACTAGCTTCAGCTTGTGTCTAGCCATCTGATTTACCTATTAAATAACCGACACATTAAAATTGAAAAAGAAATATTTTTGCAGTGCAAAATGAAGTGTGAGTTTTGAAAATAATATTTTCCTCGGTTATTTGGGTTGTTTATTTTCATATTTTCAGACGGGGGCCAAATAAAAGTGCACGAACAACTTGAAATATTCAAAGTGCATCATTGTAAATATTACAAGGTCATTTCTCGATTCCATCTCACAGACTAGTATAAATGCACACGTGTACAAATCAAGTATAAATGGACATGACACATGAATTACACAATTACACATATATACATGCATATGTATGCATGTATATACATGAATATGTGCATGATTTTCAAAATTAATGAGCAAATGCAGGTTCAGAGGCAGCCCAAACCAGATTTCAAATCAAAACATTCAACACAGCAATGGTCCATGCATAACAACTATAACGACCCGAAATTTCCGATCCCGAAAATTCCAGATTGTTAGGGAAAAAGAAAAGAGATGGAAGAAGAAACAGAAAACCAACTCAGAATCTTACATTCGCAACGGATAAAATATAATATCAACTAATACTTTGCACGAAGAAAACGGTGTCAGTTAATTACATTTAAATATATCAGAGTTATCAAATATAGAAACACTAGACAGATACAATCATCATGTCCCAGATATACAACAATATATCACAGCGGGTAATCCCTCCATATGTTCCTGCCATCCAGTTCGCCTCCTGCACTCCAGAATGTCCTTACCTGAAAATATGTAATACTCCGTCTGACCCGAGCATTACATCAAAGTAACACCCGGGTCAGGCTGGAAACCACCGTGAGTAAACTCATCCAACATGAAATTCCAATGTTTAAACATTTTAATACCCGGGTAACTCATATCAATTTACAAATTCACAATTTAATTTAGACATCACACATCAATTTCTAAGTACCAAAAGATAGATTAAATGGTCCAATTCACTTAAATCATTCCATTCCAGCCCATTTATTACACATATCAATTTATAAAGAATCGAAATGGTTCCGAGTATTTACTAATACCCGACTCCGGTCTCTTCGAATTCAATACCATCTTATCCCAAATTATTCACGTGAAACACAATTCAAACTTCAAATACAGAGTGTCACCCACATTAATTCATCATCGATAGATAACTAAATTATCTCAGTTTAAACCCAACATATCATATCACATAGCATCCCATATCACATATCCGAGATATCAATCAATCTAAGGCATGCAATATTATTTAATCATTCGTAAGCAAGATAAATTAGTCATACCATTCCTAATTAATTTAAACAAATTAAATTAATTACTTTAATCACCCTTAATCCTGCTGACTTAACATTGATTAATTACAACAAATTAATTAATCGTCCTTTAATTATCCATTTTAATTAATCATCCTTGATTAATTATCTTCAATTAGATAAAGTAATTATCCTTTAGTTAATTACACAAATTAATTATCCTTAACCATTTACAGTAATTAAATCTTTAATTACTTTCATTAATTACATTAATTAATTAATTACATTAATTAATCAATTACTTTAATTAACGATCCTTAGTTAATTACTTCCATTAATTAGCCTTAATCAATCATAAACAGTAATTAACCGTTCTTTAATTACTTACCTTAATTAATTAACTCCTTAATTAATATATAAATCCTTTAATTAATTACACCGAGTAATTAATCCTTAATTACTCCTCCTAAGTAATTAACCCTTAATTACTTTCCATTAAGTAATTTCCTTATATTAATTACATCTAGCAATTTATCCATCAATTACTTCATTAAGTAATTACACTTATAAATCTCATTAAGTAATTACACTTATAAATCTCATTAAGTAATTACACTTATAAATCTCATTAAGTAATTATACTTAATCAATTACCAAGTGACTATTTTTAATTAATTGACAAATTAACTAATCACATTCATTCGTTAAATACAACTAGGTAATTCATCCCTTAATTACCCTGTAAACCAATTAGTTAATCTTTAATTATAGATTAATCATTCTTGAATTATTATTAATAAACCTTAATTATCAATTAATCTCCTTCAATATAAAGTAATCAATCCTTAATTACTTTTAAAATCAATTAATTAACCTTAATTATTAATAAATCATCCTCTAATTATTTGTTAATCTTAATTAATTACACTGATTAATTAACCTTAATTAATTAATTAATCACATTAATAAAATAACCAATGATTAATCACATTCATTATTCCTTAAAATACCTATATGAATCAACATTTAATTAAACAAGATAGACTATTTACCTTAATTGATTATTTAATCATCACCTATATCTTGTTTAAATTAAATGCTTGAAAACAAACACTAGAGAACATTTAATTGATTTAAGTTAAATACACCGATATTAACTGCTTACTTAATCCCATCATAAATTTCATTTAAAAATACCTAGGGATTTTAAACTTAACTGATTATCCCGATCTAATTAGACAAAACCAAACAATTAACTCAAAACAATTTATTTTAAATTAAATTAAATTTGGAAACTTGTTTTAAAAATTTTCTTGAACTTGTTATAGAAATTTTGTTTCCAATCGGGACAACTCAAATTATCTTGCTTCCAAATCCGATCATCATTTATTTTCCTTTAAAACTGATAACATACCAAACCACTCGGATTACCCGAAGCCACCCTCGCGTTCTCCTCTCATTTTCTCAAGCACGCCGAGTAACTCATCCTCCCGTACTTCCCTCTAACCTTTACCTCCATATTCTTCTTCCTTTCTAGAACGTGAACTCTGCCTGAACTTGTGCAAGCGCACAGACTCTCAGATCATCATCCACGGCCACCGACCTTCTCCGCAAACCATCTAAGCCTTCCTAGTCCCTCACGGTTTCATAAAAGTGCTCGAAAACCACAGCAACTCAAAATCGACTAATTCGCCCACTTATCAGAAAAACAGGCCTACCCTACATCTATCACGCACCGCCGCCGATGATCTCAGGAACACTTGCCGCCTCGCCCTGAGCTACCACCCTTCCCAAACTTCCTTTTCCCCCTATCCTTGACCAACTCGATGCTCCCTGGCTATCGCAATAACCGCCTAAACCACCTCGACATATCTAGGTCTAAAACCCTAATTATCATAGCATCGCTCCAACGATGATCTGAAAAATAAAACCCTATTTTTCCCATGATCTACATCATACAAACCTCCTTCAGACCAAATTACGATTATCCACATCAACCCGATCATCGGTAATTTCCAGAAATCCAAATTCCGACCAACCTACAATAACTCTCAATATACCAACTTAAAAATCAATATTTAAGTTTTGAAAATCCTAAAATTTGATCACTAATCTGATTATAACCCTGAAACAACATAATAAAAATGTTGAGATTTGATGAGTATTAGATTTCTACTGTTCTTTTTCCCTTTTCATTTGAAAACTGGCATCACATTATCTTGAATTTTTTTTTAAAATTTTATATCATGTTATAACATCCAAAATTTGTTTATACTACATGTCCTAAGGAAGATTAGAGAGGAAGGACATGATTTTGATCAGATTTAAAACCTGAATAGAAAGACAGAGCATCATCTTGTAAACAGACATGCCTATCTATTCAGTTCATATATAAATATACCCATTCATTTTATATCATGCAATAATTATTACATCTGATTTTCAAGGATTTTATATCATGCATCCAGATTAATATAAATTAAGGTTTGGTTTACTCTCCAAGATTGAAGAGCAAAGGACAAGATTTGTTTTCTGGAACAATTGATCTGCATTTTGCTGTTTTGATTTGAATTTTTTGCATGCAGTTGATTGTTGTTGTTTGAGTTCAATTTCCTTGCCTTGAGATGAATTGAAACTGAAATGCCTTGAAATAGATTCCAATTTGAACTGAAGCATAAAACAAATGTTTTTGTTTGATCCAAAGAGCTGCACTTGTTGATTTGCAGTTTCTAATTGATCATTGAACTTGTCTTTTGCTTGAATTTATCAATGATCTTCATTTTTCTTAAAATTTGATTTTCAGTTTCTTGAGAAAGAAAATTGTTGTTTGAACTAAAAAAGATTTTTCTAAGTTTTTACTTAACACATTTTTAATAAATATTTTTAAAAATAAACAAAACAAATGACACTTGTTGCTTTAAGATGTAGATTGTTTTACAAGTGTCTTCCTTAAGAGTTAAATGCCTTACACATGTTACATTTCAATATTAAAATAATTACTCATTTTTATAAATGTTTTTAAATTGATTTCTTATTTACATTATCATTTTTTATTGTTTATATTAATTTAGCTTTTAATGTTTATATATATAAATTACCTTTAAAATTTACATTCTATAATGTTTATTTGTATATTTTTAAAATATGATTTGAAAGCTATATTTTAAAGAAAGAAAATTTAAAAAGAAAAGGATATTGAACTAAACCTTATTTTAAAGTTTCAAACTAAATCATTGTACTAAAATATATAAACCAAATTTATTTCAAAAACCCATCTTTAAAAGAAAACAAAATAAACTTTTATTATAATATACAATTTAAGGCTATTATAATTTTAAACAAAATAAATATTTAGTTTAATTACTTTTGAAAATATAAGATAGATTTTTGATTAAGCTATTGAAAAGTTTATATATTAAATTCAATCAAATTCTCCAATTCACAATATATATATATATATATATATATATATTATAAATTTGGAAACATTCTTATTAAATTTAAATTTAAATTAAAACCATACTTCCTATTTACAATGTATACACGTATATACACATTATAAATAGAATATCTTTTTAATTAGCTTAGAAATATAAATTTTATCATTTAAAAATTTTTAGCTTTGAAAAGAATAAATTTCCCAAATTAAATTATCATTATCATATAATAAATTTTGAAAAGATAACAAATTAAATAATTATTAAATATAAATCCTGTTAAATTAGATTATTAAATCAGCATTAGACATTTTAAAATAATTATTAATGCAAATTTTTAAATAAATATTGCCTAAATTTTCGAGATCAAATTAATTAGTCTCGTTAATTATCAATTAACGGATATTCCAAAATCCGGGTTATCACATTCCTTCCCCCTTTGAATCTTTTCGTCCTTATAAAGGAACGAAGCCAGAATTTATTTAATGCTTAAAAACAATTAAATCACTTTTTGATCATTTTAAAACACTTTAAAATCTATATAATATTTTCAAAATATTTTTTATAAAAATATCATTTTATAACTCGATGTTTCAATAAGTCCGTCCTCGTTCTCACAAAAATTCGGTCATACGTTGATCAGGCGTAAGACTGAAAATCTATAAGTACTTAGCAGACCCATTCTTAACACCCAGTAAAAATACTTGAAAAATAATTTTATTGAAAATATAGAAAGCATTTTGAAATCGAGGAAATATCTTCGGTGAGAATGCTCTGGAAATCATCACCTCTATCCATGGTCGCAGTTACATCCTGGGTTACGTTGCCATCGCAGCAAAAGTCTATGTAACTGTAGGCACTCCGCACCCCTCGATTACGCCATAGAACGCACAACAGATCGCAGTTACATTCCAGGGTTACGTTGCCATCACAGCAAAAGTCCATGTAACTGTAGGCATCAGCGCCCTCAATTTTCGCTATCAAAAGTGAAACTTCTCCACTCCCACTGTAAGGATCACGATTTTTGACTCACGAAAGTCGACATTAATACGTCCACTGTATCAACTGCCAAACAATCGAAGGCCGGAAAACCGAACCCTTAGGGTTTAAGAAGAAGAAAAAGATAGAAGAAGTAAGAAAGGAAAAAAAAAGAAAACTGAAACAATATCAGAATCTCACAATTCGCAGCGGAACAACATATAATATATCAATGAATAATCTTTAAAACAAAGAATCATATCAGTTATTACATTACATCACATTGCATTACATTATCATAGTTTACAACAACAAACAGCGAAAAAGAAATACTATATACTAGTTGATACGCCATGCCATCTAGTTTGCTCCTGATCTCCATAGCAACTCCTGAATTCCAGAATAACCTGATAACCTGACTCTAGACTGCCCGTGTGGAAATTGGTGGGCACCCAGAGTTTAGGAAGAGAACAATAAACTCCATGTCAGTCATGTGACTGGTGTGAGAGCTTAAAACAGCTTATCTTTAAAAATAAACAAAGAAATATTTTAAAACAGATCCGCAATGCTTTTAGAAAATGTAACTACCATAAGGCCTCCTGCCGCACACACAATGCAAACGCAGAATTGGAGGAGATTTCTCCTTATAATAGTCAAACATGCATGATACGCAAATTTCTTTGATATTATTACTATAAGTGCAAAGTGTAGGAAAACATTTCGAAAGTACAATATAAACCTTAACCAGCATAGGTACCATTATATTATGCCTGCTATAGCTACCTCCTGAGGAGGCAGGTTATACAATTTGCAATCGTAAAGGGTTCGTATTGTTTCTTTGGATTTCCAACAAATGGTCAGGCCAAGGAACTTCCCATTGCCACATGGGTACGCCTTTGGAAAGACGCACCGAGAACCTAACCGGACCTCTGCCAACACAAGGCCGGGTTACCCCTAGCTGGGTAACTACTGACACGAATATGCCATCCCCCGGTCGTAACCGACCTAAATCCCGGGATTCACCAACAACCACAAAATAATAAGTTTGCAGCAGCAACATAGGTTAAGTATCTGGGCTCCATACCATGATACCACCTCTATCCAGAAGGAATGACATACACTAAGGGGGCGCTATCCCCTAATAATCTTGCTGCATCTTTCCTGTTTTGACCATTTCCGGGGTGTGAGGTCCGACGAAGTCTCGTCCACAAAGCTACGCTTTGTACAAAAGCTGTGCTTTGATCAACAAATGATCAGCAGCACTTCGTATGCCACATTACCAAATTGAGAATGTATCACTAGTAACCATCAACTACATAACATCTGAGCTCGTACGCCTCAGAAAAGGGTGTTAAGAAAAGAGAATAAATTCTCCACCACCAACAGAAATGTATTTGATAGAAACCAGCTTTACATCTCAAATTCTAACGTCAGACGCACATCCATACAAGTCCGTTCCGAGATCGAACGGAACCGAAGGCACTTCTAAAGAAGCCCTTGCAATCCAGATATTCACTAATCCTGACCGGACTTCCCATCACAAAGGGTGATAAAATCTCTATATCGAAATCAACCGATGCAGAGACATTCGACGGTGATCCTTTCGTTTTCGAAAATATCCAGTCTTCAACACCGGTCTTCAAATGCTATCCATTACGACATATCGCTATTCGGAATGGGATTTATTACCCAAAAGTCCTCTCCCAGCTAAACCGAATAACGAGCGCTTATTTTAAAAATAAGTGTAGCATTCAAATTCAAGCAAATCACAACAAATACCCATTTAAAGGTAAATATTGATAGTCGGTTATTTAACTATCAAGGCCAACAAACAAATATCCAGCACCATAACAATCACTATGCCCTTTTTATTAATCTTCCACAATTAAATAATTTTCCAGATATTCACTTCAATTTATCTTTTAAAAAGAAATATTCTCTAAACCATTTCAATTTCTACATTGGAAAACATTTCCAAATACTTATTTAACAATAAGTAACTCACAAATACATTTATTTTCAATACTTATAAAATATTCAATATACTTAAAACACGATTTAGTATATATACTATTCTTTAAGGAAACCGTTCTCTTTAACACATTAATTTGGGTCCAAACGAATGTTGCGTAAAACATCGTTACGACAACCCAAAATCACTAGTATAGGGATTCGAAATTAAGATAGATATATAAATCACAATACTATACAAAAACATTTCCTTTCGAAAATCATTTAAAATAACAACAGTGTTATAGTCCATCTTTTCCTTATTTCTCGAAACACGTCTGTTTCAACAATGAATATTGAAATCTATGATTTCGATCCTTAACACATTTGAAAACAACTTCAAATCGTTTTAATTCTATTTAAAAGATCGCTTCCTAAAACTTTTCTTTAATATATTGTACACTGTCCAAAATCATGAATATACTTCGTTAACCAAATTCAACCTTTTTACACATTTTATTTAAAGGATTATCCACTGTCCAAAATCATGGATATACTTCGTTAACCAAATTCAACCTTTTTACACATTTTATTTAAAGGATTATCCACTGTCCAAAATCGTGGATATATCTCCTTTAATAAACTATAATAATTAACATATCAAAATAAGACATTTTCGGATTTATAAAACAATGTTTATAAATTCACATTTATATATTTATAAAAACTTCAACTTATAAAATCACTTTATTAACAAATTCTATCAATATCCCATTTACACGCCAAAATCCAAATTATAAGCAAATTACTTATAATTCTTTATTTACAAATTCATTCATTTTATAACTTCACAAATCATAGATTCTATTCTTTTATAAAAATCCATTTAATGACATTATTTTAAAACATTTTCAAAACTCCTTTATAATTTCATCACTTGATTTATAAAAATAAATCCAATTCTATAAATTATATATATATATAAAGCTTTTATAATAAATTCAAAAATCTCTATTTAAACTATTTTATAAAATCATTAACTCCATATTTCAAAAATCAATTTTCAACTATATTTCTCAAAAATCATAATTTTTATAACATTAAAATTATAACGTTTATTTATTTAAAATGAATCAATTCCAAAATTTAATAAAACGTATACTTTCAAAAATCTCTTTAAAATCCTTTTAAATTTGAAAATCATCACTTTAACACTTTTAATTTTCCAAAATAGGCCCAATGCTGCAACAGCACTAAATATAACAATCACGACATCCAAAACATCATATATCATTTGATAACAGAATATATCACAATATCTATAAACAAATCAATACCGGTGAGGAATCCAGTTGGATACCTCCAATCTGTTTCTCTGCATCCACAGATGTTAGCACAATACCAATCCCGTTCCAATACGGGATATCGCGGTATATGTGATTTATAAAATATTATCCGCTATTATACGACGTAATAGGGTTTCATCCGCTATATAATGCGGGAAATCAACTCCAAGTACATATATAATACCAATTCCACTTCAAGGTGAAATATCGCGGTATAAGTGTTTAATAAATAACCTCCGCTTAATATACGGCATATAGAGTCTATTTCAATACCATAAATAGTAAGCATACAATCGATAAAATCAAGCAATTTTAAATCTAACTATTTAAAATTTAAATTTAAATACTATTTGATTGACTGAGAAGTTCTCACCTTATTTTCAATAACAGTTTCAGCGTTTTATTTCGAATAAAATTAAACGTGCGTTTAATTTTACCCAAAATTTTCACTAGCTCAAATCAATTCCAATCCAGCTTCTTCGCGTAGTGCTCGTCAATACGAACCCAACGCAATTTGTTTCGTCATTTTCCGACCTCGTATGAACAAGATATGATATTTTAAACATAGTACAAATTTATAATATAAAATAATTTACATTTTCTTTTTATTTTTAAACCTTCCTCCTATCTAGGCCGTTGATTTCTTTCTCCAACATCAGGGCCGTTCGCAACTTTTCTTCCCTAATGGGTAAAACATGTACATGCTTAAAACCCACAGCTGCCTTTCCTTCACAAATTATCGAGCCTCCATCGTTCACTTTTGCCACGATCAACAACCACCGTCGCATAGCCCTTCTCGAGCTCGACCAATACCATGAACGGCGTGGCACTCGGCCATCCATAGGCCTCGAAAAACGCGCATACAATATGAACGAATGGGAGCAATTTGCCGTTGATCCACTCGACTAAAATCGATCATCACCGTATTGAATCGAAGCTCTCATTACGCTCTTCAACATTGTAGTTGAGTGTTTTGGCTAATTGTTTAAGGATAGAGAGAGATCAAGGGGAAAAGAAACGAAATTTATGGCCATTGGTGTTGAGAGTGGCGGGTAGGGCTGAAACCCTAATTCCTTTGCAAATTAGAAAATAGTGAGGCCTTTTATAGAAAATTTACGAAACACTATTCACCCGAAATTTTTCGAACTCCAAACGAAGCGTGTCGGCTGACTTTTTAGGGTTTAACCCGCGTTCCAGACACAATGGAATAGGTATCGAGAGCCAATTCGATCATATGTGCGAGTTACGGAAATAAACGATCAAATTTAAATTAAATCGGTTAAACTAATTTCTATGCGTTTTAGCTTCCTTCGGACAAACCGTAAATCTGGTTGACATGAAATTTGAAACCATACAAAAATATAACATTATGGATCCGATGAAACTTGTTTCGTCTAAATTCGAGACTGTTTGAAAAATGGCTATTTTTACTCGTCAATTAAATATTAAAATATTCAATTCTCACAAATTAACTTTTAGTTTGATTTTAAAAGTTGTAAAATATCGTTCTAACTCCAATACGATTTGATACAACTTTACAAATTAAATTTAATCACATTAAACCCAATTTTCAATTATTTCTATGATTTCAAATATTAAATTATCGATTTAATTATCAAATTAAATCTAGATATTCGAAATAAAAATTTATTCGGCTTACAAATTTTACTTGTTAATATTTAAAATCAATCAAATATACGAATTTCAATTGACAGAAATTGTGGGTCGTTACAAACTTCCCCCTTAAAAGAATTTTGTCCTCGAAATTACCAAGTAAGAAAAAGTTACAGAATCCATCAACTTTTCTTTTCAAAATCATTTGTCCAAACTAAATTTCAAATTTATTTAAACATTTTAACTTTTCCAAAATTCATAGTTAAACTTCATACAATAATTTTACTAAGTTTTCAAATCATACTTAGTTGTCTTTTCAAAATTTTCCAATTTTCTCAAAAATATTGTAACGCCTTAAATTGTCAGAAAATTTCGTCATAGTCTCCTTTGCGCGGTTCGATCCCAAAAAATGGCAATATATATATCACAAATATACATCTCATCAAAATAATGAGACATCCCGCAGGGAAAAAAGGTGTAAAAGTACGATATGTAATCCGAGATATGTAACTTATATATTATTAGCGAGCATAAGCGAGCTCCAAATGCGAAGCAAGCGCAATCCACACCTACTAAACACTCAACAATAATGAGAAACATGCTTATATGAAAGTAATATCAATATACAACATATACCAGTACAACAAATACATGTGTCAATATATCGAATGCAACAAAAGGCAACAAATCCAACCATTAAACAACTATCATCCAACAACAATTCCAATCATCAAATAAATATACATTCACTTCTCATTAATATTCAATGAATTGGTTTTTCATTTAATCACATTTGATTCATTAACATTGAACTTTACCAACATTCATTTATTCATTTTCAATTAGTTTATATTCACTAATTTATATTCAAGTTAGTTCACTTCCATATTCAAATCAAATTTCATAGCTTCCAATATTATCAATTCAACTTCATTAACACTTAATGAATTATATACAATCAACTAACAACAATCTAACAATCAATGTATATCCAACATTACCAAATTTCTTTAGTTTTCTTACATTCATTCAATTTGGTTCATCACTTTTAATTAGCTTTAATGAATTGACACTTACATCCATTATTTCATATCAATTTATTTACGTTGATTGATTATTATTCAATCCATTTATTAATTCAATTGCTAATTCATTTAACAAATAAGGTTGAATTTCTTTTATATAACTCAAGTTCATATTCATCACTTCGCTTTATTAATTTACTTCGATACCAAAATCAACTTCATTAAACACCATTTAAGTTATATTCCATCTCAAACATCATTTGTTTAACTTCAGTTTGAATTTCCACTTATAAATCCAATTCAGATTCTAATTCTAAAGTAAATTCTATTTAACTTTACCAAAGTAAAATCTTTATTATTTCATATTATAAGTTCAAAACTTGTTTCACTTATATTCAACAATTACAACTTGGATTTTAATTTCAAATTTATTTATCACAAATAAACTTCAGTTTTATAATTTACTATGGTAGCAAATACATCACATAGAAACTTGAAAATGATATTGATGATGCTGCAGCCATCACCCTTATTATTTTCTAGTAACAGTAGTGAATTCAGTGCTTAATATTCTTTTAAAAAAATTTCTTTTACTTATAACTCACATTTATAAGTCTTTTCTTATAGAATTTCACTATTTAATTTTTCATTTTGGAAAATAATTTCCAAAATAAACACGATTCAACATTTTCAATTCATTTTTTATTTACAACTCATATTTATAAATATATTCATATATTTTCACTTACTATATATAAGATTATTTAACAATTGTAAATCACATTAATTATAATTCCATACTTATAATTCTTCGCTTATACAATTTATTCTTTTACAATGTTTTTATTTAGATTATTTAAACATCCTTTAATTAACTTATATATATTCTTACATTTTCAACAACCAACCAATCAATTTGTATACCCTTTAATAATTCTGAAAAATTATTCCTTTATATATAAAATATAATCAAGGTAAAATTATTTCATTTATCCAATTTAAAATGATACTACGTCGACTTGCCTCGTTTAAGTGTTTAGAAATCCTTATCGAAAAATATGGCGTCCCACATATCGACCAAAATTCACAAACAGCTCAACGGATAAGCAAACACAATATGAAATAATTTCATATTCACTAACAAATACGCGCTCATATCTATGATTACACTCACACTCATTCTAGAGTACTACTGACTCTATCTCTAATGAGTAATTCCCAACTGAGCCAAGGTTGTCGCTTAACCAAATGCTCTGATACCACTTTGTAAGGATCACGATTTTCGACTCACGAAAGTCGACATTAATACGTCCACTGTATCAACTGCCAAACAATCGAAGGCCATAAAACCGAACCCTTTGGGTTTAAGAAGAAGAAAAGGATAGAAGAAGTAAGAAAGGAAAAAAACCGAAACAATATCAGAATGTCACAATTCGCAGCGGAACAACATATAATATATCAATGAATAATCTTTAAAACAAAGAATCATATCAGTTATTACATTACATCACATTACATTATCAGAGTTTACAACAGCAAACAGCGGAAAACAAATACTATATACTAGCTGATACGCCATGCCATCCAGCTTGCTCCTGATCTCCACAGCAACTCCTGAATTCCAGAATAACCTGATTGTTGAGTCACAAGCTTTATGAAAGTTTTGATTTCTGACAAATAAGGCGATTGATTTCTGACAAACAAGGCGATCGACAAAAACAAGGTCAATAGAGCTATATATGGTACTCTAGATTATAGGTTGATTATTTGTTGTTGTAATAGTAATAAATTTGTTAAAATCTATCCTCAAATAATCATGCATATCAAGGGAATCAATATATATACGAATAATTTATAAGTTGCATGCAGTTGCACAATTCAATGTGCAATTTAACAGGCACCGGTCGACCCGTCAATATAGGTGCGGTCGACCGTTCCTGTGTAAATTGCACAGTGAACGTGCACACATGCACATAACGTATATATATTTTGAATTCCTGTCTACCGGTCACTTTTTAGCCTGTCGACCGTCTTTGAACAGAAAGCAATTTTTTTCAAAAGACACTTCTCTTCTCCAAAGGTTGCATCTTCTTAATCTTTCACCAAAGATCATATCTCTTAATGGCAAAGAGTTACAACCATTCTTGTCTATATAAACTAATCCAATTCGTTGATTAAGGACAACGATTTCATATATTCTTTTAATCTAATCTCTGATCTCAATTCTGTATTATAAAAGCTCTAAATTATTTATTGAATCTTTGAAACTATTTCATATCCTTTGATTCAATAATATACTTTCCTTAATCTTTTCAAAACATCATATCGCATACTTTGAGGATAAGATTATAGGAAGGGTGTACTGCTAGTGACAAATCCGTGTTTTCAAGAACACAAGTTGTCAACAACAATTGTATTTGTTCTTTTGTTGAAGTCCTCTGTGTTGTAAGAGGCAAGTATTGAAGTCCTCAGTATATTAGAGGCGTGAAATCCCGTTCGGTTGTTCGGGTGTTGTAAACCTGTTCCTCCGGGTGAAGCGAGGTAGTTAATAGTGAAAATCCAGATAGAAGTCTGGGACTGGACGTAGGACGGTGCTCCGAACCAGTATAAAAATCTCTGGTGTGATTTTTCTATTTTTCTATTTACAATGCTATTATCATCTATTTCCGCATTTGTATTGTAATCCATATTACACGATCCGTGTATACTATATTAGCACATATAATTGTATACACACCGCACTTTCATTTGGATCATTGCCATGCAGGAAGAACTAAATCAGTTTGAGCGCAATGACGTTTGGGAACTTGTTCCGAGACCAACTGATCAGTCAGTAATTGGTACTAAATGGGTCTATAAAAATAAGGCTGACGAACAAGGAAATATCACCAAAAATAAAGCAAGATTAGTAGCACAAGGATACAATCAGGAAGAAGGTATCGATTATGAAGAAACTTTTGCACCAGTCGCTCGACTAGAAGCTATTAGAATTCTATTATCTTTTGCTTGTCATCATAATTTCAAACTTTATCAGATGGATGTCAAAAGTGCTTTTCTCAATGGATTAATCAAAGAGAATGTCTATGTCGAACAACCTCCTTTATTCGTACATGAAAAATATCCTGACCATGTGTTCAAACTTAAGAAAGCTCTGTATGGTTTAAAACAAGCACCTCGTGCTTGGTATGAACGATTACGTAGCTATCTTATTAATTCAGGATTTGAAATAGGCAAAGTCGATCAAACTTTGTTTATTAAACATTCTCGAAAAGATATTCTGGTTATCCAAATATATGTAGACGATATCATCTTTGGTTCAACAAACGATAAACTCTGCAAGGAATTTGCAAGTATTATGACCAAAGAATTCGAAATGTCTCATATGGGAGAACTATCTTATTTTCTTGGACTTCAAATCAAACAACTTTCAAACGGTATTTTTATCAATCAAGAAAAATACTGTGAAAATCTTATCAAACGCTTCGGATTACAAAATACATCTGGTAAACCAACTCCTATGAGTACAACTACACATCTTGAAAAAGATGAAAGTGGTAAGAATGTTGACCAGAAATTATATCGAAGCATGATTGGTTCTCTTCTTTATCTTACAGCTAGTCGTCCAGATATATTAATGAGTGTTTGTTTATGTGCTCGTTTTCAAGCCGATCCAAAGGAATCACATTTACGAGCAGTGAAACGTATAATTCGTTATCTTAATAATACCAAAGATTTTGGTCTTTTCTATCCAAAAGAATGTCCATTTGAATTAGTATCATATAGTAATGCTGATTTCGGTGGCTCACGAACAGATAGAAAAAGTACAAGTGGTACATGCCATTTTATTGGAAAATCACTTGTCTCTTGGTTTAGTAAGAAACAGAATTGTGTTTCACTATCAACATGTGAAGCTGAATATATATCAGCGGCTCTCGCTTGTACTCAAGTACTATATATGCAACAAACACTTCAAGATTTTGATATTCATTTATCAAATTCTATTATATACTGTGATAACACAAGTGCTATAAATCTTTCTAAAAATCCAGTGAATCACTCTCGAACTAAACACATTGATATCCGTCATCATTTTCTTCGAGATAATATTGAAAAAAGAAATATATGTCTTGAATATGTCCATACTGACAATCAATTAGCGGACATTTTTACTAAGCCGCTGCTCGAATCTAATTTTATTAGATTACGAAGAGAGCTTGGTTTAATTTCAAGAAAAAATCTTGACTAAGCAATTACTAATGTACACCTTCTCTTTTGGTTATTCTCTTTAATTATAATTTTTTTTTTTGGTTTAAACTAAACTAATGTTTATTCTCCTAGTAACCGTATCTTTTACTTAACCTATTTTTTATATTAAATATTAGCCATTGCTTTATTTAATGGTTAAATTCCATTTACTCATTTTATAAATTCAGTTTTAAAAACAAAGCTATTTTTAGATTTACAATAAAATTTCTGCTTATATTTTCATGGTTAAAAGTTATCATTAACTCACATCCATAAGAGTATATATAAGAAACTTATATATATAAGCTTGCAAAAAAAAATTATTTTGTTCATCTTTACTTCTTATCTAACCATAATACTATATTCAACTTACACTATGGCTTATATTTGTGACAAATGTGCGTAAGAATCTCACATTTCTATTACAAGCTCTGAGTCGGACGAATATTATTCTCCTACTACTCCAAAACAAAAATCAAGCTGTCATCATCAATGCTCTTATATGTCTGATAAAACTCCAAATTCAAAACGAGTTAAAAGGACACTATTCTATTCTCCTCGAACCAAAGCTCAAATTGATGAGATACACCACTACCAAAAACATCAGATAGACCTTCAGAGACAACTCCATTACGGGCAAAGTCAACTTTATCACGAGCAACAACGGACATCGGCACGATTGTCTGTTTTAGAAAAGTTGGCAACATTTTTCTGCGGTTCCAACAAACATGACGTGCATGAACCAATGCCGTCTAGGCCATCAACATCGAAAAATCCTAACTCATGGGATCGGAACTATGAAAAGAATGAAGGAGCTCAGAAACAATGGAGTCCATGGTCGAATCGTATTGAAGGAAACAACGATAATTCTAATGACGAACTTTCTCATTAGATTTATATATAGTTGTTATATATTTATCTATCTCTTGTGTAATGATGGTTATATTTTGTATTATGTATAAAATATAATATATATATATATATAGGTTGATATATAATAAAAAACTTGAAAAAGAATCCTATATGCACAACAGACCAGGACCGGTCGACCGCCCATATTATTGCCGGTCGACCGTTTGCTCTCTGGTTGAAAACGGTCGACCGGCCAAAAGTTGTAGGTCGACCGGTTACGCATTTTTCAGTTTTTTATATATAACCCTATACGTTACTTTACCCTCTACCCTCATTCACTCTCTACTCAAACTATTCTCTATCCCCAAATCACAAACCCTAGTTCCCATTCTTCAATTCCCAAATCACAAATCCTCCAACAATGGCTCCTCCTCAAAAGAAATCAAAGAAAGGAGCAACCTCTGAAACTTCATCTCTTACCATCTCCGTCAAAAAATGGCTTCAAACTCCAATTGCTGTAACACGATGGAATCAAATGACAAATTATAAGTTTCATCCAGGATCTTTCATCAAATTTGATGATTTCACGGCTTACGGAGTTCGGAGGTTAGCCGATAATGCCAACATTACTCCATTGATAGATTTTTCGGCAAATATTGTGGAGATAAATCATTTAATGATTAAATTATTTTACGCCAACATGAATCTTGATGAATATCAACCTGATAATCAAAACGGCGTCATCTGGTCTATGGTCTGTGGAAAACAAATTTTTCTTACTCATGCTAGAATTGCCTCTATACTTGGCATACCAAATCGAGGCGAAGAATTTTCATCTACCTTCTGCGAAGTTTTCACTCGAAATAGTACAAGTCATCAGTTTATAGAAGACAATAGTGATGGCACTAAGTCTATTGGACTTCGACCGACAGCAAGGTTACTTCATCGGGTCTTGATGCATTCTCTTTTTCCTAGACTTGGAAATTATGATGCAGTGTACAAAGAAAACTTCAAGGCACTCTATGCTATCTATGGTGAAATCCAAATCAATTGGGTTCACATGCTTTTTGATGAAATTCTCAAGGTAAATAATTCAACCCGGCCTCATTTCTTCTATAATGAATATATCATGAGACTTTTGTTAGCTTGTGGGGTCAATCCTCCTGATTCTGCAACTTCAACACCAAAATGCATTGATTCCATAACCATCAAAAGAATGAAGCTTCCTCCACCTTATCTTGAGATTATGCCTTTTGAAGAATGGCAACAACGAGGACCGAGAAAACAAAGAGCAACTTCCTCTCGACCTCGTCCCGATGAGGTGAAACTTTTAAGATCAAAGTCATCAACAAAAGAATCTCTTGAAACCATTGCGCGTAATCAATTTCTGCTTGAATCTCGTCTCAAGCGTATGGACTCTAAAATTGATAAGCGCTTCAATAAGGTCAAGTCGTTCTTCGGTATGCTATGGGACGCTATATCATGTTCCTCATCCACCTCTGTTCAAGCACAAGATCCAGGAAAACGTCCTGCTGCTCCAGTTTTCACATGGACATCATCTGACGAGGGCGAATCGTCTAGAGGGAACAATGATGAGGAGGAAGAGGAAGAAGATGAAGATGATGATGATGACGACGATGACGATGATGAAGAGGAGATTCGATCTGCTTCATCCTAGATTCTATTATGTTTTAGCTCTTTAAAACCATTCTTCGACACTTGTACTAAATAGTGTCGTTATTTATGCTTTTCAATTAACATTATGTTCTGTAGTAAACTCTGTATGTCTTTGATGTGTTAATGATTTATTTTTCTATGCTTATCATATTCATTCTACGCATATCATATTCTAGTAATCTGTTACTCCTTTTTGTCGATGACAAAGGGGGAGAAAGGGCTAACAATTGCTTGCAGGAAAGAAATCACATACTCAGGGGGAGATTCAGATTTGCAGATATATATATTGTCATCAATCAAAAAGGGGGAGAATGTTGAGTCACAAGCTTTATGAAAGTTTTGATTTCTGACAAATAAGGCGATTGATTTCTGACAAACAAGGCGATCGACAAAAACAAGGTCAATAGAGCTATATATGGTACTCTAGATTATAGGTTGATTATTTGTTGTTGTAATAGTAATAAATTTGTTAAAATCTATCCTCAAATAATCATGCATATCAAGGGAATCAATATATATACGAATAATTTATAAGTTGCATGCAGTTGCACAATTCAATGTGCAATTTAACAGGCACCGGTCGACCGGTCAATATAGGTGCGGTCGACCGTTCCTGTGTAAATTGTACAGTGAACGTGCACACATGCACATAACGTATATATATTTTGAATTCCTGTCTACCGGTCACTTTTTATCCTGTCGACCGTTTTTGAACAGAAAGCAATTTTTTTCAAAAGACACTTCTCTTCTCCAAAGGTTGCATCTCTTAATCTTTCACCAAAGATCATATCTCTTAATGGCAAAGAGTTACAACCATTCTTGTCTATATAAACTAATCCAATTCGTTGATTAAGGACAACGATTTCATATATTCTTTTAATCTAATCTCTGATCTCAATTCTGTATTATAAAAGCTCTAAATTATTTATTGAATCTTTGAAACTATTTCATATCCTTTGATTCAATAATATACTTTCCTTAATCTTTTCAAAACATCATATCGCATACTTTGAGGATAAGATTATAGGAAGGGTGTACTGCTAGTGACAAATCCGTGTTTTCAAGAACACAAGTTGTCAACAACAATTGTATTTGTTCTTTTGTTGAAGTCCTCTGTGTTGTAAGAGGCAAGTATTGAAGTCCTCAGTATATTAGAGGCGTGAAATCCCGTTCGGTTGTTCGGGTGTTGTAAACCTGTTCCTCCGGGTGAAGCGAGGTAGTTAATAGTGAAAATCCAGATAGAAGTCTGGGACTGGACGTAGGACGGTGCTCCGAACCAGTATAAAAATCTCTGGTGTGATTTTTCTATTTTTCTATTTACAATGCTATTATCATCTATTTCCGCATTTGTATTGTAATCCATATTACACGATCCGTGTATACTATATTAGCACATATAATTGTATACACACCGCACTTTCACTGATAACCTGACTTTAGACTGCCCGTGTGGAAATTGGTGGGCACCCAGAGTTTAGAAAGAGAACAATAAACTCCAGGTCAGTCATGTGACTGGTGTGAGAACTTAAAACAGTCTATCTTTAAAAACAAACAAATATTTTAAAATAGATCCGCAATGCTTTTAGAAAATGTAACTACCATAAGGCCTCCTGCCACACACACAATGCAAACGCAAAATTGGAGGAGATTTCTCCTTATAATAGTCAAACATGCTTGATACGCAAATTTCTTTGATATTATTACTATAAGTGCAAAGTGTAGGAAAACATTTCGAAAGTACAATATAAATCTTAGCCAGCATAGGTACCATTATATTATGCCTGCTATAGCTACCACCTGAGGAGGCAGGTTATACAATTTGCAACCGTAAAGGGTTCGTACTGTTTCTTTGGATTTCCAACAAATGGTCAGGCCAAGGAACTTCCCATTGCCACATGGGTACGCCTCTGGAAAGACGTCCCGAGAACCTAACCGGATCTCTGCCAACACAAGGCCGGGTTACCCCTAACTGGGTAACTACTGACACGAATATGCCATCCCCCGGTCGTAACCGACCTAAATCCCGGGATTCACCAACAACCACAAAATAATAAATTTGCAGCAACAACATATGTTAAGTATCTGGGCTCCATACCATGATACCACCTCTACCCAGAAGGAATGACATACACTAAGGGGGCGTTATCCCCTAATAACCTTGCTGCATCTTTCCTGTTTTGACCATTTCCGGGTGTGAGGTCCGACGAAGTCTCGTCCACAAAGCTACGCTTTATACAAAAGCTGTGCTTTGATCAACAAATGACCAGCAGCACTTCGTATGCCACATTACCAAATTGGGAATGTATCACTAGTAACCATCAACTACATAACCTCTGAGCTCGTACGTCTCAGAGAAGGGTGTTAAGCTAAGAGAATAAGTTCTCCGCCACCAACAGAAATGTATTTGATAGAAACCAGCTTTACATCTCAAATTGTAACGTCACACACACATCCATACAAGTCCGTTCTGGGATCGAACGGAACCGAAGGCACTTCCAAAGAAGCCCTTGCAATCCGGATATTCACTAATCACGACCGGACTTTCCATCACAAAGGGTGATAAAATCTCTATATCGGAGATCATCCGATGCAGAGACATTCGACGGTAATCCTTCCATTTTCGAAAATATCCGGTCTTCAACACCGGTCTTCAAATGCTATCCATTATGACATATCGCTATTCAGAAGGGGATTTATGACCCAAAGGTCCTCTCCCGGCTAAACCGAATAACGAGCGCTTATTTTAGAAATAAGCGTGGCATTCAAATTCAAGCAAATCACAACAAATACCCATTTAAAGGTAAATATTGATAGTCGATTATTTAATTATCAAGGCCAAGAAACAAATATCCAGCACCATAACAATCGCTAGGCCCTTTCTTTTAATCTTCCATAAATTAAATAACTTGCCAGATATTCACTTCAATTTATCTTTTAAAAAGATATATTCTCTATATTATTTCAATTTCTACATTGGAAAACATTTCCAAATACCTATTTAACAATAAGTAACTCACAAATCCATTGATTTTCAATACTTAGAAAATATTCAATATACTTAAAACACGATTTAGTATATATACTATTCTTTAAGGAAAACATTCTCTTTAACACATTTATTTGGGTCCAAACGAATGTTGCGTAAAACATCATTACGACAACCCAAAATCACTATTATAGGGATTCGAAATTAAGATATATATATAAATCCCACTACTATACAAAAACATTTCCTTTCGAAAATCATTTACTATAACAACAGTGTTATAGTCCATCTTTTCCTTATTTCTTTAAACACGTCTATTTCAGCAATGAATGTTGAAATCTATGACTTTGATCCTTAACACATTTTAAAACAACTTCAAATCGTTTTATTTCTATTTAAAAGATCGCTTTCTAAAACTTTTCTTTAATATATTATTCACTGTCCAAAATCGTGAATATACTTCGTTAACCAAATTCAACCTTTTTACACTTCTTTTTAAAGGATTGTCCACTGTCCAAAATTGTGGATATACTTCGTTAACCAAATTCAACCTTTTTACACTTTTATTTAAAGGATTATCCACTGTCCAAAATCGTGGATATATCTCCTTTAATAAGCTATAATAATTAACTTATCAAAATAAGTCGTTTTCGGATTTATAAAACAATGTTTATAAATTCACATTTATATATTTTATAAAAACTTCAACTTATAAAATCACTTTATTAACAAATTCTATCCATATCCCCTTTACACACCAAAATTCAAATTATAAGAAAATTACTTATAATTCTTTATTTACAAATTCATTCATTTTATAACTTCACAAATCATAGATTCTATTCTTTTGTAAAAATCCATTTATAACATTATTTTAAAACATTTTCAAAACTCCTTTATAATTTCATCACTTGATTTATAAAAATAAATCCAATTTTATAAATTATATATATATAAAGCTTTTATAATAAATTCAAAAATCTCTATTTAAACTATTTTATAAAATCATTAACCCCATATTTCAAAAATCAATTTCAACTATATTTCTAAAAAATCATAATTTTTATAACATTAAAATTATAACGTTTATTTATTTAGAATGAATCAATTCCAAAATTTAATAAAACGTATACTTTCAAAAATCACTTTAAAATCCTTTTAAATTTGAAAATCATCACTTTAACACTTTTAATTTTCCAAAATAGGCCCAAGCTACAACAGCACTAAATATAACAATCACGGCATCCAAAACATCATATATCGTATAATAACAGAATATATCACAATATTTGTAAATAAATCAATATGGGTGAGGAATCCAGTTGGATCCCTCCAACCTGTTTCCCTACATCCACAGATGTTAGCACAATACCAATCCCGTTCCAATATGGGAAATCGCGGTATACGGGATTTATAAAATATTATCCGGTATTATGCGGCGCGATAGGGTTTCATCTGCTATATAATGCGGGAAATCAACTCCAAGTACACATATAATACCAATTCCACTTCAAGGTGAAATATCGCGGTATATGTGCTTAATAAGTAACCTCCGCTTAATATACGGCGTATAGGGTCTATTTCAATACCATAAATAGCAACCATTATCATCTAAGCATACAATCAATAAAGTCAAGAAATTTTAAATCAAACTATTTAAAATTTAAATCGAAACACAATTCGATTGAGTGAGAAGTTCTCACCTTATATCCAATAACAGTTTCAGCGTTTTATTTCGAATAAAATTAAACGTGCATTTAATTTTACCCAAAATTTTCTCTATCTCAAATCAACTCCAATCCAGCTCCATTGCATAGTGCTCGTCACTACGAACCCAACGCAATTTGTTTCGTCATTTTCCGACCTCGTATGAACAAGATATGATATTTTAAACATCCTACAAATTTATAATATAAAATAATTTACATTTTCTTTTTATTTTTAAACCTTCCTCCTATCTGGGTCGTTGATTTCTTTCTCCAACATCAGGGCCGTTCGCAACTTTTCTTCCCCAACGGTTAAAACACGTACACGCTTAAAACCCACGGCCGCCTTTCCTTCACAAATTATCGAGTCTCCATCGTTCACTTTTGCCACGATCAGCAACCACCGTCGCATAGCCCTTCTCGAGCTCGACCAATACCATGAACGGTGTGGCACTCGGCCATCCATAGGCCTCGAAAAATGCACATACAAGATGAACGAATGGGAGCAATTTGCCGTTGATCCACTCGACTAAAATCGATCATCACCGTATAGAATCTAAGCTCTCATTACGCTCTTCAACATTGTAGTTGAGTGTTTTGGATAATTCTTTAAGGATATAGAGAGATCAAGGGGAAAAGAAACGAAATTTTTGGCCATTGGTTCTGAGAGTGGCGGCTAGGGCTGAAACCCTAATTCCTTTGCAAATTAGAAAATAGTGAGGCCTTTTATAGAAAATTTACGAAACACTTTTCACCCGAAATTTTTCGAACTCCAAACAAAGCGTGCAGGCTGACATTTCTAGGGTTTAATCCACGTTCCGGACACAATGGAATAGGTATCGTGAGCCAATTCGATCATATGTGCGAGTTACAGAAATAAACGATCAAATTTAAATTAAATTGGTTAAACTAATTTCCATGCGTTTTAGCTTCCCCTGGACAAACCGTAAATCCGATTGACATGAAATTTAAAACCATACCATAATATAACATTACGGATCGGATGAAACTGGTTTCGTCGAAATCCGAGACTGTTTGAAAAATGGCTATTTTTACTCTCAATTAAATATTAAAATATTCGATTCTCACAAATTAACTTTTAATTTGATTTTAAAAGTTCTAAAATACCGTTCTAACTCCAATATGATTTGATACAACTTTACAAATCAAATTTAATCACATTAAACCCAATTTCCAATTATTTCTGTGATTTCAAATATTAAATTATTGATTTAATTATCAAATTAAATCTAGATATTCGAAACAAAAATTTATTCGACTTACAAATTTTACTTGCTAATATTTAAAATCAATCAAATATATGAATTTCAATTGACAGAAATTCTGGGTCGTTACACCCACATAGGTCGCAGTCTACCGATGTAAAATCAAACGCAGACTGTTGGCTCTCAGCAGCACACACAACTTTCGCTATGTTACCATAGGTCGCAGTCTACCGATATAAAATCAAACGTAGACTGTTGGCTCTCAGCGGCACACACGACTTTTGCTATGGTCTACAGTAGATCGCAGAGACATCGAGTTAAACTGTCGTCACAACATAACTCAAATGCCTTTGTAGGCATCAGAGCCCTCAACTTTCGCTACACACTACACAAAATCCTCAGGAACAAGTTTTGTCCAGACTCCTCACAGGATTAACTTTAGAACCTCCCCCTTTGAGGCTCAAGGCAGTACCAACCTATGATACTCCTAAGAAGTTCATTTCAAGGGAGCGCCTTTTTCCCCGTGCCAATCTCAAAACACTTTATACTATACACATATAGTATCTTCCAAATCATACACCTAGTATGAATCCCATATAAATCTCCTTTCTCAAAATCGATTAACCCAAAATCGATAATTCTCAACTAGGATTTCCAAATTTTAAAAAATGATTTTTCTCTAAAAATCAAAAGCCTTTCCAAATCCAAAGGTTCCTAAAACCTTTTCAAAATCATTCTCACAAGATCCTTTACATACATACATACATACATACATACATATATATACATATATAGATATATATAACTTTTAAAATCTTTGGATCACTTCAAACTTGTATAAGTTCCCTTTATACACTTCAAATACTTTCAAAAATCGTTTCCTTCCGACAAAAGATTCAACAAGGGAAGATTTATCTTACATAACAAAGATATATATAACTTTGTTTATTCTAAATCAAATATTCAAATTTAATTACTCTATAAAGTCACTTACCAAATTACTTACCTCCATAAAGTAAATTTTTACCATAGAAATCTCCAATTTCCACTTTACTTCAAAATATCTTTCACAAAATATACCTTTCATTTCAAAAATCATTTCATATTTCTTATCCACAAATTCCCAGTATCAATTTTATTCAAACCCGTACGATGTACACATATCATCCGTATGCTATACCAATTTGATCGCTCACTCGATCACACAATTTCACTTCCGAACTAGTATTGTCCACCCGACTTCCTAGTGCGGACTCAGATCTGGTTTCTTGATCAGAAACCATCATTCTCCTTGCATGGCCATAACTATGATAGAGAATATCCAGAAACAATCAACAATCCATATCTAGGTTTGCCATCAAAAATCGAGTGAAAAATCCCTACTCGGATCGATATACTATCTTGAAATTCTGTGGTCAAATCCGTATCAAATCACTATGCGAATAGAATAATATACGTACACCCTACGTATTCATATTTATTGATTATTAGCCAAATCAACCTTCTTTTTTATTCACATTCACTTTAATTTCTGTTCACTTATTCTCATTTACCTCAACCCCCATTTAGATTATCACTAAAATTCTTATCTCAATTGGAAATTTAATCATAAACAGTTCAAACTCCGTCCAGTTTAAATTTAGAAAGTAGCTTGAAATTTTTTAAAATAGATAAGTAGTTGAAAAATATTTATTAGTTTGTAAAATAGCTGTAAAATAGTCAAGTAATTGTAAAATAGCAGGAAAATAGTTAAATAATTGCAAAATAGTTTTAAAATAGTAATTAGTTATAAAGTAATTGAAAAACAGTAATTAGTTTATAAAACAGTTGAAAAATTGTTAAATAGTTTCAAAAATAATTGTAAAATAAGAATAAGATAGTTTTAGGTTTAAAAAGAAAAGTTGTATAGTAAATAATTTGGAAAAATAGATTTATATTAAAACAATTTATTTTGAAAATAGTCCGGAGTCAAAACTGTTCAATTTCCAATTTCCATTCCCAACAAATCAATTTAAATTTCCTCTTCCATGTAAGTTGACTCAATTCCAATTTAAATAACTTCAATTTCCATTGAAATTGATTTAATCCCAATTCAAGTTGAATTAATCTTCAATTCCCATTTGAATTTAAACTCATTCAACTTCAATTTCATTTCAAATTAATCCAATTCAAATTTTCCATTTGAATTTTTAATTATCCATCTTCAATCACAATTTCAATTAATTCAAATCAAATTCAATTTGAACTAATTCAATTCAAATTCCAAATTTAAACCATCCCGAATTATATAAATCCGAGTTAAATTTTTAAATGTTGATTTAATCCTTTAAAATCAAATCAAATCAAATCAACTTATATCTTTAAACCATTTAATTTTGAATCCAAATCCATTTTTAACTTTTTTCAAAGTTCAAATAATAATTCAAATCCTTTTTAAACAACTAAATCTTTGAAATTCAATTTATCATCAAATTTCAGTTTTGAAACCAAACCTTTGAAGTTTTATCATAAACATTCAAATCTTAAGTCCAAAATGATTCCATTTTATCTTAATAATGGATATATTACCATACCCCATTTCTTCATTCATTTAAATAAATCCAATTTCAGCTTAAAGATTATTAATAACAACATGATGGTATCATTCAAATTACTTGAAAACATCCATCCATTTCCAATTTCTAGATCTCAAACCCATTTTGAGATCACACAAACAACCAATTCAAATTAACCATTTAACTTCCCAATTTCATCTTGAAATTTCCAAATCAAATTGTTCATTCAAACTTATTTAACTTCCTCCGAGTTAAATTCAATTAATCCCGTTAACCTTACTCAAATTTGAATTCTCCATTTCAAATTTCAATGTTCTTTCCCACTTATAAGTTTAAAAACTTATCACTTTTGGGTATCACCTCTCATTCCAAATTTAAAACTCAACATTTAGAGTTTTATTTCAAACCATCTTTGATATTATGTATAATCCTCATATATGCATATTATTTCCTTAAAACATTTTATTGTTTATTGGAAAACAATCATCCCATTATTAAACTCAATAACCATTCCATTTTTTGGTTTGAAATCAATTCTAATTTATCTTATTTTGAAACTCTTCCTCAACTTCAAGATTATAATTTCAGTTTGAATCCATTTCAGACTTATCTTTATTCAATTTTAGTTTGGTTGTATTTCTATTACCACTTAATTTAATTCCAATAATTTAACAACCAATTTTCTTTATATACAATAATTGGAAAATGATTCACTTTTTATGTCAAAACATAAGCTTGTATAAGAATCATTCAGTAAAATCATTTTTTTAAAACTTTTATATATAAAAAATAACAAGTACGCTCTCGTATATATATACACTCAACTCATCCTAGGGTACCATTGACCTTATCCTTAATGAGTAATCCCACCAGAGCCAAGGTTCTCGCTTAACCTTCAGCTCCAATACCAAATGTAACGACCCAAAATTTTCGATCCCGAAAATTCTAGATTGTTAGGGAAAAAGAAAAGAGATAAAAGAAGAAACAGAAAGCCAACTCAGATCCCACATTCGCAGGGGATAAAATATAGGGGCATTTCACCAAAAGGACAAACTTTGCAGTCCGATTAGTTTCTAGGACACACATTCAAAGAAATTACTTTCAAGGCCAAAATCATGAAAATAATTACTTTCAAGGACAAAGTCAGCAGTCCAATTATTTCAAGGACATAATTTAATAGGTTTTTAGGCCCTAGAAACTAATTATTTTGTTTTTTGTCGTTGAAATTAATTATTTCAATTGTGTGTCCTAGAAACTAATTTCACTTGCTAAAGAGGGCCTTGTGGCTAATTTCCACTAAAATATAATAACAACTAATACTTTGCACAAAGAAAACTGTATTAGTTAATTACATTTAAATATATCAGAGTTATCAAATATATAAACGCTAGACAGATACAATCATCATGTCCTAGATATACAACAATATATCACAGCGGGTAATCACTCCATACATTCCTGCCATCCAGTTCTCCTCCTGCGCTCCAGAATGTCATTACCTGAAAATATGTAATACTCCGTCCGACCTGAGCATTACATCAAAGTAACACCCGGGTCAGGCTGGAAACCAGCATGAGTAAACTCATCTAACATGAAATTCCAATGTTTAAACATTTTAATACCCGGGTAACTCGTATCAATTTACAAATTCACAATTTGATTTAGACATCACGCATCAATTTCTAAGTGCCAAAACTTAGATTAAATGGTCCAATTCACTTAAACCATTCCATTCCAGCCCATTTATTACACATATCAATTTATAAAGAATCGAAATGGTTTCGAGTATTTACTAATACCCGACTCCGGTCTCTTTGAATTCAATGCCATCTTATCCCAAATTATTCATGTGAAACACAATTCAAAATTCAAATACAGAGTGTCATCCACATTAATTCATCATCGATGGATAACTAAATTATCTCAGTTTAAACCCAACATATCATATCACATAACATCCCAAATCACATATCTGAGATATCAATCAATCTAAGGCATGCAATATTATTCAATCATTCGTAAGCAAGATAAATTAGTCATACCATTCCTAATTAATTTAAAAAAAAATTAATTAATTACTTTAATCACCCTTAATCCTGCTTACTTAACATTGATTAATTACAACAAATTAACTAATCATCTGTTAATTATCCATTTTAATTAATCATCCTTGATTAATTATCTTCAATTAGATAAAGTAATTATCATTTAGTTAATTGCACAAATTAATTATCCTTAACCATTTACAGTAATTAAATCTTTAATTACTTCCATTAATAACATTAATTAATTACATTAATTAACGATCCTTAATTAATTACTTCCATTAATCATCCTTAATCAATCATAAACAGTAATTAACCATTCTGTTATTACTTACCTTAATTAGTTAACTCCTTAATTAATATATAAATCCTTTAATTAATTACACCAAGTAATTAATCCTTAATTACTTCGTCTAAGTAATTAACCCTTAATTACTTTCCATTAAGTAATTTCCTTATATTAATTACATCCAGTAATTTATCCATCAATTACTTCATTAAGTAATTACACTTATAAATCTCATTAAGTAATTATACTTAATCAATTACCAAATGACTATCTTAATTAATTGACAAATTAACTAATCACATTCATTTCGTTAAATACAACTGGGTAATTCATCCCTTAATTACCCTATAGACCAATTGATTAATCTTTAATTATAGATTAATCATTCTTTAATTATTAATTAATAAACCTTAATTATCAATTAATCTCCTTCAATACAAAGTAATCAATCCTTAATTACTTTTAAAATCAATTAATTAACCTTAATTATTAATTAACCATCCTCTAATTATTTATTAATCTTAATTAATTACACTGATTAATTAACCTTAATTAATTAATTAATTAATCACATTAACTAAATAATCAATGATTAATCACATTCATTATTCCTTAAAATACCTATATGAATCAACATTTAATTAAACAAGATAGACTATTTACCTTAATTGATTATTTAATCATCACCTATATCTTGTTTAAATTAAATGCTTGAAAACAAACACTAGAGAACATTTAATTGATTTAAGTTAAATACATTGATATTAACTACTTACTTAATCCCATCATAAATTTCATTTGAAAATACCTAGGGATTATAAACTTAACCGATTTATCCCGATCTAATTAGAAAAAACCAAACAATTAACTCAAAACATTTTATTTCAAATTAAATTAAATTTGGAAGCTTGTTTTAAAAATTTGCTTGAACTTGTTATAGAAATTTTGTTTCCAATCGGGACAACTCAAATTATCTTGCTTCCAAAACTGATCATCATTTATTTTCCTTTAAAACTAATACAATACCAAACCACTCGAATTACCCGAAGCCACCCTCGCGTTCTCCTCTCATTTTCTCAAGCACGCTGAGTAACCCATCCTTCCGTACTTCCCCTCTAACCTTTACCTCCATCGTCTTCTTCCTTTCTAAAACGTGCACACTGCCTGAACTTGTGCAAGTGCACAGACCCTTAGATCATCATCCACCACCACGGACCTTCTCCGCAAACCACCTAAGCCTTCCTAGTCCCTCACGGTTTCATTAAAGTGCTCGAAAACCACAGGAACTCAAAATCGACTAATTCGCCCACTTATCAAAAAAACAGGCCTACCCTACATCTATCATGCACCGCCGCCGATGATCTCAAGAACACTTGCCGCCTCGCCTGGAACTACCACCCTTCCCAACATCCTTTTCCCACTATCCTTGACCAACTCGATGCTCCCTGGCCATCGCAATAACCGCCCAAACCACCTCGACATATCTGGGTCTAAAACCCTAATTATCATCGCATCGCTCCAACGATGATCTGAAAAATAAAACCCTATTTTCCCCATGATCTACATCACACAAACCTCCTTCAGACCAAATTACGATTATCCACATCAACCCGATCATCGGTAATTTCCAGAAATCCAAATTCCGACCAACCTACAATAACTCTCAATATACCAACTTAAAAATCAATATTTTAGTTTTGAAAATCCTAAAATTTGATCACTAATCTGATTATAACCCTGAAACAACATAATAAAAATGTTGAGATTTGATGAGTATTAGATTTCTACTGTTCTTTTTCCCTTTTCATTTGAAAACTGGCATCACATTATCTTGAATTTTCCTTTAATTTTATATCATGTTATAACATCCAAAATTTGTTTATACTACATGTCCTAAGGAAGATTAGAGAGGAAGAACATGATTTTGATCAGATTTAAAACCTGAATAGCAAGAATAGAACATCATCTTGTAAACAGACATGCCTATCTATTTAGTTCATATATAAATATACCCATTCATTTTATATCATGCAATAATTATTACATCTGATTTTCAAGGATTTTATATCATGCATCCAGATTAATATAAATTAAGGTTTGGTTTACTCACCAAGATTGAAGAGCAGAGGATAGGATTTGTTTTCTGGAACAGTTGATCTGCATATTGCTGTTTTGATTTGAATTTTTTTGCATGAAGTTGACTGTTGTTGTTTGAGTTCAATTTCCTTGCCTTAAGATGAATTGAAACTGAAATGCCTTGAAACAGATTCCAATTTGAACTGAAGCTTAAAACAAATGTTGCTGTTTGATCCAGAGAACTGCACTTGTTGATTTGCAGTTTGTAATTAATCATTATTGTAGTAAACTTTCAATTTGTCTTTTGCTTGAATTTATCAATGATCTTCATTTTTCTTAAAATCTGATTTTCAATTTCTTTAGAAAGAAAATTGTTGTTTGAACTAAAAATGATTTTGCTAAATTTTTACATAACACATTTTTAACAAATGTTTTCAAAAATAAACAAAACAAATGACACTTGTTGCTTTAAGATGTAGATTGTTTTACAAGTGTCTTCCTTAAGAGTTAAATGCCTTACACATGTTACATTTCAATGTTAAAATAATTACTCATTTTTATAAATGTTTTTAAATTGGTTTCTTATTTATATTATCATGTTTTAATGTTTATATTAATTTAGCTTTTAATGTTTATATATAAATTACCTTTAAAATTTATATTCTTTAATGTTTATTTGTATATTTTTAAATATAATTTGAAAGCTAAATTTTAAGGAAAGAAAATTTAAAAAGAAAAGGATATCGAACTAAAATCTTATTTTAAAGTTTCAAACTAAATTAATGCACTAAAATATATAAACCAAATTTATTTCAAAACCTATCTTTAAAAGAAAACAAAATAAACTTTTATTATAATATACAATTTAAGGCTATTATATTTTTAAACAAAAGAAATATTTAGTTTAATTACTTTTGAAAATATAAGATAGATTTTTAATTAAGCTATTGAAAAGTTTCCATATTAAATTCAATCAAATTCTCTAATTCACAATATATATCCATATATATATATATTATAAATTTGAAACATTCTCACGAAATTTAAATTAAAATTGAAACCATACTCCCTATTTACAATGTATACACATATATATACATTATAAATAGAATATCTTTTAATTAGCCTAGAAATATAATTTTATCATTTAAATATTTTTAGCTTTGAAAAGAATAAATTTCCCAAATTAAATTATCATTATTATAAATTTTGAAAAGATAACATTTATTAAATTAAATAATTATTAAATATAAATCCTGTTAAATTAGATTATTAAATCAATATTACACATTTTAAAATAATTATTAATGGAAATTATTAAATAAATATTGCCTAAATTTTCGGAATCAAATTAATTAGTCTCGTTAATTATCAATTAGCGGATATTCCAAAATCCGGGTTATCACAACAACAACTTCAAATTGAACCGGACTGCAATAACATAGCAATATAAACCATTCAAAGCAACTAGACTCCAGAGACATCATGGTGACACACAACGGACTCAACACCAGGGCCGCAACTGAATCAGACTTTAGGTGGTGAATGAAACATTTCAACCCGGACATTAGCCATTGGAGCAATGAAATGGAGATCAAACCAGACTTCAAATCAAATGTACACATGACTCAAGACTTTAAATAACTCAACTAGACCAAAGGAATGAGTGCACACACCACCAACATAATGCAGACTTATGAAGACTAGGCCACTCTAAAATTAAGTGCACATATGAAGTGCAGCAAATAAACCAGTCCATAATAATATGTAGGCAGTTTCAAAAGAATAAGACTACACAAGGGCTGCAACAAGGGCAGAGCAGATGCATGGAGATCATCATTGAACTCGAGCAGTTTACATGCAAAAAATGTATACTTGACTTGACTACAATAACAAAATGAACGCAGACCAAAATCAAGTCCAAGCAAATTAGACATGCTTTGGTTCGAATGAGACAAGACTTCAAGTACGAATGCACATCAACCCTACACCAGATTCCAAAAACACAAGTTCATATGCATAGACTCGAAACTATGCACACACATGACTAGACTTCGCGTGAACCCAAATCAGAAGCAACAGTGAAGACCAACCATGTGCAACCATTCAAACCAGTTCAATTTCGAGTTCAGTCTTTCAACATGAAACAAGATGATTCAAATGCATGAACACATATATTAGTTCAGAGGCATGAACAAGACATAGTGCAGACACATGAATAAACACATGCAAGCATTTGAAAAGGACAGAGGATATGCATGCCTTCAGACATGTATATATGCAGTGATAACTAGACTTCAGGTATACATATGATGCAAAAGTCAACAATGGTGAGAAATCCTCCACAATCGAATCGGTTGAAGAAACGTGCTTGACGGGATTTGCAAAAAACAGTAGTGATGAAAATTCTATAGCCGATGAGATAAGTGATCTTTCGTTCAATGATTTAGTTCTTTTGTGTCGAAAGTTAATTGAAAATAATGAAGCTCTTGAGATGAAAAATAATAAGTTTAAAAGGAAACAATCTAAACTGCATCAGAAAAATAATGATTTGAAAATGAGCTTAAAAATATTAAGAAAAATAAAAATTCTAATTACAAAAGGTGTTTGGACTATGAAAAAGAATTTTCCTGTTTTCATGAAAACTTTCGGAAGTTAGAAACAAAATTTTAATTCGAAAGAAAAACAAAACTGAGTTGATTTGTAAAAATAATATTTTATAAAAAGAGTCGGATAGTTTTAAGAGGTTGAAAAGTTCTAAATGTGCAATTTTTGAAAAGAAATTAAATGAGGACAATGAAAATTACAAAACCTTGAAAAAGAGAATGTGATGTTGAGAAAATCTGAAATTATTCGATTAAATCACGAGTTTGAAAAGGAGATTGAAAAAATTGAATTTAAAAAACTCCAACTCTTTGAAACTGGGATGCTAGAAATTGAGACTAAAATTAGAGAGCTTGAAAATGAAAATATGGGCTTGAAAATGAATAATTATGAAAAGAGAGATAGTATCATCAGTTGTTGTTGGAAGCTAATAATGAAAATAAACTTTTGAAATCCAAAGTTAATAAACTTGAGTTGATTAATCCAAAAAAATTCACTAAAGAAAAATCATTTAATACGCTCTTGGAAAATCAAATCTTTGTGAATAAAAGGAAATGATTTAGATTTACAAATGTGTCAAATTATAAACAAACGACTATTAACACTGCTAAGAGGAAAAGTGTGATACCCCAATACGTAAAGTGTGGAAACACTGGACATGGCAAGAATAATTGTCAAAATATATACAAACACAAAATCGTTAAACAAATATTGATTCCAAAAAGTACGAATATAAATGGTTTGAAATTTAAACAAATTTGGATTCCCAAGGGTAAAATTGTAGATGCTAACGGTTTGTTATATAGACAAATTTAGGTACCAAAGATTTCAATAAATAAATATAGTGGTCCAATATCCTTAGTTAGAGCACTTATCTTCTCCAAAATTTAGACACATAAGTGGGCCGAGGAACAAATTTGATGGAGATAGTTTTGAGTTGTTCTAGGTGATTGATAAACTAAAATTTAAATGTTCCTCAGCCTATAAAGATTAGATGGATATCATCACATTTCGGATATCGCGTAATCGTAAGAAAGATAGGTATGATCTCTTAACTCAATTTTGTTTACATATTTTTAACTATGTTTTGATCGACATTATTGAAGTATTTCTGCCATATTGTGAACATCTCAACTTTGATTTATAAAATTCTTTAAGTTTTGGAAAGCTAATCGATAGTGCTATAACTTTTCTGTTTTTAGTTTTTATTGATTCATTTTGGAATGTCATGAAAAGCTGCTTTGACAATTTTTTTGGATGTCATGAAAAGCTGCTTTATTGATTCATTCATTACTTGTGCTTGATATGATTGGACATGCTAAAAATTTCAAAAATCAATTCAAGTGTTGAAGAGTACAGGTTTTTCTTATATACCACTATATATCATCAGGAATAACTCAAATACAAGTGGTACCTAATATCATCTCATGTTGAATTCAATTTTGCAATTATTTATATTAATTTTCAACTAGAAGTCATTTTCACAAAAACCCCTTACAGAAAATTAATTTTCATTTACGTTAATTTTTGAAACTTGGGTTTTCAACATGATAAAAAAATACTCTAGTTTATTTCGGTAAGAGATTTACTCCAGAAAAGATAACCATTGACTAATCTAATCTTTTGGAAGTTATCAAAATTATTATAGTGCTTGAAAAGTGATGGATGGTACTTAAAATATATTTCATAACAAGAGGAAGTATGCTTTTATAATTTCATGAAAATTAAACCAATTTTATAATATTTTTAGATTAGTACTTATTCCATGATCAATTCTATCACTTTCACCTTTCTGTCAATCCATACATCATAATAGGGTAATGCAAAATTTGGTATTTAAAAATAAGGAAATTTTTTTTGTAAAATAATTATATCCTAAAGTATTCACCCTCATTTAAAAGTCCTTGCGGTTATGCATACGTGATTACTTGAATTCTATATATGGGGTTCCTTTCTCAATTAAAAGTACTCACGGTTATGCATGGATGAGGTGCATATAAGAAAGGGATAAATATCTAGTATATTCTAATCTCATTTAAAAGTCCTCACGGTTATGCATGGTTAGAAAATACTTGACATATTTTTTTAAAAAAGGGGTAACTACTAACCTCATTTAAAAGTCCTAAAGGTTATGCACGGTTAGAAAGTGCTTCACATTTTTGGTATAATATTTGAATAGAGAAAATGCATAAACTATTCCTTTATTGAAAATATCAAATTCTTATCACTATATAAAATTTTCCATAATCCTACCATTCTCTAAAGTGGAGTTTGTTTCTAATTAACAAAATATTATGATTTGTGTTTGATTAATGGAATTTGAAATTAACATTTCCCTCTTGATTTTATTTTATATTTTTAATCAAAATCGTAGCTATTTCAATTACTGTTATTAATTTTGATGATAACAAAAGGGGAGGGAGATTAAGATTTTGATTTTTCAACGATATACTTACAAATATTCGAGAGAGTTTTTTATTGAAAGTTATTTTTATTAATTTTTCAGTTTTAACTACACGCATATGTGTAGGGGGAGCATTCAGATAGGGAGAGCTAATAGAATTCATCAAAACCAAATATATTTAATAGAGTCAAAATCTTAATATATGTTTGTTATCATCAAAAGGGGAAGATTATTGAATATGCTGGTATATGATTATTATTTAATAATAATAAACATATATATGTATATATATTCGTTTAAATGTATTTGTTGCCGTACAATGTTATTTTTCACATAGTTAAATAAATATTTGTTGAATAAAATAAATAACATAGAATTCATTTTCAAATAAGTATTTTATGCAAACAAATATTTTATTAAAAAATCGAGTAGTAGAAATTTGAGCTCTCACTACATTTACACATTTTCAATTACAATACAATTTCAATTACAACACAATTTTCAATTAACATATTTCACCTCATTACATGATTCACTCAACACTCATACACTTGATCTTGACTACCTTTAGCTTGTGTCCAGCCATCTGTTATACCTGTTAAATAACCGACACGGTAAAATTGAAAATAAAATATTTTCGCACTGCAAAATGAAGTGTGTATTTTGAACATATTATTTGCCTAAGTTATTTGGGTTGTCCCTTTTCATACTTTCTGACAGGGACCAAAATATATGCATGAAAACATGTAATATTCACAGTGTATAACTATAAATATTACAAGGTTGTTTCCCAATTCCATCTCACAGACCAGTGCAAATGCACACGTGTACAAATCAAGTATAAATGGACACGGCACCTGTATTACATAATTACACATATATACATGCATATGTATGCAGAATTTCAAAATCAATGAGTAAATCCAGGTTCAGAGGCAACCCAAACCATATTCAAATCAAAACATTCAACACAACAATGGTCAGTGCATAACAATCAAGTTCAGCTTCAAATTGAACCAGACTGCAATAACACAGCAATATACACCAATCAAAGCAACTACACTCCAGAGACAACATGGTGACACACAACAGACTCAACACCAGGGATGCAACTGAACTAGACTTCAAGTGGTGAATGCAACATTTCAACCCAGACATGTAGACATTGGAGCAAGGAAATGGAGATCAAACCAGACTTCAAATCAATATGTACACATGACTCAAGGCTACAAATAAGTCAACTAGACCAAAGGCATGAATACACACACCACCAACATAATGCAGACTTATGAAGACCAGACCACTCTAAAATCAAGTGCACATATGAAGTGCAACTAATAAACCAGTTCACAATAATATGCAAACCAATTTCAAAAGAACAAGACAACACAAGGGCTACAGCAAGGACAGAGCATATGCATGGAGGCCATCATTGAACTCGATCACTTTACATGCAAACAAATGTATACTTGGCTTAACTAAAATAACAAAGTGAACCCAGACCAAAATCAAGTCCAAGCAAATTAGACATGCTCTGGTTCAAATGAGACAAGACTTCAAGTACAAATGCACATCAACACTACACCAGATTCCTAAAACACAAGTTTATATGCTCAGACTCGAAGCTATGCACACACATGACCAGACTTCAAGTGAACCCAGATCAGAAGCAACAGTGAAGACCAACCATGTGCAACCATTCAAACCAGTTCAAGTTCAGTCTTTCAAAATGAAACATGAAGATTCAAATGCATGAACACATATAGCAGTTCAGAGGCACGAACAAGACAAAGTGCAGACACATGAATAATCATATGCAAGCATTCAAAGAGGACAGAGGATATGCATGCGTTCAGACATGTATATGTGCCGTGATGACTGGACGTCAAGTATACATATGCAAGGCAACCATGAGCAGATAAGTGAAACAATAGCCAGGCTCACAACGACAAGTGCACCACAAAACTCAACATAGTAGAGACATCAAGCCAATCAAGTGGATAGGCATAAAAATCATACACATATGTATGTATATACATGTTTATATGGTTAGAGTAATCACAGTTGCAAGTCATAGTTCAACTAAAGTTGTGGTGAATTTTAAAATGAACAAGTCAATGAATTGAAGGTCAAAGGCAGCAAAAATTTTTTTTATAGAACTCACAGGTGGTAAACTCCAATTTTAAAGTCAAAATATCATCACAATTTCAAATGCCAAAGTTATAGGAACCGACCAAAGCAACTTCGATCACGCGAACAAATCAAGCATGAAAAAGAACAAAACCGACTCAAGAACTTCATATCCATCAACTATTGAACAAGTTAGTGCAACCACCATCATTTTAGCAAAATTGAACAGCCAAGCAAGTGTCACGAAGAATTCAAAAAGAAATATACGACCGTCTATTTAGGGATTTTATCCCTATTTAATCCCACATCATCATCGACATTGAGTGAAATCATTTTTGTAATTATTTAATTATTTATAATGATTTACAACTAAAGGTCATTTTCGCAAAACCCGCTTATAGAAAATTGATTTTCACTTATTTTAATTTCTGAAACTTGGGTTTTCATCACGTTAAAACTACTCTAGTTTATTTCGGTAAGAGATGTACTCTAGAAAAGATAATCATTGACTAATTGAATCTTTTGGGACTCACCAAAATCATTATAGTGCTTGAAAAGTGATAGGTGGTGATTAAATTATATTTCATTACAAGAGGAAGTATAATTTTATAATTTCATGAAAATTAAACAGATTTTAAAATATTTTTAGCTTAGTACTTATTCCATGATCATTTCTATCACTTTCACCTTTCTATCAATCCATACATTATAATAGTGTGCAGAATTTGGTATTTCAAAATAAGGAAATATTTTTGTAAAATAATTATATCATAAATTATTCACTCTCATTTAAAAGTCCTCGTGATTATGCATGGGTGAATTACTTGAGTTTCTATATACGGGCTTCCATTCTCATTTAAAAGTCCTTACGATTATGCATGAACGGGACATATATAAGAAAGGGATAAATATCAAGTATATTCTAGTCTTATTTAACAGTCCTTACGGTTATGCATGGTTAGAAAATACTTGACATATTTCTCAAAAAAGGGGTAATTGGTAACCTCATTTAAAAGTCCTAACGATTATGCATGGTTAGTAAGAGCTTCATATTTTTCTATATAATGTTTGGAAAGAGAAAATGCACAAATTATTCCTTTATTGAGAATATCAAACTCTTGTCACTGTATAAAAATTTCCATACTCTACCATTTCTCTAAAGTAGAGTTTGCTTCTAATTAATAAAATATTATGATTTTTGTTTGATTAATTGGAATTTGAAATTAATATTTCCCTCTTGATTTGATTTTATATTTTTAATCAAAATCGTAGCTATTTCATTTACTATTATTATTTTTGTGATAACAAAAGAGGAAGAGAGGTTAAGATTTTGATTTTTGAGTGATATTCTTACTAATATTCAAGAGTGTTTTTATTCAAAGTTATTTTTAATTAATTTCTCAGTTTTAGCTACACGCATCTGTGTAGGGGTAGCTTTATTGTAGTGGGAGCATTCAAATAGGGAGAGCTAATAGAATTCATCAAAACCAAATACATTTAATAGAATCAAAATCTTAATATATATTTGTTATCATCAAAAGAGGGAGATTATAGAATACAATAGCTTATGATTTTTGATTATCGATAGTAAACATATATATATATATATATATATATATATTTGTTTAAATGTATTTATTACTGTACTATTTTATTTTCCACATAATTAAATAAATATTTGTTGAATAAAATAAATAACTCAGAATTCATATTCAAACAAATATTTTATTCAAACAAATATTTTATTACAAATTCGAATGGTAAAAATTTAACCTCCCGCTATACAAGTTTCAATTACAACACATTTTTCAATATATAATTTTTCATACATATTTCACCTCACTACATAATTTACTCAACCCGCATACACTCGATCTTGACTAGCTTCAGCTTGCGACCAGCCATCTGTTATACCTGTTAATAACTGACGTGGTAAAATTGAAAAAGAAATTATTTTGCAGTGTACAATAAACAGTGTGTTTTTGAAAATATTATTTGCCTCGATTATTTGGGCTGTTCGTTATCATTTCTTTCAATTCATTTTACACGAACAACTTGTGGCATGCACAGTGTAACACTGCCATAAGGTCATGCACACCCATATATACTTGCTTGTCAAAATCGCAAGGATAGGTGAGCACAAGGTCAAGCCCAAGCAAAAGCTGGATTCAACTCAAGTGCAAAATAATAAAAACAAACATGTCAACTTGAATGCAAAACAACATACAACATTTCAGACATGATCATAGAATCACACAAACATGAACGTACATGAATCCAAACTTCAAATGGTACAATGAAATCAGGCCCGACCAACATGACAACTGCCTCAATAGTATATATCACCACGATCACCTCTCCTACAAGTAGTATCAGAGCAAGGTTAATGTAGCATAAATGTTAACCCTAGTTGCAAATCTAGTGAGAGTCAGTCCAGTATTATTTCCCCTATTTTTGATGGAATAGATTTTTTAAATTGGAAACTAAAAATGGAATTTTATTTAAAATCTATTAATTTTAAATGTTGGGATATTATTGAAAATAAATGTGATATAGTAGACAAGAAAAATATTTCGATTAATGCTCTTGTTATAAATATGCTACGTTCTCATATTAATCAAGATAATTTTAACCATATCTCTCATTGTGAAAGTGCATGGGAAATCTAGAATACTTTTGATGCAGTATATGGTGTAAAAGTCAATAATGGTGAGAAATCCTCCACAATCGACTCAGTTAAAGAAATGTGCTTGACAGGATTTACAAAAGACAGCAGTGATAAAGATGCAATGGCCGATGAGATAAGTGATCTTTCATTCACTAATTTAGTTCCCTTGTACCGAAAATTAATTGAAAATAATGAAGCTCTTGAGATGAAAAATAATAAATTGAAAAGGGAACAATCTAAACTGCATTAGAAAAATAATGATTTGGAAAATGAGCTTAAAAATTCTAATTGCAAAAGGTGTCTGGACTATGAAAAAGAATTTTCTTATTTTCATGAAAACTTTAAAAGGTTAAAAAACAAAATTTTAATTCTGGAGAAGAGCTAAACTGAGTTGATTTGTAAAAATAATATGTTGCAAAAAGAGTTGGATAGTTTTAAGAAGTCAAAAAGTTCTAAATATGCGATTTTTGAAAAGAATTTAAATGAGGTAAACGAAAATTTTTAAAACCCTTGAAAAAGGTAACGTAATTTTGAGAAAATACGAAATTATTCGTTTAAATCACGAGTTTGAAAAGGAGATTGAAAAAAATCAAGGACTTTGAAAAAATTGAATTTAAAAAAATCAAACTTTTTGGAACCGAGATACTAGAAATTGAGACTAAAATTAGAGAACTTGAAAATTAAAATATGGGCTTGAAAATGAATAATTTTAAAAAGAGAGATGGTACCATTAGTTGTTGTTCGAAGCTAATAAATAAAAATAGACTTTTAAAATCCAAAGTTAATAAATTAGAGTTGATTACGTGGAAAATTTTCAAACGTCTTAGGCCTATATTAGAAACACACAAAAAATTGCACTAGCATTGCATTATTTCTATCCATTCATATATTTGCTTAGTTTATTTATGCTTCTGAAATCTTCTTTGTATTCTTCATGCCGGGTATGACGAGGGGGCGAGGCTTTTATGACAACTTTGAAGACTTCACCGATTCACAGCGGTATCCCAAGTATTCCTCCAGCCGCCATCAAGTTCAAGAGACGGAGGAGGAATACATGCAAAGGAAAGAACTCGAAGCTAAAAGCCATTGCCAAGAAGAAAGAGATCGAGCTCGATTATATAAAGGCAGGTATGAGAAAAGAAGATCTTTTGAGGGAAGAGATGAACCATCCAAAAAGTCTAAGTTTGATCATCGCCCCCCTCCTTCGGAGCTCGCCTCAAAATACTCTTACGTGGGCCAAGAAACTCCCATCACTTCTGCCCTAATCCTGCCTCCGACTCATATTTCATCCTCTTCTATTGTTACTGGTACTCCTGGTGCCTCTCGCCCCTACCGGAGGCCCGCCTACGTTCTCCCTTTGCCCCTCTAAACTTAAGGCAACGCTTTCGAATTAGTTCTTAAAGGGGTCAAGTTTGACCTGGATCTTCTCCCTGTTCGGATTCTGACATGCCGCATCTCCAAGATATTCAAAGCGACCTAGAACAGGCCGAGCGATGGGAGAAACTCTATAAACAGCCAGCGGATACAAACAGGAATAACTATCAGGAGATCCTCTCCTTTGAGTTGGAGAAAGAGAAGAAAGATGACATTGAGAAGGCGCTGGCTGAGTGCGACGCCAAGATTAAACAATTAGAGGAAGAGAAGATGGTGGCACTGCAGGATAGCAGGAAGAATGCCAACACGCTAAAGGAGGTTAGAGAAGCCCACAGCGGAATAGAAAATTGTCTATAGAGATGATATCAAAAAGGCACACGCAGAGGAGGAGAAGTTGAAGCAAAAGGTGAATGCTTACAATGCAACAATCGAGGCTCAACAAAAGACTATCGCTGATCATGACCTCATCGTCGATGGGCACAACAAAACCATTTCCTACCAGGCTGAGATCATTGCCAAGTTATAGGCTCAGGTCGTGCAGCTTAGTGCCAATAAGACTGCTGCCGAAGTTGAGAAAGCTGCCATAACAGCAGACTAATTGGACCTTCAAAATGCCTTCGATACGAAAATAGAGAAGCTGGATGCAACTATTTTGAACTTATATGTCAACTCTCTATTGCATCAAGGAAATCTTAGCTACCTTCTCCTATAGTTTCCGTGCACTCTTTACCCTTGTTTGGGAGGAAACCTTATCTCGTTTCGTCGACAATGGTGACATTTACTCCGATCAAGTGTTGCGAGATGCCTATCTTAATGACAACTCCAAGAAGGCGTTACTTTAGAAATTCTTCGAATTAAGAGAGAAGGAAGCCACTGACGCCGCTTTGACAACCCCTACCAATGTGCTTACCAAACCTTCTATTTTCAATGTAGGCAAATCATTAGAGCAGCTTTGCAATCGGCCAACGAGTTCGGGACTTGAAATTATTCCTCCGGCGGTGGAGCCATAAAAAGAGGGTGAAGGTAGCGAGTACAAAGTATGCCGTCTCGAGCATTCCTCTGGCGCCGGTAATGTCTTTCTCTCCTCCGAGTTCGGAAGTTTTCAACCTACGCTACAAGAGCAAGAGGAGTTTAATGCTTTCATATTTGATCTTATAGGTCCATCCACTTTTCCTGTCGACGAGCCAGTCACTTCAGCTCTTGTGCTTGCCATCATTTTCACTTATTTTGAGGTTTTTGTTATTCCGGCTTCGGTCTCTACCTCCGTGTCCGGTTTGCAACCAAGGCCAAAGGCTGAGAATATAGCTGCACTTCATAGCCTGGACGACCCTTCTGTGTCGTTGGAAGGTGATGTAACATTAGTAGAGGCCAAGGAGCAGGAGACCCAGATGGAGCCATTGCAGAAGACTCAACATGAGATGGTCGCCGTCAAGAGGGAAAATGTCAAAGTGATCAAAGCATCTAAAAGTTTTCGAAAATCAAGAAGGGAAAAGGCTAAGGGAGAGGCTTCTGAAAAGGCTTCAGAGGAAGATGAGGAGATTACCACCGAGCTGTTTGTTGACATCACCGGTAGTGACACCACCCTTGAGAAAAAGAAGAAGTTGCCTATCAAGGGCAGAAAGGGGAGTGGCGGCAAGAAACGTTGAGCGGGTTGTATGAAGGTTAACTTGATTCTGGTCAACAGCTTGTAGGAAGTCTAACTTGTTTTTTTTTTTGAGTCACTCCGTTCAAGTGCAGAGTCTTCAATTTGCTTCTTTGGTGCAAAAGTCAACAATGATGAGAAATCCTCCACAATAGACTCAAATAAAGAAATGTGCTTGACGGGATTTACAAAAGACAGCAGTGATGAAGATTCAATAGTCGATGAGATAAGTTATATTTCATTCAATGATTTAGTTCTCTTGTGTCAAAAATTAATTAAAAATAACGAAGCTCTTGAGATGAAAAATAATAAGTTGAAATAGGCACAATCTAAACTCTGTTAGAAAAATAATGATTTGGAAAATGAGCTTAAATATTCTAACTGCAAAAGGTACCTGGACTATGAAAAAGAATTTGTATGTTTTCATGAAAACTTCCAAATGTTAGAAAATGAAATTTTAATTCAGGAGAAGAATAAAACTAAATCGATTTGTAAAATTAATATTTTGCAAAAAGAGTTAGATAGTTTTAAGAAGTCGGAAAGTTCTAAATGTGTGATTTTAAAAAGAAATTAAATGAGGTCAATAAAAATTTCAAAACCCTTGAAAAAGAAAACGTGATTTTGAGCAAATCTGAAATTATTCAATTAAATCACGAGTTTGAAAAGGAGATTGAAAAAATCAAGGATTTTGAAAAAATTGAATTTAAAAAACTCTAACTCTTTGAAATTGAGATACTAGAAATTGAGATTGAAATTAGAGAGCTTGAAAATAAAAATATGGGCTGGAAATGAATGATTTTGAAAAGAGAGATAGTACCATTAGTTTTTGTTTGAAGCTAATAAATGAAAATAAACGTTTAAAATCCAAAGTTAATAAAATAGAGTCGATTACTCGGAAATTTTTCACTTGAGAAAAATCATTTAATGTTCTCTTAAAAAATCAATTCTTTGTGAATAAAAGGAAAGGATTTGGATTTGAGAAAGTGTCAAAATATGAACAAATGACTAATAACATTGTTAAGGAAAAAATGTGATATCCAAATGCGTAAAGTGTGGAAATAATGGGCATGGTGAGAATAATTGTCAAAATATATACAAAAACAAACTTGTTAAACAAATATGGATTCTAAAACGTACGAATATAAATAGTTTGAAATTTAAACAAATTTGGATTTGCAAGGGTGCAATTGTAGATGCTTTGGTTTGTTATATAGACAAACTTGAGTACCAAAGATTTCAATAGATAATTATAGTGGTCCTACATCCTCAGTTAGACCACTTGCCTTCTCCAAAATTTTGAAACATAAGTGGGCTAAGGAGCAAATTTGATGGAGATAGATTTCGAGTTGTCCTAGGTGATTGATAAACTAAAATTTAAATGTTCCTTAGCCTATAAAGATTAGACGGAGATCATCGCATTTCAGATATCATAGCATCGAAGGAAAGTGAGATATAATCTCTTAACTCAATTTTGTAAACATGTTGTTAATTATGTTTTCATCGACATTGTTGAAGTATTTCTGCCATACCTTGAACATCTGAACTTTGATTTTTGAAATTCTTGTTGTTCTGGAAAATGAACCAGTAATGCAGTTCAGATTTCAAACGAATCAAAAGCAAAATTCAGACCAGTCTCCAAAATGAACAGTCACAGTGCAGACTCGTGAAGCTTCATCAAAATGGTTGAGTACAGGTTCAGTTCTAGTCAAATGCAAGGGTAACAAGACCATTCAAACTCGAGGGAAGAACAAGACAATATGAATGCAAATGGAATGCAAAACATGGAATAGAGGCCAGCAAATCAGTGCACATTTCAACTAATAAACCATACCAGTGCAATAACTCAAAAATGCAAAGACCATATCAACATAACATATATCAATTCAGGCATGAACTCAATAAAGCAGTGGAAGAAGGCAGATTATATGTTTATAGTAAATGAAAATGAAGCAGTTAGATTTTTCACAGTACAACATGATAAACAAGGTAGCAGTTTGAATGAAGTCATCAAGTCTAAGCCAGAAAAGAATATGGAACTCGTGGATTACATCACAAGTTAACAAGTAAGATTTTATCTAAAAAATTCGAATGTCGAAGTCACAGAGAAAAAGAACGAGAAACAAATTCAAATGCCAAAAAGAACAGAACTGACTTAAAAATAAAATAAGCGAATTCAACGACGAACAAGTCAGAGTCTAATTTGATCAAAATTCAACATAGATGACAAAATCATTACAAATTCAAAAAGAAATATATGAACGCAAATATAGGGCTTTAAATCCCTATAAATTCCCACATCATCATCGGCATAAAATTATGAGTACGAGAACAATGAAATCAAGCATAAATAAATATTGAAAAGGGGCAAATTACTTACAAATTCAGTAACATTCGAACTCAGCACTGAAGTAGCCGCAACACTATCAAAGCCAAGTGATCGATCGACATAGGCAATCAAGTGGAAGCATACTCTCAATCAATCAAATTTCTAAACGGCGACTATAATTTTGGAAAAACCCCAATTTTCAAAGAGGAATAAAAGAACCAGCCGAAGACATTTCACAAAGAAAAGAGGTGGCATAAGAAAAAATAGAAAAGGGGAAGACATCTTATTTTATTTACAATTGGGCCGGTCATATTATATTAGGCTTGAGTTATTTAAACTAGGGTTCTATTTTGTTTATTTGCTTTTGTAATTTTCTTTTAAAATTGTTTAACTCTCTAGTCGTGTGACTGGGTTACGAACTGCGATGGTGTAGTTCGAGAATTCGCAACTCAGTGGCTGAGTTGTGGTAGAGTTTTGAGTGTAGAGTTAGGTTAGTCATTATCAGGTGCCGCAAGTTTACGTATGTAAATGTCTGACTACTTAATTTCTAGTAGAAACCTTGGGAGCAGCACGTAGGCAGGGTTTTGCCGAAGCTGGGTAAATTTGTGCGTGATCTCTACCGCATTATTATCTATGACTGCTTCTATTTCTGCATTTATTTTCATTCTTATTAGTATCACCATATTCATCCCCCCTTTAGGGTGAAAATGATCCTACAAAACGAACAGCTATCGTTGGTGGGATTTAACCGATTTCAGTTATTGTAAGCGGAATTGGGCTAACTGCTGGCGCGATATCGCCCGAGCAGGTAGGGGTCATGTGAAATTTGAAGCCTCCTTTTATGAGCACATCAAAATCGATACAAACTTTGTTGAAGTCTTCGAACTCTGCCCCAACATCCCTACTCAGAGAATCTTGATGTCTTCCAGTTTTCGAGGCTTTGCCATTGTCACTCGTGTCAGAAAGAGGCGAATTCGAGAGAACAAGACTCATTCCTGGAGTCTCATTGTAAGACTCCGAGTCTCCACCCTCCGCTTTTGAAGAGAAGTAATCACTAGCAGTAGATTCAACATTGCTACTTTCAAAGTTTCCTTCTTCCTTCTCCAAGTCTAGCATGGCCTTACCTTCTGTGTACGTGAACTCTTTTTCCATTTCCTATGGAATTTGAGGCATTCTACCTGAACCGCCTAACACAATTGCAGCAACGTCTTGCTCCTCATGGGCCTCATCTGTTGATGCTTCAAGCGGGCTATCTCTCTCCTGACCTTTCTCAGAATCATGGGAAGAAGAAGTGGACCAGGTATGAGCCATGGATAGGCCAAGGGAGGGCTTCAATTTGAGCGGCGGATCTATCCGGAGCAAGAAATCCATATCGACATAGATTTTCATCAGTCAATAATACTTTAACACTTCTCTCCTCGGGATCGATGGCCTTTAAAGTCTCACAAACTTAATTGAGCGCCACATCTCTGTTTGTTCTTGGAATGACTGCATAAAACATACTACTAGATAGGAACTCATCACAATGCATCAGAGCTCGATAAATGGAAAAGAGAAGCTTATCCTCTGTCGTCCACCGACGGTTGAACCCCTCGAGTCATCTAATGAAAATGTACCGTGTCTTGAACTATGGTAAGTTTCTTTGCAAGCGTAGGATAATTTTTTGGTTTCTTTGGGCTTCGATTATAATCAAGTAGGGACAATCATCACTCCTCTTGAACGCCAAAAAATACCGCGACTCGTCAAAATTTAAGGCGCGGTTGAATGCCCACATGAAAAGGATATGCAAGCAAATATGGATGGCATAGTCATTCGGATGAAGCAGGAATGGGGCAATACCCAAGTTCCAGAGAGTCTCACACAGAAAATCGGTAAAGGGAGGCACGACTTTGTTCAAACACATGTATCGATGGCAAGCAGTGTACCCCAGGGGAGGCATATGAGTGAATTCTTCCTTCCCTGGTAGATGCACATCCTCTTTGGAAATTCCATATTGCATGTAGAAATTTTAAAGAACCTTGATAGAAACCACCAAAGAAGCTCTCTTGGGCAGGTCAAGCAGAACTCTGAAGGTGGGGGGAGTATGATTCACGATTGGCCTAATCGGAACTAATTAACCATACCGAGCTTGCAAAATGGATGATGACTCGGCTTTTGAGAGCATCTGATTTGGCCCGTTTAACTTACGGTGCATGGATGGCTGCTTCATTCTATGCAACATAACTCGCATCCGGAAACGGTTAGGTAAATCTACCCCAAATTCATAAGTTTCACCTACCACACTTGAATTCAAAAGAAACATTAACTCGTAATCGACACGTCAGATTTCAAGTACGAACGTGGGGAAGTGCGGTGTGTTATCTATATGGGATAAACTCGATGCTCGATACACTATAAATGTCATGTCCCGTGTAGATAGTTCGCTCATAGTGAAAGAAGAAAAGAGCTTCCCTTGTCAGTTCGTTTTTGTTCCTACTTCCTATACACTTACCATTTATCGATCCATGATCGATAACAGATCCGATTTCTAAAGCAACGCAGAAAGCACTTCAAACAATAGGAACGTTGAGTGGGGAACAAGCAAGCAGTATAAGTACAAATTATACGGGGGAGTCATGATCAGCTGGTAATGTGACAAATAGCAACAACCGCGAATACGGATACAATTTAGTTTTGGTTTAGTGGACAAAGATAGCAAAACGTGTCAAGCATTGGGCCAAAGCCCGAATGTCATTCCAGGAGACAACTTGAGACTCGATTTACTATCGCCCTCCACAACACCACAATCAACTCAAACTTCTCGCAGTCAACGTTGCAAATGAAAGCCAGTCACCAAGTTATTATACCAACACAATAATTAACAAATCAACTAAGCAAACCCACCTCAAAATGATTTATAAGACATGGGAAGAATTAAGAATTGAATTAGATGAACTATGAATGGATCGGTGGCAAGTTTGAGGATCGGTGATGACTCAAGAAGGTAGCGATTTTATGGTAGGTCGGCTACAGTTCAATAGCTACCTAGGTCTTGGATTCAAGTGAGATGATAGGTCGGCTAGGGTTTCATGAAACAAGCGAGTGCTTAGATGAATCAACAGTGGATGGATTCAAGTGAGGTGATGAATCAGATCAACAAGTGATTGGGTCATCTGGAATCAAGTCGCTCGAGGGATCGATCGCGCGAAGGAGCAAAGATTGTTCGGATCGAATAAACGAGATGGGTCGGTTCAAGTATATAAGTAGGCTATGTAACTGAGTTGCTCATGACTCATCTTTGATCGTCAACGACCCGACCTAACTTAAACCAGGCAATTAGTTCGCTGGCAACCCATGTAAATAATAATAATAATAATAATAATAATAATAATAATAATAATAAAGTAAAGAAGAGAGAAAGAGGAAAAGAAACTTCATCTATTCTTCTCGAACCCGATTTCTTACAAATGTTCATCATCCAAGGCATGTCTGGAAACAACAGGCAGAAATGTGATACATTATGGCAAGCAGTAGCAGTCAAAACCAAAGAAAAAAGACCAACAACATTGGGTTAATGTGTTCGTAAAGCTCTAATGCAACCTCTTAGATATCGACGGATGGATATTAAGAGCGTTAACTTCCAAAGCATGTCTTATTTACAATGAAGACACACTCTGGGGGGCAAATGTTATCCAATTTGTTGACCCAGCAGAAACTAGTACAAAACTGAACAACCTCATGAAAATTGAATGGTTCAGAACTTAACCAAAAGCTAAGAGGAGGAATTAATAAGGGCTAAGCTATATGACAAAGGCTATGACTGGGATCGGCGAGGCCGAGAGATCAGCATTCTTTTAGTCCAACCGACAATTGAGCGCAAACAGCTAGTAAATTTCCATTAAAACGAAATAACTACAATAAAAGACTATGGAAACATCTTCAGTTCCATACTCTAGAAAAATCCTAAGTGCTTGGATCATCAGCAACCCAAACCTTTCCATAAACCTTCAAACAAACTTGCCAAAGAATACTACAAGATTAGGCCAAGTCATTGGCTCGCAAAACGAGCCAAGTCCATGGGTCGCCGATGACGCATAGTCCATGGGTTTCCACGACCCATGGTTCTTCCTTATTTTGTGAGCCAAATCCTTCATGGGTCGTTCCCTGCCTACCAACAAGTAGATGATGAAATGGCCTGGCCCAAAAGCTCTTCGATCCATATAAATTCCAATTTACCTGCAATATAAATAGGATCTGCTCTGGACGAGTGACTAAAGCTCTGCTAGAATTATTCTTCACCTCTACCTCCCTCACAATAATATCCAGAGGAATACACCGTGATTCCCTAGTGGATTCCAACTCTGGAGATTCAGTCTAGCTAAAAGATAATCAAAGCATTATAATCAAACATCTCTTGTAATCGCAGTCAGTTTATAATAAAACTATAAAGTGAACGTAGGCTTCATTAATAGTCGAACCACTACAAAAATTCTCCATCTACTTTCGTTTATTATTCTTTCTCTATATCTATGATACGTGATATTGCTCTATCAGGATAGTGTTGGTGCTTTCAAACATAAACCAGGGTGTTGGTCCAATTTTTAGGTCAACAATAATGATATGCTTGAATATAGATTTATTTAATTTAAACAAGATTGTTTAAATGAATTTATTCACAGTTTTAGGGAGAAACCGATGTATGATGATGTTTAAACGCCATGGAAAAAATTTGTGTGACATAAAACATGATTTTGGAGTTGGGTTTTATTTTGATAATTTTCCAAGCTATGGAAAGATTACTATGAATTTTCAAAGGAAAATATAGTTATTTGGGTTTATAAATATATTACAAAAAATATATTAAGAATTTGGGTCTGGAATATGGATGTGTTAGATAACTGATTAAAGTGAATTTCTAGAATTTTTTGGGATTTTTCTAAAGTAATTTTCTATGCAAATTAAGTTATTTTAGAAGAGGGACTTCTTTGCAATATTGGTTTTTGCTAATGGAATGTCTTATTTGATTAACTTAAGCTCGGTTTAGATTTGAAATTAGCGGCAGTTATCTTAGTAAAGAATTTGACAAGTTAAAGACAACCAATCTGGTGTTGACACGTGGCAAGTTAGTTAGAAAAATAATTGCTTTAAGTAGTACTAAACAGGGTTTACTCAAAAAAGTTGGTTCCGCCTTCTTTAGAAGCGCCTTTCACATAGAGCTTTCGCTTCCAATACAGTCAACACCTACTAGCCAAAACCAATACACAAGGTATCACAAAGATGGTACGTAGTGGACTGAAAAGAGGCGAAGGTTAGGTGTTGAAAATAATGCTTTCGAAGGCGTCAACACATTGGTTTTGTTTTAAAAAGTGAAGCGCCTATCTTTGTTTTGTTTAAGCCTTCGAAAGAGTCGAAGCATATGGTTTCAAAAGAGGTTTTAAAAGGTTTGAAAGGGTTATCATTAACATAAGTTTTCTTTCAAATGAGTTCCTTTACTTATGAAAGAATGCTTTTGAAAGAAGGTGTTCCAACCCAGTGGAAACACTACTGTCATTATTTATCCTTTCGATGGTGTTGATATCACCAATGCTTTCAAAAGGTAGAGTTTATTTTTAAAAGATGTTTTAAGCTTCTTGCGAATGCTTTTAAAGGTTCCAAGGGTTTCGAAGGGAATGATATTGAAAGGGGTTTCGAATCTGTCCTTTAATGTTCGTTTAAAGGGTTTAAAGCTTTCGAAAGAGATGGTGTCGACGCCATCATGTTTCCCCAATATTTTTATAGGATAAAGGATGATTTTGAAAGAGATACCTTCATCTATATTCACTTTGACCCAATTAATATTTTTAGTGTAAACCCAATGTTTCAAAAAAGGGACTTTCAATGATTTCGAAAGGGTTACTTCCAAAGGTTTCAAAAGGAGTACTTTCTTTTGGTTTTGAAGCTACGCTTCTGATTAAATATTAATACTTTAATACAATCGAAAGAAAGATTTTAAAGTATTAGAAAGGCAGAAGCCAAATGCTTTAAAGATATATTTAATTGCTTTTGAAGGAGGTCATCCTATGAAGTCGGAAGCAAGGTTTCGAAGGTTACGAAAGGTTTTGTAACCCAAAATCAATTTTTAAAGGAAAAACTCATGACTAAATCAATGGAGTTTAAAATAATTTTTTAAAAGAAGCTTTCCTTGATAAAATTATAGGTTAAAGGGATTAACTAGGTTTTATATGAAAAGTAATTCAAGGACATTAAACTCACAGGAGTGATATTGTTTTGTAATTATGTATGGTTCTTCAAATATAAATATATTCACGTTATAATGGACCCATAACAATATTTTAGGATTAAAGGCACCAAGTAGTGAATATAAATTGATTAAATTCATGGATGGGTAGAATTGCATCCAAGGGGTCAGAGAGACTAGAATATAGGATGCCTAAATATGGAAGTTATCAGGGGGACAAGTTCATAGTGATTTCATGAAAACCATGATTAAGAAGTTATTGTGGTTACCAATAGGTTCATAGTGATCCCATAAAAACTATGTTATAAAGAGTGATTAATAGGGCATAATTGGTTCATAAAGATCCCATGAAAACTATGTCTAAATTAAGTTATTGACAAATGTCAATAGGTTCCTAGTCAACCTATGAAAACTAGGATAAGTTGAAATGGTATTTGCGGGGGCTAATAGTTTCCTAGTCAACCCGTGAAAACTAAGATAAGAGAGAAGTCATTAGAGTCACCAATAAGTTCAGGGGAACCCGTGGATTAATTAATTTAACTAGCACGGGCCAATATGTTCATAGTGCGCCCGTGAAAACTATGAAATAAGACAGGGAGTTTATATATATAAATTATATAAAAGTTATTATTAAGCCCATGAAAACTAATAGGTCAATAGTGACCCTGGAAACTATAAATATGACAGGGAGTCAATTAAACAGAGGATAGGAAATCCAGTATGTTTGTTTGCATATCATCATAGTATTTTGAAATGAATATGTTTTTAACTATTGTGGATGCAGGGGCACGGTATATGGTTTTATAAAGGTTTTGGGATACTAGTGAGGGGAAAACTCATTCCACTAAGCGGCGTAGACTCACTAGATACCTATATGATTTGAGATGGTAGATTATTATTCATACTAGGCTTTATGTCTGACATGAAGTTTATGTTTTCTCCTTAAGCTCTCGGGTACTCAATTGATTAGAGTAGTTTGAGGGTTGAGGTTTTTAGGTACCTCATTAGACGAATAAGCTACCAGAGACGTGCTGTAGGCATTATAGCAATCTAGAGTTCTCTTTTATTTTGATTCCACTGTGTTGTTTGTAATGGAAAAGTTGTCATATTACCTGTATACACTCTGATCATCAAAGTGGACATCTTCATATATCACTCTTGACGTATTTTGTAATAAATGTATTTTCTCTAAACATGGTTAACGATTGTGGGATTATGTAATGAAATGGAAATGATTTGAAATGGAATATGATCTGTTTGATGTTTTAAATTTTTTCCATATTCATGTATTTCTGTGTATCAATGAATCTAACACCACCGTATTTGGTTGTCGAAGATTAATAACTATGGATGACTGCAACATCCATATCCATTACTTTTGGGCCTCCAAGTAAGGGGGATGTTACAAGATGGTATCAGAGCATAAGTTTATGAAACTTTAAAAGAAAATTTAAACCTAAAAGCTATTTGAAACGTAATCCAATAAATTTGAAAATATGATTGGGGTTTAGGTTAACGCTATAGTAACATACTTGTATTTGATATATATATATATATAAGTACGTGTTTCCCTCTCTCTTAGATCGTTCTTTTGTACCTTACTAAGTCTCATATGCAGATTTACGAGAAAGATGATATGGAAGCATGAAATGAAAGAGGAAATCTAGGTGGAGGAAGTACCACAACAATTAGAAATGCTCGACATAATACCAAGAGGAACCAAGGTGAATCGGCTAATGCTAACCCAAATGTTGAAGCCAATGTTGGTGCTGGAAATCCACCACTAGATGTGGGGATGGTATATCAGTTATTGGCCAATCTTTTCCAAGTTGGGATTGCCGGTAATGTTGGAGGAGCTAATCTCGTAGTTCCAATTGGGAATAACTATGCTAACCTAAGCAAAGACTACACCAGTCTAGGTAGAAAAGCTGTTTGTTGGAACGGAGAATCCTGTTAAGGTTGAGAATTAAGAGCAGCAGCCTCCACATGAACTTTTTGAGTGGTTGCAGTATCAACATTAACTCTTTGTTGTTCTTTAGGCTGCCATTTTTTATCTACATTACGTGTATTTTCCTTGTGCCCAAAATAATAACAGTTGTTACAAGATTTCAACTTCTACTAATATTCCACTTGTATGTATTCTTTTTCTCCATTATATAACTCCATGAACACTTCTATTGGGTACTTGAAATCGGCATTTACTTCTATGGTAACCCTAATATAATTCAACTCGCTTTGCATGGCGGTTGTCAAATCCATCTTAATAGGGTAACCCAATATGATTTAAATTCGGCTAATACCCTCATTATTCCAATAATCTAATTTCAGATCGACCCATATCAGTATAATAGAAAAAAATCCTTTGTAATAATCATACCAGGTAGATTTCCATTTCTCAATGATCAGAATTCTTGAACCAATAGTATACGGGCCAAACTTGATAATTATAACATCCCAAAATTATAAATTAAAATAATCAATGTATTTTAAACCTTTGGAATTTAATTTGAAAATTAAATTGGAAAAAAAATCTTAAACAAATAAAAATAAGTGATAATAATATATAAATAGATTCCAAATTTATTTTGAGTTTAAAATATTGTAATAATGAATGTTTAAAAACTCATTCAAATTTAAAATTATATACATGTATGTACATTGAATATATGAGTATATTGAATATATATTGAAGTTTGAATTTAAATTTAAAATAAATGTTTTAAAAAATAAGTAGCATTTAAAATCATTAAGGAATAAAGTATACAATGGTCAAAACAACTTTTCTTTTAAACATTGTATATATATGTATACACAAATGAATAAAGGGATACATTTATTTATAAAGTGTATATAATATAGAGATAAAGTTTATAAAGTTCTTCTGTCTTGTAAAAGATCACAAATGTAAATAAACATTCACATGGGAGATAGAGTAGAGTAATTAAAAATCTTGATCTTATGATATCTTTTAACAAATGGCACGAAGACATCATTATTAAATAAAGTAATCAAATTAAAAATTTCAGAAAAACCTTTCAGCTTCCAAATTCAAATTTTTAAACCTCCAAATCTCTAAAGTTCAATAACCAAAAAGATTTTGCAATCTTAATTCCAACACTCAAGCAAGGAAAAAAAATCAGAAAAAAAACAGAAAGAGTAAAACTGCCAATCTCTTCTTCAAATTCAAAAGCTAAAACCTGAGAATATTCTTAAAGCCTTAGGCTGTAGTGTGTTACATCTCTCAGGTAAGTTTTTAAAACTTTATAGTTAATGAAATTATGATTTTGAAGTCATATTTTAACAACAAATTCAAAACAAAACTGCGGATTTGTAAAGATAGTGAGCTTCTGGTTTACAGAGCAGTGCAAAGTTTTTTTTTCTTCTGGAAATAATTAAAGGCAAGTAACTTTCTTTTTAAATTTTGAACTTGAAGTTATAATTTCAAATGAAGCAAGAATTAAACAATAACATTAACCATTTGCAGGAGTAATCAAGATCCAAGATTAAATCTACTTTTGGTTTTCAAGTTTCAGGAAAAAGAAGCTTCTCTGTTCTATAAAAAAAATCTAACTATAAGTAATAAAAAAAACTATTGTTATTAGTGAATTAAGTAATGAACATAACAAGGAGTAAACAAAGTTCCGTGTTTATAATTTGCAGATCTAAACTTAAAAGAATTAAAGTAGGAGAAGAAAAAAAAGTGCAGGCCTTCATTTTCTTTTGAAAACTATCAGGAAAACATTTCTGTCTTCTGGAAAATAAGGTGAGTAAACCTATGCTTTATTCAATTTTTTGTGTTTGAATGCCTGCATGAATGTGAATAGCTTTTGCATGTGAATGAATGGTTATGCTTGTGTTTTTTTTATTTGCTTGGTCTTCTGTTCTTCTGTTTCCTGTAATACTCTGGTTTACAGTGTAAACCATGCCAGATTTAAAAACCCCTCCCTCTATCCCTACTAAATTTGAATGATAAACTATGACTTTGGGCATGCTTTGTGTTTCAGTAATTAATCAAAATAAAGCTATGTGCTTTTTTTTACTGGAAACTGTGAAACACAGTTACATCTAGCTTTCTGTTTACAAGAATAAACCATATCAAAATTCAATTCAAATCTTTCTCTTCTAAACCTCTCTCTCCCTCTTTACTTCTGAAAATGATTGAAAACAAGCTAAAAATATTGTTTAACTCTGCACTTTGTGTCAGTAATGAATTAAAACAAGTATATATAGTTTTTTCTTCCTGGAAACTATGAAACACAGTCACAATTCAAGATTTGCAGAAATTCGAACTTCACAAGTTTTAATTTCAGTAATACTATGTGAATCACCTCTAAAAATAATGATTTTAGAAACTAAAATGCAAATTTTTCATTAAGTTTTCATCGAGATTTTTGGGTTGATCAAAAGGTTGAACATATGCCAAATTCCGACGACCAGGGTGATCGTGGCTCTCGAGTTCGACGTCGCTGATAGTTGGAGTATTATAGATCACTAGAAAAATACTAGATAAATTTATAAATCATTAAATCTTTGATTCGAGATCAAAGTAGGGTTTAAGAACCCATTTTTGTTCGTGACTGAAATGATAGTGCTGCGCCATCATAGGTTGATTGGACTGCGTGTCAACGGAGCCAATCGCAGCGTGGCACGTGTATGGAGCTTCGGTCCAAATTTGGTGGCTGCTAACGGTCAGAGGAGGCGGCACGAGATAGTTTTCTGGTGATGTTCCTGATGAGTTGTTGGGTCGAAATGTCTCGATTCTCGTTTTCAAATCTTTTTTCAAATTCTGGGTATTTGTGGTGTTTTGGGGGATGGTGATCGACTCGTGGATTGCTGCAGCTCTGGCCAACGAAGGCGATTCTGGCTGTGCACGTGCACATGTTGGTTGTGTGTGAGGTTGATAGTTTGGGGAAGAAGGTAGGCAACTCGGAGCGTTACTCGGGGAATTTGGGTGAGGACTCGAAGTTAGGCTCGTGTCAATTTAGCATTGTATCGGGTTGATTTTAAAACTTAGACAAATTTTTGTGAAAACATGTCACACGGGTCAATTTTGGTTAAAACTCGAAGCAAGGGATGTTTTCCTCAGGTACAACTCGAGGAAGTACTCGGGTTAGCTATGAAACAGCAAAGGAACCCAGTTTTAACTAAATTTTGGAAAACAAGTTAAGTAATTTTTTTGAATAAATTAATGATAGTTGTAAATGGGATATGAGACAAATAGTATTTGAAATTTATGAAGTTCAAAGATATTTTAAATCTCATATTTTTCTTTTAAATAAAAGTTGTTTTAAAAAAAATTAACTTAATGAAAAGTTTAGAAGTAAATCAAATATTCAAGTGTTGAGTTTAAACCAAATTTATTATAATGATGAGAAAGTAATTAACAATTAATGTTTTGTAATGATTTTATAATAAATTAATTAAAGAATAGTCAATTAATTAAAGTAATTAAACTTAACTAGTTAACAATTAAGAATTAATAAATTAAAATAATTAATTAAAGAATAAGTAGTTAATAAAACCAATTAAGATTTAATTAATTCATGGATACGTAAAATTACCATTGATTTAAAATAATTAATAAAGATAATTATATGGTTAATTCACTTTAATTCCATTCACCTTAATCAAAGATGATTGACTATCATCAAATATCATGTACCAGATTGATATTGCTATTGTGATACTGTGATCGCTTTGTGATGAACTGTGATTTGTGATTTGTTTCCATATGTATATGAAACCCCTTTTGCCCGTAACGGCATTTAAACTTTGATGCGACAGGGAGACGGATTTCTGTTTGTTATCCGAAACCTACATCGAACCCTGAATGTGAATCCGTGTGATTGATACACCCACATGTTTTAAATTTGAGCGCTCACTATTCGGATTAGCCGGGAGAGGACCTTTGTGTCATATAACCCATTCCGAATAGTGATTCGACGAAATGGGTAGCATTTGAAGACGGTGGTGAAGACCGGGTGTCTTCGAAAACGTTAGGATAACCTATCGATTGTCTCTGCATTGAGTTTCTCTGGTATAGAGATTCCCTAAGTGATAGGAAGTCCGATCGGGATTGTGGACGCCCGGATTTGCAAGGGCTTCTTCCTTAATTGGACGAAATGCCTTCGGTTCTGTTCGAACCTGAAACAGACTTGTATGGTCGTGTGTCTGACACTACACTTTGAGATATAAAGCCGATTTCTTTCAAATACATATCTGTTGGTGGTGGAGAATTTATTCTCTTAGCTTAACACCCTTCTCTGAGACGTATGAGCTCAGAGGTTATGTAGTTGAAGGTTATCAGCGATATACTGGTAGTGTGGCATGCCAAGTGCTCCTGTATGTTGACGATCATTTGTGATCAAAGCATGGCTTTCGTGTAAAGCGTAGCTTTGTGGACGAGACCTCATCGGACCTCACACCATGGAAATGGTAAAAATAGAAAAGATGCGGCAAGGTTATGAGGGTCGCGCCCTTTAGGGTATGTCATTTCCTTCTAGAAAAAGGTGGTATCATGGTATGTAGCCCAGATACATACCTATGTGGTTGCTTCAATCTCATTTACTACGTGGTTGTTGCTTTGTGATAGAGGGCCCTCGGATAAAGGTCCCAAAGGACCGGGGAATGGCATACTCGAGTAGTAGTTACCTAGTTATAGAGGTAACCCGGCCTTGTGTTGGCAGAGAGCCGGGTAGGTTCTCGAGACGTCCCGCCAGAGGCGTACCCATGTGGCATAAGAAGTTCCTTAGCTTGACCATTTGTTGGAAATTCAAAGAAACAATACGAACCTTGTACGGTTTTAGTTGTATAACCTGTCATGCAACGTGGCGGTAACCTGCCACAAAACATGGTAGGTAAAGTAGGCGTATAATAATGGTTGTATGCTGGCTAGGATTGATATTATACTTTCGAAATGGCTTTCTACACTATGCACTAGTAATAATATCAAAGAATCTTCCCCGTATCAAGCATATTCGACTATCATAAGAAGAAATCTCATCCAATTCTGCGATTGCATTGTGGGTGTGGCGGGAGGTCTTATGGTAGTTTCATTTTCCAAAAGCATACCGGTTTTTCTTGTATAAATCTGCTCTATTTAAAAGCAACTGTTTTTGTTTACTCATACCAGTCCCATGACTGACTCGGAGTTTATTGTTTTTTTTCTAAACTTTGGGTGCCCACCATTTCTACACGGGCAGCCTAGTAGCAGGTTTTCCGTATTTTGGCATTAGCTGTCTTTTGGTTTGGAGACTATCGGGTTTTGGGAGCTTTTACCTTAGAGACATTTTGGAAACTTTTGGATCTCAAGGTGCTTAGTTTGGAAGTTCACTATCACTCTATCTTCTAGAAGATTTTTGGCATATGATCTCTTGTTATTCTATTATGACATTCTATTTGGAGTTGTGATTCATGTATTATGATACTCTGAGGTTGTAACAGATATTATGATGACGTTGTATCTGTGATGTAATGCATGATATTCATTTTATTTTCCGTTGTTTATATTCATCTAATGCTGTTATAAGCTCCATCCGACTGGAGTTCGATGTTTGAATCTTTGACAGTCGAGTACAAGTGAGGTATTTGATGTCAATTTTCGAACATTGGATTTCAGGTCGTGACAATAATGTTAAAATAATCAGCAGAGTTATAGAATTTGATAGATATGAAACCATTCTTCTTGTAATATAGATCATATTCGCCAACTGGTTTCCATATTTTGTCTATGAAACTCTTAAAATTCTCATACGGAGGACGCTTTCCAAGAATATAAGTAATCAGGTTGTTCATCCATTTGTGCTTTGATGTATTAACCACTAAAATAAGAAATTGTCCCTTCACATGATCTCCTTCGGTATGTGGTGCATAGAATTTCAAGTCTATGATGCCCTCTCCTCTTTTTGGAACAAAGTCACTAACCATTTCTGCCCATGAACATGACCATGCCCGGGAGCCTCTTCTATCTTCTACTGTATTCACCGATCTGGAGTGTATGCTATCAATGCTTGCAGCACCCTGTGATGAAGATGATCGAAGATTTGGTGGTTTTAGGCGAATAGGGTCGGTTGTAACCATTTCTTTCAAGCCTTTGTCCACCATTTATATTTATATATATTATACACACACAGATGCACACATACACACTCAAGTACCACAGTCCTTCTTTGGGAAAAGATACAATCACCATTAGTATCAACAACCAGGCATCACCTTAGGATCCATCATCAATGCAATATCATGTCCAAATGGAACTACATCTTATATTACGACTACCCATACAACCATATATTAGGAAGGAGAGCCCGAATTGTCAACTAACTGGTGTCTATTATAGTCTTCAACCGTGTCCACATCTTAATGGTAGTTATATGCCTCATCATGCATCGTAGTGCCTAATAATGATTTCACAATAGCTTAGATGAAATCTATCTCGCCTTCGGGAATTACTACTTGTCTTCTTCCTATTGTGGACTTAGCTCCGTTAACTATAGAGGACTTAGCTCCTCAAACTATCCCATCATTTTTGAAAGAACTCTTTTATGGGTGAACTAGCCTTGCCCTAACAAATAGACTAGCAAACTGTGGCATTGCCTTACCTAATGTGACCTACCCTAATAGGAAGCATAGTCTGTAATGTGTAACCTTGTCTTTCCCAACGACCACACGGGACTAATGACACACTCAACCTATGTACAACTCCTACTCCTAATTTGGTACCAAAATATACCGACAGAGCACCGAGCTGCTTACCATTCGATTTAGATTGCCTAACACAATCAAGGCAATACCCTCCCTTTAATTTATTGAAGCAGACTCTACCGAGGGCATTCCTTCACCTATATGCAAGCGTATGTACGCAAGCGTATATGCACAAACCATAAATGGTAACCATGTATATCTTCTAACCTATCGATGAATTTCCTCATAGTCTTATCCTCATAACAATCGGTATGCCATGTCATACCTACACATTCCAAAATAAAATTTGTTCCCCACTTATAGCTAACTCCTTAAAATAAAGTTGCACTTGCATCATTCCTCGATTTTCCAAGTTTTTCACATATAACCGGGAAACATAAACTATCACTAAAGTGAACTAGGCCATCATCAAGGTCTTATTAGGCCATCATCAAGGTCTTATACCGAACACTTCTCGCCACCACTAAGGCGAATTAGACCATCACTAAGTCTTCACATCATATTAGCCATTACCAAAGTCTGACCTTTCCAAGCATCATCATCAAGGTCTTGCTCCAATACAGTCTCACCGAAATTTTACTTCACTATGATCATCACTGAAGTATCAATTCATTATGACTTTCCCAAAGTCTCCTCTTACAACATCATTACAAAAGCTCCGCTTCTCGACGACATTCTCAAAGCCTTGCTCACCATGACCATTATAGAAGCCCCGTTTCAATACAACTTTTCCGAAGTCTTGGATCACCATGATCATTGTCGAAGCCCTCTTTGTTACAACTTTCTCAAAGTCTTTCTTCATCATAACCTACCCAAGGTCATAATCTCCGCCACTCTTACAAAGTCTTATTTCATCCTGACCTTCCTAAGATCTTTTGGATAAATGATAACTCTTTCGATAACCTCCCAGGCCATTGACACCCCGTGTTACAATTGGATTCAGTGGTCGTTCGGATACATATCCTATAAATTTTCGCCCTCCCAGGACATGCCAAATAGTTCCATGGTCCAGGATACACAAATGAGTGTCCTAATATACCCTTGGCCAACGAAATCACCAACATCCAAAGTTATCAATGATCATAGCACAAGACCCGATCCGGAACATGCTATGCCCTATTACATCACTTCACATTGTCGAACATGCTTTTTCAAACTACTCTGGTCCCATACATTCACTTCCCACACTACACCAAATAGATAAATTAAAAACACATGGTATTTATATTATGAAACAATTTTCTAGTGTTTCTAGCTCTACAACACTTGTCTAGAGTTTCCATGGCTATCTAAGTGTTTTAATGTTCATTTTCTTTTCCATATTTTTTTTTGGAAAATAGAAGATAAATTAAAAATGACCCAATAATAATACAGACAAACCAATATCATTCTCAACTCTAAGGCTCTATTTGGGGGAGTATATTTCCTATAGGTCTTTACTGATTTTCGGTGGCTCTGTATTTAAGTGTTGTAATAATCCATACTTGTAAGTTTTTTTCACATCGATTATTATTGGTTGTAAAACGGTGAAAATAGGTGTAGTGTAATTTTGATAGCAATTCTCAACCCATCAAATTGAGGTGTTTTGAGAGGTTCTAACTTTTTTCAATTGTACCCCATTAATCGTATTGAAAAATTAATTTTCACAAAACTGGATAATAAATATAAGGATATATAATATATATGTAATATTACTTTAGTATAAAACTCTTACAAATAGCGTATATGTTAAACTTAATTAATTTATTCATCTCATCTAAATCACGATCAAAACGATACTCATAACCGCTCCTATAAAACTCCAAAATGGAGCCTGCTAGCGGCAGCTTCATCTAATCTCGCTCCCAATTACCATTCCCAATCGATATGTAGCGATTTCTTTCCAATGTCGGGCTCTTCATCTATACCTTATCTCATTTGAAGAATTCTAAATCTGCTTCCTTCTTTAATCGTGCTTCGTATTTTTACTTAAAAAACCACAAGGTAATACAGTGTTATTTATAATTCAGAAAAATAGACACAAGAAAGAAGTTGCAATAATATTTAATTTCAGGAACAACAAGCTTGCTTTTTAGTCTAAAGGACATTTTTTAGTGTAAAGTAAAAATGATAGTTACAACTACCATTCTATGATTTATACTAAAAAATGTCCTTCAGCCTAAAAAGCAAATTTTTGTTTCTAAAATTAAATTTTTCTCCAACTTTTTCCTTGAGGTTAAAAGCCCTTTTACAATTTTTCTTTAGACAACTCAAAAAACCCTACAATTATCTACAAAGTAGAAAATAAATCTAATTAGGTTGTTTTTTATTCAAACTATTGTATTTATTTTCAATGAATATGAAATTGTTAAGAAATTGTGGAAAGTTTGTTACATTGTGCTTTGTTCCACGAGTTTCAGCACCAGGTAGCTAATGTTATTATTAAGCTAATAATTTGTTCATTTGCTACTATGATAACATGTTTTATTATGTTGGGTTGAAACCCGTAGAGAAATACGTATGTTGATGTGATGTAATGAAACAATATTTTCTATGATAAATGTGCAGCAGATGCACTTAGGTGCTAACGAGCGCTTTTAAGTGCTTATGTATTTTTAGATGTTTAGTTGTTCTTTGTTCTTTAGCAAGTACAATATATATATATTATATTTGTGTTTTTTGACATGTTTATAGTTTGGTAGCTCTATTTACGGTTATTATTGGTATGTGCCAGTTCTACCTAGATGTATGAATTACATGGTTGTTAATGTAAAGAAACCTTCATGTGGCATTGCTGGATATGAAACTTGGGAAATAGCTAATATTATGTTATATTATTTGATATCATTATTGACTAATTTCATGTTCATATTCATTATGTAATGTGAATTTGTAATAATCTAAGGATTATTGGCCAACCAATAATAGTTAGTGGGATCACGAAGGAATCACATTAATAAATATATATCTCTACTGCTAATAAAGCAAAAAAATTAAATTAATTTAATCGGTGTCTTTTTAAAATTTTAAAATTGTCCATGCTTTCCGTTTACATATTTGCGTTCAAACAAAATATAACGTATACAATAACACAAACAGTTCGTGTGCGAAACACGGACTGAAATCAATGCTTTTATTTTCATACATCGGCTGGGAAAATATGCATGATTAGAGTTTTACGTTCTAATATGGACCTATGTTCAAATATATATGCAATATTAGAGTTTTACGTCTAAATGAGTCAGCGCAACGCACTGCAAACTATCTTATATGTTTCCATTCTTTAATTTCTATGCAGAGTGCTTCACATGATCAGATACTTGGTGAGATGTGGTTTACAGAAAAAGCATGGCGATTGCCGTAGACTATGTTTTCTGTGTTGGACACTTTCTTGGAAGGGTAAAATTTTATAGGTAGTTTCAGTTATAGATACGCAGGTTAAATTACTTTGGTATGAAGACAACATTTACTACCAGTTAGAAAGAGTTTTTCATGCGTTTTCATGTCTCATTTAACCTCGTTAGCTTAAGTTCAACCTTAAAGGATGTTTAACTTTAAAATGATACCAAGAGTTTTATCTTGGATGCCTTTAATGTATTTGCATAATATAGTATCGTTATCTTGGCTTTTAACCCAGCATGACCCATTATAAAACAAAACATTTCTGCAATATCAGAATAACTTAGAACTTAACCAAAAAAACTAAAATGAGAGTTAACGAGAGTCAAGCCATATTACTGAAGCGACGATTCAATTTGACTAAACCAAGAAATTGGCGTTTGTCCAGTCTAATCGGCTAAGCACAACTAGTTAGTAGATAGTCATCAGAACGGAACAACGTACAACGAGCCTACACGAATAACATTGAAACAAGGCCATGAAATCATTCCACACCTCAAGCTTCAAAAATGGTCCATGCTCTATGAATCGACAGCGATCCATGCAATGAAATGGCCCACGGATAGCAACAAGGGACAAGGAGCCTCGAAGACAGAGATGGAAAAAATGCCAAGTGCATGTATCGCTACATGATGGATCGCTAGTGATCCACATAATGCCATGATGCTTGCGACCTTGCGTAATGGAGTGAAAACAGCTAAGTGGTTAGCTTGCGAGCGAGCCATGTCTATGGGTTGCTAGTGATCCGTAAACCATGGATCCATGGTTTTGGCTTGAATCGCGAGCAAAACTCCTTTGGACCGTTATGTATCCATATGTACGTGATTGACAGATGTGCTTGGTCTAAATACCGACCTACCTACAACATGAACTGGATTTTCTTCAGACTGCTTGTTGAAGCTCTACTGAAAACTTTCTTCACTCTCTACATCCCTCACAACAATCCCAAAGGGATTCACTGTGATTCTCCAGTCGATTCCAACTCTGGGTATTCAATTTAGCTAAGGACAATTAAAAGCCTTGTAACCAAACACTACTTGTAACAGCAATCAATCTATAATAAAATTGTAAAGTGAACGTAGGCTTCATTAACGGTCGAAGCACTATAAAAATTCATTGTCTTCTTTCTTTTATTGTTATTTTTTTATATCTGTTATCTGTAACTTTGCTTTGTCAGAACATGGCTGGTGCTTTCAAACTTAAAATAGGGTGTTGATTCATTTTTTAGGTTAACAGTACTAACATGTACCTAATAATAATGTAGGGTGAAGACATATACACCTCCTTTGAAGCCGAATTACCTCTGGAGCTAGTAAGCTCAACGAGCCAAAAAAACCTCTTATTCAACACCATCACGAAGAATCAAAAGCACGGTATTGGCTTAGCTCATCAAATGATGGTTGTGCTTTTGAAGGAGTTTGTCAATATAAAGTTAATGCAAGTGTTGGCAAATGATTTTAATGTGTTAACTTTTATGTTCATAACAAGATTCAAAATTCCGTTTTCTGTTTTTGTTCTGCCCACTGAAGTTTTTTGCAATTTTGTTTCCGGTTTGGAATTTTCGAAAATTCCATTTTAGTTCTGATTAGTAGATTCCGTTAATTTTTCATAAGTATATAAATATACGGTTAATGCTAACATAATTTTTTATATATTCTTTCGTATTATACAAATTTCATAAAGTTTTTTTTAATTATTTAAAGTTGATACAAATATTATTAAATGTTTATAGAAATTACATGATATAAACATTTATTGTAATTTTAATCCAATTTGGTCTAGTCCAAATGCTCCGAACCCATATCTATCTCAAAATCTTAGTCACTTTGCCGAGCTAAAAATTTCTAGCGTGCTATTCTTGTTTGGCGCTTCAACAAATTCGATTTTATCTTCTACTTGACGCTGAATCTAGAATAGTTCGCAATATCGTTTACCTAATGCTTAAAATCGAGGAAGATAACTTCAAAAGAAGTAATATTTTGGTTTGTTTCGCTTTCTTTAGATCAATTTCTCGGGTAGCGTTATCCTTTCCTACTAAATCCCGAAATGAGAGTTTTATGGAATACCGTTCCAGATCATACTGGAATTGAAATGAAACTGACGGAAATTCGACATGCCGGATGGATTTTAAGACCTTGGTTCATAAATATACATTTGTATCAAATATGGATGGTCGTATTACCAAAACAGTAAGTAACAGCAAAACACGGTGTACGAAAACGTGCATATGGATACACAATAATATGATACTGATATAAAACATTAAGGAATTCCGAGATTTGCCTTAACAATCTCCTTAAAACTTTATTTGCAAAATTTCTGCACGAGTTTGTAACGAGTATGTCTATTCTGTGATTTGATAATGCTTTGATTTGAGAACATAATAAAGATAAGATGAAGAAGACGAAGAAAAAGGAATGAGGAATGCGATCAGTATTGCTCTCCTTTTACATCCTTCAAGACTCAAAAGGTTGTGTCTGTTCTTTTGAATCAACATGTCATATGCAAAATCCAAAAGTTGTTTCTGTTCGTCACTCATTCGCAATGCCCAACGATTGCGTCAATTTTAAGCCAATAGTTGCATCTGTCCATCGTCAACGGTCGCTTCGCATGTGTTTGTTCGTCATTATTTGCATTTATTTGAAAAATTGCTATTTGAAACAGACTTTATTTTTTATAACAAAATGGCAGCAACACATTGTGTTCTTTAAATAATAGACTTTATTTTAAACTATGGCAATATAGATCCTCCACTCGTGTAAAATTACTTGACGGGAAGTACTGTATAAACATGAAAACTTCTTTGTTTTAAATGTTGCGAGACTATATTTTTATTCGTCTATGGAAGGATCTCTGTTTTCTAACAATCTGAATGCAGCTTTTTCATCTGTACAGTGTACGCAACAACTATTGGATATCTTCATCGTTGCCTATTTGATGTATTTTAGTGTTGAGTAGTTTTTAACAAATACATTTTATGCTGGCAGGCACGAAATGGGACCATTTATGTAAATGATACACAGAAAAGATTAAACAAGTTAGAGAAGGCCTCACTGCTGAAGTTGGTGAAAATCCATGAAGCCAACGTTTAAAATATTTACATTTTGCTTATATTTAATGAAACCTTAAGCGGGAAATTGTTGAAACCTTGTATATAATTATAGCTTATTCTATTTAGCTCACTCTTGTTATTTCGCAAACTAACAGAAAGATAACTGATGCTAATATGGCACTGCAGTTTCAACGAACTCTTGAAAAGATTCCGCAAATCACAACATATATCAACCCGGATCAGGAAACTTTTTTTTTAAAATAAGGTTAATGGGCTGAGCCCAGTACAAAGCAAATAAAGATAAACCCAAACCGCATCTCTTAAGATAAGGTAACCCTAGCCGACACAACTCATTACATAGCCTCGAGCCCTAAAACTAAAAATGGCGACGGGTAAATCTCCACTGCTTCATCTATATCTCTCTTCCATCATGCTTAGCACCACTCGACTCTCCTCATTCCCATTATAATAAGCTGCCGTTGAAGAAGCCTCGCATCCCCTCAATGTTCGCTTTAAAGCGATTGTTCCTCTGACGAATTGAAAACAAGGGGGTATTAACAGATCTGAGGTCGTTACGACCCAGATCTATTGATTCCTTTTCAATATTTGTGTCTTCACCTAAAAATGAGCTCTAATTCAGCCTTGGAGCATCGATTGTTTGTTGATAAGAAAGAGAGTCACTGTTATCCGCAGCTGAACTCTGATGAAGGCCACTAGTTTTACAAGGTTGTTGCTTGTCTTGACGCTCTTTAGCACGAGCGAGAAATAGCTCAAGATGCTTGCTGCCAGCTTCATGACTCCATTCATCCGCCAAAAAATAAAATTTGGTTTGGTCTCTGATTATTTTATTTGATTTCTGAAGAATAATCCCGCTGTCTGTTTCGGTAAGTGTAACGACCCGCCTTTTTGGACAGTTTAAACCGACGATCAAATACACATGCCGATTCCAAACCATTCAAAAGGGCAGATGATTATTGGGGTAAATAAGAAAAGAAAAGAAAAAGAAATAAAGGAAATGAAACAACACAGAATCTCGCAGCGGAACGATAAAATATAATAGTCAAATAAACAGTTCATGAAGCTGTTTACTATACTTCGACAATTATTTGTACAACATTTATCAGAGTTGTACATATACAACAAAACAATTAAAATAATGCAGCAGACAGCATGATGCAAGGGTAATAATAGTAATAGTATACCAAATCTTCGTCTTCATCCTCCAGAATAGATCTTCGAAAATCTGAAAAACTCAGGACTGACCCGAGCGTAATGAAAAGACAAAACACTCGAGTCATGACTAAAATATCCTTATGAAAGTTAAATCAATCGTAAATAAATATGAGTGTAACGGCGTCAGAGATGTTTACGGGGTTTGACATCTCATATCCAGTGTCAACGTGTGTGCAATAACTCAAGAGATGTTACGGGATTTTCCATCTCTTAAGGATCCGTTAAACTATCTACTATCTAGTAATGTACGCTAAGTAGATAATGCCTATCAGTAATATAAAGTATCAAAATAGCGTTAAGGCGTTACCATAATCCCCCTTAACACATTATAATGCCATAGTCTATACAGCACCGTAAGCCCCACCGTAAACTGGTGGTTATCAGAGGGTACCCCATAGGTATAACACAAAATATAACGTAGTGATCGCGAATAGGATAATCAGTATGACAAGGTACATGAGGCGATACCAACTAGGATACTAGTAGTTGCGTGATCCGGACTGATGTTGAGCATAGCCAGCAGCTACCCCAACACCGCGAAACAACACTCCCAAATCAAGGGGTGCACCCAAATCGAATCACAAATGTAATAGAAATGGTATCGAAGAAGTGTGTCCGCTAGAGGTGGCGAACCTCAATGGCCCGGCGCGGCTCCTGTTTTAGTCATGTCAGGGGTCATCCAATAATCGTTCTCTTTCTTCAGTCAACGCGTTCACCAAACCATCCACTTCATTCTGGATCAACACTCCGTGTATAATAATTATTAAAGTGGTTTTCGGTATCGACAGAGAGTATGTCCATATCCGATCCCGGTCTCTTTAATAACTACGTATTATTACACCGTTGGCTCTTTTACATTTTAAATCGATTCATAATTGATATCAAAATATCATATTCGCTTCAAAAATCAAATCCATTTCAAATATCATCGTATCTATTCAAATGTAAGATTTCGTTTCAAAAATCAATTTTCGCATCAATATCTCCTTTCGATTTCAAAGTCATTTCGAATTTCAATTTAGGTTGCAATTTCATTTAACCAATTCGTATTTACATTCAAGATTTAAACATAAACATTTCACCTTATTTACCTATTTGAAATTTTAGAAAATAGTTTTAAGTAGTTTAAAATAGTTTAAATAATTAAAATAGTTAAAATACTCAAAATCTTTAAAAATGGATTTAAAATAGATAAATTAGTTTAAGATAATTTAAATTGGATTAAGTAGATTAAAAATAGATTAAAATAGTTTAAGTATTCAAAAGTGATTTATATAACTGAGTAATTTGGAAAACAAAATAAAACAGGTTCAGAACCATACCATTTCAATTGTAACTTCCCAATTCAAATCAATTTCAATTTCTTTTCTACCGATTCAATTTCGATTTCAATTCAAATCAATGTCAATTTTTACTTCAAATTAATTCAATTTTACATTCCCCTTTAATTTATTCATTTTCAATTTATATCGATTTTTAGCTTGATTTTCAAAATATCAATTTTTAACACTTAACAAAATTATCATTCAATGTTCAAATTTAAATCCCCAAATTTCAAATATGATTTAATTTCAAGCTCAATTTCAAATATCATTTTTATATCACTTTTACTTGGTAATATTCAAAGCTCGAATTAAGGTTAAATCTTTAAACAAATCAATTTTCGAAATTCAATCAAATCCCACTTTTTAGATTTCAAAGTCTCGACTTATATTATTTAACAATTTTATTTAACCAAAATTTATTTCAACATTCCAAACTCAATTTTTCGATAAATTCGATTTCTATAAATTTATTTCTATTTATAACCTTTAAATCAAAACATTTAAATAAATTTCAAATCGACGATTTTAAAAAATTATTAATTTAGCCAATTCGGTGTCCGTGTATAATTTTCTATCCTATGACCAAGTAATTATTTATTTCAATTAAATGTCAAGGATGAATATCTATCACTTAAATCAAATCACGGTGTCATATGTATGCATATCAGTACATATAAGCAAATAAACATCCAAACATTTAACTATCAACCGATAACATCCATCAAAATACATCATCCAATAGACAATACAATTCATGTCAGTTTCATAGTTATCAATGTCTGGTAATTTAATCGCAATTCAATTTTAATTTCAATCTAACTGTCAATTTAATTTTCAACGGTGAATCCAATGACAATTAAATTTTTATCAAACAACGACAAATAAAATCATAACACTTCATAATGTCAAATTTAACTAGCATAAAAATATTTAGTACGTTGTGAGCGTTATAAAACACTCACTTTGATTTCAATGTAGTTCCAGCGTTTTATTCCGAATAAAATTAAACGAACGTTTAATTTTACCCGAAATTTTCTCTAGCTCCAAACGACTCCAATCCAGCTCCATTGCGTAGAGCTTGACAAAACGAACCCGTCGCAATTCGTTTCGTCGCAATCCGACCTCGTATCAACAAGTTATAGTGTTTTAAACATTCACGAATTTTTATATAATTAATTACAACTTAAATTTAATTTTTAACCTAATCCATCATCAAGCCGTCCATTCTGCAATACACGATCGCGGCAGCACATGCTTTCTCCTTCCCCAGTAACCGAACGCGCGCGCAACCCATAAGCCGCCGTATTAGGGTTAATTTTCGAGAGCTAACCATCGATCGATAAGACGATCGAGTACCACCGAACGACACGCCATAGCATGCTCCACCATCGCCAAGAACGGAGCGAAGCTCGGTCGTCCCTATGGCGCGAAATTCGAGAATGAACGCGCGACATTTACATGTAATTTGCCGTTGAATCTCTGCTCCAATTTCGATCACGACCGTTCACATTATAGATCTCGATGCCCTCTACCATTCTCTAGTTGAAAACTTTGGCTAATAACTGATGGATTGAAAGAAATTTGAGAAAGAAGAAGATTAAATTTCGGCCTTTGAACGTGATAATGGCGGCCGGCAATTTTAAATGAAACCCTAGCTCTTTTTATTTTTTATTTTGAATAAAGGGCTATTTATAGGAAACGACGAATACTATTCAATTGGCTTTTCCAAACTCCGAATTACGCGCGGTGACCGGCGTTTCTAGGGTTTATCCCACGTTACGGACACAATAGAATAGGTTTTGAAAGCTAATTCGATCATCTGTGCGAGTTACGGCAATAAACGATCAAATTTAAATTAAACCGATTAAACGAATTTCTATGCGTTTTGGCTCGCCCCGGACAAACGGTATATCTGATTGACACGAAATTTGAAATCTTACAATAATATCACATTACGGATCCGATGAAACTGGTTTCATCGAAATCCGAGACTGTTTGAAAAATGACTATTTTAACACGCCAAATTAATATTAAAACCATTTCGATGTGTTTCGAGCTGTCACGGTCAAACGACAACTCCGATTGCTACGAAAATTGAAATCCAATAATAAAAAATTATTATGTATCCAATGGAACTAGTTTCGTCCGATTATGAGACTGTTCAAAAATCGACTATTTTTCAGTCGATAATTAAATATTAAAATATTCAATTTTCACAAATAAATTTTAAATTCAGATTTAAAAGTTCTATAACATCACTATGACTCCAATATGATAAAATAAAATTTTACAAATCATTTTTAATCATATTAAACCCGTTATTCAATTATCCAATAAATTCCAATTTTAAAATCTTATTAACTCCATTATAATCCCGATATAACGTACATTCACTTTGGAAACCAATTTGAATCATATTAAATCAAATTTTAATTATTCGCTCTATTTTCATATATTAAATTTCAATATCAAATTAATCATGTCAAATTCGGAATTTAATTATTCAAACATTTGTAATATTAAATTTAATAAATTTGATTATTCTTAAATCACCATCTTTTGAAATATTCAAAACGAACTTAAAAATTTAACTTTTGAAACGAATTAAAATTATCGAACAACTATTTCCATTATACGGTTATTCAATTCCCATTATTAAATTATTCAATAATTTCCAAATATTTAATTTAAACAATTTCGATTATCCAATAATTCATTATCTCTTGAAATATTGAAATTGAACTTATAAGAATCAACTTTTAAAACTAATTCACAATTTAGAACACTATTTTCATTTTACTGTTATTCAATTATTCAATAAGTTTTAAATATTTAATTCAAACAATTTACCTGTTCAATATTCAACATTTGATTTAAATAGATTTTACTTATCAATCAATTTCTCTATTATACCCAATTGATTCAACATTTATTATCCTATTCAACTTTTGATTTCAAAGGCATTCACTAAGTAGCTTTTATTTTTCATTACATGGATAATTATTGTCGCAATTCATTCCAGTTATTATTATTCCAACGAATTACAAATTTTTTTCTAACATTAAATCATGAAATCTTTTAAATTAGCTATTTTAATTATCGAAAATTTACGGGTCGTTACACTCTCCCTCACTCAAAACTTTTCGTCCCCGAAAAGGAAAAAGAAGGGAAAAAGAACTAAGTATAGAATTCAACATTAGATATATTTTATTCAAAATTACCAACTTATAAACAATGAAATTCCATTTATAAAGTCATTACTACACTTTTACTAAGTCATTCCAAACGGCTTTCTAACTTTAAAAGTTAGTTATCAAAACAAGTTATAAAAAATTTTAAAACTTGAAAAATTTTCTAACACCCGGATTTACGAAAAATTTCGGCAGAGTCTCCTTTGCGCGGCTCGATCGGTACAGCTACAAAACGCTACTACGGACCCCAAACCAACAAAAGAAAATCAAAAGCCAAGTGGCTCATCAAAAATTACCAAATCCAATGACAAAATAAACATGTACCTTATATTTTATTAGCGAGCATATACGACTAATATAGCGCGAAAGCGAGCTCCAAATACGAAGCAAGCGCAATCCGCACCTACTAAACACTCAACAAACCATGAGAAACATGCATATATGAAAATAATATCAATATACATCATATAGCAACATAACAACTATGTGCCAACATAGCAAATGCAACAAAACAACAAATGCATCCACCAAATCAACTATCATCCAACTATCATCCAACAAATCCATAACCAATCAATATAAATTCACTTCTCATTAATATTTAGTGACTTGGGTTTCAATTTTTTTATCACAGTTGATTCATTAACGTTGGATTTTTACTAACATTCATTCTCAATTCAATTAGTTAACATTCACTAATTTATATTTACATTAGTTTACTTCCAATTTGAATCAAATTAAATTTTTTTAAATTCATTTAACTTCTAATTTTATTTCAATGATTTATAGCTTTCAATTTCGTTAACACTTAATGAATTATATACAATCAACTAACAATCATATAACAACCAAATCATACCCAACACAACCAAATTATTAATTTTACATTCAATTTGGTTTATCTCTTTCAATTCTAATTTATTCCTAGCCATACCAAATTCTTTTGTTTACATTTACTTCATATTCAGTTTCAGTTAATAACCTATTTATTTGCGGAACATTTTATTAATGCAGAACATTTTATTAGTCATCACTTTAATTTATAGTCATTCCATAAAAGTCTAACTTCTTATATATGACTTTCCTTAGTTTAGTTATCTCAAAAGTTACAAATTTATCTTCACATATTTGGCATCTTAAATTTCCAATACTAACTTTTAATTAAGTCCGTAAGCCATACATATATCATCCGTGAGCAATATCAATCTAATCGCTTATTCGATCACACAATTTCACTTCCAAACTAGTATCGTTCACACGACTCTCTAGTGCGGACTCAGATTTGGTTCCTTGATTGAAAACTGTTACTCTCCTTGCATAGCCATATACTATGATAGAGAATTCCAAAATGAAATTAAAAATCCATATCTAGGGTTCGCCGTCGAAAATCGAGTGAAAAATCCTAACTTGGATCGATATAAATCATCTCGAAATTTTGTGCTCGAATTTGGATCAAATCGTTACGCGAATAAAATAATATACGTACAATCTCATGTATTACCTTCCAATGGATTTCTATCCAATTTATCTATATTAAATTATTTTATTGACTTTCATTTTATTTACAATTAATTATTCACAATCCATTATTTAGTTAATATATTCATTTCTTTACATAGCATGTTCTTTAACATTATCTTTTCTTAAACATCATATCATAGGTTTTGCTTACTCAAGTTCATTTTAAACATTCTAAATAATTTAATTTAATTCAATTTCATTTTCCAATTGATTCTTAGCTATAAGAAATTCCTTTGTTTACATTTATTGCATTTTCATAATTCCAGTTAATAACGAATTCATTTGTGGAACATTTTATTAATCATCACTTTAGTTCATAGTCAATTCAAAAAAGTCTAACTTCTCATATATGACTTTTCTTAGTTTACGGTTATGTCAAAGTTACAAATTCAAAAAAATTTCTATGCAATTTTATATTTATTTTCTATAACCAATTTACAAAGATATAACACGATTCATTTATCTTCTTTCTTAAGTTCACTTACTTGTTCCATTTATCCATTCATCATTTCATGCTATATTTAAGTATATATAAAAGAATTTCACAACCAAATTTTCATTTATATACATTTTAATTCCTTTTGAGTTTTCCTTACTTGTATACTTCAATTATTTTCAGATTCTGTTTATTTGTACAATATCTCATTACATATCCAAAACATCATTTAACTTTTTAATATTTGGTAAGTCATATTATATGTTATTGGAATGCAAATTTGGTATTATACAAATTCATAGAACTTCATTTTACTTAATTAGAATGTTCACAAATTTGATTTGTTTAAATCCTCTTTACCTTTCAACTTTAAAGTTTTCCCAAACAGTAGCTTAGATATCTTAATCCTCTTATTTTATAAATTTTGGTTATTCACATTTCATTCAAATAATTTGAAAATTACTAACTAACATAACTTAAATTTAAATGCCCGGTTCTTTCCAAATCGTTTGAAATAAACATATACACTTATATCTTTAATATATATCAAATCATACCTTTGAAGTTTAAACCAAAACCCATTTACCCAAAATAATTTCGAAGAAAAGCAAAGCTTCTTAGAAGTCTCCCCCACTTTGAGACTCGAAAATGAACGTCGATGATGCTGCGCAGTCATCACCGAAATTATTTTCCAGCGACATAAGAGAGGAGTACTGAATTCATTCCTTCCTTTAAAAATCCTTTCAAAATATTTCCATAAGCAATTTCCAACTAATATTACTATATATTTCTTCAAACTTTGAGAGCCATTTTTCAAAATCTCCGGGTCTTAAATTCAATATTTTCTAATTTAAATCTATTTTAATTTATAAGTCACCTTTATAAATATTCTTATAGGATTTTCTTTCCTAAAACATTCCATAAGTGTTTTATCATTATTATTTTGTAATTCACCTTATTTATTAAATTACAATATCCAATTAATGATAATAACCAATATTTTCATTCCTAACAACCAGGTAAGCTAGATAAGTCGCAATAATTTATGAAAATTTTCTTTATATACAAAATATAATTAGAGAAAAATTATTTCATTTACCCAATTTAAAACAATACTATGTCGAATTGTTCTATTTAAGTGTTTAGAGATCCTCATCAATAACGTTAATTACTCGTATTGACCAGAATCCATAAGCCACTCAACAAATCAACCGACACAATATAAAACATTTTATATCACTAACAAATACGCTCTCTCATATGTATACACTCAGCGACTCATCATAGGGTATTACTACCCTATTTATAAAGAGTCAGACCCCACAAAGCTAAGGTTATCGCTAAACCAAAGCTCTGATACCAACTGTAACGACCCGCCTTTTTGAACAGTTTAAACCGACGATCAAATACACATGCCGATTCCAAACCATTCAAAAGGGCAGGTGGTTATTAGGGTAAATAAGAAAAGAAAAGAAAGAGAAATAAAGGAAATGAAACAACACAGAATCTCACAGCGGAACGATAAAATATAATAGTCAAATAAACAGTTCATGAAGCTGTTTACTATACTTCGACAATTATTTATACAACATTTATCAGAGTTGTACATATACAACAGAACAATTAAAATAATGCAGCAGACAGCATGATGCAAGGGTAATAATAGTAATAGTATACCAAATCTTCGTCTTCATCCTCCAGAATAGATCTTCGAAAATTTGAAAAACTCAGGACTGACCCGAGCGTAATGAAAAGACAAAACACTCGAGTCATGACTAAAATATCCTTATGAAAGTTAAATCAATCATAAATAAATATGAGTGTAACGACGTCAGAGATGTTTACGGGGTTTGACATCTCATATCCAGTGTCAACATGTGTGCAATAACTCAAGAGATGTTACGGGGATTTTCCATCTCTTAAGGATCCGTTAAACTATCTAGTATGTAGTAATGTACGCTAAGTAGATAATGCCTATCAGTAATATAAAGTATCAAAATAGCGTTAAGGCGTTACCATAATCCCCCTTAACACATTTTTATAATGCCATAGTCTATACAGCACCGTAAGCCCCACCGTAAACTGGTGGTTATCAGAGGGTACCCCATAGGCATAACACAAAACATAACGTAGTGGTCGCGAATAGGATAATCAGTATGACAAGGTACATGAGGCGATACCAACTAAGATACTAGTAGTTGTGTGATCCGGACTGATGTTGAGCATAGCCAGCAGCTACCCCAACACCGCGAAACAACACTCCCAAATCAAGGGGTGCACCCAAATCGAATCACAAATGTAATAGAAATGGTATCGAAGAAGTGTGTCGGCTAGAGGTGGCGAACCTCAATGGCCCGACGCGGCTCCTTTTTTAGTCATGTCAGGGGTTATCCAATAATCGTTCTCTTTCTTCAGTCAACGCGTTCACCAAACCATCCACTTCATTCTGGATCAACACTCCGTATATAATAGTTATTAAAGTGGTTTTCGGTATCGACAGAGAGTATGTCCATATCCGATCCCGGTCTCTTTAATAACTACGTATTATTACACCGTTGGCTCTTTTACATTTCAAATCGATTCATAATTGATATCAAAATATCATATTCGCTTCAAAAATCAAATCCATTTCAAATATCATCGTATCTATTCAAATGTAAGATTTCGTTTCAAAAATCAATTTTCGCATCAATATCTCCTTTTCATTTCAAAGTCATTTCGAATTTCAATTTAGGTTGCAACTTCATTTAACCAATTCGTATTTACATTCAAGATTTAAACATAAACATTTCACCTTATTTACCTATTTGAAATTTTAGAAAATAGTTTTAAGTAGTTTAAAATAGTTTAAATAGTTAAAATAGTTAAAATACTCAAAATCTTTAAAAATGGATTTAAAATAGATAAATTAGTTTAAGATAATTTAAATTGGGTTAAGTAGATTAAAAATAGATTAAAATAGTTTAAGTATTCAAAAGTGATTTATATAACTGAGTAATTTGGAAAACAAAATAAAACAGGTTCAAAACCATACCATTTCAATTGTAACTTCCCAATTCAAATCAATTTCAATTTCCTTTCTACCGATTCAATTTCGATTTCAATTCAAATCAATGTCAATTTTTACTTCAAATTAATTCAATTTTACATTCCCCTTTAATTTATTCAATTTCAATTTATATCGATTTTTAGCTTGATTTTTCAAACTATCAATTTTTGACACTTAACAAAATTATCATTCAATGTTCAAATTTAAATCCCCAAATTTCAAATATGATTTAATTTCAAGCTCAATGTCAAATATCATTTTTATATCACTTTTAATTGGTAATATTCAAAGCTCGAATTAAGGTTAAATCTTTAAACAAATCAATTTTCGAAATTCAATCAAATCCCACTTTTTAAATTTCAAAGTCTCGACTTATATTATTTAACAATTTTATTTAACCAAAATTTATTTCAAAATTCCAAACTCAATTTTTCGATAAATTCAATTTCTATTTATAACCTTTAAATCAAAACATTTAAATAAATTTCAAATCGATGATTTTAAAAAATTATTAATTTTGCCAATTCGGTGTCCGTATATAATTTCCTATCCTATGACCAAGTAATTATTTATTTCAATTAAATGTCAAGGATGAATATATATCACTTAAATCAAATCACGGTGTCATATGTATGCATATCAGTATATATAAGCAAATAAACATCCAAACATTTAACTATCAACCGATAACATCCATCAAAATACATCATCCAATAGACAATACAATTCATGTGAGTTTCATAGTTATCAATGTCAGGTAATTTAATCGCAATTCAATTTTAATTTCAATCTAACTGTCAATTTAATTTTCAACGGTGAATCCAATGACAATCTATATGACAATTAATTTTTTGTCAAACAACGACAAATAAAATCATAACACTTCATAATGTCAAATTTAACTAGCATAAAGATATTTAGTACGTTGTGAGCGTTATAAAACACTCACTTTGATTTCAATGCAGTTCCAGCATTTTATTCCGAATAAAATTAAACGGACGTTTAATTTTACCCGAAATTTTCTCTAGCTCCAAACGACTCCAATCCAGCTCCGTTGCGTAGAGCTCGACAAAACGAACCCATCGCAATTCGTTTCGTCGCAATCCGACCTCGTATCAACAAGTTATAGTGTTTTAAACATTCACGAATTTTTATATAATTAATTACAACTTAAATTTAATTTTTAACCTAATCCATCATCAAGCCGTCCATTCTGCAATACACGATCGCGGCCGCACATGCTTTCTCCTTCCCCAGTAACCGAACGCGCGCGCAACCCATAAGCCGCCGTATTAGGGTTAATTTTCGAGAGCTAACCATCGATCGATAAGACGATCGAATACCACCGAACGACACGCCATAACATGCTCCACCATCGCCAAGAACGGAGCGAAGCTCGGTCGTCCCTATGGCGCGAAATTCGAGAATGAACGCGCGACATTTACATGCAATTTGCCGTTGAATCTCTGCTCCAATTTCGATCACGACCGTTCACATTATAGATCTCGATGCCCCCTACCATTCTCTAGTTGAAAATTTGGCTAATAACTGATGGATTGAAAGAACTTTGAGAAAGAAGAAGATTAAATTTCGGCCTTTGAACGTGATAATGGCGGCCGGCAATTTTAAATGAAACCCTAGCTCTTTTTATTTTTTATTTTGAATAAAGGGCTATTTATAAGAAACGACGAATACTATTCAACCGGCTTTTCCAAACAACGAATTACGCGCGGTGACCGGCGTTTCTAGGGTTTATCCCACGTTCCGGACACAATGGAATAGGTTTCGAAAGCTAATTCGATCATCTGTGCGAGTTACGGCAATAAACGATCAAATTTAAATTAAACCGATTAAACGAATTTCTATGCGTTTTGACTCGCCCCGGACAAATGGTATATCCGATTGACACGAAATTTGAAATCTTACAATAATATCACATTATGGATCCGATGAAACTTGTTTCGTCAAAATCCGACGCTGTTTGAAAAATGACTATTTTAACACGCCAAATTAATATTAAAACCATTTCGATGCGTTTCGAGCTGCCACGGTCAAACGACAACTCCGATTGCTACGAAAATTGAAATCCGATAATAAAAAATTATTACGGATCCAATGGAACTAGTTTCGTCCAATTCTAAGACTGTTCAAAAATCGGCTATTTTTCAGTCGATAATTAAATATTAAAATATTCAATTTTCACAAATAAATTTTAAATTCAGATTTAAAAGTTCTATAACATCAGTATAACTCTAATATGATAAAATAAAATTTTACAAATCATTTTTTATCATATTAAACCCGTTATTCAATTATCCAATAAATTCCAATTTTAAAATCTTATTAACTCCATTATAATCCCGATATAACTTACATTCACTTTGGAAACCAATTTGAATCATATTAAATCAAATTTCAATTATTCGCTCTATTTTCATATATTAAATTTCAATATCAAATTAATCATATCAAATTCGGAATTTAATTATTCAAACATTTGTAATATTAAATTTAACAAATTTGATTATTATTAAATCACAATCTTTTGAAATATTCAAAACGAACTTAAAAATTTAACTTTTGAAACGAATTAAAATTATAGAACAACTATTTCCATTATACGGTTATTCAATTCCCATTATTAAATTATTCAATAATTTCCAAATATTTAATTTAAACAATTTCGATTATCAAATAATTCATTATCTCTTGAAATATTGAAATTGAACTTATAAGAATCAACTTTTAAAACCAATTCACAATTTAGAACACTATTTTCATTTTACTGTTATTCAATTATTCAATAAGTTTTAAATATTTAATTTAAACAATTTACCTGTTCAATATTCAACATTTGATTTAAATAGATTTTACTTATCAATCAATTTCTCTATTATACCCAATGGATTCAACATTTGTTATCCTATTCAACTTTTGATTCAAAGGCATTCACTAAGTAGCTTTTATTTTTCATTACATGGATAATTATTGTCGCAATTCATTCCAGTTATTATTATTCCAACGAATTACAAATTTTTTTCTAACATTAAATCATGAAATCTTTTAAATTAGCTATTTTAATTAGCTATTTTAATATTTTACAATATTTTAATTTTTTCCAACAATTTCTCTATTCCTTTTCAATATTTGTGTCTTCACCTAAAAATGAGCTTTAATTCAGCCTTGGAGCATCGATTGTTTGTTGATAAGAAAGAGAGTCACTGTTATCCGCAGCTGAACTCTGATGAAGGCCACTAGTTTTACAAGGTTGTTGCTTGTCTTGACGCTCTTTAACACGAGCGAGAAATAGCTCAAGATGCTTGCTTCCAGCTTCAAGACTCCATTCATCCGCCAAAAAATAAATTTTGGTTTGGTCTCTGATTATTTTATTTGATTTCTGAAGAATAATCCCGCTGTCTGTTTCGATAAGTCTCCACTTTTATTCTCTGTTCATGCTGCTTTTATTATGCGTTCGAAAATTCCTTACCGCAGTAGTAAGTAGTACGTGAGCATAGTCCTTTTGCAGTTTTTAGCTTTCAAATTGTTGTTTATATGTTGAATAGCTTGAACTACTAGAATACTTTAAAATGGAGACGGAGCTTGGAGTTAGCCGGAGTCGGCTCCGTCTCCAGTACGGAGTCGGCTGGGGACGGCGCAAAATTCTACTAAAGTTTGCGTCGGCTAGGGAAGGCCTGCAACGGCCCGAGTCAGCTAGCGTCGGCTATTAAATTATTTTCTCAATCTAATTCTTATATACACCTATTTCGTTTGAAAAAATAAAAAACACTACCAAAATGGCCAAAAAAATAAAATTGACATGTATGATTATTAATATTAACCCAATGACGGGTTGTGATAGGTTAAACTGGTATTTTCGATGATATATGTTCGTGTAATTCGAAAAGTTACCGTTGTTGAAAATCTAACTCGCACGACAATTCGATGCAACATTTAGTCGATCCGTTATACAAATTCGATAAAGGTGGTTATATGTAACATTTCAAAGAATTAAAATAATTTTTAAAACCATTGGGTAATCAATTATGAATTTTTAAATGTATTCGGTATAATAAAATCATTTAAAATAAAATATGCAGCGTAAAAATAAATTCTTTGGATCTTCTGTCGATATCTAAGGTATTTTGGACATGTTTTCAGAATATGGTTTAAAAATACACGAATCTAGGGCATCGATCTAGAATTTCAAATTTACGCTTGTTCGTGGACTTTCGGACAAAAAACCCTTCGTTCGAAGGCCGAATGACCTTCAAACGAGACCAAATTTGAACCAGTGATGCTTTGTAGTGTTTTAATCGAATCGGTATGGTTGGATTCGCAAAAAAAATCTTTGAAAATAAAATTATCTAAGAAATATGTCATTATAAGTGTTATAGCTAGCTCCTAGAAAATGTCATATTTCTTGGATAATTTTGTAGATGATGGTTTTTTTGCGAATAAAACCATATTGATTTGATTAAAACACTACAAAGCATCACTTGTTCAAATTTGGTCTCATTTGAAGGTCGTTCGGCCTTCGAACGAAGGGTTTTTTGTCCGAAAGTCCACGAACGGCCATAAATTCGAAATTCAAGATCGACACCTCAGATTCATTTATTTTTAAACCATATTCTGAAAACATATCCAAATACCTTAGATCGACATAAGATTTAAAGAATTTATTTGTGTGCCGCATATTTTATTTTATGTGATTTTATTATACCAAATACATTTAAAAATTCATAATTGATTACCTATTAAAAAATTATTTCAATTCTTGAAAATGACACATATAACCACCTTTATCGAATTTGTATAACGGATCGACTAAAAGTTGCATCGATTGGTCGTGCGAGTTAGATTTTCAACAACGAAATTTTCGAATAATATGAACATATATCTTTACCAATTTAACCTACCATGACCCGTCATTGGGTCAATAATAATAATAATAAATGTTAATTTTATTTTATATTGCAGTAGTGTTTTTTATCTTTTTAAACGAAAAATGTGTAAAAAATTTTTTTAGAAAATATATATACAGGCCGACCCTAAACGACTCAAGCTGTCACTAATCGGGCTGATGCCAGCCGACCCCAGCCGAATTCATATCGAGTATACAGGTTTCAGCCGAAATCTTCTTCTTCACTTTCATTGCATAATAAAAAATGATTTTTTTTCTTCTCCATCCCCGATTCCGACCCTCTCCAGCCGTCACCCTCCGTCGCCATCACCGTAGAAGCCTAGAACTCGCCGGTATCTCCTCTTCTTCTTGAATTTGGTAATTTCCTAAACCTAATTTCAAATTAAATTGTTTAATTAGGTTTAAATGTACATTATTCTTATGATATGTGTAGGCATTGCTAATTTAGTGTATTAGGTTATTTTTAGTATGAAATCGTTGAATTTGAAAGTGTGAATTGGGAATAATTGGAGGCAGGTATTTAGAATTTGAAAGTGTTAAAGTGTGAATTGAGAATTTGAAAGTGTGAATTTGAATTTTATTCCCGATCGATCCCTTATATTTTATATTTGGATTGAGTGAGGACGACCTGGTCACCGAGTGTTGTTTGACTGACCTGTGCGTCTTGTATTTGGATTGAGTGAGGACGACTTGATCGTCGAGTGTTGTTTGACTGGCCTGTGCGCCGTGTGTTTGAGTATTTATACCTGGAAAGTCTCAATAGCTGGTCAATTTGGGCTGTGCCAATATTATACGAAGGAGTATCGCCTCGATACACTACCATTTATTTCTAGCGCCTAGGTGAAGCGACTATTTGGATGTTTATTGCTTTATATGCAATAAACATCTTAATATAAATGATTTAAAGGAAATAATTTATAAATAAACTTCTTATTTATTTATTCTATCTCTAATTAATATAAATAATTTAAATGAAAATAAGACAGCAATAAAGCCTTTAGTGCCAAAAGGCTTTGGTACATCAGAAAATACGATAATAATCACATAAAACTTCAGATGCAAAGTCTATATGCGTATAGAAATAGAAAAGAAATGTTGTCGAAATTTCTAATATATATATATGTATTTAAATTAGGAAAAATGTTCAACTATCTTCCGACCGTACCTGGATGTATGAAAGTCAAACAGAAACGAAAAGTTCAACTAAAAAACATTTTAAGGATGGTGTACATGAATTTTTTAAATTCGCTAATGCTAATAATAAAGAAGGCGGCACATAAATTCTTTGTCCGTGTCGTAAACGTCGGCATTTGCATTATCGAAAACCGGATTCAGTTATTGTACATTTGTGTGAATCCGGTTTTGTGCCAAACTAATATTTCTGGGATCGTCATGGAGAAAAAAATTGGTGCATCTACTTCTATAGCGCTTGAGGCTGAGGTAAATAACAATAATGTTATGACGAATCCAATAGTAGATATGGTGGAAGATGCAGCACGATCAATGTTCCCTACTGTTCAAATTAATGATGTAAATGTGGAAGATGAAGTATGGTCAATTAATGTATATAAGATGGAAATTTGTATCGTTTGTTGTATTATGTCAATTCTAAAACATGTGTTAATGTAATGGAAATTCGTGTCCTTTGTTGCATTATTCTTTTATTATTCTACTGTGAGCTATATGTATGTGATTATTAATCAGACATGTTTTCTAATTATGAAATGATATATGTTTTTTTCATTATATGAAATGATATATATATATATATGCATGTTTCTAGCAGATATTATGTCACACAACAGGCGGTCCCAAGGTTCACGAGGCCCTGCACTTTGCGAGGGTAGTAGTGGTACGGCCGATAATCGCCAAAGAGCATACTTAGTGCCGAAGACCGATGGAGGGTAAGTATTTAATTTACTACAATTTCATTATATTATTTAGTGCATGCTACTAGTATATTTATGATTTATTAACCGAAAATATCAAAATGTATTCAGGGGTTTCGATTTACAGCCGTCCGAGCCCATTCTAGCTATGTCTTGCAATACCGTAGTAGGATGACGGACTTGTGGGAGCAGTGGGATATGATCCCATTTTATATCAGAGATGCCGTATGGGCTGACCTCCACGTAAGTATAAAATTCTAATTAATTTGAGATTGGCATATTTGATCTTTGAAAATTAATATGCAATTTATATAATTCATTTAAATTTCAACGTGCAGGTGTCCTTTATTGTGGATCCCGAAGATCTTGGGATGTTCAGGACGCACCGACAGAGGAAGATGAGAAAAAACTATAGAGGCACTCTCCAAGATGAAAGAGGCTGGTAGAAAGCCAAACTAGATGAGTGAAAATTTGTATGCGCGGTTTGTGCAATATTGGAAAAGCGAAGATGCGAAGATAAATTTTCTATTTTCATTTGTTTGTAATTATAATTTGTTTAAATGTTTATGTAGTAGTTGAATTATACAGACGGTAGCATCGAGAAATTCCGCAAACATGCTTAAGAATCCCGCAACACACCGCGGTGGATCCAAATCTTTTTATCAATATAGAGAAGAAATGGAAGATATAAAAATTGTTATTTGTAATTTACTTATAACATTGTTTAGTTATATATATGTATATGTGTGTGTGTATATATACATTCTTTAATCATATCTAATTTCCAACGAGGGAGAAATGTGGTGTTACATCGTCTCATTTGGACGTCTTCACCCAAACACACGCGGTCGAGCATACAGATGAAGAAGGCATGGTAAAATATGAATGGTCAGACGCCAAATCAGCGAATATCCGGGTATAAAGACTATAAATTTCTCTTATTTAACAATACATTAAATTGAATATTCTTCTCCTCAAAATTATATTTCTAAACACAGAAGAGATGCGATCAGGAGATTGCTCGCGTGCTTGTAGAGTCTGGCAGGGAGCAGTTGACCGTTGAGGAGACGGACAGGATATTCGCTCGTATTACCGACCCGTCGACCAGAAATAGACAGTATGGATATGGAAATGAAACGGTAATATTTATTGAATTTAATTAATTCATTAACCAGTTTATAAATTTAATTGAATATTATGTATAAACTATAACTATGAATTTATTAATATACAAGCCGCGACGCAAGCCGCTTACAATACACAACAAGCTAAAGAAACAATAGCGGCTCTGCAAGCACAAATCACTGAGTTGAACCATTGGAGGAAGACTGGATTGAAGCAGCAAATAGACGAGGCGATTGCTGCTTACTTGGCAGAGCACAAGACAAATATGCCGCCATCACAGGGATCTGGCGCTGCTGATGATTGGGGTGAGTGGTAGTATGTTTTTATATATATTTTCTGATGAACTTTGAATGTCTTGTATATTTGATGAACTTTTGGTTGAATTTTGTAAATATTATGGATATTTGTGATGATGGACGTTTGGAGATGTATATCGATGTTTGTGGTTCTTAGTTGGGCATATATGTGATGTAAATTGTTGTTTGTTGAAGTATATTTGAAGAATATATATGATTGTGTGGATGGAAGGTAGATGTGACGCCCCACCTCTATACCCACGCTAGCCAAGAACACTACGGAGTAATGCTGTCAACTAGCACGGAGAATAAGGTTGTTGAGGAGCAACTATCCGTGTAATTGCTTTGCGCGAGCATCGATATGTCAGATAGTATAACATGCATTTCTTTTTCAAGAGGAAAATCCGACATACCGACACAAACTCAAAGCTACTACACAGTGGCTCTAATATCTTCAGAAACAAATATAGAAATAAACATAACATAAGTCAGTCACAGACAATTCATATCACAAAGGCGGAAATAGATATGAATATTACACTAGGAAGTGTACATCAGAGTAGTGGTCTAAAAAGATCCACTATAATACAAAAGCATAGCAACACGTGCTATACAAAAGAATACAACTATGAGTCTATATCTCAAGTGTATACAACAAAATAAACTACTAATCTAAGTAGTTTGCCAAAAGTCAGAGTAATGAATCCCTGGGGAGAAATCAAGCAGAAGCACATGTAACATCTCGGTCTGACCCGAGTATTATTTAATAAGAAAATAATAAACGGATCAGTCTAACTATAAATATCAGATGAAACGATATAGAATAAGAGATATGACTAAACACATAATAATCGCAATGCCAAGCTGTGATATATATAAGTAATTGAAAAATCAACAAGAAATTAATCAATATCACCAAATCTACACAAGAATCAAAGAATGTCATACTCCTTATTTCGTTCATCAAACCACAAATATTGATGATTATATCAATGTCAATCGCAAAAGTCAATGACACACAAATTCACCAATGCACAAATATTGATAAAACTTATCAATGGAAATCACGAAAATTGGTGAAACACAAATTCTAGAAATCATCTCAAGAAATCCAGTCAATGACATACAAATTCACCTATGCACAAAAATTGATAAATCATATCAATAGAAATCACAAAAATAGGTGAAGAAGAAAATTCCAGAATTCGACACACGAAATCCAGAAATCACACAAAATAGGGGGGAGGCCTATCACACGAACGGGAGCATGAAAACTCACCAACATATGTATCACACGAACGAGACGCTATCTCATGGTAGCTAGCCATTAATTTTTGACACACGAACGGCCCGAAGACCATGGGGCGCTACCCAACATATGTGAGTTGAAACTCACACAAACGGGGTTTAGTCTCCCTCGTAGACAAAGAGACATCGCACATTGCTAGTCAAAATCACAAAAATGATCGTCATGATCATCAAGAAGTGTCAATTACAGTAAGCAAGTAAATATATAAATTTAGCTTCATGTCCCATAACCACTAGCTTAACTTAAATATTTACGAACAAATTGTAGATCTCCACTAGAAAATTGTCACAAGAGGTTCAACCGAACAAGTCCAAGAATTAACCGACGAAGTAAACGCAAGCATTTCATACCACTTGTTTTACTAAGTCGTTTGATTAGATTTCTCATACGAGTGAGGTAAAGATTTGTATATACTAATAGATTGGAAATCGGTTTGAGAAAACGAGCTTTGTAATAAAATAGTGTTGAAATCGTTTTGATGAAAGAATTTTGATATTTACTACTAGTACTGAAACCTTTATATTTTTAAAGTGACAAATCACAAAGAAGATTGTAGGAACAATCAATCACTAAAATTCACATTCGAAGACGTGAATAAAATCCAAAGAAATCGATACCGAATCCATCAAAATGGACATTCCCAAAAATCACGAAGAAAATGTCATCAAAGTCGATAATAAGTGAAATAACAAAAGGGAATCAACACGAATCGATTAACATTGGAAATTCAATCCAAAAAAGCAAAATGGACTCAATCAGCAGGTTCAGTCGACTGAACAGAATTTTCAGTCGACTGACCCTGTACCTGGAAATTTTCCATGTTCAGGAAACTTTCTGTTTCCAGGTTTAGTCGACTGAACAGAGGATTCAGTCGACTGAATCATGCCTGGAAACATTCGGGTTTCAGGTTCAGGCGATTGAACAGAAAATTCAGTCGACTGAATCATGCCTGGGCTATTTTTCAGCCTATTCAATTGAAGGGCAAACTCTTCCAAAATGCAACCGGACGAACATTGGCTCTAAGGGTTTATGCCAATCGGCTACCCGGCCTTATATGCTCCTCGATGCATCACCAAAAACAAGTTCAAACAACAAAGCTATGATTTTTTAGGATTTGAACTCAAAACACTAAAATTTGGAATGTTCACAAAACCAATCCAAATCAAGAGCAAATGCACATGAAGAAGTGTTAGGAATTCATACCCAACAACCAAAGATAATTATAGTCATAGATGTGAGATAAAAATCTCACCTTTGAAATCACACAAATAAAGAAGAAGCTTGAAAGCAAAGGAGAATCAACCACTCTTCAAATCCAACTCAATAAGCTTGATTCTAAGCTTTAAAAGAAGAACATTCCCAAAGTTAGGTTTAGGAATTTCTGAAATGATAAGAGAATGAGTTGGAGAAGAAGAAGAGAAGCTTACCAATGGGTTCTTCTATTAGTTTGGAGCTAGAACTTGATTTGCAAAAGAAAACTAGGGCTTGAGTTTTGTTTTTCCATCTCTCCCACCATTGTTGTTAAAGCTTGAGTATTAGGAATTGGAAATGAAGTAAATGAGGAGTTGAAGTGGAGTTGGGACTGAATACATAAGTGGGGTTATTGGGCTCAGCCCAAACCAAAGCCCTAAGCAAAAAGTAGCAAAATTCAACTTTCTCCAAACATATCGAAGCTTATACTCAAAAAGGTCGCAAACGGCATTTTAAACTCAATGGGAGTGGTCCCGAGTCCTAATTCGACCGTATGCAAAAAGTAGCTTTTCGGACTAAATTCCGAGTATCGATAAATATTTAAATATAAAAATCGACAAACATGCGGGTTGTTACAGATTCCCCTCCTTAAAGAAATTGCGTCCACGCAATAATAAGGAATAAATGAACTAATAGTAACAACCATAGATGCATATCAACACAAAAGAAGAAATTCGAAATAAGAAGTTCACCTTAAAGAGCACGAGAGAGTAAGTCTGGATGTGTTCGCTCGATGAATTCCCTAGATTCCCAAGAACAATCCTTAGGACTTGAGGACCATTGAACTTTAACAAGAGGAACATTTTTATTTCGAAGTCGTTTGACCTCCGAAGTAATGATACGAATAGGATGTTGCTCATAAGTTAAATGAGGCGAAACTTCATTCTCTTCCACAACACCGGGCTCGAGAATAGAATCGCAATCTCGAAGACACTTCCGAAGTTGAGAAACGTGAAACACGTCATGGATAGCAGAAAATTGAGCCGGTAATAAAAGGCGATATGCCATGGAACCAATACATTCAGTGATAGGAAATGGCCCAATATATCGAGGTGCCAACTTTCCCGATCGACTGAAACGCACAACACCTTTCATAGGTGACACACGAATGAACACAATATCTCCCACAGAAAACTCTAACTTCCTTCTCCGGTTATCGGCATAGGATTTTTGTCTACTCTGGGCTTCTTTCATCCTATGTCGAATAAGTTCAATCTTTTCTGTGGAATCACGAATAAGATCTGGACCTAAAACCAGTTTCTCACCGGCCTCAAGCCAACAAGAAGGAGATCGGCATGGCCTTCCATAGAGTGCCTCGAAAGGTTCCATACCAATACTAGATTGGAAGCTATTATTATAGGAAAATTCAACAAGGGAAATATGATCTTCCCAACTTCCACCGAACTCAAGCACACAAGAACGAAGGAGATCTTCAAGAGTTTGATTCACACGCACAGTTTGTCCATCGGACTGGGGATGGTAAGCGGTGCTAAAATTAAGCTTCGTTCCCAAAGCTTTTTGAAGACTCTTGTAAAATCCACTAGTAAACAATGGATCACGATCACTAACAATAGAAGTAGGAACTCCATGTAATTTAACAATCTCTTTAACAAAGAGCTTGGCCAAAGGAGGAACGGTTCGGTTAGACCGAACGGGAATAAAGTGGGCGGATTTAGTAAGCCTATCAACAATCACCCATAAGCTATCATGACCTGAACGAGAACGGGGAAGGCCATCTATAAAATCCATGGAAATCTGGTCCCACTTCCAAATTGGAATTTCTAAAGGTTGCAATAACCCACCGGGCCGTTGATGTTCGGCCTTAACGAGTTGGCAAGTCATGCAACGCTTAATGAAGTTAGCGATGTCAAGTTTCATTCCCTCCCAATAATAAAGTCGCTTCATATCCGCGTACATTTTGCTACTACCGGGATGAATGGTGAATTTGGAACGATGAGAATCTTCTAAAATATCTTTTCGAAGATCACTAATATTTGGCACGACAAGTCTACCAAATTTCCGAATGCCGCCACGAGAATCAATATCAAAGTCTTTCAAACCTTCAATACCAATTTTATCCTTAACATTTTGGCCAACAAGAGCCAATTCAGGATCTAGCCCTTGAGCTTCAAGAATGCGGTCTAAAAGAGAAGGATGAGCCTCAAGGCTACATAAAACAAGTGATGAGCACAAATCGGATACGCGCTCTCGAATCTCACAAGAGGATAAAATCTCGAGATCGTTCCATTCGGATATCATCATAGAAACAACCGCTTGTTGCTTTCGACTAAGTGCATCCGCAACACGATTTCCCTTTCCGGGAGTATAAAGGATATCAAGATTATATGGTGCAAAAAATTCGAGCCAACGCTGTTGACGCAAATTAAGTTCCTTTTGAGAGAATAAATACTTCAAGGACTTATGATCGGTATAAAGAACAAATTTCTCTCCTAAAAGATAATGACGCCAAATACGAAGGGCGAAAACAATAGCCGCGAGCTCTAAATCATGAGTGGCATATCTAGTCTCAGCCGGCATCAATTGCCTTGAAGCATAAGCAATAACACATTCTTTTTGCATAAGAACGGCACCCAAACCAATGCGACTAGCATCGGTATAAACAACGAAATCTTGATTCCCCTCGGGAATAACGAGAATAGGAGCATTAGAAAGAAGTTCTTTCAATTTCTGAAAAGAAGCTTCACATTTGTCCGACCAAATGTATTTAACACCTTTCTTCGTCAAGCTAGTGAGAGGCACGGCAATCTTAGAAAAATCTTTGATAAAACGATGGTAATAGCCCGCCAATCCAAGAAAACTACGAATCTCTGTCACACTCTCCGGTCTCTTCCAATCTTGAATCGCTTTAATCTTTGAAGGATCCACGGAAATTCTGGATTCAGAAATTATATGACCGAGAAACTTCACACGAGATTGCCAAAAGTGGCATTTAGAAAATTTTGCCTTTAATTGATTACTCCTAAGAGTTTCCAACACAATCTGAAGATGGCTTTCATGCTCCTCCTCAGTTTTAGAATACACAAGAATATCATCGATAAAGATGAGAACAAACCGGTCGAGGAAGTCTTTGAAAACTCTATTCATAAGGTCAACGAAATAAGCCGGAGCATTCGTTAGATCAAATGGCATAACAAGCCATTCATAAGATCCATAACGAGTACGGAACGATGTCAAAGGAATACTATCCTCTGCAATACGAAGCTGATGGAATCCAGTAGCTAAGTCCAATTGCGAAAAGACTTTAGCACCACTAAGTTGATCGAATAGATCATCAATCCGAGGTAAAGGATATTTGTTTTTGATAGTAAGATCATTAAGCTTGCGGTAGTCAACGCAAAACCTAAGTGTACCATTGGATTTCTTCACGAAAATAGCCGAAGCTCCCCAAGGCAAGGAACTTGAGCGAATAAATTGCTTCATTTCCAAATCGGATAATTGTATGCGCATCTCCTCATTTTCTTTATTGGACAAACGATAAGGAGGACGAGTGACAGGTTGAGCTCCAGGAACGAGATTAATTATGAACTCAATTGCTCGCTTAGGTGGTAATCCTAAAACGGGCTCGAATATGTCGGAAAATTCACGAACAACGTGAATAAGAGAAATAATATCTTCCTCATCATCATTATCGTCATCACGAGGATTTAAAGAATATAAAGATGCAACCAAGCTGGAATCTGAATCTTTAAGATTAATAGAAATCTGCTTAACAGATTGAGGATGTTGAAGATAAATAGTCCGCTCAGGACATAGGATATGAGCTTCACAACGGTTAAGCCAATCCATTCCCAAAATCATTCCAAAGCCTAAATAACGCATGACATGCAAATCGGCTCGGAAAGAAAAATCACACAAAATAATCTCGACATCTTTACACAATAAACTGATTGTCGCGGATCCACCAACCGGATTCGCAATTCTCAAAGAAGTCATTAAACACAAAACATCCAAAGAAAAAGTATCAACAAGTTCTTTTGATATAAAAGAATGAGACGCACCCGTATCAAAAAGAACTCGAATAGGATGATCACGAAATAAAATAATTCTATGCAGAATAGAATGAGAAATATCTTGGCCACGAGATGTGTTGCCAGGGGCTTGAGCAACATTAAGCTTTCCCTCCTTCCTATTTTGAAGTTTGGGACATACATGCATAAAATGGTCCGGGCTTTTTCAATAGTGACAAGTACTAGGCTTTGAACACTTGTTCGCAAAATGGTCTTTCGAACCACAATTATAGCATTTCCCTTGAGTAGAGGAAAAGGTCTTTTCAACAGGAGTTGCTTGCCTCCCTTTTTTATTGGGATAAGGGCCTTTGAATTTGTTTGGCCTCTTCTTGTTGTTGAAGTTTGGTTTGGAACCCACCACTTCAACATCATTCTCCCTATCCGCCTCTTCAAGACGAAGAGCGATATCAACGAGTTGGTCGAAAGAAACTTCTAATTTTAGAAGTAATGGCTTCTTGAGATTTTTTTTAAGCCATAGACGAACCTCTGGTTCTTCTTTAAAGGGGTGTTGATGTATTCAACCCCATATTTGGAAAGCGACTCGAAGGAGGCGACGTAATCAGTCACGGAGGACTCACCTTGAACAAGGTCTATAAATCGTCGAGCCAATGTCACTTTCTCTGCTTTTGGTACAAATTTCAACTCGAAGCGTTCCCGGAATTGCTCCCAGGTGAGATCCGCTTCATTAATCTCAGAAATAAGAAGCTCGTACCAGTCCAATGCTCTTTCTCGGAGCATACTAGAGGCCACCTGAACTTGGTGAAGGTCAATAAGATTCATGCGAGAAAAGATTCGATCGCATGACCTTAGCCATGCCTGTACTTCAATAATAGTTTCGGAACCTTTGAATGACTCCCCACCCAAATTAGTGTAATCGCTGCACAAGCGTGCAAATCCCGACTTTGGGTGAGTAGGTTCCGGGTTAGCTCCAGCTGCTTGAGCATTCGTCACTAAATCAAGAAGCTGTTGAGCAGTCATAAAAACTCCATCCTGGGGTGGAGTGCTAGATGGTACGGCTCTGGGGCGGCCTGGTCTAGACATTTCTCTTTCTTTGGAAAGAAAGAAGAAGAAGAAAAAGGTTATTCACCAAATTCAATATCAAGCAATTCTTGATAGGTAAAACAAGGAATCATAAAAGAAAATAGGATGAATCGATACGAAGACTCGAATAAAATCCTAAAGCACGACTCCTAAGATGGACTTAGGACGATGATCCTTGTTATAATATTCCATATTGTTCCGAAGTTTGGCTCTGATACCAAGCTGTGACGCCCCACCTCTATACCCACGCTAGCCAAGAACACTACGGAGTAATGTTGTCAACTAGCACAGAGAATAAGGTTGTTGAGGAGCGACCATCCGTGTAATTGCTTTGCGCGAGCATCGATATGTCAGATAGTATAACATGCATTTCTTTTTCAAGAGGAAAATCCGACATACCGACACAAACTCAAAGCTACTACACAGTGGCTCTAATATCTTCAGAAACAAATATAGAAATAAACATAACATAAGTCAGTCACAGACAATTCATATCACAAAGGCGGAAATAGATATGAATATTACACTGGGAAGTGTACATCAGAGTAGTGGTCTAAAAAGATCCACTATAATACAAAAACATAGCAAAACGTGCTATACAAAAGAATACAACTATGAGTCTATATCTCAAGTGTATACAACAAAATAAACTACTAATCTAAGTAGTTTGCCAAAAGTCAGAGTAATGAATCCTTGGGGAGAAGTCAAGCAAAAGCACCTGTAACATCTCGGTCTGACCCGAGTATTATTTAATAAGAAAATAATAAACGGATCAGTCTAACTATAAATATCAGATGAAACGATATAGAATAAGAGATATGACTAAACACATAATAATCACAATGCCAAGCTGTGATATATATAAGTAATTGAAAAATCAACAAGAGATTAATCAATATCACCAAATCTACACAAGAATCAAAGAATGTCATACTCCTTATTTCGTTCATCAAACCACAAATATTGACGATTATAACAATGTCAATCGCAAAAGTCAATGACAAACAAATTCAACAATGCACAAATATTGATAAAACTTATCAATGGAAATCACGAAAATTGGTGAAACACAAATTCTAGAAATCATCTCAAGAAATCCAGTCAATGACACACAAATTCACCTATGCACAAAAATTGATAAATCATATCAATAGAAATCACAAAAATAGGTGAAGAAGAAAATTCCAGAATTTGACACACGAAATCCAGAAATCACACAAAATAGGGGGGAGGCCTATCACACGAACGGGAGCATGAAAACTCACCAACATATGTATCACACGAACGAGACGCTATCTCATGGTAGCTAGCCATTAATTTTTGACACACGAACGGCCCGAAGACCATGGGGAGCTACCCCACATATGTGAGTTGAAACTCACACAAACGGGGTTTAGTCTCCCTCGTAGACAAAGAGACATCGCACATTGCTAGTCTAAATCACAAAAATGATCGTCATGATCATCAAGAAGTGTCAATTACAGTAATCTAGTAAATATATAAATTTAGCTTCATGTCCCATAACCACTAGCTTAACTTAAATATTTACGAACAAATTGTAGATTTCCACTAGAAAATTGTCACAAGAGGTTCAACCGAACAAGTCCAAGAATTAACCGACGAAGTAAACGCAAGCGTTTCATACCACTTGTTTTACTAAGTCGTTTGATTAGATTTCTCATACGAGTGTGGTAAAGGTTTGTATATACTAATATATTGGAAATCGGTTTGAGAAAACGAGCTTTGTAATAAAATAGTGTTGAAATCGTTTTGATGAAAGAATTTTGATATTTACTACTAGTATTGAAACCTTTATATTTTTAAAGTGACAAATCACAAAGAAGATTGTAGGAACAATCAATCACTAAAATTCACATTCGAAGACGTGAATAAAATCCAAAGAAATCGATACCGAATCCATCAAATGGACATTCCCAAAAATCACGAAGAAAATGTCATCAAAGTCGTTAAAAAGTGATAATAACAAAAGGGAATCAACACGAATCGATTAACATTGGAAATTCAATCCAAAAAAGCAAAATGGACTCAATCAGCAGGTTCAGTCGACTGAACAGAGTTTTCAGTCGACTGACCCTGTACCTGGAAATTTTCCCGATTCTGGAAACTTTCTGTTTCCAGGTTCAGTCGACTGAACAGAGGATTCAGTCAACTTAATCATGCCTGGAAACTTTCGGGTTCCAGGTTCAGTCGACTGAACAGAAGATTCAGTCGACTGAATCATGCCTGGGCTGTTTTTCAGCCTATTCAAATGAAGGGCAAACTCTTCCAAAATGCAACCGGACGAACATTGGCTCTAAGGGTTTATGCCAATCGGCTACCCGGCCCTACATGCTCCTCGATGCATCACCAAAAACAAGTTCAAACAACAAAGCTATGATTTTTGAAGATTTGAACTCAAAACACTAAAATTTGGAATGTTCACAAAACCAATCCAAATCAAGAGCAAATGCACATGAAGAAGTGTTAGGAATTCATACCCAACAACCAAAGATAATTATAGTCATAGATGTGAGATAAAAATCTCACCTTTGAAATCACACAAATAAAGAAGAAGCTTGAAAGCAAAGGAGAATCAACCACTCTTCAAATCCAACTCAGTAAGCTTGATTCTAAGCTTTAAAAGAAGAACATTCCTAAATTTAGGTTTAGGAATTTCTGAAATGATAAGAGAATGAGTTGGAGAAGAAGAAGAGAAGCTTACCAATGGGTTCTTCTATTAGTTTGGAGCTAGAACTTGATTTGCAAAAGAAAACTAGGGCTTGAGTTTTAATTTCCCATCTCTCCCACCATTGTTGCTAAAGCTTGAGTATTAGGAATTGGAAATGAAGTAAATGAGGAGTTGAAGTGGAGTTGGGACTGAATACATAAGTGGGGTTATTGGGCTCAGCCCAAACCAAAGCCCTAAGCGAAAAGTAGCAAAATTCAACTTTCTCCAAACATATCGAAGCTTATACTCAAAAAGGTCGCAAACGACATTTTAAACTCAATGGGAGTGGTCCCGAGTCCTAATTCGACCGTATGCAAAAAGTAGCTTTTCGAACTAAATTCCGAGTATCGATAAATATTTAAATAAAATATTTAAATATAAAAATCGACAAACATGCGGGTTGTTACAGTAGAAATAGTTGCTGGAAATGCAGAAAAATTTACCCAGATCAGCGTCAGCTGGAGTCGGCTCGGGTCGGCCTATGGGTCATTTATTATTTTACACGTGAACTAAGTTTCGCGTCGGCCGGAGTCGGCTAGCCGATTCTAACCGACGCTAAAAAGGGGATGGATCCGTCCCCCATCACCATTTCACTTGGCGACGGGCTATTTAGCATCGGCATATAGCATCGGCTCGAATCGGCCAGAGTTGGCTCGAGTAGGCTATATGCCGACGTTAAACAGTCTTCTCCTTGTAGTGTTGTAGTAGACCCATATGACCATTATTGGCAATATGCAGTGTAGTTTGAATACAGTTCCATATGAAATAATAGTAACTACATTCAAAAACAGATGATTAGCACTTTCATTTACTAAATTGCATATGGAACAAAGTGAAATATTTGAGTTTCCCCATTTATTTATTTTATCCCAAGTTGACAGTCTATTATTAACTGCAAAGTATGCACAGAAAGCCATCTTGGGATAGTTCACCTTGTTTCATATACAATTATACCATTCCACTATAGGTGGTTTATTTCTAATATTTGCCCAAGTAAGTTTAAAAGAAAAGTTCCCTCTGAAGCTTGCCTTCCAGTCCCAATAGTCACTGTCTGCATGAATATCAATAGGAATTTGATATACTTTTCTTATGTTGGTATGTGATAGGATGCAACTGTGTCTGCCATTGATTATCTTTTGTTATCATAGCCACTGTATCTTTAACCCCACCACAAATGACCATACTATCCCAACCCACTTTATTAACAAAAGATGAATTATTGAACCAGGAGTCAGCCCACATACCGGTTTGTTCTTCCACTTTAAACTTTCTCTCCAAAAAAGGTATACCAATATTCCTACATTTTAAGATTTGTTTCCATGCATAAGATTGATTATTTCTTGGTAAATCAGTCCAAAAGTTATCATTTTTGAGCTATTTGGACCTCACCCATCTTGCCCAAAGAGAGTTTGCATTCACAAACCTCCAGAATAATTTTAAATGGCATGTTAAAATGAGATCATTCATATTCCTAATACCAAACCCTCCTCTTTTTTTGGTCTGCACACTTTTTCCCAACTTATTTTATGATATTTACCACTCTATAAAAAATCAGCACATCTACTTTCAATTCTTTTAATTAAGGCAGCTGGAATATGGTATGTTTGTATCCAATATAAAATAATGGCATAAATCATAGTTTTTATAAGTTCCAACCTGCCAGCAATAGAAATAAGTTTACAAGACCAAGTTTCCATTTTTTTTCTTGGATTTTTCTATAAGAACAGAACAATCAAAATCTCTAACCCGATTAATAGACAAAGGCAGAACCAAATATTTAAATGGGAGATGACCTTCTGCTATATTTAGAGATTCTATTATCTCATTTTTGAATCTATTGCTTCTACTGAAATAAGCTTTACTTTTGTATTCATTAAATTGAAGACCAGCATATTTATAAAGTTTGTCAAAGATATTTTTAATAGCGTCTGCATTAGTCTTATTAGCCTTAATAAAGACCATAAGGTCATCTACATACATAAGATGACTAATACAAGGTTGAGTTTTACTTATAGGAGTAAATTACCCTTAATAAGCTCTCTTTTCATTAAAGTACTCCATGATCAAAGTAAAAAGGCAAGGTGAGAGTGGACCACCTTGCCTAATACCCCTATTACTTTTTATATAACCCTCTGATTTATCCTGTATAAGAATAGAAAAGGTAGGGGAATTTATGCATTCAAAGACCAAATTACAAAACTTACTTGGAAAGCCCATACATTTCGTTATATGATATATAAAGTGTCGGTTTACTTTGTCATAAGCCTTTTGCAGATCCACCTTTATACAAACATTATCACCATTTTTAGAATTAAAGTTTCTGACAAGTTCATGCGCTAGAAGAGAGTTTTCATAAATAAGTATGCCAGGAACAGATGCACTCTAATTTTCAGACACAATAAATGGCATGAAATTCTTAATCCTATTACTTAAAACGATAGCTATGATTTTATAGATAAAATTGCAGCAAAAGATGGGTCTATAGTCACCAATACAAGTGGGATTTTTAATTTTGGAGATTAAAGTAATAAAAGTATGATTTATACTTTTAAGGATTTTACTTTATCAAAAAATTCATTTACTACATTCAGAAACTGACCCTTAATGCTCTCCACTGATTTATATAAAATTTAGCATTAAACCCATTAGGGCCACGACCTTTTTTGTCACCAGCATTGAACACTACATATTTAATTTCTTCAATAGAAAGTGGAGAAAGTAATATATCAGAGGCATTGGCATTTATAACATTCTTACATATAATATAAGGAAAGTTATTAGTAATAGATTCATAAAAAAACAATTTTTCATAATAGTCAACTGCCTCACTATCACTTTATCATATGCATTAGTTAGATTACTAGCTTTATCTATAACATTACCTATATTATTTATATGCCCTCTACTACTCATTTTTGCATGAAAAAGCTTAGTATGGTCATCACCCATTGTTAACCAATCAACCTTGGCTTTTTGTTTAGACTTCACAGTATTAATATAGAGCTATGTAGATATATTTGTTGATTGGAAAAATAAATTTGCAGTAGTAATATTTCCAGGATTTTTATCTACTATTTCCTGTAATAGTTTTCCTTCCTATCTTAATAGTTCCAGTTTATTATTCTTCATAAAATTATTTTTGTTCCAAGCTTTAAGTTTACTTTTGGTATGCTTCAAAAACATATTGAATTGAAACTATTTTGCACCATTACAAGAAAAATTCAAACAGTTTTCCATTAGAATTTTATAATTTTCATCTAAAACCTATCCATTCTTAAACCTGAATAGAGCTATTCTTTTATCAAAAGCTAAATCCTTAAAAAGAGTGATAAGTATTGGAGTATGATCATTGGTATTTTTCTCAAGAGTAGAACATATAAAATTGGGAAAAACATTGGAAAATTCTTTATTAATCAGAGCTATCTAATTTACAATGAATACTCTTTGTAATACCAGATTTTCAAGTATATTTACTACCACTAGTATTTGGTTCTATTAACCCAGTCTCAACTAAAAATTTATTTATCCTGTTTAATTTGCTTTGAGGTATTTTAGTACCCCCAAATTTTCCAGATGCATGTAAAACAATATTAAAATCCCGTAAAATAAGCTAGGGGAAATTATAGTTTAAATTCAAAGCTTTTAATCTACTCCACATACTTTTTCTTTCAATTTTCAAATTGCTGCCATAAATACTAGTAACTTGTAAAGAAAAACCACCAATATTTTCAAATTGACAATCTATGTTATCTTTATTACTGCGTAACATACTCCGGATATTGGAATCCCATAAAATAACAATTCTGTCTTTATAACCACAGTCATTATTGTTTACAGCTTTCCAATTTCTAGGTAATTTAAAACAAATTTTTTTAAAATTATCTTCATTCAATTTATTCTCAATCAATGCTATAACAGAAGGTTTATACATATTAAGTGTGTGCAAATATCAGATTGTTTAGAAGAGGAATTCACACCTCTTACATTCCATGCCAATATAGACATAATCAAGATATAAAAGAAAGGGTTTAAATAGTACCTGATACCGAAGTACTCTTACCTCTTCTTTTGTTCTCAATGCTTTTTTCTTTTAACCATCCCAATCTGGATTTATAGATATGTATTTTTTTAAAAGTTTTCTTCTCTTTATTACCCTTGCTCTTACCAGTAGCCTTTGTTTTTGGTATATGCAGTTCAGAGATATCAAACTGATAAACATCATCCACCATTTCCATTTCTGTTCCATTATTATTGGCACCTTTTGGAATTTTAACAAGAGAAATATAAAATGGATCAGCAGCGCGAGGCATGGTTGAGTTAGACTCCTTAACCAATGCAGCCTGCTCAGATGAAGGGGCCGTTTCAATTGGCTTTTCTATATCCAGAATTGCAGAATGCAGATGATCTTCATTATCATTATCATTATTGTTATTTGAATCATAATTATCTGTAATTAAACAAGGATCTGTAACTGGTGGGGTTACAGATTCTAAGACCATTGTATTCTTTTCACCGACCACTTTATTGCTCTGCGAATTTCCTTTTGAGATGATTTCATTACTTTTACGATGAACTTCCCTAGCTATGACCTAATCATCTTGATTAGAGAGCACATTATTATTCCTTCTTTGATCGGAGCTGATACCTATTTGGTTGATTCGATCATTATCTTTATATGATGCAGTCTGTTTCTATACTGGTGAATAAATTCTTGAATCAAAATATGAGATTTCTTTATCTTGAGTTTCTTGGTTATTGCTCTTGGGGACCAATGTCTGTTTTGGGTTGCATCAAACTCTAGTGTGACTAAAGCATTTACAAATATTACATTTTAGTGAGATCCATTCATATTCGATTTTTTGAGTAATTTTCTCTCCATTATGCAAAGAAAGATTTCATTGGAAAGTTCATCATTTGCAGACACTTCTAAAGAAGGCGAGCGTAATTCAATCTCGTCTTCAAATTTGTGGCTGCATCCATTTTAATGGGTTTTCCTATAATATTTTCCATGACACTGAAGGCCTCCCTGTCCCATAACTTCATCTTAACACAGGGTAATCTTACTCAAATTGTCATAGACGTTAACATGTCTCTGTCCATTTTCAGAGAATCAGACCACTTTCTCACTATGATGAGTTTTCCATTGTAGAAATAAGGTCCATTTTTTAAAACTAAAGAGCAATCTTGGGATTCTTTAAATTTTACTAGAAATAATCTGTTCTCTCTAATAAAAATTTCAAATTCACTAATTAGATTCCAAACTCTTTGTATATAAGATTTAAAAATAGGTAGTATGGTTTGGTACCCACTGTATACACAAGAACAGAATTATTCCATGATTTAGTGGCCCTTTTACGTACCTCTTCCTTTACCAAACCATACTTGTTGTTGTTAATCTTGATTGATGCAATATGCTCTAGATTGCAATCTTCATCATTGGATTCTTGAGGCTGATCAGCAACAATATCAGCCCATGATTTTCGGCCTTGCTCTCTATTCAGTGAGATGGCTATCGGTTTTCTCTGTGTCGGCAACATTTTATCTTTCTTTGCGGTATGGGTGGTTATATTCTGACCATCTCTGCCATTTTTGTTGTCTCTATTGAGAGCCGATAGCAACTCCTGTTATTTCTTGGTCTCTCTCTTCCTTTGCTGTTTGGATTGGACAAGTTTAAAACCATCATCATCAATGTTGATAACCCTTGATGGCTTACTGATGTGAGAGGGCTCAGATGGTCTGATTTGAGAAGAAGAATAAGAGAAATTTAAGGAAATTTGGTGAGCGAATTGATTTTCCCCATGGTTTGAGAGGAAACCTAGATTTCGTTTTCAAAATTAACCCTGAGGAAACTTCGTATGCTTCGCTTGTCTCTCTTAAATGCCTCTTTCTTCAAGGTTATCTTAGGAAACCGTATGGAATCTTGTATACATGCACGTTTATTGATTTAAATTTGCTGCATTTTTGTTATATATCATAGAACCAAGTAGGCATAATCACCATTTTCCAAATTTTCAAACCAGTGCTTTCTACATCCATATAAGCCAGAATCCTACCAGTAAAAAACCGGAAAAAAGAGATCCATCCATAAAATCTTTTCATTACATAAAATATCTAATGGTTCGTATAACCAAGTAACCAAACCTGTGTTTTAATACTTCTTTTCAATTGAAATTAAGCTCAATTTTCCCATGTAACCAAATAATAAAAGTTTCTGCTTAGTCTTGGGTAGTGTGTGTAATGTCAAGGACATTGAGTTTGCATAGGAAGCATACTTGGGGCAATTGAGATTACAACTATAGTATTACACCATAGTCTCATTAAAAGCGTACCGATTCCAAGTGATTGTGCTACTCCTGCAAATTAGTTAGAATAAGAAATACTTGTGTATGATAGGTTTTATATATATATATATATATATATATATATATATATATATATAGCAAGAATGTCCATTATTATTTTATTATATTCCTGAAAATATTATATACCTTAGCACTATGAGTCGTTGAATTTACGTTATGTATGTACTCAACTGCTGACTTGTGTATGACATAAATACTGAAAATTATGCATGAATCATTTAAATTTAAATTTATTGTCGGTGAGCTGCTTCAATGTTTATATTAGTTTAGTACTTATGTGCTACGATAAAAAAAATGTTGTAAAAATATTGTTAAACCAAAATTCGATACATGGTTAAATATGTACATAATTTTGATACGTGATAAAATATTGTAAAATTTTGGTACATGCATGGTTAAAAATGTTGTAAACTTAATTTATTTATGTACTATGCTCCACTACTCAAGCTTGATCCCTGGTGCCATGCGAGTGTTGTACCAACCTTTTCTTCTCCGTGAGTCCTCATCACACGACAAAATGCTCATTTGAGAAGTCTAGTAGTGCGTTTCCTAACAGCCACCTATCAGCATCTACTAGCGACACTGTTCTCCATTCTACTTCCTGAAGATTATCAAATATGTAACCAAAGAGTATTAAACAATGACTACTGATAGATAGAACTTAGACGAAGTCGTACATGTATTTATTTATTTATTTAGTAGTTAAAAATAAAAATGGCCCAAGGCCCAGCAAAACCGAGTATGTAGTTTTACCCATGTATTACAAAGCGGAAGATATTATTACATTCCAAACCATCTATTGTTTACTTTTTCACTCGTTCCTCAACAAAACACAAAGTAAAACCTAACCCTATAAATTAGGGCAAAACAAAATGGGATGATCGTTCGATTTTCCAATTTCCAGACTTAAACTTGCTTCAGAGAGGTTTCTAAATCCTCTCCTTGTTGTTTTTAGCTCTCCTAAGCTTTAAATCTGATAAGCTTCCTTTGAAATTGTCCAATGATTCATGCTCGTTTATAGTTAGCTTATCTTGACCTTCAAGCTTGTTGTTTTCATCCCTATTCAAATAGATAAGTGATAGATTTGATTATTGAGCTTGCTTCTGTAATAGCTATCGTTCGGTCTCTATTTGTTATGTCGAATTGCAAAATTCTTTCTTGTTGTAAGAATCGTATCTCTTTAGGCATACAACTGTGTGAACGGTAGTTCCTACTCAAATCAAGTGTGAGAAAGGTTCGATTGGAATTTTTATTTAATTTATAATTCAAGTTATAATTATTAGATACGTGTTAACTTCCTTTGCTGGAGCTACTTCTGGTTTGATCACAGAATCGACCACCTCCAGTAGACGTGCTCTCGAGATTGGTTCCATGCCAACTTCCTAACTCTTTCATCCAGTGATTGTTACTATGATGAAATAATTTGTCACGGGAAATGTCTGAATCGACTTTCCCGCTTTATAAGTATGCCTCTAATCTTTCTTCATAGTTATCCAGATCATGAGTGCTTAGGTTTTGATTTTGTAATTCAGTATTCTTTTTGCTAGCTTTATAATAAAGAATATGGTAATATGCTTTAATGATTTTTCACAACTGAATGCTTTTGATTTCTTTCCTTGTGTGCAATCTAGCATTTCTCTCTTTTCAAATGTGATATATCACTATTGTTAACCTAATGCAAGCTTTCTCAAACTCTTTAGCTTTTATTTTGTTTTTCTGCTGAATTTGTTGGATGCTTTCTCTTATGTTATTCAGTGAAATTAATTAATTGAGTTTAAGCTTTCCTTTTGTAATAGAGCATAGATGCCTTGAAAAATGGCAATCAAAAGACAAGTGCTCTATTGTTTCAGACTCATTTTTGCGAAGTAGATATTTGATTTCTTCACTTTTATTCCATTTATTGCATCTGTCTCTTGTAGGTAGTCTATTAAATAATGAAAATAAGCACAGCATACCATTTTTGGGCAGTTTGCCGTGTTTCAAATTGGTTTGTGCCAAACTACTTCAACTTCTGCCCCTTTGATGTATTCCGATATCATTTTGAAAGAAAATTTACTTTTGAAGATAATTTTTAATTCCAAGCGTCTTTCTGAAGACTTATATCAATGTCAATTTTGTTAATTGTAGTCTTGAATATATCTGTTGCTAGTTACAGTTACGTATTCTATTTTTGATTTTGAATAATGCTTTCCACTTTTAAATTACCACCTGTTCCCACCTCTCTCTCTCTCTCTCGACCAGACTCGCCAACCTTCCTCCTTCCTTCACCCGACAACTCGGCACCACCACACCACAAACTCACAGCCATCGAAACCTAGTACTCCGCCACGCCAGTCAAACCACATCTCCACCCATAGACTCACCCTCGTCCACCGTTGGCTTCGACCTTTCCACCACCATCCGCCTTCAGCCTGAACTCGCCTCCCACTCTCCAAACCCGAGCACGGACATAGCCAAACCTCGAACGCGCCGACCATCTCGTCAGCCGCCTGCCACAACCCCTTTTGCTGATTCAACATCACCTTCACCCTCCAACGCCACTCCCTCCCTCTCCTCAATGCAGCCACTTGCCATAACCCTACATTATTTCCCCTACCGAACGCCGTACGCCGTAACTTCCTCTCCACCCGAACCCATCCGCATCATCCAAGCGCCGCCAGTCAGCAAAACCTGATCCGAACAGCCTATCCACTCCTCTGCCGCACCCTTGCTTCACCCAATCAGTCGTGCCTCCCTCTCCGCCTTGTCAATCGAGCACCGCGGTCAAGCCTCACTTCTAGCCTTATCCACTTCGTGCGACAGCCTTACAGCAACCCCTAGCTTTCTTCTCTAATATACAAAAGAAGAAAAAGTATATATATTACACACACATATATATTATGTAATATATTTGATTCTCAAGTTAAAGCTGGTTTTGATTTGTTTCTCTATTGTCCTGGCCAGTGTCGTAGCTGTTTTCTAGCTTGTAGTTGTTCGGATCTGTATTACAACAGTTTTCTAACTTTGTCGTTGTCCCGCTTGTTCGATCTGTGCTTAGCCGTGTCCGTTTGCTTCTTATTCACATTTTTTCATAGCCAGGAAAGGTGAGTGACCACTCACGATTAACATTCTTATGTTTAGTAAATTTATTTCATATGAAATAACGATTGAAATGTGTTGTTAATTTTAATCGGTTAGAAATTTAATTGTTGAATATGATGTGTTAATATTTAAAATTGTTTACCTATGTTAACTGACATATGACACCATAACATGTTGTAAATATAATATGTTTAAACCTTTAATTATGCTATATGCTTGTTATTGATATGTTATGCTATTTTATGTTATTATTCTATTGTTCTCAGACCGCAAGTTCCCTTTTAGTTTGGAAAATTCCTATGGGTTGAAATGATACATACTTGAACGATATTATAGATTAAGGAAAGTTGTTATGTGTTGAAATGATAAACTCAAGCAATTTTATTGATTTTTTAAATTTTGGAATTGCGGATTGAAGTGATATACACCCATAAATTGAAATTATTGCGAATTAAAATGATAAATGTTTGCACCAAAATTGGGCACAACACTCTTCGGATGTGTTTGAAGAGATAAAATGAAGAGAATAAGTGTAAAACGAAGCAGATCTAACAAACACACCAATAAACATATAAGAAAATTCATAGAAACACAGAGTTTTAGAGTGGTTCGGCGTGTTTCCTACGTCCACTATGAAGTTCTATCACTTTATTGCTTGATACTTGAAGATTACAAGTTTTTGATAACGAAGTACAGCAGATAATAAGCTTAAATTCGAGATCAATGGCAGTAATGGCGTTCTGGAGTGAACGTGGCAGAGTCCCGGCGCTCTTTTACTCTCAAAATTCCGACCCCTTTTCTGAATGACCAGGGGCTCTATTTATAAGTGCTGGAGGCTGATATTTCGCCTAAAATTCGGGGAGACCGCTTCTGGCATGTGAGGGGGCCCACACGCCTGGATTCTGGAAATCCGGGCCCACTTTGGGATCGATTCGAACTCGGATTCGAATCGATCAAGATTTGATCAGATTGAGCTGAAATTTGGCATGAACATTCCTCATGTTGGCAGTAAGCTACTGTGAAAATTTCATAGCATTTGGACATGTAGATCTCGAGTTATGATGGATGCAAGTTGGAGTTTTTCGGTCCGGGATCGATTCGAACTCAACTTCGAATCGATCAAGAACTCATCAGATTGAGCTGAAATTTGGCATGAGCATTCCTTAGGTTGCCAGTTGGCTTTTGTCCAAATTTGGTGGCATTTGGACTTGTAGATCTCGAGATATGAGCGATGCAAGTTGGTCCGTGATCGATACGAAGCAAGTTCGAATCGATCAACAACTCATCAGATTGAGCTGAAATTTGGCGTGAGCATTCCTTAGGTTGCCAGTTGGTTTTTGTCCAAATTTGGTGGCATTTGGACTTGTAGATCTCGAGATATGATCGATGCAAGTTGGTCCGTTATCGATACGAAGCAAGTTCGAATCGATCAAGAACTCATCAGATTGAGCTGAAATTTGGCATGAGCATTCCTTAGGTTGCCAGTTGGCTTTTGTCCAAATTTGGTGGCATTTGGACTTGTAGATCTCGAGATATGATCGATGCAATTTTGGATTTCTCAACCGTGATCCATCAATATCTTGAGCATACGAACTCCGATTGACTTGAAATTTGGAACATTGGCTTTCTCAGCTTTGCTTGTCATGTCATATAAATTGTAGCTCGATCCAGATTCGAAAATTTTTTACCAACATCCATAGTAGACCTATGTATAACTGATCTTCAAGACGAACCGTCCTTGGTTTCTAGTCGAGTTCTTGGTGTCACGGCCTTGCCAAAAGGCGGGATAACATTTGCCCCCCAAAGTACGTCTTGTGTGAACATGACGTGCTTTGAAAACTTCCATCTTTACTCTGAATAGTTCAATTTAACTTGTTAAACAGTTATCATCTTCTTGTTGGAAGTTGTGATCCTTGGCTGATTTTTTAGTAATATGAACTGATGACTACCAACTGGTGTACCGTTGTAACCGATTGTTGTATGATAACGATTAGCTATTTGTTATTGTAATTGTCATCAGGTGGGCATTCGACCTGCGGATTTCTAAAATTGAAAATTAGTTCAACGTACATGCATATATGTTAACCTGACTCTTGTTGACGTTCGCACGTTAACAAGTCATTGTCGATCTTCTCGTATCGAATTCTGTGTCGATCCTCTCCTGAATCGATGTGAAATTCGAGTTGCAACAACACTTGATGGTTGTTTTGGATTCTTCTTACCATATTGATCCTCTCCTGGATCGATTTGAGATGTTAGAATGTATGCTTCATATCGATGGATACGTAATATTGGATCTTGGATTGATGGACACAAAAGTAATGCTTTGTGTCGATGGAGTCGAACGATCCAGACGTAATCATGCAGTGATGCTTCGCGGAGGATATGCCATCTCTTATTCCCCTATTCAAGAAGAATTCCTCACGGTAGATAGTCTTTGATAGGTGTTCCATTTATGTATGTTCTCCATCGATTGGACGGTTCTCTACTGTTCTTCAGATAATCGTTTGATGCAGTGAATTCAGATATGAAGTATGCTAATGTTTGACCATGGATAGCTCTCTAAGGGAGATAAGTGATATCAAATTGGCTTAGCTTGATATCCCGTTTGAGTAACCTTTCAAATATCTAAGGTTGCCATTGGACCTATCATAACGGTTGGTTGATACAAACATTAGCACGGTAAGCTCGTCAATGGCTAGCTTTCATCATATACTGGTCTTTAGATTAGTTTCTCTTCACTTAGCATTGCAATGCTTATGGCGTGTGTTGACATGACCTAATTAAGGTATAGATCTTCACGACCCAACATTTTGGGTAAAATGGGAGGCCTCTCTGAGCGATCTATCAGAGCTGCTTGGTTTCCTCCATATATGGATGACTCTAATCTTCAGCATTTTCTGACATTAGCCTCAATCCTACGGGAATTGATGACGAAACCCGAGAATTCATTTTATACAACGCTGAAAGAGCCTTTCAAAGGATTAAATTCCATTCTACGGCTGTTGGATAGTACTGAATATCTTTTCCAAGTGATCGATGCGGTCGCTTGATGGTCGTGATCTCACGAGCATATTAACCACATATACTTTCATTGATCGGCCGATCTGATTTTTGAATGATCTATTAATCGTCTTTTGGTAAGTAGCATAAGCATTCTCAAGTTTGAATCCATGGATTGCAGCATAGCACTATAGGCTCGAGTCAGTAACGAAACAGTTGTATTCCTTGTCTGGGACATGTTTCAATATCTGATTTTATTTGGTATTTTGCGTACATGGATGAGAGTAATTCATGTCTGATGATCGAGTCAATTAGTTGGTTGATTATTGGATATGGAAAGCTATGCTTCGCCATGCCTCGTGCAAATTTGAGTAGTCGACGTACGTCCGCCACTCTCCATTTGTTTCTTTCGTAAGTAAAGGATTGGATACTCATTTTGGGTAGAGGGCATCGTGGATAAACCTATTGGTTTTGAGTAGATTCGCCTCCTCCTTTAGTGCAGCAGATCTTTCTAGAACCGTGTCGCTTCGTTTTTATTCACCGAGACATGCTTCGGGTTGACATATAATGCAAGGTTCTCAATAGTTGGTGAGGGTCCATATGTATATATGAGATCGAGTCCAAGCGGACATATCAAATTCACCTGGAGCAATGCAGTTGACTCTTGCATCATCCTTGCGAAGAGTTGTGATTTGATTCACAATACCTATGATGGGTTGTAGGCACTTCATGTGCTTATTTGCAATGGTAAATGATCAGGCTCGTAGGGATGTGGAATTAAAGGCATAGTAGAGTTTAGCCTTGTGTCGCATGCTGCAGCATAGCTGGTTCCGGCTATGAGTTGGAATCTACTTGTGTTTCCGAGCAATGCGCTTTCCATTTAATGTACTTGCAATCCATTGCTCATCGGAAGGGTCAGAATGATGATTAGTTTCCCATAAGTCCATGCGTCGATCTGATGATTTTATCTCTAAGCATCCTTTCGGTCGTAACTTAAAGTTGTTATGAATACTAGGCACGAGCTATAGGATTGAGTAGTCGTATCCAGTTCTTGGATGATCACATTCATGCCCCCAGTCTCGGGTTGATGGATGTATTATGCGAATGATCGAGCCTAGCTTCTGCTGTGTTTATACTGCAGTCCAAGCCGTAAGAGCCAGAGTTGTTCGACGAACGATCAAATTATTTTCATCTTAATTCTCATGCGTGCTAGCAAGATAGATAATGTCCACTTCAATTTCGCATTCTGTCCCATTGAACCATAGGATCGAGTTAATCAATGGAAAGCTGAGTTGTGCCTTATCCTGCATTCTGTCCAAGTTCTTTCCTCTAGGAAGAGTATCTCATTGCCTTATCGACATTCACTTTGCTGCCTATGTTTTCATACTCGGGGAAACATATGAAGAATAAATTGTCCAGTAAGATTCAATGCAGGATTGATGCTTTCTCGAATCGAGGGTAAGAATCGGTGCATGGACATTTAGGTTGTACTTGTTTTGAATTGCTCGTTTTGTCAGATTTGGTTAAGAGCCAAAGAATGAATGGTCGCATTGCATTCTTTTGGAGTTAGGTGATCAACTATGTCCATTTCGATTTACGTTCTCCCGTCAGATCTAGGGACAAAGTCAGCTCAAATGCAGTCAGGTCATGCTCATCCAGTCTCATGAACTTCCTGGCGGATCGATGGAAGGCGACGGAGGACGAATGGTCAAGTCACACTCATTCGCGGTTCTATCCATGCTCTGGTGGTCGAAGGTATTCGATGGGTGCTCGGGTTACATCGAACTGTAGTCGAAGAGGATCAATATTGGCCGTCGATTTAGCGACACAATGTAGAATGTACGGACCTCATTGCCTATCGATCCTTTGGTATGATATGAAAGGTGCATATCGATATTGCCCGTCGATCTGGCGGTACGATATAATTGGCTTCTCGTAACTTCGAGCATCATTCTGATTGGTTAGCATTAAGGCCTCCTTGCAGTCGTTGCCTTAAGTTGTAAAGGAATCTGAATAGCTAGCAATGTAGCGAGTCTCATTTCTCTTTTTTCAATGATTTTTTCTTCTGCCCCCAGTCTTGGGTTAGCAGAGTTAGTTTGTGGACGGTCCAATTACATCTGTAGCGAGTTTATACTCCTCTCGTCGACTTTAGGTCGGAGTTGGTGAATGAATGGTCGAATCACATTCTTCATCTGTCTATGGTCACAGTCGCACTCTGGGGACTAGAGGCAGTTGAAGGGCCATTAGTCACACCTAATTAATGTTCATACCCATGTCCCCACTCTGGGGACTAGGAATTTTAGCAGAAAATGGTCAACCGCATTTTCCTCGATTAATTCCTCTGGCACTTGTCAATGGCGAAAGTCGAAGTGTAGTCGGTCACATTGCGAAAACTTTAATTTGATGTTTCTCCTACTGAATTGGAGGAAGGAGTTGATTGGCAGATGGTTGGGTCACATCTGTCCACGTTGCATGCATAACTCACTAGATCGTTGGCTAGAGTTAGCGGATGAATGGTTGTGTCATGTTCATTTGCGGTAGGATGGGTAGTCACATCCATTTAGAATATGGCGTTCAGCTAGGCCCGTTTTGCGAATCTACATCTCCCTGTCGAATCAAGGAAGAAATCTTGTCTTGCTGGGTTGGAGTGCATCCCTAAAAGATTATGTTATAGGTCCCGTGCCGGGAATAAGTGTTGATGCATGAACGGTCATGTCGTGCCCGCTTAGTGCTAGATAGTCGGATCACAACCGATTTTTTATGATAAGTGTGCCCCCATGTCAGGGAAAGAGTTGGAAAGAAGAAAGTCTAACCACATCCGCTTTTTGTACTACAGAACTTGCTGCGGAATTAGAATTGATAGATGGACAATAAAATCGCATCCCTTCTGGTATTTATATTCCAATCCATGCTTCGAGGATTGGAGTTGGTTGATGGGTGGTATGTCACGCCCACTAGGTCTTTATACTTCAGTCTGTGCTTTCGGGATCAGAGTTAGTTGATGTTTACAATCCAGTTCACACTTTGGGAATCTGGAATTAGTTGATGGGTGGTTAGTCACACCCATTTGGCATTCGTGCTGCAGTCCGTGCTCTCAGGACTTGAGTGAGTCGTTGTTTTATATTCCAATTCATCCTCTGGGAATCTGGAGTTTATTGATGTTTATATTCCAGTTCGCACTTTGGGAATCTGGAGTTAGTTGATGTATGGTCGATCACACCCATTTTAGTGTTTATACTCCAGTCCGCACTCTGGGGACTTAGAGTTATTAAATGTTTATACTCCAGTTCGCAACTTCGACTTGGCATTCTCACTCTAATTCACACTTTGGGAATTTGGAGTTGACATTTGTATTTTGGTCCGCACCCCGGGAACCAGGAATTGATGTTTATACTCCACTTCACGCTCTGGGGAATTGGAGTTGACATTTGTATTTTCCGGTTCACCCTCCGGGAACCTGGAATTGATGTTAATGCTCCGATTCACGCTCTGGGAACCTGGAGTTAGCATTTGTGTTTTTGGTTCGCACTCTGGGAACCTGGAACAGATGTTTATACTCCAATTCATGCTCTGGGAAGTTGGAGTCTGGATTGACGCGTCGGTTCGCACTCCGGGAACCTGGAATTGATGTTTGTACTCCGACTTGCGCTCTGAGAATTTGGAGTTAGCATTTGCATTTTGGTTCGCACACCGGGAACCTGGAATTGATGTTTGTACTCCGACTCGCGCTCTGGAAATCTAGAGTTAGCATGGATGCTTCGGTTGGCGCTCCGAGAACCTGTAATTTATGTTTATACTCCAATTCATGCTTTGGGAACCTGGAGTTCGCATTGATGGGTTGGTTCGCACTCCGGGAACCTGGAATTGATGTTTATACTCCAATTCACACTCTGGGAAGTTGGAGTCAGCCAATAGATGGTCAGTCACACCTATTTGGGCTTTTTAGGAATTCATTTACACTCTGGGAACAATGGATTTGATGTTTATACTCCAATTCGCACTCTGGGAATTTGGAGTCCGTCCACACTCTGGGAACGATTTATTGGATGTTTATACTCCAATTCACACTCTGGGAAGTTGGAGTCCGTTTGCACTCTGGGAACGATTTATTGGATGTTTATACTCCAATTCACACTCTGGGAAGTTGGAGTCCGTTTGCACTCTGGGAACGATTTATTGGATGTTTATACTCCAATTCACACTCTGTGAAGTTGGAGTCCATTCGCACTCTGGGAACGATTTATTGGATGTTTATACTCCAATTCACACTCTGGGAATTTGGAGTCCGTTCGCACTCTGGGAACGATGTATTGGATGTTTATACTCCAATTTACACTCTGGGAAGTTGGAGTCCGTTCGCACTCTGGGAACGATTTATTGGATGTTTATACTCCAATTCACACTCTGGGAAGTTGGAGTCCGTTCGCACTCTGGGAACGATTTATTGGATGTTTATACTCCAATTCACACTCTGGGAAGTTGGAGTCCGTTCGCACTCTGGGAACGATTTATTGGATGTTTATACTCCAATTCACACTCTAGGAATTTGGAGTCCGTTCACACTCTGGGAACGATGGATTTGATGTTTATACTCCAATTCGCACTCTGGGAAAGTGGAGTTAGTGTTTATACTCCAGTTCGCACTCTGGGAACCTAGAGTTGATTGCAGGACTGTCGTGTGTCGGTCCAGTTCGGCCATTGATGCGATGGCTTGCCCCCGAGAGGTGGGTTTCGCTTAGAAAATGATCGGTGGGATCTCGATTACTTTCCACTTATCTTCCATCAACGAAGGAGGAGACTTAGTTTATGGACGGATGAATCGCATCCGTGTTCATTTGGATCCCGCTTCTGCCAAGCCTAAGGAGTAAGATTAGTGTTCTGGCAAGCTTTGAGCTCGAGCAGAGGAGAGGATGGCTGAACTACATCCACTTTGAGTTGTGTATTTTCTCTTACGTTAGGGGCAAGAGTTGGAGAGTAGACGGTCGAGCCACATCCACTTTATGCTTTGCGCTCTTCCAGTCGAGTTGAGGAAGAGAGTTGGAATGATGGCTCATGATGATTAGCGAGTAAGCAGTTGGTTGTTGATGGACTATAAATTGAGGGTTGGCCCCTGATAAAGTCGGTTTGAGGCATGATTGTTTTGTCGAATCATTGATGCAAACTGGGGAGTGAATGGTCAAACCATATCCGCTATAAATATGTGCTCTTAAAAACCCCAAGTGTCCAATACAGGATTGGATGCATGGACGGTCACGTCACGTCCATCTTTGGTGTAATTTCGATTTTACTGGGCATCAGAAGAAGCATAAGTATTTTGGTGAGCTTCAAGTAAGAGATGGAGAGTGCATGGTTGGGACGTATAACTCCAAGTCTTTCTCAAATCTCCTAATTAAATTGCATAGGCATGTGAGTGGATGGTCGGTTGCATCCACTTCGTACTGGAGCCCTGAACTTGTCTGTCTCTTCCGCTTTGATGGCCTGCCCCCAAGTCAGGTGCATAGAGCAGCCAGCGAGTGGTTGGATCATGCTCATCATGATGATACCTAAATGACTTTATCATAGTCCATGGAGGTTGTTTTGCACCCATCCTTAAGTACTCGGTTACCTGCATCATTTGCTAGTAGTTTAATTCAAGTCGATTATATTTTTCAACATAAACGAAATAGAAATAGAAATAATTCAAAAGAGATTGGATAAAATCTCATTGATAAGTGAAGCGGCGTCGTATGCTCGCTATTGCACTTCGGTCCAGCCTTTTACAGTGGGGAGTCTAACGCAAATGGTTCAGTTTGATCAAAGTTCTGATTGAGGTCGGGGGTTCCCGGCTCTTCATTTTATGGGGCTTGAACATATTGCCAGAGCTATCCTTTCTGGAGCATCCTTATGGCATTGGCATCCATGATAGTCATATGAAGAAGAGGAGCTTCCCGATTTAGAGTATGGAGCAGGTTCCCTTTTATGTCGCCAAGTTGATCCTTCGTCTGATTCATCAACGTAATGTTGGCCTGGACATGTTGGTGTAGTCGTCGGCGACCATCCACCAGTTCTGTTATCAAACTCTGGAAATAAGCTTTTGTGCTGATTTCATTTATTAGTGTTGGCAGCAACGGGCTTTGGATTTTGATCAGTTCATTGGCTGCCAGCTTCTTTATTCCCTTTAGCAATATGAGAAGTAGAAATGATATGCCTAACTACGATTGACAGTCTTCTTTGAGGAATAGGGGATACAACGCATTTGATGGCATTCATCACTTTTCGTGGACTCCATTCACCATTCTCACTTCATGAGGTAGTGGCGGAGGTTGAATTTCCATAGTACACGGATATAGTCGGCATGCTGAATTTTAGTTGGAAATTCTACGTGTAGGATGGTCTCAATGAATAGGTCCTGACTGGGAACGATACTTGAATCAACATTATCAAGTCCATTTTATGGTTACGGGGTCTTGTGATAATGGTGAATGATGTATGCCCGCCTGCCTAATGTTCGAGTGGTTGGTAATGTTGATTGGATGGTGAGTAGGTTGAGATAGGCTCATAGATTGATGATTATTTCTAATTTCACCAGGAAAGAGGCCCATATAAGATTGTAAGGAAGTCCTCTTAAGATTTTATGCCATGCTTTCAGTCATATGGATGTGGAATGATTAAGATGCGGGCATTTGAAGATGGTTCAATGGTGGCTAGCTATGTTTCGAGTTGGTAGAGTAGACATTGTAGGACAGTCGTACTTTTAGCCATCGTACCATAGTTGTCAATTCAGGAGTTTTAAAAGCTGGTCAATTGGAGGAAGTTGCAGTCCACCTTAGAAGCATGATATATTAACCAACTCCAGTTCTTGGCATACTAGCTAGGTTCTTCATCCTCTAGGGGCACTGGTTGAGTAGTATTTCAATACCCATTCCTTGATTGCATTTCAACAATTGTTGTTGTAATCTCCTATGGCCAGTCCAGTCATGGAACGATCAGAATGTTTCTTTACTAAGCTGGTTTTGATTTGTTTCTTTATTGTCCTGGCCAGTGTCGCAGCTGTTTTCTAGCTTGCAGTTGTTCGGATCTGTATTACAACAGTTTTCTAACTTTGTCGTTGTCCCGCTTGTTCGATCTGTGCTTAGCCATGTCCGTTAGCTTCTTATTCTCATTTTTTCATAGCCAGGAAAGATGAGTGATCACTCACGATTAACATTCTTATGTTTAGTAAATTTATTTCATATGAAATAACGATTGAAATGTGTTGTTAATTTTAATCGGTTAGAAATTTAATTGTTGAATATAATGTGTTAATATTTAAAATTGTTTACCTATGTTAACTGACATATGACACCATAACATGTTGTAAATATAATATGTTTAAATTTTTAATTATGCTATATGCTTATTATTGATATGTTATGCTATTTTATGTTATTATTCTATTGTTCTCAGACCGCAAGTTCCCTTTTAGTTTGGAAAATTCCTATGGGTTGAAATGATACATACTTGAACGATATTATAGATTAGGGAAAGTCGTTAAGTGTTGAAATGATAAACTCAAGCAATTTTATTGATTTTTTAAATTTTGGAATTGCGGATTGAAGTGATATATACCCATAAATTGAAATTATTGCGAATTAAAATGATAAATGTTTGCACCAAAATTAGGCACAACACTCTTTGGATGTGTTTGAAGAGATAAAATGAAGAGAATAAGTGTAAAATGAAGCAGATCTAACAAACACACCAATAAACATATAAGAAAATTCACAGAAACACAGAGTTTTAGAGTGGTTCGGCATGTTGCCTACGTCCACTATGAAGTTTTATCACTTTATTGCTTGATACTTGAAGATTACAAGTTTTTGATAACGAAGTACAACAGATAATAAGCTTAAATTCGAGATCAATGGCAGTAATGGCGTTCTGGAGTGAACGTGGCAGAGTCCGGCCGCTCTTTTACTCTCAAAATTCCGACCCCTTTTCTGAATGACCAGGGGCTCTATTTATAAGTGCTGGAGGCTGATATTTTGCCTAAAATTCGGGAAGACCGCTTCTGGCATGTGAGGGGGCCCACACGCCTGGATTCTGGAAATCCGGGCCCACATTAGGATCGATTCGAACTCGGTTCGAATCGATCAAGATTTGATCAGATTGAGCTGAAATTTTGCATGAACATTCCTCATGTTGGCAGTAAGCTACTATGAAAATTTCATAGCATTTGGACATGTAGATCTCGAGTTATGATGGATGCAAGTTGGAGTTTTTCGGTCCGGGATCGATTCGAACTCAACTTCGAATCGATCAAGAATTCATCCGATTGAGCTAAAATTTGGCATGAACATTCCTCATGTTGGCAGTAAGCTACTGTGAAAATTTCATAGCATTTGGACTTATAGATCTCGAGATATGATCGATGCAAGTTGGTCCGTGATCGATACGAAGCAAGTTCGAATCGATCAAGAACTCATCAGATTGAGCTGAAATTTGGCATGAGCATTCCTTAGGTTGCCAGTTGGCTTTTATCCAAATTTGGTGGCATTTGGACTTGTAGATCTCGAGATATGATCGATGCAAGTTGGTCCGTGATCGATACGAAGCAAGTTCAAATCGATCATGAACTCATCAGATTGAGCTGAAATTTGGCATGGGCATTCCTTAGGTTGCCAGTTGGCTTTTGTCCAAATTTGGTGGCATTTGGACTTGTAGATCTCGAGATATGTTCGATGCAATTTTGGATTTCTCAACCGTGATCCATCAATATCTTGAGCATACGAACTCCGATTGACTTGAAATTTGGAACATTGGCTTTCTCAGCTTTGCTTTTCATGTCATATATATTGTAGCTCGATCCGGATTCGAATTTTTTTTACCGACATCCATAGTAGACCTATATATAACTGATCTTCAAGACGAACCGTCCTTGGTTTCTAGTCGAGTTCTTGGTGTCACGGCCTTGCCAAAAGGCGGGATAACAATAAATATCTGTATCACTTGACCATAGGATAGAAAACCATATATAGAGATTGTTGGTCTATTTTTAAATGATTTTCAGAATTACTAAAAATATAAATACTTGTTTTAAATAAATATTGGGTTTTAAAATATGATATACAGATTTTATTTTAATATATGTGTAAAATTTTAGATTTTTAAAATTATATATTTTGAAAATTTTAAAATTATAAGTTAAGTTTTAAAAGTGTAAATTTTAAGATTTTACTTGTAACTTTATTATTTTTGAATTATATAAAATAAGGTTTCATTTAAAATAAAATATATTTGATAAATAAGATTTAATTTAATAAAATCTAATATAATAAATTTAATAAAATTTAATTTAATTAATATATATAAAATGTGGTTAAAATATTTATTTGAAATCTATATTAATATTTTGAATATAGATTTTGTAATAACTTTAAGGAATTAAGGTTGGAAAGATAAATTGAAATTGATTTAAAGTTTATTTTTTTTTAATAATTGAATTTAAAGAATGATTGATTTGGAACTTATTGATTTTGAGATTTTAAAGATATGATTTTATAACTTAATAACTTGATTTTGATTAAAGGTGATTAAATGAATATTTTTAAATTTAAATAAATTAAAATTGAAAATTTAATTTTGATTTAAATTTGTAATGTGATATTTTATCAAATGTTATTAAAAATTATTAAGTGAATATTTTCAAAATTAAATAAAAACCAAAGTTGAATTTTGAAATATAAATGAAATTATTCAAATTAAGTTATTGTAAATGTTTGAATATTTAAACTTTGGAACCAATTGAATTTGAAGTGGTTTAAATTTGTAGTTCATACCTCGATTTGAAATCGATATAAATTGAAATGTTTTTAATGAAAATTTGAATTGAACCTTTAACCCTTTAATTGAAATCGTTGAATTAAGATTGATTTAAATTGAATATTGAAAGTTAATTTGAATTGATTTGTGAAATATGAAGAAACAATTATAATTTGAAACTATTTACGATCTAAATTCTTTTAACATACAAACTATTTTAATATATATTATATCAAATTTATGAACAATTTAATATATATATATATATATATATTAAAGTATAAACTATTTTAATCTGTAACCTATTTTTAATTATAAACTATTTTAACATGTAACTATTCCAATATGTAAACTGCTTTCCATATTCAAACTGTTTAAGTTGGAACAGTTATGATTTAGATTTAATGGATTTAAATATGAATACTTTGATTGATGGTTTAACTTATTTTGTGGTTATGATTTCGGAAATAAATATGATTTAAAGTGAATAATGATTTCGGAGGTGAATATGATTTCGAAATGAATATGATATTTTTGATATCAATTATGAACCAGTTTTAAAAACATAAAAGAACTAACCGGTGTGAAATAAGCGTTTAGTTGTTAAAGAGACTGGGATCAGATATTATCATACTCTCTGCCAATATCGAAAACCACTTTAACAACTGTGCACGTGGTGGAGAATCTAGAATGAAGTAGGATGGTTTGGCAAATGATTTTGTATGAGGTATGAACGAAGCCCCGATCCCCTTGGGTTAGCTTGATATGACTAAAATAGGAGCCATGCCTGGCCAGTGAGGTCGCTCCTCCGATCGAGTATGCTTCTTCGAAACCATATTTAGTACTTTGTGATTTGGTTAGTGCGCACATTTGATTATGAGAGTGTGTCTCGAGATGCGCGGTAATGGCTGCTATGCGTTACCACCAGTCCGGATCCACAAAGCGGTAGTATCTTACCCTGTACGTTGCCTCGCGTACCTTGTCATATGCCTTATCGAGCCCATTACGAGTTTGGTTGTGTTGTACCTATGGAGTTGCTTCCTGATAGCTCACCGGTTTGGTGGAGTTTATAGTACTGTATAAACTACGACATTTATAAAAATGTGTTAAGGGAGATATGCGTAATGCCTTAACGCTATTTCAATAGTTTACTTTATTAAGACATTATCTATGTAGCGTATTGTATTATATATGCAAATAGTTTTACGAATCCTTAAAAGATGGGAATCTTAAACATTCTTTAAGTTATATTACATTTCACCTGAGTTGATTTACTTGCATAAGAATGTTAATTCTTACTCGAGTGTTTTGTGTTTTGCTTTATGCTCGGGTCAGTCTGAGTGTCACAGCATTTGAGACTCACCTTTGAAGATTGAAGCTTTGCTTGGAGATCTATCTTTTATCTATTCAGCCTTCCAGTTATTTCAGTTATTTCCAGTTATTATGTTCATACTTGTCACTTATTTATGTATTAGAGACTTCTCCGTATTTTGGATTTCTATTGTATTTGCTTTTGACTCTGATGTTCTGTAGTAGCTTCATGAACTACTATTTATCTATTTCGCTGCGTATTGTTGTATTACTCCTTGTCTGTGATTCTGTGATCAATTTATTTAACGTATACGCTAAGTTTTGCCAAATATAAATAATAATATGTTGTTTTGCGCAATTTAAGTTTGACATGTATGGATGATTGTCGATTTAAATGGTTCGAACAGGTCGTTGTACTAAGAGTGCTTGAGATTGTCCCATTTGATCTTCATTTGAGTGTGGTTCCAGTTCAGGTTCAATTTGTCGTTAAATGCGGCCGCCATGGATGAATAAAACCAGTTGACCGAACTTCTCCTATCTGGTAGAAAGACAACGCCAAAATATATAAATACCTTCTCTCTTTCGGTTGTCCATAAAGCAATGGGCTGGGAGGAAGTAGAAGTAGGAGTAAAATTAGGAGAATGCGTTATATTGAAAACTGAAAAATGCAAAAAATAGAAGAAGAAAAAAAATCCCAGAACGATATGTGTTATAGATAGGGAAAAAATAAGCATAATAGCAGACAAAAATACCTGAAAATATTGACAAACAGATACAAAAAATTAAGAATGGAAAGGAAGTGCTGGTGTTTTTGATGCTGGTTGGAGGAAGGGGCTGATTTATAGAAGGATTGCAGTAGAAAAGAGTTGACCATTGGGGTGAAAGGACGTGACACGTCCGATACGAGCGTGTCAGTGACACGGTGTCACTCCAACGAGCTAAATGTTCCATTTTCTGAATTTGGAGTGTCGTGGCATGTGAGGCGTCTAAGTTAGACGGTCTAACTGCAAACTTGGTTAATTTTATTTGTTAACTCATATTCCATGCCAACTAAATTATTAGTGTATAAAGGCGATGACACGAAGGAAATAACATGGAAATGTTCCATATGGGTAAACATAAGAATAAATGTCCTGTTAACATATGAGTTGTCAGATGCGAACTACAACTAACCAAAAGGTCATATAAAATGGTAAAGTGTGATTTAGACTGTAGGTTCAATCTTATTTGCAAAAAATTAGGATCTATACGACGAAGCCTGATTCCATGATTTATATTAAACTGTGACTTATAAATCTTTGACGCAATCTGCCTGTTCAAAAATGCATCATTGCTAGTCTAGTTCTCTGTAGGAATGGTAATTTTGAAGGTTATAGAATGTAGACCTGTCAAAATTTGATCCAACCCATTAACCCAACCCATTTACCCTACTTATTAGTGGGTTGGGTCAACCCATTTATGAATATCATAAAATGAGTTATGTGTTGGGTTGACCTATTTTTAAAAGGGTTATAAATGGGTAACTCATTTATCCATTTATTGAAAATATTAAATTTTAATATAAATTTAAAAAATAAGAATTTTGAACATCCATAATAATTTTTCATGAAGACTGACAGTTTTACTTAGAAAATAACAGGCCACCACATCCCCATATTTGAATCCACCTAGTGCAGAAGCCGCTATTTTTTTTTGTTCAGACTGCAATAACTCCTTCGTTCTAACTCGGAATCAGGCGAGACTTCGATCGATCAAGTATGGAACACTCGGATACTTCATCGTGTGAATGTACATTGTAGTTCTCCAATGAGACTGACAGTTGTACTTAAAAAATAACAGGCTGCTACATCTGCATATTGAACTCCGCCTAGTGCAGAAGCCGCTATTTTTTTTGTTTAGACTGCAATAACTCCTTCGTTCTAACTCAGAATCAGGTGGGACTTTGACCAATTGACTACCACCTAAATTACGGATAGTATGGAACACTCGGTCACTTTATCATATGAACGCACACTGTAGTTCTCCAAGGAAACCGACAGTTGTACTTAGAAAATAATAAGCTACCCTATCCCCATATTTGAATTTTGATGAAAATTAGAATTAAAATTTTAAATTTTTGTCGGATCTCAAAACATAAAACTTGAAATTAGAATTATTTTATATTTATTTGTTTTTTATTAGTCAAATTAAATTTAAATCTTTAAATGGGTTAAATGGGTAACCCGCTTATTAAGTGGGTTGAGTCATAAATGGATTGGGTCATAAATGAGTAAAAGAGAATGGGTCATAAATGGATTGGGTCGAACTCGACCCAACCCATTTTGACCCAACCCAACCCATTTGACAGGCCTAATAGAATGTTTTGAAATCTTGTAACTTTCATAATTACTTCTCATAAGCATTATTATTTATGAATAAAAATTAACAATGTGTAGAGAAAATATATTATTCTTTGGTTGTGTTGTAGAAAATATTGTCTCATTAATCAATTCGTAGCCCGCTTCAAGCACTTACTTTGTTCTTGTAAACGCCTATTTATCCATAAGTCGCAGTGACAAATGGAGATAGATGAGAAGAGGAGTATTAACAAAGCAGCAACATCAGAGGGAGTATGAATGCTAAAAAGAACCAACATTAAATATTATTTATGACTTAAGTTTAGAAACCATCGTATTGAAGGTCGAACTATATCGTTTTATTTTATTATGTACATATTTTCCTAACAAAACATTAAAGGAATAGGCAAGCAAATGATCTAGAGGTTGTACTTGCTTTGAAGAAATCTATGTTATTGATTCGAAGTCCAGGTGGTCTATAACAAGAGCTAAAAGTTATAATAAGTTTTTGATTTTCTCCTGGGACAACACCTGTGGATTTTCAAAGGTTATTCAAGGAACTTATTTGAATTTTCTATCTGTTAATAGTGAATATTATTATTTTAAGCAACCCCATAAACAATAAGTTTACACTATCTTTAGAAGCCGAAATAAATTAGGATAGGCCCATAAACTTCCAGGAAACTACATGTTTTTGGCGTTCACAGTTGAAGACACAAAGTATAGTTTCAAAAACTGTACTAATATTCACATGAGAGCACCTCTTCATCATTAGTCAAAGTGGTTACTGTTCAATCATTAATGGTTTAAATGCCAAGCCATATACAGATGTATCAAAACGGTTGAATGGTCAGATAGCAAATAGAAAATCTAGAACGATAACTGGAAAATTAAAACCTAAGGTGAAGTTCAAAGAAATAATCAAAAGCATGTCAAAACCTTATGAAAATAACCTACATACCAAGACACTTCAAAAAGCAAGATTCAGGACAAAGTCTTGGATCAATACCGATTTAAGGTCTTGGTTCGACACCGATCCAAAAAGTTCGTCAAGGTTCAGCCAAATCTTAAGCCCATTGTAGACCATGTCAAATAGAAGTGGTGACACACGGAGGACCATGTCAATACATTCAAATTACTTAGGCAAAGTCAAGTAGAATGATCTAGCTAACTCTCGTTCATACTCGATCAAAGGATCTATTCATAAATGCATACAACTGACATCAAGTTAGCTTTTGTCCAAGGTCCAAAGAGAGGGGGAAACCATCAAGCAACATCAAGTGATCAATCAAAGCTCAACGAACTGGATAGCCACCGATCCATATAGCTTAGCTCGGTACCGACCTATAGAAATGGCTGATTTGACCATGATCTCTTCAGTCGATCTTCTTTAAGACATGGAGAACGTGGACAGTACGTAGTGGAGATAAATCCGTTGATCCTCGTCTATAAATAGAGAGTGATAAACACTATTTTAGCATCCTTTTTTCTACATTCTGCATTTTTGTATTGATATTGTAATTTTTTGAATCTTCACCAATCCATAGACTATCAATCCATAAGATATCTCTTGTAAGAACTTTACATAATTATTAACAAAGCTCTAGTGGAACAGTGGTGGCCGAACCAGTATAAATTGTTGTGTGTTGTTTCCTCTTTTTTTTCATTTAATTTCATCATTTTATTCTCTTCTACAAATCTTTAGGGTGTTTGTGCCAACTTTTGTTGTAAACATTTTGATGATTTCACTGGAGACATTTCAATCTATGGTTGCTTAGATCTATTTTCAATTTTTGGATTACTTTAATCCACAATGTAGATCTAGTAATTTTGTTCCTAAGATCCATGATTATTTAGATTTTGTTAATTTTATCATAGGATCAACCGAAGTAATTGCTTCAAGAAATGCTAAGGAAAAATCAACCGCTTCACGACACATTAATGAAGTTGAAAAAGTGGATTTCTAGCACATTGAAGAAATCGCTCAACCCAACACCGCTGAAACTCAGAGTGCTTCATACCGGAGTTGAGATGGATAAGATGATGAATGAACTAATTGATAAGTTACTGAAAAGGCATAATGTAATAATGAAGCAAATAAAGGAAATTTGCACTCGATGGCCCAGCTATCGTGGGGTCAAAGAAGGAACAGGAGGGAATTATAGCTTTCTGATTCAGAAGAAGATAGTTCCTCCTCATCTGGTTACATACACAAAAGGAAAGCAGAAAATGAAAAGAGAAGAGCATGGGACCTCGAGAATTGAGTTAGGAAGAACTCAAAAACCAAAGTGCATAGGTCGGTGTTGAACTAACCATTCAGGTTGGTACCGAATCGAGGGACTTTGGCTTGAACGATGGTGGTGTTGTTGGTTTGCATGATGTAGTTGGTAATGTTAATGATACCATTGCTAATGGCCAAAATATTGGATTTTAGATAGTTGCTGTTAACCTGCAACGTATAAGTCATAAATCAACTAGAAGAATGGTTCTCTCAAAGACAGAAGAACCCAAGTACCATGGAACTAACCGAGATCATTTGCAGAGCTAAACACTCGGGGCAGACAATATTATCGCCATTCAGTAGATCCAATAAAACCTGAGTTTTTAGTGAATATGGTAAGGAAGCTGGTAAGTGAAAACTAGCATAGATATAATGATGATTGGGGCTCTTCGTCCAGTAGGAACCTATTCACAGAGAAGATACTAAGAGAAGAATAGCCAAGAAGGTTCACTATGCCAACAATGCCATCTTATAACCGGATGACGATGAACTCCATACAACATCATTGAAATACGAATGAAATATGGATAAGACAAGAGCGATGGACACTATTAAATATCGATGTTTTTCAATATTTTTGGAGGGTGTTGCTATGATGTGGTTCACTCGGCTTTCGTAGAGATACAAATCTTTGGTTGACCAACTAGCTTAGAGATTTGTCGAGTAGTTCTGATTATACACAACCCACCCAAAAGATATAATGTCATCGTCGAACCTTTTTCAAAATTCTAGAGAATCGTTGAAAGACTATTTAAGTAGATTAACATAGCCATGATTGAAGCAAGCAATGCCAATGAGGACATTTTTTTGATGGCTTTAATCAGAGGAATACACCAGGATATGATTTTAGTAGATTGTTTAAATATGATAACCCCATCAACTATGGAGGAATTTTATAGAAAAGCAACTAAGTATTTGCGCTTGGAAGAGGCAAATACAACTGCTGAAAAAATTGATGGCAAATGTTAGACCAAAATTTGGTATAACATCCGTGATGCAAATTATGATAAACCATTCCTTGATTCGAATGCATATGATGAATTGATTAAACATGACCTTATTAGTGTTAACCAAATAACGCTACCAGGGATAAGCATATCATTTAAAATTAAGTGCAAGTTGATATCATTAAAGAACGGATCTACAATACCAATAGGCATTCGATGACAAATATTCAAAAACCTGACTGTTTTCTTGGAATATGATATTCGAGATCTCTTTAGGTCATTTGGAACAAAACTTTAGAGACTGCTTAAGATCACTTGGTTGTATGTATTAGAGAATTCGTGCGATCTTTTGGAATTGTATACTCAAATGCTCATGTTATATATCCAAAGGAGATAATGAAGACAAGTGGCAGATTTGTGCAATAGCTCATTAAGCATGCTAATAGACTAGGTAATCGGTCCTCATTTTCGAAGTCCAATGTTCATATACGATAAGAAAAATATTATTGTGCATGTTAACACCCAATTAGATCAAAGCTCTTCTGAAATAATCATATCGAGCTTGAGGCCTAAGCAGCGTTGTTGTACACACGTCCATGTCAATAATGTCAAAAGTGCATAGTCAAAATAGTAGGCATATCCAAGTCCTTATTCATATAAATCATGGACGATTACAATCCAATAGGAGTTTTCCCCAATTCAATCTAGGGTTTACAAAAACTTAGTTTTGAGAGAGTGGAGGAATGAAATGACCACCTCTCCATAGTTCCCCTAGGTCCAATTTATAAAGAATGAGTTGTGGCACAACACCTTGATGCTCGACATTCATAAGCTTTAGCATTGCCAACATTGCATGGCTCAGATCCTCGTTCTGTGATGACCTTCGACAGCCTTAATTGCATATTTGATCCTCGACACTACTTTAGTAGAGGTTGTATTCAACACTAATTAGGAACAATGTTTGTCTGAAGCTTTTACATTATGAGTCAACGTTGATATGGAACTACATTGCTATGTGGCGGCACCTCTTTGTATAACGTTGTCCTTGATAATTCCTATGAATGTGGATGTCCTTTGGCATCATCGTCGCATGTTGATATGTGATATCTTCTAAGTATTGATGAAGTGCGACATTTTCATAACAAGACATTAATAGATGTCGACATCAATAAGCATTGAAATTGATGACCAATGATAAGGGCAATGATTGGGATTAATAGCGATATCGACATTGACTGAAGGTGGCATCACTTTGGAGGGTGAGACTGGGGTAAGGCGGCGTTGATCACAAGCAATATCAATAGTGAACGACTTCGATACAGGACGGTACTGATTGAGTTGTGATATCCACCTCACCTTCATAGGTGGATGGTGACAATGATGGAAGTTGGTGTCAATGAGATGCGACGTAGGTCATGCCTTCATAATGCTAATGACTTACGATGTTAGTTGTATGCGGCATCATCACTTCCTTGGAGAGATACAGTATTGCTTCCATGCAATGTCCATAAAACTCGGTATTCTTGGATTCATTGAAGACATGCGACATTGAAGAAAGGAAAAACAAAGATGAGGTGTCATGGACGAGATTTTGTATTGCCTTTATAGATAAGGAGCGGTAATGTAGCCTTTCTATATTGGTTGTTGGTCTATTATTCTTTACTTTTGACATAAATATCTTTGCTCCTATCATTTGAAGATTATACGGATAACATTTGCCCCCCTCTTTGCATAAGTGAAGCTTTTTACTCTTTAGGGTAAAACTATAAATTCCTTTGCATTGTCCGATCATTAGCGAGATCTCTTTACTAGTGCTATTTTCCTTGAAAATGTAAAATAAGCCATGATTTTTACTGTTAATAATTGATCTAATTCTGAGGAAACCTTTCAGGAGATTACAAAGGATTTTTTTGGTAAACATTTGCAACCAAATTGGCCAGAAACACTTGATAATAGGTTTAATTAGTGAAATAAATGAAGAAACTAAATGAGAGCTACGGAATAATACTGAATATCAAGAAAAACATAGCCAAATGCAAAAACAACAAGATTCATAGTGGTTCGGTATTGATTACCTACGTCCACTTTGAATATTCTCTTTATTGCTTCACAATTCACTTGATTATAGATACAATCAGTAGGAAATAGTGAGAGATCAAAAAACAACAAAGGAAGTTTATTGCAATAATGGAAGAGTTTCACTTGTAACCCAAAAAGTCCCTTAATATGGCCCCCTGCCCATGTATTTATAGATGAAGGCAGCTTCCAACCCGGCTGACACTTCGGCACCTGGACCCCCTTAGCCACATGGGCCCATCATAGGGAGGGCTAGGCCCAATTCTTAATGGATAGGGGTTGGTACCGACCCCTCCATGGGTTGAGTTTGAGCTAGCAACCCCTATGGTAGTTCTCTTATGGTGTAACATTATGGTGCTTTAAGTATTACGACATTTGGACATGTGGAGCTATAGTTCATGTAGTGCTTTGGTTCGAGTTCTAAACTGATTAGAGAAGTGCCGATCCCTATCTATATCCTCAAAACATATGATCCATCTCCCTGAGGGGTGCATGCCGACCCATCCTTCTTGGACCATGCTATGTCGACCTATCCTTCTTGGAACGTACTATATCGACCTATCCTTCTTGGACCATACTATGCCCACCTATGCTTCTTGGAGCGTACTATGCCGAACCATCCTTACCATATCCACTCATCACTTATGAATATGTTATACCGACCCACACATATTATGTCGAGACCTAATATGTCTGCCAATCCATATTTTGTGAACACAATATCCCGACCCCTTCTGTTGAACATCAGTATGCCGACCCTATTGCTTTCACATCCTATGCCGAGCCAAACATGCTATGCCAACTCCTTTTGCATAAGCCACTAATATGCCGATCTGATCCATACTTCCTTCAATTTTTCAAACATCCAGGTCGACCCCTATTCCAATCAAACTAAATTCCATAATCTCGACGTCTTATATTATCTATTTATCGACCTTATTTACCTTGGGCTGGATACAACTGTTCGGATATTATACTTTGGTCATATAGATGTTGTCTCATGACCATCTTTCCCATCAAAAGGCAAGTCAGGCCACTATAATTACCCTTTTATAGCCAGGTCAAGGTACCGGGTAACACTTGCCCTCCAAAGTACGTCTTGTGAATAACATGACGTGCTTTAAATTAGAGAAAACCCAGGTTCCTAGGAACAAACCTATCCAATTCCCTGGATGATCATTGTTCCTTTATTAAACTTCGATAGAACATGTCTAACATCTCGTTCCATTAGGATGCACAGATTTGATCATATGAAATCTTAAGGTTTTCTTTTGATTTAGCCTTTCAAAAAGTTGAATTTATAAATCCCTTCCGTTCTCATTCAAAATGCTTCTGTCGTTGACTTTCGGACATGTTCGGCCGTTCGTTGGCCCTTGCCAAAGCATTTTACTTTGCATGTTCCCATTACAACCTAATCTTCATGACATTGGCTGCCATTTTTGGGTTCTCAACATTTGTTATTGCCTTATGTTCCCCTTTCTGGTTAACTCACACCCATCACTTATGCATACCTCCTTCTTCCTTTTCTTCTTATATTACATTATCGTGTATGCATGTTTTTACTCTTTCATCATCATCATCATTATTATTTATTCATATATATATATATATATATTTGAAGGGGTCGGCATTTTGTATGTCGATCCCTTGGCTGTCATGCTCGGGTAGGTGTCAGTGAGCCTCGAGGCCGACCCTTTTTCTTCCATATGACCGAGTCACTTAGTATGATCGGTTCATCTCCTTCTACTATCCCCCATATAAAAACTCACTCCCCCTTCTCTCTCTTTTACTCTAACTTCCCAACACTTGAAAACTTTTCCCATCTCTCTCTGCCCAACCGAACGATCCAAAGCAAGATGAAAACCCCTTCTTTTAACTCGAATTCGAGTGCGAGATCATACTTTCGACCTTCATTAACACCAATTCGCTCCTAATCAAAGCTTCGACCTTGCAATCCAAATCGAATAGGCATAATCTCTTTCTCGTTTGAGTAGCTGAGTCATGAATCTCGAGCTTGGATGCATCTAAGTGTTTGTTAGGCGTATTACTTAGTGGTGTTGATTATGTTATGTGGAAGAGAAGGTGAAGGGGTGGAAGAAAGAGGAAGAAGAAGGAGAAGAAGGAGGAAAGGGAGTGAAAAAGAAAGATTCAGCATCAGCCGAGGGATCGGTGAGAGGTAGTCAGAAGGAGGTTGGTATTAGAGATGGGAAGGATCGGTAGGGAACATGTTTGCTTAAGGGTTCGGCATGGAGTTGTTAGGCGCGGGCTTGGTGTTAGTTACTTAGGTGTAGGGATTGGTGTACATAAGGATATTTGGAGGGATCGGGATAGGAATTGAAAAGGAGGGTTCATCCTAAAGAGTTAAGTATAGGGATCGACAATGAAGGTTAAAACATAGGATCGATATGTAGGCTAATAGGAAGGGGTCGGTATGGTCAAGTAAGTATAAGTATAGGGGCCGACTACGAAAATAAGTCATAGGGATCGGCATTGAAGACATGGATTAGTGTTGACTATAATGACCATCTTAACTCAAGTTATTTAGACATATGACTATATACTTCCTTGTCCAGGCATAAAGTGACTGATAACAACGTGACTAGAAAATCTGAACTAATGGACTTAAATCTAAACGAATGAATTTCCAACCTACTTATTACGAACTAAGTATAAAATTGGCCTAGCATACTAGAACAATGGACATCATAATCTAGAATGCCAACATCCGATCCTAAAGCTATTGTCGTTGATCACCTTTTGCGTCATTTGAGATTGTTGGCGATGACGGTCTCTTTAGAATAAATCTCAAAGCTTCAATGTTTTACTTTCTCTTTTCTGATTTCAAACTGCTTATGTTTATTTCATATTGCACTACACTAGTTCACACACAACACAGGGGGACAGGTTATTATTTCTAATATTAATTGTCTACCGAGTATAACTGACATCGATCCTAATTTATAAAAAGCGTTCAACCACAATGTCTATTGGATCGACCATGAGATCAAGTTCTACTACCTTATTTGACAAGCCTGCACCGAGTCAGAAATAAAACAAGCAGAGGGATCCGACCTATAAGCCAGTCTTTTTTCCGACATCCTAGTCCTTTCTACAGAAGTTATTGATCCTGCTCCTAACGCTGTGGAGGATGCCATCATTTTGAAAAATCCAGCTGACTTACATGCATCCAAAATCGGTGAAGTCGCGCTTTATCGATTATGTTATATCCATGGGATTCCTCTTAAAAACTTTTTGGTTTTGTCAAGGCAAGATAGGCCTCACTTTCCCCCAGCCGGATATACAACATGCAACAAGTTCATGTGTTGTGCCGGATGCATGCCATCGTTCAACTCTTTTATTCATGAAATGCTGAGATTCATGGAAATCGCTCCTACTCAACTACACCCTAACTACTATACTTTTATCCATGGCACTTTTCTTCTCTTCATGAATGTTTTATTTCATCCGCCAACCCCGGAAGACATCCAATCTATTTACAACATCAAAAGATGGGCCAAAAGTCCTTTATACGTCTTCCTTGAACCCTTGCTCGAATGCTAGGTCTTAACGGGCACAAGGAATAAGCTCTCCTTATTCAAACATGAATGGTTCTACATATGGTGTACTCGTGGCTTTGCAAGAAGGTGGTTGAAAGGGCGTAAGTGCTATTTTTGCCTTTGCGACTAGTTTACAGACCCAAATCGCAGCTTCTTCCTTAATCGTACTAACTCCTTCGATTCTTTCAGGTGTTCGCCCTCAACCTGAAGGCACCGGATACTCTAGGGTTGTTGTAGTTATATGTGTCAGATATCCAGGCTATTGTAGGTATTCGCGCTACTCCGATGGAGGATCGAGACATCAAACTCCTCGTCACGAATGAGTTGCTCTGGCTATTTGTGATGTTAGAAGATGGTCGCAGAATTGTTCTCCCTGGAAGTAGAGCGATTCTGAAGACAACCGTCAAGAGAAGAGGAGAACTAAATGTCCCCGCGGTGCCTTTTATTGAGGCAATCCCAAAGTTCATCGTAACTCTGATCAAAAAAGGATCTCTTCTCAACAGATGGAGAACTTTTTGTAGAGAATCTCCAATATTTTGATCCCGAATGATTTATTAAATTACCACTTCAGTAATCTTGACATCGAAGGGCTTAACTCACCCGCGAAAAGCGGTGAAGGCATTCAACCTTCTAACAAAAGAGAAGAAACTCCAATGAGTAAAGCTAATGTTACTGGTCTATTGGAGGGAAACACGACACACACAAGGACTTGCACTCTACCATTCACTTGTGATTAAATTTTCACATAACGGCTTCCAATATGTTCCCGTTTGGCTCTTTTACAGGTGCAATGTCTCATTAGCATGCTTTTTATCGCCTTCGTGGCTCTTCCACCTACTACTGCTCGGGTCTCCGAATCCAGAAGAGTCCAAGACAAAGATGAAGGACCGGATAAAGACTATAATTCTCGAGAATCTTCTTCTTCGTCTAAAAGGAAGTCTCAGGCACACGCCTCGCGCCAAGGCGACCCATCTAACCCTCCGGCACATTGTGGAGGCAAGTTCGTGCATCGAGGTTCCCAAACTGTCGCTCCCTATGACCAACACTCTAGGTCGTCAAGTACCAGACAATCTCGTGAGCGTCACAAACATACACTAGTTATGTCTAAACAGATCCCTCCAGTTCCTGCCCAAGATCCTACCACAGCGGAGAAATCAGCTAAACTTAAGGTACTTTCCCAAAGATCTTCTTTGATAGGCTTAAACTCCATCCCTCCATACATGTTATTCCTAGGTGTGATAAAAAGAGCTCATTGGCATCCATGAATGATGTGTACGTCCAGTACGAAGCGTTCATTCACTTAGCCGAGAAAGTCTCCAAAGTTTCCATTGAGCGCTAACACGAAATCGATCGTCTTAAAGTAAAGGCCATTCACGACAAGGATATTATCAAACATCAAGATGCTGAGGTGCTCGAAGTTAAGGTTCAACTTGTCGAGACGAAGAAAAATGCGGAGGAAATAGCTGAGGCAGTAAGTCACCTAGAGACTTCACATAAGAGGGAACTAGATTCTGCACTCCAACGCAGTGGCACCTTAGCTTTAGAGAAAGACTCCTTGCAAAAGGAGAAAGATGTCCTAGCCCGCCGTGTTGAGGAGGTAGAAAAATTATTGTCCAAAGAGAGGGCGGAAAAAGTTGAGGCATAGGAGGAGTCGTAGAAATATTGCAAAGAGATCGTAAAAACAAGGAACTTAAAAACGAGACTCGATGAACAACTTGCCCAAATAGAAGTCTTGAAAGATGCCCATGAAGGGGGCAGGAAAGAGGTGTTCGCAGAGGCTAACTCCCAAGTTGAGGCAGCGATTGAGTTCGGTAGACAAGAGATCAAGAACTTATTTGACCCGCTCATTGCCGAATACAAGGCAAAAGTGATCCTTCACCGTGACCTGATTTTTCTAGGCGAATGCTATCTCGAACCGCTCGCCAAAGCTTGGAAGATCATAAAAAATATCAAGTAGGAAGAGTTGGGAGTGGCGAAGCTCGATGAAGGGGTGCTTGTGTAAGAAGTACTCTAAGGAAACGAGCCATCTGACTTGGCTACCGCAAAACTTAGTTCGGCAGAGCTCGTACACCACCTAAAGAAAAGGAAGATATCGTAGGGTCTTCCGAAACTAAGCCCCAGGGTCCTCCTCATGTTCAACAGGCTGGGATATCATTTTCTCAACCCATGGAGCAACACATAAGTTATGATCCAGACAAGCCCTAACTTGGCCCACACATGTTGTCTCCCATCATTGAAAGGAGCACCCTGGCAACCATCGAAAACCAACTGAATGATGGCACAATATAGAACTCCTTCAAATTAAAAAGTTGTTGTTATAGGCACATAATGGCTATAGACTAATGCTTGCATTTTTATGAATTTTGTAGGTCATCCTGGTCCTGAATTAACTCCTAAGAGCGATGTCGCCATGGAGTAGGAAGGAAAAGTGGCCGAGGCTCTGGCTACTACAGATTCTCCAGGGCCTGATGCTCCAGTGATTGGGGCACTCGATGAGGAAAAGCTTGAAGACCCATCTTTTGCCGAGGAGCATGATGACATTGTGGTTACTGATGCTTTGGAGCATGTCGCTATATTTGATATGAAAGAACAAATTGAAGAGGAGGAAAAATCAGAACATAAAGTCAAGGGTGAACCTGATGTGGTGGTGGTTGAAGATCCTATTCACAGACCTCTGCAATTCATTCCACCCGACGGGACAATTCCTGTTACAGTTCCCTCTCCTTCCTTAAGTACCTCCACTACAGGCGATAAAGGATCATGGAAAAGGCGCTCGACCGAGTCAACTCCCGAAAAACTAAAGAAGGAGAAGAAGTCGAAGGATAGCAGCGTTTTGTGTCATTGCACTTAGTCTGGATATGTTAGACATATGTTTGCTTCCCCCCACCTTTTTTAGTAGTAAGCACACGAGTGTAGACCCCGAACTTTTGAATAATTTGCAAGGAATTTTTGAGATTGTGAATAAAAGTTTTTTTTTTGTTTCTTGATTAATCATCGGGTGAATTGTTACTTCAGTGGTAGGGAAATTCTTCCCATTTCAAGTACTTGTAATAATTTTCATAAGTTTCGTTTATAATTCACTATCTCGATCTCGAAGCCTCTCCGTAGGCATCTTCTCAAGTCATAAGCGATGCCAAGCCAGAACCGTAACTAATGGTTATATTTTGCTGCCAATAGTTCGAGCCTCTTTCGTTGATTTGAGATCGAAACTCGTGGGATAGAGAACGAGTGGAAACTCGCCTTTCCACCCATTGGGTTTTCGAGCTAGGGGACTTAGAATTTCTTAGTCCGCGGTCAGGAACGTAAGATTTTTGTCAAATCGTTTATACTTTAGTCCGCTTTAGGAACTTAGAGTGCTTTAGTCCGCATCAGAGACTTAGAGATTTTTGTTGAACCGTTTATACTCTAGTCCGCTTAAGGGACTTAGAGTACTCTAATTTGCATCAGGGACTTGTAGGTTTCGTCAAATCGTTTATGCTCTAGTCGGCTTCAGGGACTTAGAGTATTCTAGTCCGCGCTCCAGGGACATAGAGATTTTTGTTGAATCATTTATATTAGTCCATTTTAGGGACTTAGATTACTCTAGTCTGCATTAGAGACTTAGAGATTCATCAAATCATTTATACTCTAGCCCGCTTCAGGGACTTAGAGTACTCTAGTCTACGCTCCGGGGACTTAGAGATTTTCTTTGAATCATTTATACTCTAGTCCGCTTCAGGGACTTAGAGTATTGTAGTCCGCATTAGGGACTTATAGACTTTTGTCAAACCGTTTATAATCTAGTTCGCTTCAGGAAATTAGAGTACTCTAGTCTGCGCTTCGGGAACTTAGAGATTTTCATTGAATTATTTATACTCTAGTCTGCTTCGGGGACTTAGGGTACTTTAGTCTACGCTTCGGGGACTAAAGAGATTTTCCTTGAACCGTTTACACTATAGTCCGCTTCAGTGACTTAGAGTACTCTAGAATGCATTAGGGACTTAGAGTTTGTCAACAAATCGTTTATACTCTAGTCTGATTCAGGGACTTAGAGTACTCTAGACTTTGCTTCAGGGACTTAGAGATTTTCGTCAAATCATTTACATTCTGGTCTGCTTCAGGGACTTAGAGTACTCTTTTCCGCGCTCTGGGGACTTAGAGATTTTTTCATTCTCCTATCGTCTACGACCTTTGTTCCACATTGCAAAAATTGCCTTTTGATTCATCTACCTAAATCGCCATCTGAACAAACATACAAAAAACCACTTGCTCATTCTCATCGGGGATTGGTATAACTAGTCGATTTTTAATTCTACGCATCTGTTCATACATCACAAATGTCAATATCAATCAGTTCCAACACATACTTAGCATAAATGCAATAACATTAGTTTATGCAATGGAAGCTTCAAGCTTTTGTTCATCATAAAAATAGGAACAAAATAACTCGTCCTACCAAAAAATTCAAATACCAAAGTAAATATTGAACGCAAATACTATTGAAATGTGAAAGAAGTAGTCTAGGTGAAATAATGTCGTAAATTCTCTCTATTCTATGCTTTCGAATGCGTCACGCCATCCATAGTCGCTGGCTTGAAAGTTCATTCTTCAAGCCTCTGTTCAATGACATATGGCCCTTCCCATGTCGGGTTCATGTGCGATGAGGCCGGAAAAATTCGTTTCAGGACAAGGTCTCCAACTCCAAAGGTTCTCGATTGGACCTTAGTATTTTAGTATCCGGCGATTCAGTGTTAATGTGTAGCTGCTTTCAAATCGGCCTCTTCACACTTCTCATCGATAAAGTCCAATGACTCCAATAAGACATTTTGGTTTGTTCTAGGATCGTAGTAAGTCACCGATGGGAAGGGACTTCGAGTTCTACAAGGATGACTGCTTCGGCTCCGTAAGCAAGAGCGAATGGAGTGTGGCTAGTCGCAGACTTATGAGTAGTCTTGTAGGCCCAGAGCGTCGTAGGAAGTTCATCCACCCACTTGCCTTTAGCCTTCTTTAAATGCTTTTTCAGAATAGACTTTATAATCTTGTTTACAACTTCAACTTGTCCACTCGCCTGAGGGTGAGCGACAGCCGCAAATCTCTTTTCAATGTGATTTCTTCGGCAAAACTCCTTAAACTCGGCACTATTAAATTGAGTCCCATTATCAGTCACGATAGTTCGAGGAAGACCAAAATGACACATAATGTTCCGAACAATAAAGTTGACGACTTTCTTAGTTGTGGTCATAGATAACGGCTCCGCTTTGGCCTATTTGGTGAAGTAGTCAACCGCAACAATCACATATTTTGAGCCGCCTTTGGAAATTGGCAAAGAATCGATGATTTCGATTCTCCACACAGCGAATAGCCATGGACTAACCATTTGTGCAATCTCTGTCGGTGGTGCTCTTGGGAATTTCGCATATATCTGGCATTTGTCGCATCGCCTTGCATAATCAGTGATGTCCCGATTCATAGTCGGCCAGTATTACCCATAACAGAGTATCTTTTTTGCTAGTATTTGCCCCCCAATGTGATCGACACATTCTCCTTTATATAATTCTTTCAAGACACGTTTTATCTCATCATGGGCGATATGCTGAAGTAAGGGAATAGAGAAACCCTTCCTATACATAGTCCCTTCTTGCATAATATACCATGAAGCTTTGCGTAGGACCTATCGCTTTCCATTCCTCCCTTCAGGTAAGATTCCATGCAATAGGTATTCTTTAAATGGAGTCATCCATGATTTCCTTTCGGGTTCCGTTTTCGGTTCTTGATCAACTTCCATCACATTTATACTTGGAGTATGTAGTGACTCGACTAGAACCAAGCCCATCTATTGTGCATCACCGGTGCTTGTGAAGTTTGCCAACGAGTTGGCTTCTCCGTTCCGCTCATGCAGGATATCCGAAATGTCATTGTACTTTATATCTGTCGACAATTCCTAAAATCGGTTAAGATATGGGGCAAATCGTTGCTCCTTTCCTAGTAGTCTCCTCTAATTTCGTACACCACGAGCTGCTTGTCGCAAAGGATTTCGACAGATTTCACCCTGAGCTCTCTAGCAAGCTTAAGTTCAACAATCAACGCCTCATACTCGGCTTTGTTGTGCGTAGCAAGGAAATCAAGATACAAAGCATATCAAATTGATCGGGTCTCAGGAGGTACAAGAATGATGCCCACCTTGGAATAACGATCATTGGATGATCCATCGGTATATAGCTTCCATCGTACAGTAGGGATTTTTCTGCTCTTGAGGGGCTCGTCCTGCATGGTAAACTCTGCTATGAAGTCTATCAATGGTTGTCCATGGGTATCTCTTCCAGGCAGATATGTGATGTCGAACAGACTAAGCTCGATGTTCCACTTAAGTAGTCTTCCAGACGTCTCGGGTCGTTATAGGACTTGTCGTAAAGGCTGATCAGTGTAGACGTTGATTGGATGTGCGTGGAAGTACGGGAGAAGTTTGCACGATGCGATCACTAAGCAGTACGTCGGTTTCCCTATCTTAGGGTAGTTTCTTTCTCCCCCCGTTAATCATTTATTGATGTTAAGTATACCAGTTTCTGGATCCGATTATCCTCATGAATCAAAGTGGAACTTATGGCATGTGGCGACACAGCCAAGTAAATGTACAACTCCTCATAATCTACTAGCTTTGATAAAATAGGGGGTCTCTCCAAATAACTCATCAAAGCTCGGAATGCGCCTTCACAATCTTGTATCCATTGGAAATTCCTCTTTCACTTCCTTATCAAATCGAAGAAAGGAATGCATTTATCTGTCGCCCTAGAGATGAACCGATTCAGGGCAGGGACCTTCCCGTTCAGGCTCTATTGTTGCTTAATAGTTCTAGGTGACTGTATATCCCGAATGGATTGAATCTTCTCTGGATTAGATTCCTCGCCGGTTGACAATAAAGCCTAGGAACTACCCTGGCGCAACACCGAATGAGCACTTCAACAGGTTGATTTTCATGCTATAAAATCGAATGATATCAAACATCTCTATTAAGTCTTGAATATGATCATTTTCCGTGACTTCACGAGCATATTATCCATATAGAATTCCATCGTCCTCCCGATCTGTTCTTTAAACATTCGGTTAACCAAATACTGATAGGTCGCTCTTACATTCTTTAATCCGAACGACATGACTATCCAAACGGCATTACTACATAACAGCATAACCCAACATCCATGACAAAATAGTGTGCTCTTGATCTAGGATGTGCATCGGGATTTGGTTTTACCCTGAGTATGCATTCATAAATGATAACAATTCGTGCCCGACAATCGATAAACTAGCTTATCAATTCTATGTAGGGGAAAACTATCCTTAGGGCATGCCTTCTTCAGGTCTGAATAGTCAATACACATTCTCCATTTTCCATTTTCCTTCTTTACCAGCATAGGGTTAGATATCCATTCGGGATAGAGGACATTGCGATTAAACCCATTGGCTTTAAGTTTATCCACCTCCTCTTTAAGAGCAATGGATCTCTCCGGATCTATGCCTCGTCTTTTCTGTTTTACAAGGACATACATCAGATCAATATTCAATACATGGCTCGCGATGGTTAGCGAGAACCCACACATGTCAAAATGAGTCCAAGCGAATACATCCAGATTCGCTTGGAGAAAATCCACAAGTTGTCTCATCGTTGAAGGGCTGAGTTGTGATCCAATCTTCAACACCCATGATGGATCGTCGTGGCTGACTGCGATATTAATCTCAGTTTAGCTAGCGCTGCCTTGGCCCCCTTGGGTTCCTCCTCATCATCCCTTGGGTCTGTATCTCTATAGAACCGACTCTTTCCCTTCTCTTTCCACTGGGCCTCTCTCAACTCAGCCACATAATAGGCATGACTAGTTGCCTGATCGCCATGCACAACACCTACTCCATTACCAGTCGAAAATTTCAAGGTCAAATACACTGGGGTAAGAGCTGCCCGAAATTTAGCTAAGGCTGGACGGCCCATAAAAACATTGTACGACGAATCAACATCCAAAACAATAAATGTTAGGATCTGCACCCTTCTACGTTCACCTTCTCCTAACTCAACTGGCAATTCAGCATAACCTACCTCCTCAGTAGCCACACCGTTAAAACCGTGCATATGAGCTTTAGATGGTTTAAAACCTTTAGCCTCCGTCCTCATTTGATCAGAAGCTATCTCAAACATAATGTTTATAGAACTTCCACAATCGATCAAAGTTCTTCTCACCAGAGAGGACCAATCATGGCAAAGGTAACCATTGGATTAATAGTATGGGCATCTACTCTATCGACATCTGTACTTCTGAACACCATATCATCCATCATTATACGCTGCTGCTTGGACGGAGTTCCATCCCCCGTATTTGAACAACATTCAAAGTCCACATGCCTCATTGAACTAGCATAGAGCTCCATTTCCTACCAACTCCTGTCTGTTCGGTACGGTTCACCAACAATCGTGTTTATTACCAACCCCCCACCAACCTGAGCGGGTTCCTCAGGTCGGCACGGAGTTCTCCCTCGATTAGGATCAGACGTTCCCTGTCTGCCATCTTGTGGATTCTTAACAAATTGCTGCAACTTTTTCTACCAAATTAATTTCTCATTGGAATCATGGAGATGCCTACACCCATTAGTGTTATGCCCATAGCATTCATGAAAGCGACAACATTACCCGATTTTCTTTTGTTCCTTATTCAATTCTTTCGGGTGTGGCTTCCTATATTGGAAAGTATGATAGGTAGATAGATAGATGTTCTCCAGAGATGCATTTAGAGGTGTATAGTCGTTATATGTAGGAATCCTTGACCTCCACTTTCCAGGCTCCCTTTTTCGATCAGGATTTCCTTCTCCACTCCTTTTCTGTTAGTCCGGCTTTTTTGGACATTGACCTAAACCTTTCCAGAAATCTCGCTAGATTGCTTTACTACGATGTTGCTCTGTATCGCTTCTCCACTTATCCCTACAGTGTTGCTTCTTCTAGACAATCTAGCCTCTTCCTTTCTCATGAGCTGGTTTGTTTATGTGTAGAAATGCTCCAGCGTAGCTAGTGTTTTTCCAGCTAGCCAATAGTCGAACTCAGATTCTGGGTCAACTCCCTTTGTCACAACCATATGTATGGCGTAGTCATTTGGGTTGCTAACTTCAGTGGCTGTAACATGAAAACTCTACAACTAATCCTTCATGGATTCCCATGGAGCCTGGATTACACTGGATAGCGACATCACATGTTTGGGGTGAGTGGCGTGAATCTAGAACTGGTCGACGAATCTAGTAGCCAGCTCGTTAAGTCTTGAAATCGATTTCGAGGGGTAACCACGTGAACCACATTGTAGAAATCCCAAATAGAGTTATAGGGAAGCATCTACATTTGGTGGCATCATTTCTTTTGACGAGTCCATCAACCATTTGTACCTCAGGACGTGCCGTGGAGGGTCAACCTTCCCTTCATAAGCAAGCATGCATGTTAAACCTTCTAGCATACTTTGCCTGTAAAATGCTGGCGGTAAATGGGGTATAGCTCTTAGAGACTCCCAAGTCATTATTTGTCAAGCCGTGGTTTTCCCTCATCAACTATCTAACTGTTATAGATAAATCGGGTGTCTAGATAGGTGGCGCCAAGTGGTGGTCGTGCTCCATCCTGTGTGAATGTTTTGGCTGGTGTCTCTGGGGGATTCCACGTATCCTTGGCCCATCATCCTCCAGATGTGTATCCCGAGCATTCACTTTATTATCATTCTGGAGAGGTAGCAATCAGCGTCCAAGCATGTTACAATGTCCAAGTTCTTGAATCCAAGTCGAGTACGACCCCTCCAGATGCATTTAAGGAGCCGTCCCCCTAGTTAAGGATCGATACCAACCCCTACAGAGGGATCGGCATCGACTCGGCTTGGCAGGCGTTGGTGGTCTGCCAAGTGCCACTTTGATGTTCCTGCTTGTGCTTCTTCAACTCTATTGCACCTTCGTCTGTGGTGTTCGTTTGATGAAGTTAAGCTATTTGACGCTGAGTAAGAAGGGAGGTCCCTTCTTGCGCCTTGTCTTCTTATTAAGCAATCTGGTTCATAAGTTGGCATTAGTCTGGATTTGTTCGTTTAGCTACCTACGGCTCTTCATCAGCTCTCTCATCAAGTCTTTAAATTCAGCTCTAGTAATGGAATCAGCGAGGTTCTGAACTGTAGTTGGTTCCACATTCGCATTAGCAGGTTGGTTGTTTGGGTCCCCTTGTTGGGCACTGTCAGTTTCATTGGCATCAACATTGTGGGAAGTAGATCTAGTCCGTCTTACCATCTTAGATTCCTTTGTTTAGATCTTGAAAAATCTGAGCAACATCTGCATGCTTCTGAAAATAAACCCAGATCTTCTTCGGGGTATTTCTTCAGTCCAATAGAAACAAAGATCCTAATAAGCTGAGAATCAACGTTCTTAATGAAAGCACCAAAATTTTTGCGACCAAGTTGGCCACAAAATCCAAGAATAGGTTTAAGTAGTGAAATAAATGAAGAAACTAAATGAAAGCTGTGAAATAACACTGAATATCAAGAAAAACATAGCAAAATGCGAAAACAACAAAATTTATAATGGTTCATCATTGATTACCTACATCCACTTTGAATATTCTCTTTATTGCTTCACAATTCACTTGATTGTAGATAAAATCAGTAGGAAATAGTGAGAGATCAGAAAAGAACAAAGGAAGTTGATTATAATAATGGTAGAGTTCCACTTGCAACCTAAAAAGTCCCTCAATATGGCTCCCTGCCTTAGTATTTATAGATGAAGGCAGCCTCCAACCTGGCTGACACTTCGGCACCTGAGCTCCCTTAGCTATATGAGCCCACCATAGAGACGGCTAGGCCCAACTCTTAATGGATAGAGGTCTATACTGACCCATCCATAGGTTGAGTATGGGCTAGCAACCTATATGGTAGCTCTCTTATGGTGTAACATGTTGGTGCTTCAAGTATTATGACTCTGAACATGTGGAGCTATGGTTCGGGTAGTGCTTTTGTTCGGATTCTAAACTGATTAGAGAAGTGCCGACCCCTATATATATCCTCAAGACATACCGATCCATCTCTCGGAGAGGTGCTTGTCGACCCATCCTTCTTGGACCATGCTATGCCGACTTATCCTTCTTGGAATGTACTATGCCGACCCATCCTTCTTGGACCATGCTATGCCGACCTATCCTTCTTGGACCATGCTATGCCGACACATCCTTCTTAGAGCGTACTATGCCGACCCATCCTTACCATACTAACCCATCACTTATGAACATGTTATGCCTACCCACATATATCATGTCGAGCCCTAAAATGTCATGCCAATCCATATTTTATGAATATAATATGCCAACCACTTCTACTAAACATCAGTATGCCGACTCCATTGCTTTTACATCCTATGCCGAGCAAGACACAGTATGCCGACCCCTTTTGCATAAGCCGCTATTATGCCGATCTGATCCATACTTCTTTCAATTTGTCAAACACCCATGTTGAACCTAATTCTAACCAAACTAAATTCCATAGTTCTGACATCCTGTATTAAACTGTTGACCGTATTTATAAAAGATAGTGTTGATCATGAAATATGGAAATATACTAAATATGTATGAGATTAAAACAAAGATAGTAGATAGTAGAGTAAAGAAAAAAAATAAAAGTGAGCACACCAAGATTTTTATACAGGTTCGAACTTCCTATTCTACGTCCAGTCCCAGACTCCTTCTGGAATTTAACTAATCAATAACCCTCACTTAACCTGGAGGAATAGGTATCTAACAAACCCCTAAGCAGCAAAACAGGATGCCCCAGCAACTGAAGAGTACTTCACAATGCCTGAGCAGCAGAACAGGACTTCTACTGGTATATAAAATTGTATGACTAATGTGTTCTTGATAACACAAATATGTCAGTATGTGTACACCCTTCCTATAATCAAATCCTCAAGTATATGAGTGTGTGTGAAGAAATGAAAGGAAGATTATCGCTATGAATCAAAGAGTATGAATATGAATTCAAATACTCAAGCAATGAAGATGATTTGATTGCTTTTGAATGCAGAGACTATAGAGAGTAAGTTGGATAAGTAAATTATTCAATAATTAGTGATTTGGAAAATGATTTTGAGGTGTTTATATAGTGCATAGATAGATACAACCTTTTTTTAAGAGATTCAATTAATAGATGCAGCCATTACTCTTCGAATTGATTAAAACTCTTAACAAGAGGAAGCATCTGTTCAGAAAATATAGCCGTTATACGCAGATCAGTCGACTGAGTTCAGCAGCTCAGTTGACTGAATTTCAAATTTATATATATATTCTCTGTTCACTGTGCTTTTTGCCCCAGTTCAGTCGACTGGTCGACTGTAATCAGTTGACTGACCTGTGCAATTTTGCATAGTGAATTTCAATGCATATACAAATGAAAATAATTTATTTTGTATGCAAGTGTAACTACTTGAGGAATTATTGTAACTTTATCTAAACATATCTAAGACTAAAAAACATAATAAATAATCATACGAAAACTAGTTTTGAAGTCTCTTCTCTTTGTATTTTATATCATGTATATGTTACTCTCTTTTTGTTGCTATCGCCATATAGTCTTTGTTAATGCTCCTTGTCATGAATCAAAACTCATGATTCAACATTCTCCCCCTTTTTGATTGATGACAACCTGTAACTGACAAATTGATATACAATAGAAACTATAGAACAAAAGTTATATATATTTTGCTCCCCTGAATGTGTGGTTGTAATGTAATCTGCATAAAACTTATTAGTAGACATTTTTCTCCCCCTTTGTCATCTATAAAAAGGAGTAGACATAACCAGTAAAGCATAGAATAAGCATAACTAACATAACAATCCAAGATGTAGCTACATAATGTATCGTAATAAAAAGAAAATAAAGTTCCATAAACCAAAATAACACAAGGCTATTTAAGTGCGAGCCTTGATAGAAAAGAAAGTTGAGTAAAAGAGCAAAGAAAATACCATATCCAAATATGATAGCACCCAACTATTCATCTGCATCCCTGTCATATTCTTTTTTTGGAATGATGGGAGATTTGCCTCAAGATGATGCTTCACCACCATGTCCACCTCTGCTAGTTTCGCTAGTGTCCATGCCGGTGTGATCCTTGGATGTGCTCCAGGTAACTTGTGGCACAGGGCGTTTTCCTGTAGATGGCATGGTCAAAGTAGAGGAAGAACAAGAAATAGCATCCCATAGGATGGAGAAAAAACCTTTGATTTTCTCAAGATTTTTATCAACCTTTTTCAAACGTCTATCAAGAGCAAGTTGGTTCCAGGATAAAATCTCAATAGATTGTTGGGTTGAATGACTGGAGGTTGCAAGTTGAATCTCATCATCTCTAGAATCTGATGGAGGAGTAGTTGAGCGACGTGGTTGAAAGGAAGGGCCTTGATCTTATTGTTGTTGGCGATACGCACGTTGGCGTGCTTTCCATGCATCATAATCTATAATAGGAGGAGGAGTAACGGGTAATTTTATGAGATTAAGAGTTCTCATGTTTATAGCATCAACATTTGACACTTTGGAATCGGGAAATAGCACTTCCAAGTTGATAAGAAGACGCATAATGTATTCTGCAAAATAGATCACATTCATTTTTCCTTAATTAAACGAGAGAAATTCATCTAAAATTTATTGCGTCCAGTTGACTTGATTGTTACTCCAAATTGCATATAGAGCTTTAAAATTATTTTGATAGACAAGCTCAAATGACCCGGTCCTTGGTAGAATAGTTTTCATTAGGGTCTTATGCATAATCCTGGCTTTAGGACGTAGAGACATTGTATTACATCAGTTGCATCATCGTCCAAAAATTGATGGCTTATTCTATCTCAAGTTTCCATGTTGCATTCTACTTCATCAAGGGTGACACCATGATTTGGTGATTGTAAAATATGGGCAATGCGATGAGAGAGAACCAAACAGGTTTACCACAAACAAGACTCCACACACAATTGTTAGCATGTCTAGGATGTTGATGTGCTAAGTTAAGATTAGCATATAAAAGTTTAACCATAATGTGATTAATCTTATTGATATTCAATTTTAAGTCTATTAAATATTGTAAGCCACTTTGATCAGCCAATTCTCGAAGCCTATAAGATTCAAAATCAAGGAATACCATAAAAAAACCTTCAAATATCCTTGCCGATTTCATTATGTTCCATCTTTCCACCGCCATCCGATCATAGAGCCATTAAGCGACAAGAGAGTCTACGGCTGTAGTTGAGGATGATTCAACAGTTTTTGAACGTTTAGGAGGCATGATTTGTGGTAAATTTTAGGGTAGAAGGATGAAAAATAGGATTTTTAGGGTTTGGGAAAAGTAGAATTTGGGTAAAAAAAGAGGAAAGTAAAAAGTGAAAATATGAAGAGATAGGGTAAAAAGGAGATGGAAAAGGGGGTAAAAAGGCTTAGAAACGTCATTCAGTCGACTGAACATAGCAGGTCGGTCGATTGAACTGGAACCCAAGAGTTTTCTAGGTCTGTATTCAGTCGACTGACCTGATGCAATCAGTAGACTGACTGTTATTAAAATGCACAGTGAGTCTGTTAATCAAAAACCAATATATACCAAAGTGTTAAATCACATATTTTGATTCATGACAAAGTAGTGAATTATACTATATGGATAAGCGACAAAAAGAAAAAGAATTACGTTGTTCAAACTATAAAGGAGACAAGGCTACAAAACTGCGTATAGTATGTTGATTTATTAAAGCTTTTTAGTCTTAGAAATGTTAAAATCTATCCTCAAGTAGTTAAGTTGTTTTAAAACTTTAAACTTTTTAAAAAATGTGAAGATTGTGCTTTGACTGTCAGGTCAGTCAACTGACCGTATATGGCCAGTCGACTGAATCTGTATAGGTGCACAGAAATGTTCTGTTTTTAAACAACTTTGAACATTTAGTTGACTGATCGTTTTGTGTCAGTCGACTGAATTCTTTCAACAACTATTTTTTGCTAAATGGACACTTCATTTTGCCAAGAGTTACGTTCTAGTATGAAGAGGTATGGATGCTTCCTTTGATCAGAACTCTTCATGAACGGTTGCATCTCTTTAACTATTATATAAACACACAAGATTCACTTCACAAATCACCAATTTTCTGATTACTTTCTAATCATACTTTCTACTATCTATGCATTCTAAAAAGCAATCACAACTTACATATATTGCTTGAATCTTTGAATCAATTAACTTATTCTTTGATTCAAAAGCAATATTTTCCTTTCTAAATCATAATACACACATATATACTTGAGGAAAGATTATAGGAAGGTTGTACTATCAAAGACAAATCAGTGTTATCAAGAACACTAAGTGTCAAAGCAATTTTTGTGAAACTGTTGAAATCCTGTTTGGTTGTTCAGGCGGGTAAAGTCCTCTTTCGGTTGTTAGAGGGGAAAAATCCTGATCGGTTGCTCAGGTGTTGTATACCTATTCCTCCGGGTTAAGAGAGGGGTTATTGTGAGAAATTCCAAATGGAAGTCTGGGACTGGACGTAGAACGAGAAGTTCGAACCAGAGTAAAAATTCCTGGTGTGCTCTTTTTATTTACTTTGCTATTATCATCTGTTTCCGCATCTAGTTTTAATTATATTCCATATTACAGGATCCTAAGTGATAGCTAGCCACATAGTAGTCACTCTCATTTGGTATCAGAGCAAGGTCATCCTATAACCGTAACACAATTATTTGATAATTTGTCATTATTTAATATGGAAAATAACAACATCACAAGCACTGTCACTAATACTAGTTTTATTGAAGGTCAATCTACTACACGACCTCCACTATTCAATGGCATGAATTATAATGATTGGTCAACTAGAATGAGAATATATATACAATTTAATGGTTTTGAAACTTGGAACATTACTCAAAACGAATATACTACTCCAACAGAAGATTTTTCAACTTGGACTGCTGCACAGAAAACTGATGCTACTACAAATTCAAAAGCAACGAATATGCTATTTTATGCATTAAATAGAAATGAGTTTAATAGAGTTAGTATGTGTACAAATGCTTATGAGATATGGAGAACTCTAAAAGTAACTCATGAAGGAACTAACAAAGTCAAACAAAGAAAAATTTCAATGTTGAAAAATCAGTTTCAAAATTTCAAAATGAAATCAAATGAAAATATAAATGACATATATTCTAGATTTCAAGATATATATCATTCACTATTGGCACTAGGAGAAAAATTCTCTGATTTTGATATAGTATCAAAAATCCTAAACTCTTTAACGGATGAATGGGAAAGAAAGATCCTAGCCATTGAAGAAGCAAATGATCTTTCGACTATGAAACCAGAAGAATTAATAGGAAATCTAATGTCATATGAAGTGAATTTGCAGGCAAAGAAAGTTCAAGCACAAGATAAGAAGAATCTAGCATTTCAAGCAGAACAAGATGACTCTGACTCAGATGAAGAAGATATGGCATTTATTGCTAAGAATTTCAAAACGTTTTTGAAATTAAAAAAGAATAACAAGGGCAAGAGTTACAAAAATAATTCTAGTAACAATAAACCATCATCATCTGTCATGGAATGTTATGAATGCATAAAAAGGGTCATATGAAGAAAGATTGTCCAGAGAAACAGAAAAACAAATTCAAGAAGAACAAGTTCAAGAAGAAAGCATTTTCTATAACATGGGATGATTTAGATTCTTCATCATCAGAAAGCGACAGTGATAGTGACACAGAGCAAGCAAATGTATGCTTCATGGCTACAAATGATGATGTAAGTGAACTAAGTTTTGAAGCTTTAGTTGAACTTAATTCTGAACTAGTAGATTTTGTAAAACAGACTAAGAAACATAATAAGGAGTTACAAGGAAAAATGAATAGATCTGAATTAGAAATTAGTATGCTTAGAGATGAAAAGAAAATTCTCGAAGAAGAACTTGAAAAATCTCAAGAATCTAATTCTAATTTAGCTTCTCAACTTTCTATGATAACTCAGGAATTAGAAATTCAGAAGAATAAAATGATATTTTATCAGTTGAAGTAAATGATTTAAAATCTAGCACTAAAGTTTTAGAATTAGAAAAATCTAGTCTTAAAACTAAGCTAGAAGATATTAATAAAAATATTTCTAATTTTAATAAAGGACGAGAAAATCTTTCTAAAATGATAGAAAATTCTCAATCAACTTCAAATAAAATGGGATTAGGATATAAGAAAATTGAAAATCCAAAGAAATCTGAAAAGTTTAAAAATAAGTTTAAAAACAAAATTAAGCAAGATGTAAAGAAAACAGTTTCTAAAAATGTTAAAACAAACTATTAAAAAATGGATTCCTAAAACAAGTAATAACTTTATTAGGAGTAAACGTATCAAAACATTTATGGAAGCTGCTCATAAGAATTATATTTTTAATGGGAATTCTGATCCTTCTTAGGTTTGGTATCCTAAGACCTAACTCTTAGGACCCTAAAAAGAAAAGTGGGTACCATCTTAATCTTTATTTTTTCAGGTACCACTTAAAAAGAGAGGAAAATGAATTCTAGACAGTGGTTGTTCGAAACACATGACTGGTGATAAAGACATGTTAACAAACATAGTCTACTCAAATGGAGGATCGGTCACTTTTGAATATAATTCAAAAGGTTATATCAGGGCCAAAGGCGATGTGAGCAATAACGGTATCTCTAACATAGTTAAAAACTTAAAACTTAATTTATTGAGTATAAGTCAGTTATGTGATAAAGGTTTTAATATATCTTTTTCAGAAAATAAATGTAATATTTCTGATAAAAATAAAATTTTCATTTTTGAAGGTATAAGAGATAAAAATATCTATCTTTTAAATATGAATATAAATCATAACACAAATATGTATTTAGTAGCTACAGAAAATGATTCTTGGCTATGGAACAAAAGATTTTGTCACATAAACATTAATACTATTAATAAATTAGATAAAAATAAACTTGTTAAAGGAATACCTGATATGAAATTCAAAATTGATAATATATGTGATGCATGTTAGTTAGGAAAATTAACAAAATCTTCTTTTAAATCTAAGAAAATCATATCTACAACACAACCACTTGAACTATTACATATGGACCTTTTCGGACCTACTCAAGTTCAATCTATTAATCACAATAGATATGTATTTGTTATTGTAGATGATTTTTCAAGATATACATGGACTATTTTTATGAAACATAAAAGCGATACTTTTGAAAATTTTAAAATTTTTGTAAAAAGAATTCAAAATATAAAGAATTTTAAAGTTAAAAACATTAAAAGTGATCATGGAGGTGAATTTGAAAATGAAGCTTTCGAACATTTTTGTAACAAGAAAGGAATTAATCATAATTTCTCCTTTCCTAGAACACCACAAAAAAATAGAGTTGTAGAAAGGAAAAACAGAACATTACAAGAATGTTCACAAACTTTATTAAATGGAAGCACTTTATCTAAGCATTTCTGGGCAGAAGCTGTTTCAACTGCTTGCTATGGTTTGAATCATGTTTCTATTTGATCATTAAAAAAACATACTCCATATGAACTTTTAAATGGTAGAAAACCGAATATTTCATATTTTAAAGTTTTTGGTTCAAAATGTTTCATACTTAACATTAAAGATCAGCTTGGCAAATTTGATCCAAAATCCGATGAAGGTATATTCATATGATATTCGGAAAGAAGCAAAGCTTGTCAAGATTTTAATATAAGAACTAAAATAATCGAAGAAACTCTTCATGTTTCATTCGATGAAAATGTCAAAACTTTTTCTAATTTAAAAATTTGGAAATAATACAAATATAATTCTGACAAATAATTCAGAAGATGATGATATTATTCTTCAAAATAATAATTATGATGTTTCTTTAGATAATATAAATACTATTAGTAATGTTAATATAGTAAGATCTCCTCCAAGAATTCTTAGAGTTCGCCCTATTCAAAATTTAATTGGAGAAGTAAATTCAAATGTAAGAACAAGACATCAATTAAATCAAATGGGCCATATAGCTTTTCTCTCTAATATAGAACCTAAAAATATTAAGGAAGCCTCAACTGATGATTATTAGATTATAGCTATGCAGGAAGCGCTAAATCAATTTGAAAGAAACGAAGTTTGGGAATTAGTTCCTAGATCAAGTGATCAATCAGTCATCAGTACAAAATAGGTTTTCAAAACAAAGCTAATGAACAAGGTAACATTACTAGAAATAATGCTAGATTAGTAGCACAAGGTTATAACCAAAAAGAGGGAATAGACAATGAAGAAACGTTTGCTCCTGTTGTAAGACTAGAAGCTATACGTATTCTACTGGCCTTTGCATGTTTTCATAATTTTAAATTATATCAAATGGATGTTAAAAGTGCTTTTTTAAATGGATTTATAAAAAAATATGTTTATGTTGAACAACCTCCTCTGTTTACTCATGAAATTTTTTCGAATCATGTTTATAAACTTAAGAAAGCTTTATATGGTTTAAAACAAGCACCTCGTGCTTGGTATGAACAACTTAAAAACTATTTAATGGAATCGGTTTTGAGATTGGAAAAGTTGATCAAACATTATTTATTAAGAAAAATAAACAAGATACTTTAATTATTCAAATATATGTTGATGATATTATTTTTGGTTTAACAAATGAAAATTTATGTCAGGAATTTTCGACTATCATGACAAATGAATTTGAAATGTCACATATGGGAGAACTATCATATTTTCTCGGATTACAATTTAAACAAATGAAAAATGGCATTTTTCTTCATCAAGAAAAGTATTGTAGTAATCTAATTAAACGATTCGGTATGGAAAATACGTCTGCCAAACCAACTCCTATGAGTACAACTATACATCTTGGAAAATATGAAAATGGTAAGATTGTTGACCAAAAACTATATCGTAGTATGATTGGATCACTACTTTACTTAACTGCTAGTCGACCTGACATTATGATGAGTGTTTGTTTATGTGCTCGATTTCAAGCAAATCCAAAAGAATCACATATGCGAGCAGTTAAACGTATTATTTGTTATCCTAATAAAACCAAAGATTTAGGATTATTTTATCCAAAAGAATGTCCTTTTGAATTAGTATCATATAGTGATGCTGATTTTGGAGGAAGTCGGACAGATAGAAAAAGTACAAGTGGAACTTGTCATTTCATTGGACGATCCTTAGTATCTGGGTTTAATAAGAAACAAAATTACGTTTCACTATCGACTTGTGAAGCAAAGTATATATCTGCAGCTTTAGCATGTGCTCAAGTAATCTACATGCAACAAACATTACAGGATTTTGATATAAAATTAAATAAGTCTATAATATATTGTGATAAGACTAGTGCAATAAATTTATCTAAAAATCATGTCAATCACTCACGAACTAAACATATTGACATTCGTCATCATTTTCTTCGTGATAATATTGAAAAGGATATAATAAATTTAGAATTTGTAAACTCTGAAAATCAGTGAACTGATATTTTTACTAAACCACTCATTGAAAATTGTTTTATAAGGCTAAGAAAAGAACTGGGTATAATTTCTTTAAAAGAATTATAAACATTGCAAACTAATGTAATTTAAAAAAAAAAAAAATTGGTACTCGAATTCTGCACCTCAAGTTTGATAAGCCTATGTCTTATCCACCTGATTCAATGTTTCACATCTACTCCTTATACATCTTCTCTTTTATATATTTTTTAAAATTATTTTTAAAGATAAATTTCAGCCATAAACTTTTGGTTGATTCTCTTCCTTATTTTTTTTCAAATTGCACATAGAACCATCATTTTCTAACTTCTTCTCCCAAATAATTTCATTTTTGTCTACTTTTTACAATTGTTATTTAAACTTACCTTGTATACATTTTGTTAATATATAAAATATATTACTTGTTTGTGTTTAAATATGACCGAATATGCTGAAAGACTCATTCAGTCGACTGAAAAATTCGATCAGTCGACTGAATCTGTATACTGTTTGTTTTCATACATTATTCAGTCGACTGATCGAATGCAACCAGTCGACTGAATGACTAAACAGAGAGCATATTTGTTTATTCAGTCGACAAGACCAGTCGACTAATTCTGGAACAAAACTCTCGGGAAAGTGGTTCAGTCGACTGACCACATTAGCCCAATCGACTGAAGCTGAAGCAGAACTCTTGGGAAAGTGGTTCAGTCCACTGACCACAATTGTTCAGTCGAATGAATTCAAATCTGAAATGTACATTTTCACCTTTTTACCTCCTTTTTAACACTAAAACCCTTTACCACCTCTTTTACTTTTTACATTTACCTCCATTCTCCAGAATTCTAAAACCTTAGTTCCCAAATTTTTCCAAATTTCTTCAATACTTTGATAAATTCAAATAGCTCCTCGTCAAACAAAGAGATCTAGGCATGCTTCTTCTTCCTCTGAGCCAATTGATTCTCAAATCGCTCAATGGCTACACGATGCAACTGCAGTTCAACGATGGAATAAGATGAAAGAAGCCCGATTCTTTGAAGGTTCTTTTGTTGTCTTTCCTGATTTTACGTCGTATAGGATTCAAGATTTAGCAAGGAGAAGTCATCTAGAATCACTCCTAGATCATAATCAAAACAATATCAAGATTATTCATATCTTGGCAAAACTTTTCTATGAGAATTTGAATTTAAGCCATCAAAAACCACGCAATCGTGACAATTCCGTTTGGAGTCTAGTATGTGGCCAACAAGTGTTTCTTTCTTTAGATAGAATCGGTCATATTCTTCATACTCCGACAAGAGGTATTGAGTTACAATAATTAAATGCTATCGTAGGCGAGAGAGACGAAGTAAGTCATCGATTCTTATAAGATGACATGACCGAACGTAAGTCTATTGCATTACGACCTACTGCCAGAATAATGCATAGAGCTTTAATGCACACAATTCTACCCCGTACCGGCTCTTATGAGCTTATCTATCCAAACAATTATAAAGCATTATAGGCTATTTGGGGAGAAGTTGAAGTAAATTGGCCAAAACTCATCCTAGACGAATTTTTGTCATTCAGCCAAGGTCGTATGAATATTATTTATTTTAAAGAATATATTATGCGGCTACTTATGAATCTCCAGGTTCCTATTCCGGAATCCGATACCTCTATTCCAAAAACTTTGAATAGCCACACCATTAGCCTTATGAAACTGCCACCAAGACCTCTCACTATCATGAGCTTTCAAGAATGGAAATCTCGACCTCGCCAAGAAACCTCTACCAAGCAACAACATCAATCAAGAGATGACGTCCATATGCCAACTCCATCCCAAAGCACTAGGGAATATATTGATTTAATCATAAGAAATCAAGTTATCTTGGATTCCCACAATAAAAATCTTGATAAGAAAATTGACAAAAAATTTGACAAAATCAAGAGTTTCTTCGGGATTTTATGGGATGCGCTATCATGCTCCTCTTACACCGCTATGGAGACTTCTCAACGTGATCCAGGCAAACATCGAGCCCCTCATTTTACTTGGTCAACATCAGAAGAACATACTAGTTCAGACGCAAGTGGCAATGGAGGTGGAAGACAATTTGCGGGAAGTTCCTCCAGAGGAAAAGGACCAATGCAAGTTGAAGCAGAGGAGACAGAATCTGATTCTGAATGAGGTTGTTATCTTTTAGTGCTAGTAAGTTATTTCTTTGTTTTGAACATTCTATCTATAAGTTTGTACTCATAACATTTGAAATCTTTTGTTTCTATGATTGTAACTAGTATTTTTATTCTATCGTGTTAGTTTAATGCTTTAATTATCATTTCCTTTTTGTCGATGACAAAGGGGGAGAAATTCGTATGACTAACCATTTCATGCAGGGATTAAAAATGTTGCCATATGTTCAGGGGAAGAAATATATAACTCCCGTTATATATTTCTCAAATATAGTATCATATATAACAGGTTGTCATCAATCAAAAAGGGAGAGAATGTTGAATCACATATTTTGATTCATGACAAAGCGGTGAATTATACTATATGGATAAGAGACAAAAAGAAAAAGAATTATGCTGTTCAAACTGCAAAGGAGACAAGGCTACAAAACTGCGTACAGTATGTTGATTTATTAAAGTCTTTTAGTCTTAGAAATTAAAATCTATCCTCAAGTAGTTAAGTTTTTTTAAAAATTTAAACTTTTTAAAAAAATGTGAAGGCTGTGCTTTGACTGTCAGGTCAGTCGACTGACCGTATATGGCCAGTGGACTGAATCTGTACAGGTGCACAAAAACATTTTGTTTTTAAACAAGTTTGAACATTCAGTTGACTGATCGTTTTGGGTCAGTCGACTGAATTCTTTCAACAACTATTTTTTCTGAATGGATACTTCCTTTTGCCAAGAGTTACGTTCTAATATGAAGAGGTATGGATGCTTTCTTGGATCAGAACTCTTCATGAACGGTTGCATCTCTTTAACTATTATATAAACACACAAAATTCACTTCACAAATCACCAATTTTCTGATTACTTTCTGATCATACTTTCTACTATCTCTGCATTCTAAAAAGCAATCACAACTTACATGTATTGCTTGAATATCTAAATCAATTAACTTATTCTTTGATTCAAAAGCAATATTTTCCTTTCTAAATCATTATACACACATATATACTTGAGGAAAGATTATATGAAGGTTGTGCTATCAAAGACAAATCAGTGTTATCAAGAACACAAAGTGTCAAAGCAATTTTTGTGAAACTGTTGAAGTCCTGTTCGGTTGTTCAGGCGGGTAAAGTCCTCTTTCGGTTGTTAGAGGCGGAAAAATCCTGATCGGTTGCTTAGGTGTTGTATACTTATTCCTCCGGGTAAATAGAGGGGTTATTGTGAGAAATTCCAGAGGGAAGTCTGGGACTGGACGTAGAATGGGAAGTTCGAACCAGTATAAAAATTTCTGATGTGCTCTTTTTATTTACTTTGCTATTATCATCTAATTCTGCATCTAGTTTTAATTATATTCCATATTACACGATCCCAAGTGATAGCTAGCCACACAGTAGTCACTCTCACAAAGCTTATACAAAAAGTGGATGAATACACCATAAAAAATATAAAATGACATAGATAAAGACACATAAAAATTATTTAGAGGATGGTGATTTTCGTAATGTCTTTTGAGGTGTTTAATGTGGTGTCGTTTGTTCATCCGGCTCTACTTTTGTTTCTTCAATGTGTGGTTGAAATGGAGACTATGTATTTTTATGAGTCATTGAATGTGGTGAGACTAGAGTTGGTTGAGGATAGGGTTCCCATGGATTGTGATAGGAAGATGATGTTTTTTGATGAACATTAGATGTAGAACAACCACAAATTTTCCAACCGAGTTGCTCTAGAAATTTAAGACGTTTGGAATTAACTTTTTGCTCGTAGTACATTTATCTTTGGAGTTATAGTTATTCCCGTTGATAATGATGCATATCTTCAATCTTTTGTTTAGTTGACGGAGAACCGAAGAATAAGAAACGACGAGCTTTCTTTTTTTCTAGAGTATGTCCGGTATGATTTTGTAGAGATACAAACCTGGCAGGTTCGTAGAAAGGAGTTGGTGTAGGTAATTATTGAGAGGAATAAGTATAAGCGGAGGATGGTGTTGAATAGTTAGTTGTTGATTGGTCGGAATCATCATGATCATTGGAGGCCATTGAAATGAGAAGGATAAATAGGTCAAACATCATGGTGAATTGATGATATTAAAAAGAAAAGTGATGATTAAAAAAGAGGTAGTAGGAAGTTTAAATAGGTGAAGAGTATGCTAAAAAGAGAATTAATTTGAGGCTGAGAAATCTTGAGAGAACATAATCATAGACTAAAAATAGTAAAAAGAGATGAACGGAAGGAAATGTTTATTTAGATGGAAGGTGTAAACTAAAACTGAATATGAGTATAATGTTACGTTTTAAGTCTAACATATAACATTACTAGCTCGTATGTTAAAGACATAGAACTTCCAATCTAAGACCCAGAGTTCAAATCTTGGTAGTTACACATATTTTTAAACTTGAAATTTTTTTGGTTTTCATATTCATATGGATATTGTAGCTAAACAAGAAACAAACATAGCTCATCTGATAAAATAGACATCTTCATGTTAGGAGAACTAAGTTCAAAAACTAGAAATGGCAAAGAATGCAATGATTTTGCAGAATTTTACTTGGATAGAAAATTTTAAAATCCTTAAAAGAGATGATTCTAAGTTCACGTCGAAGTTTTACAAAAATATTTTCAAGAAGCGGCCTTGTAAATATATCAACCAATTGATTTTCTGAGGAAACAAAATCCAAATTAATCGTTCCTTTTTCAATGTTATCACGAAGAAAATGATGATGAATGTCAATATGTTTCATTCATGAATGATTGACTAGATTTTTGGAAAAGTTGATAGCACTCGTGTTATCACAATATATGATAGAATTTGTTAAATTTGTATCGAAATATCTAAGTGTTTGTTGCATGTAGATTACTTGAGCACAAACTAAGGCAGCAGAAATATATTCTACCTCACATGTAGAGAGAGAAATGGAATTTTGTTTCTTACTAAACCAAGAAACTAACTATTTTCCAATAAAATCGCACGTACCGCTTGTATATTTCCGATCTGTATGAGATCCTCCGAAATCAGCATCACTATATGATACTAATTCGAAAGGACACTCTTTTGGATAAAAAAGTCCAAAATCCATGGTATTACTAAGATAACGCAATATACACTTTACTTCTCTTAAATGTGATTCCTTTGGATTGGCTTGAAATCTAGCACACAAACAAACACTCATCATTATGTTAGGACGACTAGCTGTTAACTATAGCAATGATGCAATCATACTTTGGTATAATTTTTTATCAACACTTCTACCATTTTCATCTCTATGGAGATGTGTGGTTGTACTCATAGAAGTTGGTTTGACAGAAGTATTTTTCATTCCGAAGCGTTTGATTAAATTAGTATAATATTTTTCTTGATTAATAAAAATGCCATTTTGTAATTGTTTGATTTGTAAACCAAGAAAATATGATAATTCTCCCATGTGGGACATTTCAAATTCTTTGGTCATAATTTCAGAAAAGACCTGGCATAATGTATCATTGGTAGAACAAAAAATGATATCATCTATATAAATTTGAACAATTAAAATATCCCTTTTTGAATGTTTAATGAAAATTGTTTGATCAACCTTTCCAATTTGAAATCCAGAAGTTATTAGATAACTCTTAAGCCATTCGTACCAAGCACGTGGTGCTTGTTTCAAACTGTAAAGAGCTTTCTTAAGTTTGTAGACATGGTCTGGATATTTCTCATGGATAAATAAAGGAGGTTGTTCAACATACACGTATTCTTTTATATAACCATTCGGAAAGGCACTTTTAACGTCCATTTGATAAAGTTTGAAATTATGAGAGCATGCATAGGCCAATAAAATACGTATTGCTTCTAATGTAGCAACAGGAGTAAACGTTTCTTCGCAGTCAATTCCTTCCTCTTGATTATAACCTTGAGGGACTAACCTTGCTTTATTTCTGGTGATGTTGCCTTTTTTATCCGCCTTTTTTTATAGACCCATTTTGTTCCAATAACAGTTTGATCACTTGGTCTAGGATCTAACTCCCAAACTTCATTGCATTCAAACTGATTTAGTTCTTCTTGCATTGCAATAATCCAGTAGTCTTCTGTAGAAGCTTCCTTAGGGTTTTTAGGTTCGATATTGGAAAGGAATGCTATATGGCCCATTTGATTTAATTGACTTCTAGTTTGGACGTTTGAATTAATTTCTCCAATGACGTTTTGAACAGGACGATCCCGTAATATTCTTGATGGGGATCTTAACTCATTGCTGTGATGAACAACATTCTCATCTTCTTTAGAGTTATCAATTATGTTTTCATCATCTTCAAAATTTATATTATCCGTATTTGTGATGTTATGTGTAAGTACTTCATCATCTCTTATACATGGCTTTTGTAGAAAGTTTTCATTAAAAGATACATGAAGAGTTTCCTCAACAGTATTTGTTCTTTTATTGAATACACACTAAGCTTTTGTTCGATCTGAATATCCTAGAAAGATTCCTTTGTCAGATTTCGCATCGAATTTGCCAAGATGATCTTTGGTATTCAATGTAAAACATTTTGATCCAAAAACTTTAAAATATGAAATATTTTGTTTTCTTCTAGTAAATAGTTCATATGGAGTATTTTTGGTAAGAGGTCGAATAGAAACTCGATTCAAAACATAACAAGCAGTTGCTACGACATTTGCTCAGAAATGTTTTGGAAGTGTGCTTCCATTTGACAAAGTTCTTGCACATTCTTGTAGAGTTCTATTCTTTCGTTCTACAACTCCATTTTGTTGTGGAGTTCTAGGCAACGAAAAGTTGTGAAAGATTCCTTTCTTCTTACAAAAATGATCAAAAACTTCATTTTCGAACTCTCCTCCATGATCACTTCTAATGTTCTTAATTTTCAATCCTTTTAAATTTTGAATTCCTTTAACAAATTTTTTAAAATGATCAAAAGTATCACTCTTATTTTTCATAAAAAAGGTCCAAGTATATCTAGAAAAGTCATCTACTATTACAAACACATATTATTATTATTTATGGATTGTACTTGAGTGGGTCCAAATAAATCCATGTGTAGTAATTCAAGTGGTTGTAATGTAGAAATAACTCTCTTAGATTTAAAAGATGATTCAGTTAACATTCCTATTTGACATGCATCATAAATATGATCAACTTTAAAGTTCATTTTTGGTAATCCTTTGACTAAATCATTTTTAGAAAGTTTTTTTATAGCTTTGAAGTTAATATGACAGAATCTCTTGTGCCATAACCAAGGATCATTCTCTTTGACTACTAAGCACATATCTGAATTATGATTAATTTTCATATTCAAATAGTATATGTTCCTATCTCTATTACCTTCAAAGATATGATTTTTATTGTGATCATAAATGCTTCATTTATCCTCAGAAAATGAGATTTTGAATCCTTTGTCACACAATTGGCTAATACTTAACAAATTATGCTTCAAAATTTTGATAAGTAAAACATTGGAAATGAGAGGTAAATTAGATATACCATAATTGCTCACATCGCCTTTGCCTATGATATAACCTTTGGAATTGTCTCCAAATGTGACAGAGCCTCCATCTGAATATGTGATATTTGTTAGCATATTTTTGTCTCCTGTCATGTGTTTTGAGCAGCCACTATCGAGTATCCAATTTCCTCTTTTCTTAAGTGGAACCTGCAAAAAAATAAAAGAATAACATTGGTACCCACTTTTTAATAAGGTCCTAATAGTTAGGTCTTAGGAAACCAAACCCAAGAGGGTTCAGTATTCCCTTTATATAAATAATTTTTATTTTTGTGAACATTTTTCAAAAAGACTCAATATATTTGTTCCTAATCAAACTACTGTTTGTTTTAGGAACCCATATTTTTATGTGTTTGAGTTTTGATCCCTTTTTGGTTGAACTATGGTAGACTTAGGTTTAGAATTATTTCTCTTATTCTGCTTAATTTTTGGTGGAGCTACTTATTTCGTAGTATAACCTAGTCCTTTCTAATTTGAGACAGACTGAGAAGTTTCAATAATTTTAGATAATTTTTCTTTGCCTTTATTAAAGTTAGACACATTCCTAGTAATATTGTCTAACTTAGTTTTGAGACCAGTTTTATCTAATTCGATCATTTTAACTTTTGATTTTAGCTTATGATTTTCAGAAACAAGAGCATCATTCTTTTCTTTTTGAGTCTCAATTTCTTGAATTAATAAGGTAAATTAGCATTACAAAATGAATCTGGAATTTACTCAAGTTCTTCTTCCAATATTTTCTTCTCATCTTTAAGAATATCTCTTTCGAATTCTGCTCTGTTTTGATTTTCGAGAGCTTCTTTAAATTTTCTTTTGAGATTTTTCAAAGTATCTAATAATTCAGAATTTATTTCAATCATTTTATCAAAACTAAGATCATTCACCTCATTATCAATAGCCATGAAGCATACATTTGCTTGTTCATTTTCACTATCACTGCTACTATCAGAAGAAGAAGAATCTAAGTCATCCCATGTCACCGAAAAGGCCTTCTTTTTTAATATTTCCTTTCTATATTTATTTTATTTTCCCTTCCTTTGTTCTGGACAATATTTTTTTATATGACCCTTCTTCTGGCAATTGAAGCATTCTAGTACTGAGGATGATGTCTTATTATTGAAGTTTCTTTTGCCATCATTTCAATTTCCTTTTTTGTACTTCAAAAATTTCTTAAATTTTTTGGCTATGAAAGCTAAATCTTCATCCTCTGAATCTGATCCCTCTTGTTCTGCATGAAATGCCTTATTTTTCTTGTCTTGTGCTTGAACTCTTTTTGCCTGCAAATTTACTTCGTAGGACATTAAATTTCCTATTAACTCTTCCAGTTTCATGGTAGAAAGGTCGTTTGCTTCTTCAATAGGTAATACTTTTCTTTTCCATTCATCGGTTAAAGAGTTTAGGATTTTGGACATGATATCAAAGTCAGAATACTTTTATCCTAGTCCTATTAGAGAATGATAAACATCTTGAAATCGGAAGCACATATCATTTATGGACTCATCTTGCTTCATTCTGAAATTTTGAAATTGATTCTTGAGCATAGGTATTTTGCTTTGTTTAACTTTGCTAGTTCCTTCATGAGTAACTTTAAGTGTTTGCCATATTTGATATGCCGTGTTACATTTGCTAACTCGATTAAATTTATTTTTATCTAATTCACAAAACAACATATGCATTTCTTTAGCATTAGCAGTATCATTTTGTTTTTCTGCAGTTGTCCATATAGAATATTCAGTAGTAGGTGCAGTATATTCTGCTTGTGTAATATTCCATGTATCAAAACCATTGGCTTGCATATAAATACGCATTCGTGTTGCCCAATAGTTGTAATTCATGTCATTGAATAGTGGAGGTCATGCAGTAGATTGACATTCAATAAAAATTGTGTTAGTGACAGTGCTTGTACTGGTATTGTTTTCCATATTAGAAAAATATCAAATAAATGTGTAACGGTTATAAGATGCCTGCTCTGATACCAAATGAAAGATAGTGTTGATCGTGCAATATGAAAATATACTAAATATGTATGAGATTAAAACAAAGATAGTAGATAGTAGAGTAAAGAAAAAAAATGTAACGATCCTGAATTTTTAACAATTTAAAAATGAAGATATTTAATTAATTTTAAATATTTGAGATAATTTTAAATTGAATTTCAATAAAACTATGAAGTTGGTGATTAAATTTTTGAATTTAATCTATTTAAAGTTGAATAGAATTTAAATTTAATTTTGAAGTTGAAATTGAATATTGAAATGGTATTTAAAATTTGAACGAATGACTAGGAATAATAATAGGGATTTGAGAATTATTATTTTTTTTGTAAATTTATAAATTCATATTGATAGTTAAACTGCAAAACGTTTATAAGTTTATTTAAAGAAAAAAAAAATTTATACAAAACAAATTTGATTTCAAAATAAAAATAAAAATATAATTATATATATAATAAAATAAATAAAGAAATACGCATAGTTAAAAATTCAAACAACATATTTATAAATTTTGTAAAAAAATAATGTAATTACATTTGAGGAAATTTAACAACATAATTTTAAACAAAATAATTGGATTTAAAATAAGAAAGAAAATATAATATAAAAATAAATAAAATAAAAAAAAATAAAAAAAAATAAATGAAGTATACACTACCTTACCTATCAGCTACAAACATGCCTTGTTCCACGCCGTTTTTCACGCCTTCCTCCATGCCCAAATCACGTTCTCTTCCCCATAAAACACGACACCCTTTCCCCCAATTCATTCGAACCCTAAACAATTTCAAACCGAAGAAATAAAAATGGCGTCTTCGTCTTCCTTCCATAGCTAGGGCTTCGGCTTCAATTTGCTCGATCGATCGATTCTTCGCGCTCGTCTCCGCTTCAATTCCAACTCGCACGCGACCGCTTCAGGATAAGGTGAGTTTCTCCTCACGATTAATCTTCATGCAAGTTTTTAGATTTGTTTTGAAGTGAATGCTTGGTTGCATGCTAGGAATTGTAGGTTATGCATTATCAGTTGCCCGGATAAATTAATCTAAACTGTTGAACCAATAAGTACTTGATTGCATGCTTTGTTTTGGTGGTTTATGGTTTTCAGTTGCTCGGTTAAAAATTGAATTCTAGACTGATAAGAACAGATGACTCACTGCATGTTGGTTGTTGGTTGTTCTTTTGCTATGAATTGCTCTGTTAATTTGTTATTTAAACTGATGAGGACAAATACTATTGGATTTAATTTTTTTCAAACTGATAAGAACAGATGTACCAAATTTTTGTTTTTTGTTTTAAATTGATAAGAACAGATGCTGTTGATTTTATTTTTAAACTATTGAGAACAGATGCTACCCAATTTTTGTTTTAAATTGATAAGAGCAGATGCTATTTGGTTTTGTTTTTAAAACTAACAAGAACAGTTGCTATTTGATGCTTGTTTTTTTTTAACTGATGAGGATAGATGCTTTTGATTTCACTTGCTGATAATTTGATTTTATTTTTAAACTGTTGGGAACAGATGCTAATTGATATTGTTTTCTTAAAACTGTTAAGAACAAATGCTATTTAAATTTTAATTTTAAACTAATAAGGACAGATGCTATTTCATATTTGTTTTAAACTGTTAAGAACAAATGCTATTTGACAATTTGTTTTTAAACTAATAAGAACAGATGTTATTTAAAATTTAATTTAAATTGATGAGGGCAGATGCTGTTGATTTTATTTTTAAACTATTGAGAACAGATGCTACCCAATTTTTGTTTTAAATTGATAAGAACAGATGCTTTGTGAATTTTTGTTTTTAAATCAGGTATATTTTTACCTGACTCTGATTATGTTTTAACCCCAAGTGGTACTCGGGTGATTATGTTTTTGACTCGGAGCATCAGGTTTAAAACTTGAAGTAAATGGTGGGGTATCTCTTGTTTATGATACAGGGTTTTAAAATAGAGAAGTTGCAGTTTCCATGGTTAATGAAATTCATGATACATGCATTGCTGTTGTCTCTTTGCTTTGGTGGCACTGAACTTGAGTTGTCTTCATTTGTGTCACTTAACTAGTTCTGGGTACATTGCATATATCGCTTGCTTTTGGCTTGAAGTTGCATCAATACACATATGCCACTGTCTGTTTCTGGTCTCTGATCATTGCTTGGTCATCTTGGTGAGCAATTGGTCTGAGCTGCATTGTTCCATGTACACTGTTTTGTATCATCCTTAGTTTTGTTTCTGCACCATGTTGCATCTGTCTTGCCTTCGACTGTTTGCAACTGTGTCTTTTGATTGTTCTCTGTTCTCTGTAACTCGAAGCGGTGAGGATATTTTCCCGAAGTAAATTTTAAGCTTGCTCGAGTAAACTTTGTTTCAGGTCTGCATATAGGAAACAGAATTGTTTCCAGTTTATTTTAAAATAGTGTTGAAGTGATAAATGGAAATGTAAACTTGGAATTTTGAAACTGAATTTAAGTTGAATTCAAATAAGTTTGAATTCTGTTGTCTTTTGAAATGGTTTAAATTCAGGGAATCTCAAAGTTTGATTTTTCTTAATAAAACAGAAACTGTTTCTGTTTCATATGTAAGAGTAAAATTTAAATTGAAGGTGGAGATTTAAACTTCAGTTTTTAAATATAGGTTTAAATTGAATTGTTTGAATGAATTTCATTTTAAAAATTCTGACCTTGTTGCCTTTGTTCATTTGCTGGTTAGCTGCATTGATTTGCATTTGTGTACTGGGTCTTTGATTGGTCTGCACTTGCATGTGAACTTGATATTTCAGTCTCTGGCTTTGTATCATGATACACTTGTTATTTACATTTCATATGCTCGCAACTTTGTATCATTCTTGAGCTCAAGTTGCTCCCCATTCACTGTTGCATATTGTTCATCAGTCTTCATACCCATTATTGCACGTATTAAGTATTTCATACCTGATATGTTCAGTCTTCAAGCATGTTGCAGTTTGTAGTGTTTGGTCACTGACCTTCTTGTATTCATGTGCCACTGAGTTTGAGCATTTGTACATATGTGCTCACTGTTGTATTTACTTGCATTGCACTTGGTCATTGCATTTGCTGTTGCAGTCTCTTGTGGTTGCATGCTTCATGCATTTTTTCTGTTCATATATCTACAGCTTGCATTATTGAACTTCACGTACCCTTTCAGTTGCAGCTTGTACTTGTAGTCTTGGCCATTGCTTGGTCTCTGTCCTTTGTTCATTAGTCCTTTGGTTTCATGTGCATTGAGCTTTGACCCTTTGTTGTTCATTTGGGCTGTTGGACTTGTTGTACATTGCGTAGTGCATTGTCTAGTTTGTTGAAGTCGTGCTTGCACACTTGCTATTTTTGGTTTGGTGTACATGTGTTGGCGAGGCAGTGCACATGGGTATGAGTACACGTGTGTACTGCAGCCACACACGTTAGACAGAATTAAAAAAAAAAAAAAATTGAAATTGTTAATGTAAAAATCTAAAATAGATTTTAAATTGATTCATGTGATTCGTCATCTCTGTTACCATTTTATTCAGTTCATTACAAATTTAATTACTTGAGTTAAGATTAATCCTGACTCGAGTGTTTTGTGTTTTGCAATTAACGCTCGGGTCAGACCGAGTATTTTTACAGCTTGAAGATTTTCAGGCCGCAAAGTTAGAGAGAGGGGATTTCGGCATTCACTAAAGTTTTAAAGAGATTTTTCTTGTATTTAATAAAAGATATATTCCGCTGTATAAAAATTTAATGCATTGTACAAACTCTGTATATAAAAGAAAAATTCATTTATGAAAAATATTATGATTATTCTGTGATTCTGTGGCTGATTCTGTTTAAACTTTATAAACTGAACAACAATCCGTCATTTTGAACGTTTCGAGTTGGTTTAATTACCGACTAGAGGCGGTCAGAGCGGCGGGTCGTTACAAAAGTGGTATCAGAGCTTTGGTTTACTCAAAGCTCAGTTTATGATGTTTAATATGAATAGTTACTAGAACCACTATAAAGAAAGTGCTTTTCAAATTTAAAGAAGTATAAAATTGTTTTCTTTAAAATAAAAGGTATTTTGAAAATTAGAATTATTTTGAAATTTCCCCTCTCTAAATGTGAGTGTGCGATAGTTTATATTCGGTGAGGTCTCATTAGATTTGAGTTTCGATCGTTCGGAAACTCATTATCGAATTATTGAGATTTATGAAAATGAAATATGAGTTAAGAGAACTAGTGAATTAGTGAATTGGTTTAAATTGGTTTAAATCAAATATTTTGAATATTTCGAGTAATAATTGTGAAATATAATGATACGTTAATTTGGTTATAATCAAACGGATTATTGAACTATAACTTGAGATTTGACTCTGAATTCTTTTGAAATTGATTTCAAACGTTGTGAAGAACGAGTTAGTAAATAAATGAATTATAAGTATTTAACTTATAAATGGACTTTTGGTATATAACTGAGGTATATAAATTGAATTGAATTGAATCAATAAGAAGATTTATAAATTGAAGTTTTATAAATAGAAAAGGAATTTATGAAGATTGTTTATAAATTCAAAATCAATTGAATTTGATAAGTAAATTGTTATAGCTTATTAAAGGAGATATATCCACGATTTTGGACAGTGGGTAATCCTTTAAAAATGAAAATAAGTTGTAGAAATGATGAAATTGGTTGACAAAGTATATTCACGATTTCGGACAGTGAATATATTAGTGAATAAAACAGATATGTTTTAGAGAGAATGATTGAATAATCCAACCTCTGCTAATAAAAAAATGCAAATATTGATAGGAAACTTCGAAAACACCTTGTTAATTATAATGGCGAAAACCGAAGCATAAAAAGCAGCACGCCGTGAACGAAGAGAAATTGCTCGTAGAGAAGCAGGAGAGAGACGTGCGGAAATTGAAAGGAGATTCACTGAAAGGCAAGCACCTGGTCCATATGATGAGGTTATTTGCTATCGATGTCATAAAAAGGGACATTATGCCCTTAAGTGCCGAGAGAGGAGAAAGATAAGGAATGTGGATGACCGATTTGCTCGTCCGGAGATTGTGTGTTTTAAATGTCAGGAGAGGGGGCATTTTCTTAGCCATTGCCCTAAAGTGAAAAAGAAAAAGTGCGTACTCAATTTACCCGTCAATAGATTGACAATCTGCTACCATTGTCGTTAGTCTGGACATATAGCCAGAAACTGCACCGAAAGACAACGGGGAGAGCAAGCTATAGCCCGACCAGCTAGAGCGAAAAGTGCTAAGGTGATAGATAAGGATGGAAACATCTCATATTATTGCAATAATTGTAAGGAATGGGGACATGTGGATTTTGAATGTGTTAATTCTCCTTTAACACAATATGAAATAGTGTCATCCGAAGATGAAAGTTTGGCAAGGATGCATACTACGAGACAAGAAGTCGTTAGTCCTTAATTATTCTGAATCTTAAACCAATCGACATATTTTGTAATGCTATCTTTTGTAATCCACAATCTTCTGTGTATGTTTTTTCTTTTTAAAAGTATTAAGCTATGTAAAATTTTGTACGGAGGAAATATTTTAATGGAATAGCATTTTGGGAAGTGATATTATGAAATGAAATTTAATTGTTGATTTAACTGTAGGAATCAAACTAATTTTGATGTGAAGTTTATATTTCAAGCTTAAAACTATTGTCTAAAATAGTTAATGTGGAAATATGAATTTAATGGAACTAAATCGATGAATGATTTACTAAAGAACTAGTTGACTATTTTTTGAAATAGAAAGTAAATGCAAAGTTCAAATAGAATTTAAATTTCAAATTTGAAGTTGTCAACATGATAATCCATTATAGGTTTAAATAGACTCAGTGATGAATTTGAATTTAAACGTGCGGAGAATTAAATTAAGTGGAAAACTTAATATTGAAAAGTTGAAATCGGTTTAAAACTGATATTGTGAAAAGTATGAAGAATTCAAACTATGAATTAAGTTGAAGTTGAAAAAGTTAATGGTTTTAAAGATGTTTTAAAATGCATTAACTATCGAATACATAGATTTCGACATTCAATTGTTGAAATAGACGTTTTCGAGAAAATTAAGGAAATGGTGGACTATAACACTTTGTTATAGTAAATGGTTTCCGGAAGGAAATGTTGTTTATAGTATTGGGATTTATATATCTATCTTAAATCCGAATCCCTATACTAGTGATTTTGAGTTGTCCTAACGATGTTTTACGCAACATTCGTTTTAACTCAAATAAATGTGTTTAAAAGAATGATTTCCTTAAAGAAAGAAATATATACTTAATTTTGATTCAAGTATATCGAATATTTTCAAAGTGTTGAAAGTGAATGAATTTGTGAATTACTTATTATTGAATAAGTATGGGAATATTTTCCAATATGAAATGAAAGGTTTGAAATTTTATCTTTTAAAGATAAATTGAGAAATGAATATTTGAAATTAGTTTCAAATGGCTAAGTGTGAAAATTATATATCTTGTAAAGGTATTATTTTGAGAAATGTGAACAATTAGTTCAACTTGGAAATTTTTCAAAGAATTGAATTTTGAGTTAAATTGAGTTTAACTTTGACACCAAAAATAATATAAGTTCAGCTTTGAATTTTGGATAGTCGATTGGGATTGTATGTCTAACATTGTGAATTGATGACATAGCATTTGATCTCTATTAAATATATATCTGTGGTGGCGGAGAATTTATTCTTTTAGCTTAACACCCTTCTCTGAGACGTACGAGCTTAGAGGTTATATATCGATAGACATCAATTATGTGTTGAGAATTGACGATGTAACGTGAAATCCAAATCGAATGTGAAGTCGATAATGAATTGGATTGTGAATGTGAATTAGGTTTGAAATAACCTTAAATTTTCAAATCGATTTAGAGGAAAATTTTAAACGTGATGGAAAATTTGGAATCCTCTATTTGTTGTGAATGTGAATTGAGTTTTCGTAACTTATATATGTGAATATAATCGAAAACTATCAGTTTAGAAAGTCATTATTATGAAAGTCCTGTGTAAGTTTACATAGGTATGATAAGTACGAAATGTGAAATGAAGTACTATATGTATATGACATATGTTTTCTAAAAACTGAGGATATGGAAATGTACCTTCCAATTATTATGTGTGAAGGTGATTGGAACTCGGTGGAGTGTCCATTGTAAATCGTAGCTACGTAGAATTCCATTAGTGGAATGTCCAATGGGACTGATTTGATATCCCCCACGATGGATCATCGTGTTTGGGATTATGTGATTGATGCTGGCGTAATTCGTGGGGCGTGATGCCTACAGTTACAAGCGATTCCACTGAGATAGTGGCGCAACCGCCGAGTAAACTGCGATCTGGAAACCGAAGCGTAATTCGAGGGGCGTGATGCCTAAGGCTACGAGCGATTCTACTGAGATAGTAGCGTAACCGCCGTGTGGACCGCGATCTAAGGCGATAACCATGGCGAAATTCAGGAGTGATGAGAAATCTGAGATTACAAGCGATTCTACTGAGATAGTAGCGAAACCGCCGGGTAAACTGTGATCCATGGGGGAACGGACTTTCCATATCCATTTTTAAAAGATTTTTAAAAAAGTATTTTCACTGGGAGTTGAAGCAAGTATGTTTAGTACTTGGAGATTTTTAGTCTTGCGCCTGGCCAGCGTATGCCTAAAGTCTGTGAGAACGACGATGGACTTGTTAAACTTTGAGTTATCAAGTATTTTCAAAACTTTGAATAGAAAATCAATAATCTGAAATTAGAATTACATAATTCTAACTTAATGAATTAAGGAAGAAGATCTTTAAAATATCTTGAAAGTCCACAGCTTTTGGATAAGATATATTATGCGAATATTTAGCATGAAAGATTTAAAGTTTAAAAAATCTGAGTTTTGTAAGTCGCAAAAATTTGATAAAAGACTTTTGTGTCTTGGTTATTGAAATCGATGAACAAAACTAGTGAAATGAAATAAATGGAATGAATCCTATATTTATGTATGAGTTTGAAACTTGGTAAAATTATGTAGGATATAAATATCGGTGAGATTTTAGCAATTGTTTTTCCTAACTTATAATTTCGGGACGAAATTCTTTTAAGTAGGGGAGATTGTAACGATCCTGAAATTTTAACAATTTAAAAATGAAGATATTTAATTAATTTTAAATATTTGAGATAATTTTAAATTGAATTTCAATAAAACTATGAAGTTGGTGATTAAATTTTTGAATTTAATCTATTTAAAGTTGAATAGAATTTGAATTTAATTTTGAAGTTGAAATTGAATATTGAAATGGTATTTAAAATTTGAACGAATGACTAGGAATAATAATAGGGATTTGAGAATTTTTTTTTTGTAAATTTATAAATTTATATTGATAGTTAAACTGCAAAACGTTTATAAGTTTATTTAAAGAAAAAAAAATTATACAAAACAAATTTGATTTCAAAATAAAAATAAAAATATAATTATATATATAATAAAATAAATAAAGAAATACGCATAGTTAAAAATTCAAACAACATATTTATAAATTTTGTAAAAAAATAATGTAATTACATTTGAGGAAATTTAACAACATAATTTTAAACAAAATAATTGGATTTAAAATAAGAAAGAAAATATAATATAAAAATAAATAAATAAAAAAAAATAAAAATAAATAAATGAAGTATACACTACCTTACCTATCAGCTACAAACATGCCTTGTTCCACGCCGTTTTTCACGCCTTCCTCCATGCCCAAATCACGTTCTCTTCCCCATAAAACACGACACCCTTTCCCCCAATTCATTCGAACCCTAAACAATTTCAAACCGAAGAAATAAAAATGGCGTCTTCGTCTTCCTTCCATAGCTAGGGCTTCGGCTTCAATTTGCTCGATCGATCGATTCTTCGCGCTCGTCTCCGCTTCAATTCCAACTCGCACGCGACCGCTTCAGGCTAAGGTGAGTTTCTCCTCACGATTAATCTTCATGCAAGTTTTTAGATTTGTTTTGAAGTGAATGCTTGGTTGCATGCTAGGAATTGTGGGTTATGCATTATCAGTTGCCCGGATAAATTAATCTAAACTGTTGAACCAATAAGTACTTGATTGCATGCTTTGTTTTGGTGGTTTATGGTTTTCAGTTGCTCGGTTAAAAATTGAATTCTAGACTGATAAGAACAGATGACTCACTGCATGTTGGTTGTTGGTTGTTCTTTTGCTATGAATTGCTCTGTTAATTTGTTATTTAAACTGATGAGGACAAATACTATTGGATTTAATTTTTTTCAAACTGATAAGAACAGATGTACCAAATTTTTTTTTTGTTTTAAATTGATAAGAAAAGATGCTGTTGATTTTATTTTTAAACTATTGAGAACAGATGCTACCCAATTTTTGTTTTAAATTGATAAGAGCAGATGCTATTTGGTTTTGTTTTTAAAACTAACAAGAACAGTTGCTATTTGATGCTTGTTTTTTTTAACTGATGAGGATAGATGCTTTTGATTTCACTTGCTGATAATTTGATTTTATTTTTAAACTGTTGGGAACAGATGCTAATTGATATTGTTTTCTTAAAACTGTTAAGAACAAATGCTATTTAAATTTTAATTTTAAACTAATAAGGACAGATGCTATTTCATATTTGTTTTAAACTGTTAAGAACAAATGCTATTTGACAATTTGTTTTTAAACTAATAAGAACAGATGTTATTTAAAATTTAATTTAAATTGATGAGGGCAGATGCTGTTGATTTTATTTTTAAACTATTGAGAACAGATGCTACCCAATTTTTGTTTTAAATTGATAAGAACAGATGCTTTGTGAATTTTTGTTTTTAAATCAGGTATATTTTTACCTGACTCTGATTATGTTTTAACCCCAAGTGGTACTCGGGTGATTATGTTTTTGACTCGGAGCATCAGGTTTAAAACTTGAAGTAAATGGTGGGGTATCTCTTGTTTATGATACAGGGTTTTAAAATAGAGAAGTTGCAGTTTCCATGGTTAATGAAATTCATGATACATGCATTGCTGTTGCCTCTTTGCTTTGGTGGCACTGAACTTGAGTTGTCTTCATTTATGTCACTTAACTAGTTCTGGGTACATTGCATATATCGCTTGCTTTTGGCTTGAAGTTGCATCAATACACATATGCCACTGTCTGTTTCTGGTCTCTGATCATTGCTTGGTCATCTTGGTGAGCAATTGGTCTGAGCTGCATTGTTCCATGTACACTGTTTTGTATCATCCTTAGTTTTGTTTCTGCACCATGTTGCATCTGTCTTGCCTTCGACTGTTTGCAACTGTGTCTTTTGATTGTTCTCTGTTCTCTGTAACTCGAAGCGGTGAGGATATTTTCCCGAAGTAAATTTTAAGCTTGCTCGAGTAAACTTTGTTTCAGGTCTGCATATAGGAAACAGAATTGTTTCCAGTTTATTTTAAAATAGTGTTGAAGTGATAAATGGAAATGTAAACTTGGAATTTTGAAACTGAATTTAAGTTGAATTCAAATAAGTTTGAATTCTGTTGTCTTTTGAAATGGTTTAAATTCAGGGAATCTCAAAGTTTGATTTTTCTTAATAAAACAGAAACTGTTTCTGTTTCATATGTAAGAGTAAAATTTAAATTGAAGGTGGAGATTTAAACTTCAGTTTTTAAATATAGGTTTAAATTGAATTGTTTGAATGAATTTCATTTTAAAAATTCTGACCTTGTTGCCTTTGTTCATTTGCTGGTTAGCTGCATTGATTTGCATTTGTGTACTGGGTCTTTGATTGGTCTGCACTTGCATGTGAACTTGATATTTCAGTCTCTGGCTTTGTATCATGATACACTTGTTATTTACATTTCATATGCTCGCAACTTTGTATCATTCTTGAGCTCAAGTTGCTCCCCATTCACTGTTGCATATTGTTCATCAGTCTTCATACCCATTATTGCACGTATTAAGTATTTCATACCTGATATGTTCAGTCTTCAAGCATGTTGCAGTTTGTAGTGTTTGGTCACTGACCTTCTTGTATTCATGTGCCACTGAGTTTGAGCATTTGTACATATGTGCTCACTGTTGTATTTACTTGCATTGCACTTGGTCATTGCATTTGCTGTTGCAGTCTCTTGTGGTTGCATGCTTCATGCATGTTTTCTGTTCATATATCTACAGCTTGCATTATTGAACTTCACGTACCCTTTCAGTTGCAGCTTGTACTTGTAGTCTTGGCCATTGCTTGGTCTCTGTCCTTTGTTCATTAGTCCTTTGGTTTCATGTGCATTGAGCTTTGACCCTTTGTTGTTCATTTGGGCTGTTGGACTTGTTGTACATTGCGTAGTGCATTGTCTAGTTTGTTGAAATCGTGCTTGCACACTTGCTATTTTTGGTTTGGTGTACATGTGTTGGCGAGGCAGTGCACAAGGGTATGAGTACACGTGTGTACTGCAGCCACACACGTTAGACAGAATTAAAAAAAAAAATTTGAAATTGTTAATGTAAAAATCTAAAATAGATTTTAAATTGATTCATGTGATTCGTCATCTCTGTTACCATTTTATTCAGTTCATTACAAATTTAATTACTTGAGTTAAGATTAATCCTGACTCGAGTGTTTTGTGTTTTGCAATTAACGCTCGGGTCAGACCGAGTATTTTTACAGCTTGAAGATTTTCAGGCCGCAAAGTTAGAGAGAGGGGATTTCGGCATTCACTAAAGTTTTAAAGAGATTTTTCTTGTATTTAATAAAAGATATATTCCGCTGTATAAAAATTTAATGCATTGTACAAACTCTGTATATAAAAGAAAAATTCATTTATGAAAAATATTATGATTATTCTGTGATTCTGTGGCTGATTCTGTTTAATCTTTATAAACTGAACAACAATCCGTCATTTTGAACGTTTCGAGTTGGTTTAATTACCGACTAGAGGCGGTCAGAGCGGCGGGTCGTTACAAAAAATAAAAGTGAGCATGCCAAGATTTTTATACTGGTACAAACTTCCCGTTCTACGTCTAGTCCCAGACTCCTTCTGGAATTTAACTAACCAATAACCCTCACTTAACCCGGAGGAGTAGGTATCTAACAAACTCCTGAGCAGCAGAACGGGATGCCTCAGCAACTAAAGAGGACTTCACAATGCCTGAGTAGCAGAATAGGACTTCTACTAGTATATTAAATTGGCTGACTAATGTGTTCTTGATAACACAGATATGTCAATGTGTGTACAGCCTTCCTATAATCAAATCCTCAAGTATATGAGTGTGTGAAGATATGAAAGGAAGATTATCGCTATGAATCAAAGAGTATGAAAGATTCAAAAAATGAAGATGTATTGATTGCTTTTGAATGCAGAGAATATAGAGAGTAAGTAGGATTTGGAAAATGATTTCGATGTGTTTATATAGTGCAGAGATAGATAAAACCTTTTACTAAGAGATTCAATCAATAGATGCAGCCATTACTCTTCGAATTGGATTGAAACTCTTTGCAAGAGGAAGCATCAGTTCTTGATTTGTTCCCATTGATTCCTATTTATCAGCTTTGTCCGTCAAATCCATGTTCAGCTTGATGTAAATGGAAAATATATATACTATTATTATTATTGTTATCATCATCATCTTCCTAAAATCAATCTTAAGTTTGAAAATGCATAGTAAAAATAAAACATATACATACATGTACGTATTAAAATCAATATCGAATTTTTAAACGCATATAAAATAAGGTATATATATTATATTACCAAATTATTATTCCTTAAAACCTATGTTCTCAAATCAAAATATATAAATATACACATTATCCTTAGAAAATATAGCCGTTATACGCAGGTGAGCTGACTGATTTTAAAAGCTCAATTGACTGAATTTTAAATTTGTATATATATATTCTCTGTTCACAGTGCATTTTGCACCAGTTCAGTCGACCGGTCGACTGTAATCAGTTGACTGACCTGTGCAATTTTGCATGATGAACTTCAATGCATATACAAACGAAAATAATTTGTTTTGTGTGCAAGTGTAACTACTTGAGGACGATTTTAACAGTATCTAAGACTCAAAAACATAATAAATAATCATGCGAAAACTAGTTTTTAAGTCTCTTCTTTTTGTAGTTTATACCATGTATATGTTACTCTCTTTTTGTTGCTATCGCCATATAGTCTTTACTAATGCTCCTTATCATGAATCAAAGCTCATGATTCAACAATTTACCCAGGATGGGATACAACTATTAAGATATTATACTCTGGTCATATAGATGTCATCTCATGACCATCTATCCCGTCTACAGTTGAGTCTGGCCCCTGTAATCACCCTTGTATAGCTGGGCCAAGGTACCGAGTAACAATAACTTAACATTACTTTTGGAGTTTATGAGAATTAGAAATTATCTAAAAAATAAAGATTTTCATGAATAGAAAATTAGATAATCATTTATGAATTATAATTTCCTAAGTGTAAATACCATAGGAGGGAGGACTAGAAATCCTTCTATGAAGGATAATAAAGACCAACAGATCCATCTAACGATTATAATAGTGGGCGATAAAACCCATTTGATAATAATAGAAGACTAGAAATTCATTTGGCAATAATAGAAGAACAAAAATCCATTTGATAATAATGGAAGACTAGAAATCCTTGTAACAATATAAAAGACCAACAATCCATCTGATATTCATAATAGAAGACGAGAAATCCTTTCGGCGATAATAGAAGACCAGAAATCGATCTAATATTCATAACACAAGACCAGAAATCCTTCTGGAAATAATAGAAGACCGGAAATTCTTATCTGGCAATAATACATTCTTTTGTTAGAACCTCTGTTATTGGATTTTAATGACAACAACTATACAATTAGGCCAAAGAACCTCTAAACTAACTTGCAAGTACATAGTATCAAAAAGAGACAAATAAATAAGTTCAACGTGAAGATACACAGTACAAAAGAGGATAAAAGTATGTATATGGAGATACAAAATGAGAATATATACATGATAGAGACAATACGAAGGTGACAAACAAAAATATTATTAGTCATAGAGTGTCATGTCTAGAGTTTACAGATGTTAAAATCTTCTCAAATTGGTATACACGCATATACATACTCATTCGAAACATTTTACAAAAGCAATAAAAGTTCATTTAAAATAATATTAATTATAGTAGTAGTAATAATAATATATGAAGCAAGACTCAAATTTGGGTCATTAATGAGATCATATTTTAAATGGAAAATCAAGCATTCAAAAGTACATGGAGCAAGACTCAAACCGGGTCACTTGTTTAGAAAGCAAGTGCTCTAACCAAATAAGCTAAGGCAATTTTTATTTATTAATAGAATTCAACTGACTGAACAAGGTCATTTAGTCAACTGAAATCTGTGCGTATGCACAACTTTATTTAAGTTTTTAGTCGACTGAATCATACATTTCAATCGACCGAATTACATGTTTTTTGCATTGTTTTCTTGCTATATCTATTTTAAGTCGATTCGGTCTGCTGAATCTTTTTACTCAATCGGCTGAATCTACATAATGGTTATATTTTGAAGAGACAATTCATTTCAGCAAAGAAATACAACACTTGATTCAAGAGTTGCTTCCATATTCTTTCATGGCGACCTTCCATGAACAATTGCAACTCTTAAACACTATATATAACCATGAAATCAATTATGTTAAAAACATAAATTTTCGATTCTATTCTCATATTCTTATTATCTAAAATATTCTGCCATTTTCTTTCAGAACTCATTCAAATCACTTGCACATTCCATTCATATATGATTAAATTAACTTTCGATCTTCACGAACTACACTATGTACCACAAAGGAGAATATTATAGGAAGGGTGTACTCTAAAGTTTATCCATGCTATCAAAAGAGCACAATCAGTCAAGAAAATTTACTGTATTGTTGAAGTCCTGTTTGGTTGCTCAGGCAGTAGAAGTCCTATTCAGTTGTCTAGGCGGTAGAAGTCCTATTCGGTTGCTCAAGCGGTGTAATACCTATTCCTTCAAGTTAAGTGAGGTTGATAGTTAAATTCCAGAAGGAGTCTCGGACTGGAAGTAGAACGGGAGTTTGAACCAGTATAAAAATCCATAGTGTCATTTACTTTACTATTTACTTTTTATGTTTTGTTCCGCACTAGTAGATTACTTTAGTTACTGTTCCATATTGCAATCTTAAGCATCACTTTCATTTGTTATCAGAGCCTGGAATTATATCATTGTCACAACATCATAGAATAATTGCCAAAAGAAGATCCAATCGAAATATAATAAAGAAAATCCCTGTCAAAGCCACCAATGAGGACTACAAAAAGTTACTTTCTGATTTACAAATTTCAATAAAAGATAATAATGAATTAATTAGTATAAGCGATAAGATCTCAAAGCTTAAATTTTTTATTTTAGAAAAAATAAAATCCGTTGAACTTGAAAATGAGAAATTTAAAAGTGAGGAATTAAATTTAGAAAATCGACTTGGTATTTTAAAAAATAATTTTATAACTTTTAAAGATTTTCTAAATGAACAAAACACATTATTTGAACACGAGAGAGAAGAATTTTCAAAAGAAATTTTTGATTCAAAAAGATAGAGTGAGTTATTGCAATCCTCTTTAATAATTCAGAATCTCAAAAGTTTCTTCACAAAAATGAGAACTTTACATTAAAAAACGAGAATTCTGAATTAAATGAGAAGATTGATATTTTGAAAAATAATATTTCTTTTGAAAATAACAATTGCGACTTTAAAACTAAATTTGAAAAACGTAAAAATGGATTTTTAAAATTTAATAAAAGTCAACATGATTTAAACATGATTTTATCTAGTTTTAGACATTTACATGATAAAAGTGGTTTACGATATAATAAAATTAATTGTAGAAATAGCACTAGATACGTTTTCATGTATAGTAATAGTGTTAGAGCTAGTACTAGATTTCAAGTAAACTCTAAATCCAATTTTTATAAAATTCAAACACTGCTTTGACCAATGATGTTTATAATATCTCTAGAAGTTCAAAATCATTGATAGGAAATATGAACAAAAATTATCGAAGTATTTGGGTTCATTTTAATTGGAAAAGTAGATAAAAATACATTGATGATTATTTTGATATGGTAGTTAATAATGAAAATAATATTTATAAAAGTTCAACCACACCAAAATGGGTATGGTTTTCCAAGACCTAACCCCCTGGACCCTAACATAGTAAATGGGTACTAAAGATGATCTTTATTTATTGTAGGTACTTGGAGAAACAAAAAGAAAAGAATAGATTTTGAAATTTTAAAGGAGGTTCCATACATTTAATAGAATTACGTGCTTACAATGAAATACAGACTTCAGCAAATTCGGTAAGATCTAATTTATTTTCTCCATAATTTATATTGGGTTTATCCTGCTATTTATAAGGTATTTTATAAATTTTATTATATTCCCTAATTCTTTTTGATAATGACAAAGGGGGAAAAATTCATATGCATAATGATAGAGAGAGGTATTATACTTAAGGGTAGGTGTTATACCAAAGGGGAGCATTAAACATTTTAATATTATTTTATATAGAGTGAATATTTTTAAAATTATTTAGTTGTCATCATAAAAAATGAGGGAATGTTATAACCTTATTGTTGGATTTTAATGACAACAACAATACAATTATGCCAAGAACCTCTAAGCTAACTTGTAGATACATGAGTATCAAAAAGATATAAACAAATAAGTTCAACATAAAGATACACATTACAAAAAAGGATAAAAGTATGTATATGGAGTTACAAGAAGAGATATACAAGATAAAGACAAGAAGAAGATAACAAACAAAATATTATTAGTCATAGAGTGTCATGTCTAGATTCTACAAATGTCAAAATCTTCTCAAAGTGGTATACACGCATATACATACACAGTGGAGACATTTTATAAAAGCAATAAAAGTTTTTTTAAAATAATAGTAGTAGTAATATATGAAGCAAGAATCGAATTTCGCTAATTAATGAGATCATATTTTAAATGAAAAATCAAGTTTTCATAAATACATGAAGCAAGATTCGAACTAGGGTCATTAGTTTAGAAGGAAACTGCTCTAACCTAACGAGTTTAAGGAAAAATATTTCATCAATAGAATTCAGCCGACTGAACAAGGTCATTCAGTCGATTGAATTCTATGTACATGCACAACTTTATTTTAATATTCAATCGATCGAATCATACATTTTAGTCGACCGCATTACATGTTTTTTGCACTATTTTCTTGCTACATCGATTTTCATTCAATTCAATCGGCTGAATCTTTTCACTCAGTCGACCAAATCTTCATAACTGCTATGTTTTTGAAGAGATACTTCATTTCAGCAAAGAGATACAACTCTTGATCATAGAGTTGCTTCCATATTCTTTCATAGTGATCTTTCATGAACAATTGCAACTCTTAAGCACAATATATAGTTATGAAATCAATTGTTTTATAAACTTAATTTTTTGATTCCATTCTCATATTCTTATTATTTAAAATATTCATCCATTTTCTTTCAAAACTCATTTAAATCACTTGCACATTCAAGCACAAATTAATTTTTGATTAAATTAACTTCCAATCTTCATGAACTACACCATATACCAGAAAGGAGAAGATTATAGGAAGGGTGTGATCTAAAGACTTATCCGTGCTATCAAAAGAGCACAACCAGTCAAGAAAATGTACCATATTGTCAAAGTCCTGTTCGGTTGCTCAGGCAGTAGAAGTCATATTCAGTTGTCTAGGCGGTAGAAGTCCTGTTCGGTTGCTCAGGAGGTGTAATATCTATTCCTTCGGGTAAAGTGAGGGTTGTTAGTTAAATTCCAGAAGGAGTTTCGGACTGCACGTTGAACGAGAGTACGAACCAGTATAAGAATCCTTAGTGTCATTTACTATACTATTTACTTTTTGTATTTATTCCGCACTAGTAGATAACTTTAATTACTTTTCCATATTGCGATCCTAAGCAGCACTTTTATCTTTTGTAGAAAAACCCGCTTTATTTGATAGATCTTAGTTTAGAAGATTGCTCGATTTTTTCTTTGAGCACAAATAGCTCATTCGTGATTGTTCTTTTGTCACTTCTTAGGTATTAAAAACCTTAGTCTTTTTTTTTCCTTTGCGCCTCTCTTTGGGCTTTTGATCTCTTACTTTCTTTACATCACTCTTTGGGCTTTGGACATCTTAGTCACTTTGCGCCACTTTTGGGCTTTCGACATTTTAGTCTCTTTACCCTTTATACATCTTAGCCCTTTTTCTTTGTCATCGTCTTAGGTGATGATCTCACTTGGATCGTATCCCTTGTCACCGTCTTAAGTAATGATTTAGGCTTGTTGTCTGGTACATTTGGTTAGCTATCTTTAAACTAAATTAAAGACTTACCTGACCTTCCTCTAGGACTCGTTTCGATAAGGCCCTTGATGACCGCACTGAAGGCTAGTTCGGTGCTTTGGCCTGGCCATTGTAGATGGGACCAAATGCTTACTTAGTCCTCCCCCTAGGAGATTTTGCAGCCAGACCACATAGGCAGGGGCTGAAGGCTTGCAGATGCTTTAGTCAGGCCATTCCAGACAAGAGAAAAGGCTTACTCCGACCTCCCTCTAAGAGGGTCTTTGAATAGATCATCTTGGTAGGGAAAAAGGCTTTAGCCCCTTACTACTATCTTAGGTAAACATTTAGGATTTTCATTATTTTAGGAGAGTCTTACTCCTCAACCAAGTAGATACACTTATCTCAACTTCTTCATTTGTTCATTGTTGGGAAATACAGCCACAAATGTTCGGCGTTCCATGCTCTTGGTATTATATTACAAGTAGGTCGACATAGTTTATAGGTTTCAAGTAAGATTACTTTGTGTATGTTTAAGAGTCTTTTCCAATTTGGTCTGAGCGGTCCATCCGTTGGATTATTGGTATATGATAACTCTTCAGAGCACTAGATCTCCTTTAATATTTTGATATTTTTTATTGACATTCAGCCATTCGTACAACCACTTCATCTCTTAACTCATTGATTAAATCCAAGGATTCTCTCGTTAATTCTTGATTTATGTTAAATGCATATGTAATTCTTTGATGGGAAGGCACTTCGACTTCAATTAGAAGCATGGGCTCATATCCATATGTTTTGGGATATAATGTATGCCCTGTTGCAGTTTTAGGAGATGTTCTATATGCCCATAGAACGAGTGGTAGTTCCTCTACTCAATTTCGTTTTGCTTTATTTAACCATTTCTTTAGGATGGTCTTTACAATTTTGTTGGCCGCTTCAGTAGCTCTGTTTGCTTTTGGGTGAGATACAGATGAAAAGCTCTTGATGATTTCATTCTTAGCAGAATCGGGTAAATTCTTTGCTTTTGAATTGAGATCCATTGTCGGATATTATCTTGTATGTAATTCCAAATATAGTGACAATATTCTTAATTACGGACTTTAGGACTTTTCCCGGTGTGATATTCGAAAGTTTCTCTACTTCTACTTACTTTGTGAAGTAATCAATGGCTTCCACTATGTATTTAGCTACTCCTTTGGATATATGCAGTGGCCCGATTAGGTCAAATCCTCATAGACCAGAAGGCTATAGACTTGAGATTGAAGTCAATTCGTTTGACGGTAGACGTGGGATCTTAGAGAACTTTGGCATATTTCATACATTTTCACATAATCGGTTGCATGGTTAGTAATCAAAGGCTAATATGAACCTCGTCTCATAATTTTCTTGGCTAACTTCACATCATTGGAATGATCTCCAAAAAATCCTTTATGGGCTTCTTTTAACAATTTTTCTCCTATTTTCGGACCAACAAATTTCAAGCAAGGGAGTGAATACACTTTCTTATGAAGTATTCCATTTACTATATTTAAGGTTGGAGACTAGCAGTTTATTCTCCTTGCCTCCTTCTTATCCATTTGTACCTTTTCCTTTGTTTTATATTCAACAATTGGCATCATCCTTTTATTCTTATATTGATCATTAGCTTCATTATGAGGAGATTCTTCTTGATGAATCTTAATTTCATCTCCATTCTCCTTGTGTGTTAAGGCTTGAGATCTGGTCAACACTAAGGAGTCATTCTATGGATTGGGGCTTTTTGCCTCTATACTAAGGTCCGATTGGTAGCTTACTGGAACTATTTGGGCCTTCAATGCCCTCTGCGAGCTAGTTAGCTTAGTCAAAGATTCAGCGTTGGAGTTCTTGCCTCTTGGCACTTAGTGTATTGATAAATCTTCAAATTAGGTCAAGATTTTGACATATAGGATCAACTTGGTATCCTTTATCTGATAACTTTGATTTGACTAATTCATCATTAATTGTGAATCGTTGAAAATCTTTTTTTTGTGAGAAATGTGCTATCCTCTAAAGTAGAGGAGAGCACACATGTACATATATATACTACCAATAGTAAAGGAGCTTCCAATATGCCTAGCAGGTAACAAACCATGAAGTAGAAAAATCTAAGATACCAACATCAGGTAACTTCTTGAATGCGCTCCGGCAAGGCCACATCCCATTACACTCCAGTATCAAACTTCGGTAAGGCCATCGCTCGATAATTAAGTGTCAGAAGTACCCACTAAAAACCATAGTGCATCAAAGTGAACAAATGAGATCAATAAGCATCTCCACTGAAGAATGAACGCCTCACAGATAGCGTGGATGATCCAAATCTAAAATAAGAAATCTCTCCTAACAACGATCCTACAAACAACAACCCTACAATCCAACAGCAACCCTGAAACCCTACAAATAGCATTTTAGCACCATTTATAGCCTAAATTTGTACCTGTGGACGCAACTAAACAAAAATATAAGAGTAATATTCATATATATGTATATATGTATGATTTATATACATATATATGAATTAATGAAATAAAAGTATTAAAACTAGAGTTAGAACAATAAGACAACAAAGAAACCATAATAAGAGTTAGACTAATAAAAGGTCAAGTTCATTATGCAACATTTTAACTTGCTTTTATGATATGAGATAATGATCACGAAATCAAGAGGCATAAATATTAACAAAATATGTAATTATATAATTAATTTTAAAAAAAAATCTAAAAAATATTAACATACTACTCTTTTGATCAAAAGTACATTATGATGATCAGTAATCTTCATTCGAATATGAATAAATGCTAACGCTGTAGTTATTAATGTTAAAAATATTATTTTTTTGTTTAAATAATTCAATGCTTTTTCTAACCTTATTAAGATATTCATTAAAATGATTATTTTTAGCCAAGTATATTTTGGATTTGAGATCTAGTTGAAACACAATGATGCTATTGTTATTACCAATCTATTAATATAACTGTTGTTATTATTAAATAGCCTCACTTCTAGGAATCTTCAATTGAAGGGCTAGGAGGATTCCTTCTATCATTGATTTATATTCCGCCACATTATTAGTAGTTGGAAACCCCAACTTCATTAAGCAATGTAAGTGGTGCCCATCGGGGGTAATAATTACATATCCACCTCCAGCTCCTGGTTCGTTTGAGGCTCCGTCCACTAACAGCTACTAAATAGACTTTAGGTCTTTTTCCTTCTCTAACTGCTCTTTAACGAATCATGTACGGTCGTTAATAGAGTCGACCAGAGCTTGCCCTTTAATCACTACTCGAGGTAGAATTTCGATATTATGTTGGCTAAGCTCTATTTTCCATTTTACTAACCTCCCTGAGGTTTCAGGTTTAATAAAAACTTGCTTGAGTGGAAATTTAATTAAAAACTTGATCGGATGCGCTTGGAAATAATCTCTCAGTTTTTGCGCAGTGAGCGTTAAATAGTATGCAAATTTCTCTATGACTTGGTATCAAATTTGTGCAACTTTGAGTCTCCATGTAAATAGTATGCAAATTTCTCTTCTCTTATCAGCATAGAACTGACTGCGTGTTCAGAAAATGCCATGTAAAGACAAAGGTTTTCCCCATCCATAGGACTATAGAGAATTGGTGGTCTCTCCAAATGATCCTTGAATACTTTAATAGATTTTCAACAATCCTCAATCCATTCGAAGTTTTTCTTCTTTATTACATCGAAGAATGAAATGCACTTGTTGGTGCCTTGGAAACGAATCTATTTAATGCTGCCACTTTCCCATTCGAGCTCATTACATCTTTACTAATTTTAGGCTCTATCATATTCTTAATAACTTGGATTTGGTCAGGGTGCAACGAACCACTATTTTGAACCATTCAAATCAACAATAATCCACACATGTCAGACTTGAACTGCTAAAAAAAATAGATTGTTATATAAATTTGGGGTAAATAAGAAATAAATATAGAATCACAGACGTAGAATATGACAACAATAAGCAGCGGAATAAACAAACATAATAGTTCATGAAGCTAATATACTACCAAAGTCTAAGGCAAATACAACAAAAATCCCAAATACATAGAATTTTGCTAATACATAAGCAAATAACAAAGTCTGAAATTGAAATAACTGGAATAACTGAAATAGTAAGGATGACTGAGATAGCTAAGCAGATAGATAGAAATATCTCCAACTAGTCTCCAACTCCAAAAGATCAAATACTGTGATACTCAAGCTTATCCGAGCATAAATCAAAACAAAACACTCGAGTTAGGATTAACATTCTTATGTACGTAAATCCACTCAAGTGAAATGCACATATGGAATGCATCAATACTTCAATGGTTGTTTAGGATTTCCATCCTTTAAGGATCCGTCAAACTATCTACATACGTAATACAATACGCTACATATATAATGTCTATCATAAAGTAAAGTATTAAAATAGAGTTAAGGAGTTGACCATACCCCCTTAACACATTTTTATATAAATACTATAGTCTATATAGATACTGTAAGCTTCACCAAATCCATGGTTATTCAATGAGCACTCCAAAGGTACGATATAACCAAAGCCGTAGTGGCTCAATCAGAATAAATATGACAAGGCATGCGAGGCAATTCCCATGGTAGGATTGGTGGTAACGCATAGCAGCTACCATTGCCTACCTAGAGACACACTACAATATCAAAGGTGCTCACCAATCAAATCATAAAGTAATAAATATGTTTTCAAAGAAGCATGCTCGGTAGGAGGAGCGACCCCACTTGGCCCGGCATGGCTTCTATCTTAGTCATTTTAATTATGACTCGAAAGACAAGGCTATCCATCTTCATTCTCTTACTTCATTCTAGTAGCGTTCTCCAAACCGTCATACTTCATTCTAGATTCTCCACCACACACATAGTTGTTAAAGTGGTTTTTGGTACTGGCAGAGAGTATGACAATATCCGATCCTGATCTCTTTAACAACCAAACGCTTATTTCACACCATGGTCATCTTTAATAAAACATTTAAATAATAAATTCTTAAGTTACAATTTAAATCAATTACTAAAATATCCAACTTCAATTATATTTTTCCTTTAAAACATTTAACTTACAATTTTTATCACCTTAAATCATCTTCATTTTAAAATCATACCTTTGGAAATTCCATAACCAAATAGATTAAATAACCCTATTTGATTTTAATTCATTTAATTAGATTAAATTTACAATTTAATCTTAGTTTCTCCTTCTTTATTTTTATTTATTGAAGTTGTTATAAAATCAATAAAATTTATTATATTAAATTAAATTTTAAACAAATCCTTTTAAAAGTATATTAATTATTTTATTATATTATATTTTTCAAATGTTTTAATTTATATTTTATAATTAAATATTAAATTATATATTTTTAAAATTAAATTAAATTATAAGTTAAAATTTTAAAATTTTACTTTTAAAAACCCCAACATATTAATTAACTTTAAAAGATTGTAACGACCCGGAATTTTCGAACCCGAAAATTCTAGATAGTTATGAAAAAGAAGAAAGAGATAGAAAAAGAAGAACATAAACACCAACATCTCACATTCGCAGCGGATAAAATATAATAACAAATAATAACAGTTTGCAAAAGAATACTATATTTGTCGATTACATTTAATATACATCAGAGTTTCACATATATACAGACACTGAATATATACAATTATCATGTCTCAGATTAACAATAATATACATACAGCGGAAATACTCTATACGCTATTGCCATCCAGCTCGCCTCCTGAGCTCCAGAACGTACTTACCTGAAAATCTGTAATACTCGGTCTGACCCGAGCATTACATCAAAGTAACACCCGGGTCAGGCTGCAAACCAGCGTGAGTAAACCCATCTAGCATGTAATACAAAAGTATACAACTCATATAAGCCCGGGGTACGTATATCAATTTACAACTTCGTAAGTTGCTGTAGGCATTCCTTATCTACAAAGCAATTAAGTGCCAGAACATTGATATAGGGTCCAATTTTACTTAAATCATTCCATTTTATCCTATTAATTTTCACGTATCAATTTGTAAAGAATCGAAGTGTTTTCGGGTATTAACTAATACCCGATTCCGGTCTCTTCGAATTCAGTCCATCATGACACAAATTATTCAAGTTAATTGCAATTCAACTTTAAATAAAAGATGTCATCTTTACTCGGCAATTCATCATTAATAGATAACCACATTATCATTGCCCACCCAAACACGTCATATCACGAACCATTTCACATCAGGGGTATCAATCTTTTCAGGGCATTTAATCATCATTTGACATACATAAGCAAGATAAGTCAATCACACCATCTCGAAAAAATCTAATTAGCCAAATTTGAATTAAATCGGTTACCTTAACTCCTGCTTATTAATTATAACCTAATTAATTTACCATGCCACAATCCTTCATTTTAGTTAATCCTCCCTGATTAATTATTCTTTGATTACATTAAAAGTTATCATCATTATCTAATTACTTTCATTAGTTAATTATTCTTAGATTTCATTTAATAATTAACCTTTAACTTAATTAATCGATCCTGATTAATTACTATCAAAAATTAACTTCCCTAAATTACTCCATCAATTAAACTAACTTCTTGATTTATTATATTAAATAAAACCGTTAATTTCACCGAGTAATTATTACTTAATTCCTATACCAAGTATTTTTAAAATAATTACATCCAGTAATTATTAACTCATTACTTCACCAAGGAACTCCACCTCACTAATTACCTTAAGTAATAATACTTAATCTTTAATTAAATTATATTTATTAATCACCCTATAATTTCCATTACTAACTACTTCACTAAGTAGTTACACATTATAAACCTACTTAAGTAATTATACTCAATATCATCATCAAATGATTATTTAAATTAATTTAAACCAAATAATTAACTTAAACTAATCATATTAATTAATTACACGGAGTAATTAATACTTTAATTACTTCTCTTAAGTAAAATTTATCAATTGGTTAAAACACCATCATGAAATAATTTAAAACTAACTTCATTTTAATTTAAAACTTGTTTCTATAAAACCCTTATCTTGATCATGCTTTAATTAAAACTGATTATAGGAAAAAAAAACTTTAGAAGCCTGATGTCAATTATAACAAGACCTGTGACCAAAATTCCAAACTACCCGAGCCAGTAACTATTTTCCCGCGATCTAACCCGAACAAAAATTTCTTAACTTTATTCATTTAACAAATTAAACGTGTTAATCATCTTATCCATGCGTTTACACCCGAGTATTACTCGAGCCATCACCGCCCTTTTCTCGAGTACCACCCGAGATCATCCATTCTTCGTCCAAACCAAACATGTCCCAGTTCTTCAGATGCACCAGACACCGTGCACCTACACCGATGGTCAGAGCATCTCCGCTCCTTGCCACCGTCCCCCACCAGTCAACGGGAACCCCTACATTCGATCTCGACCCTCAGATCACCACAACAGTCGCCAGGTCAAAATTTGATCATATGAGTGAAACCAGGAACAGAAATCCATCTCCAAAAATCGTTCGCACCACCACCATCGATCATCGGTGGTCACGAAACCCCGGTAAAACCTCGTCACAACCCTCCTCTGCCTTTTCCTCCACAGCCGATCCACTTCGATGCCGTCACAAGTTCGAAATCATCGGGCAGACATCAACGTCCAAACCACATCCTAAACCCTAATACGGCCTTACTGCGCCACTACGACGGCTAAAAAAACAACACTATTTTTATCGTACTAATCTACCCCTAAGCCTTCTCTGTGCCACCGCACGACTCGCAATGATCACCAGTTCGCCAGTATTGCCCAAAAATCCCATTCCCGATCAACTGGGAAAACCTCAACGTATACGAGTTTAAAAATCTCGAAATGCTTACCAAAAATCATTGCTTTCTACTATGAATCAAGTTACAGAATCCAAACATGAAATCTTGAATATTAATTTTTGACTTAAATATGATTTCCACTGTTATACTATATTTTTGAAACAATTACAAAAATTGAATTACATGAAATATTTTTTTAAAGCTTGTATTAAATTGGTATAATCATAATTCATTTTAACATCAAAGCCTATAATCATTTGAATGGAAAGATATGAAACCTTTCCTGATGGATTTAAGTCTGTTATTGCAACAGAGCATGTAAAACACACAGTAAATTTTTATAGGCAAATCATACTCATAAATATATGTTCATATACAAACATTCCTGCAAGCATTTAGATCTAATAATTCCATAAGATTTCCACACATGCTTCAAGGATTTTTAAAATTGTTTTTAACATAAATGTTTACTCACCGAAAAGTGTTTGAACAGAGAGCACTTCTGTTTTTTTAGAAACTGCAGTTTGATCACCCAGTAAACCTCCCTGTTTTGTTGTTGGATGAAGTTGAGTTTGTAAAGAAAGATGTATATTTTTTTTATCTCAGTTTTTCTAAGTTATGAAACGAACAAGTATGCTATGATGTATATATAGAAAATAGATTTGAATAGTATAGGATTAATTGGTACAAGCTTTACCTGTTATGTTCAGGTTAGATTAATTTTTTTTTATGGAGGCTGAGTTGATTATTCTGCAATTTGGATAGACAAATTGTTGTGATAATTAAATGCATATGTCCTTATTTGTATACATCTAATTATGATTGTAATGGATGTTGTTCTGGGTTGCAGAGTTTAATTTTCCAGGTTGAAGCTTCTCTCTCTCTCTCTCTCTTTTTTTATAATCTACTCGGTTTTTATGAATCGAAATGGAGATGATGATATATATATAAAAGATAGTGTGTTCAGGCTGAAGTATACAGGTACAAGATATTATTTGTACTGTGTAGATTGTTTGTATACTTAGTCAGAGAGATTTTTTTCTTCAATGGGGGCTGAATTGATATGCTGATGCTTGCATTAATTAACCTGGCTTGTTTTATAAGCTTATACTTATCTATATTTTTTTTCTTTGTACACTTGTATACATGTTATCTTTTCCTTGTTTTCTTATTATCATATAAACCTGTATTCATTTTTATTTTTCTTTTGTCTTATCTCATTTTATTACTACTTGTATCTCACCAGCACACATATTTTTCATATCTAAAATTTTCAATTGAGATATTTATTTATTTATTTATCATTTCCAGTGATTTTATAATTCAAACGTTATCTAAATCAGCTAATTACTCAATTATCTGACGCTAAAAATCCGGGCCGTCAAATTCCTTCCCCCTTCGAATCTTTTCGTCCTCGAAAAGGAACGAAATCAGCATTTATAAAGATGCTTAAAATCAGATAATTACTCTTTGATCATTCTTAAACTACTTTAAAAATCTATATAATATTTCTAAAATAGCTTTTATAAAAATACTTTTATAACTCGATGTTTTGACAAGTCCATCCTCGTTCTCACAGAAATTCGGTCATACGTTGATCAGGCGTATGACTGAAAATCTATAAATGCTTGGCAGACCCGTTTCAACATCCAGTGAAAATACTTGTAAAATAATTTTATTGAAAATATAGAAAACAGTTTTTGGAAATAGAGGAAATATCTTTGTGAGAATGCTCTGGAAATCATCACCCCCATCCATGGTCACAGTTACATTCCAGGGTTACGTTGCCGTCGCAGCAAAAGTCCATTTAAATGTAGGCTCTCCGCGGCCTCTCGATTACGCCATGGATCCCATAACAGATCACAGTTACATTCCAGGGTTACGTTGCCATCGCAACAAAAGTCCATGTAACTGTAGGCTCTCCACGGCCTCTGATTTTCTCTGTCAAAATGAAACATCTCCACTCCTACATAGGTCGTAGTCTACCGATATAAAATCAAACGCAGACTGTTGGCTCTCAGCGACACACACGACTTTCGCTATGTTACCATAGGTCGCAGTTACATCCTGGGTTATGTTGCCATCATAGCAAAAGTCCATGTAACTGTTGGCTCTCAGCGGCACACACGACTTTTGCTATGGTATACTAAACTCATAATCCTCAGGAACTAGTTTTGTCCGGACTCCTCACAGGATCAACTTTAGAACTCCCCCTTGGGGCTCAAGGCAGCACCACCCGGTGGCACTCCTGAGAAGTTTATTTCAAGGGAGCGCCTTTTTCCCTAGAGCCATCATCAAAACATTTTATACTATACACAAATAGTATCTTCAAATCATACACCTAGTACGATATCATACAAAGCTCCTTTACATAAAATCGATTATTCCAAAATCGATAATTCTCAAACTAGGCTTTCCAAATTCAATATCGATTTTACTCAAAAATCAAAAGCCTTTCCAAATTCAAAGGTTCCCAAAACCTTTTCTAAAATCCTCATAAGATCCTTTATATATATATATACACACACACACACACACAGATATATGTAATTTTTTTTAAAAACTTTGGATCCTTTCAAACTCGTATAAAACTTCTTTTATACTTCAAACACCTTCAAAAATCCTTTTCTTCCGGAAATAGATTTAACAAGGGGAGTTTTATCTTACATATAACAAAGATATATAACTTTGTTTATTCAAAATCAAATATTCCAATTCGATTACCTTTTTTTTCAATATCAATTTCATTCAAATCCATACGATGTACACATATCATCCGTACACTATATCAATCTGATCGCTCATTCGATCACACAATTTCACTTTCGAACTAGTATCGTCCACCCGACTTCCTAGTGCAGACTCAGATCTGGTTTCTTGATCAGAAACCGTCATTCTCCTTGCATAGTCATAACTATGATAGAGAATATCCAGAACCAATCAACAATCCATATTCAGGTTTGCCGTCGAAAATCGAGTGAAAAATCCCAACTCGGATTGACATAATTATCTCGAAATTCTGTGCTCGAATCTGGATCAAATTACTATGCGAATAGAACAATATACGTACATCCTAATTATTTAACTTCATTGATTATTAGCCAAATCAATTTCCTTTCTATTCACACTTCCTTAAATTTCCATTCACTTATTTACAATCGCTTCAATTCCATTGAATTATCACTTCAATTCTTATCTCAATTGGGTATTTAAACCAATAACAGTTTGAACACCGACCAGTTTATATTTAGAAAATAGCTTAAAAATTTTAAAAATAGATAAGTAGTTGAAAATAATTATTAGTTTGCAAAATAGCTATAAAATAGGTAACTAACTGTAAAATAGTTGAGAAATAGCTAAATAGTTTCAGAAATTTTAGATAATTGCAAAATAGTTGGAAAATAATAATTTATTTGTAAATAGTTGAAAAATAGTAATTAGTTTATAAAACAGCTACAAAGTAGTTAAATAACTCCAAAAGTAGTTATAAATAAGTATAAAATAATCTTGGGTTTAATAAGAAAGGTTGTATATATTAAATAGCTTGGAAAAATTTATTTATATTAAAACAATTTATACTGAAAATAGGCCATAGTCAACTGTTCACATTCCCAACAATTCAATCTTAAATTTCCACTTCCATTTAATTGGCCCAAGTCTAACTTGAATAACTTCAATTTCTATTGAAATTTATTTAAACCCAATTCAAGTTGAATCAACCTTGATTCCCTTCCCAATTTAAATCAAATTCCATTTGATTTTAATCCTGTTCAACTTTAATTATATTTTCATATTACTCCAATCAATTTGAATTATTAGCAATTTAACCCATTTCAAATTCAAACTATTTCAACATAATCCAATTCAATTTCCCATTTAAATTCTTAAACTTATACATCTTCAATCACCAATTCAATTTCAATCTTGAATTTTAAACTATCTCGAATCATATAAATTTGAGTTAAATTTTCGAAGATTGGTTTAACTTTTTAAACCAAATTAACTTTTATTCAAAGTTTATAATCAATTTAATTCAGAGTCCAATTCTGAAATTCCATTTTATATTATCTTCACTTATGTATTTCAAGGTTCAAAAATAAAAAAATTCAACACAATTTTATTTTAAAATTTTAATTTATTACTCAATTTTATCTTCTAGTTTAAAGCCGGTCCTTAGACAAGTTTAATTTATAATTCAATTATTCAAATTTATTTTATTTATACAATACCATTCTCAATTTAAATATTTTCATTAATAATGGGATGATATCATCCAATTTATTTTAAAACATCCATCCATTTTCAATTTTTAAATCTCAAACCCGTTTTGAGACCACACGAATTCCCAATTCAAATTTGAATTTTTATACTTATTCATTTTCAATTTTAACTAATTCAAACCAATTTAACTTGACCTGGTTTAATTGAATCTCAATTTAAACCATCTCGAATTATATAAATTTGAGTTAACTTTCCCAATGTTGGATTAACCTCTTAAATTAGATTATCCTTGTTTAAAAATTCAAAATCCAAATCTTTAAACAATTAATCTCTGGATTAAACTCTCTATAGATAAAGAAAACATTATGTTAGATTTTACTACCACAAAATATTCCATACATTAATCGACTACGTACTAGCAGTTCATACATTGCATTCATCTATCAAAAATAAGAGTCTTACACAAGTCATAACTACCGTTGCCTTTCTATTACCTGAAGGTTCGGAAAGATCAAAGCCCTAATATTCTTACAAGAATCCTTTCTATGGACTTTCTCCCAAAGGGCAAAGCCCGAACATGTACTTCTCAACAGGGTGTCCCCACTTATAACATTTACCACAAAATGTTTCTACCCTGTCATCAATCTGGATAACCTTCACACCTCCAACAGTATATTCCATAGCTTCACTCCTTTTCTGCCTCTCAGGACAATTTCTAGCAATGTGTCCCGTCTTCTTACAATGATAGCAAATAGTCGACTCCTTGACCGGTTCAACTAGTTTACGCTTCGCCTTCCTCACTTCCGGGCAATGACTTAAGAAATGTCCTTTCTTATGACACTTAAAGCACGAGATCTCATAGCGAAACCGATGAAATGTACCCTTCAATTCTTCCCTTATTTTACTGCACTTGGCCGCATAATGACCTTTATTGAAACATCTGTAGCAGGTGATATTATCATAAGGTCCTGGTTTCGCTCTTTCCTTAACCCCTTTTTCATACTCTTGATTTTCTTCCTCTCGATCCCTACGTCCAGCTGCTCTTTGCATCTATCCTTCCCTTCTTCACTCTCAGCCATCTCTCTCGAAGATTGAATTCTAGAGGTACTTCCTAACCTATAGATTTGACTTAATCAGAAGAATTCAACTTTTACTCTTATATATATATATATATATATATATATATATATATATATATATATATTAATTTTCTTACCAAATTATACCCCATATTTTAACACCTTGGGTTTTAATTCAAAACAGTTTCCTTTAAGACTTCCAACAATTCTTATTTAAAATATGACCCTTTTATTTAAATACATTGAATATTATTTATTACTTCATTTTGAAACAAAGTTCTAATTTCTAGACCTAGATTTAAAACTCCACAATTTAGATCATCTTTAGTTCGAGTTCATAAATCAAATTTACCTGTGATTTACTTTCCAACATTTTACTTTACCTACTCATCTTATTAATCGTTTCTGATAATACCTAAGATTATCGTAGTTGAAAAGTAATTCATTATTATCTTATTTTGATATCTTTTCCAGATTCAAGATTTTAATTTCAGTTTGAATTCATTTCAAACTTATCTTTATTAAATGTCAATTTTGGTTGTATTTCCATTATCACTTAATTTAATTCCAATAATTTAACAATCAATCACCTTAATATTTATTAGAAGGAAATATTGCCTTATATATCAAAATATATATTTATATAAAATCATTTAAAATCTTTATATAAGAAAATAACAAGTACGCTCTCGTATATGTATATATATTCTCAACTTATTCTAGAGTACTACATATTCTATTAAATGAGTAATTCCCACTAGAGCCATGGTTCTCGCTTAACCTTTCAGCTCTGATACCAAATGTAACGACCCAGAATTTTCGAACCCGAAAATTCTAGATAGTTATGAAAAAGAAGAAAGAGATAGAAAAAGAAGAACAGAAACACCAACATCTCCCATTCGCAGCGGATAAAATATAATAATAAATAATAATAAATAACAACAGTTTACAAAAGAATACTATATCTGTCGATTACATTTAATATACATCGGAGTTTCACATATATACAGACACTGAATATATACAATTATCATGTCTCGGATTAACAATAATATACATACAGCGGAAATACTCTATACGCTATTGCCATCCATCTCGCCTCCTGAGCTCCAGAACGTACTTACCTGAAAATCTGTAATACTCGGTCTAACCCGAGCATTACATCAAAGTAACACCCGGGTCAGGCTGGAAACCAACGTGCGTAAACCCATCTAACATGTAATACAAAAGTATACAACTCATATAAGCCCGGGGTACGTATATCAATTTACAACTTCGTAAGTTGCTGTAGACATTCCTTGTCTCACAAAGCAATTAAGTGCCAGAACATTGATATAGGGTCCAATTTTACTTAAATCATTCCATTTTATCTTATTAATTTTCACGTATCAATTTGTAAAGAATCGAAGTGTTTTCGGGTATTAACTAATACCCGATTCCGGTCACTTCGAATTCAGTCCATCATGACACAAATTATTCAAGTGAATTGCAATTCAACTTTAAATAAAAGATGTCATCTTTACTCGGCAATTCATCATTAATAGATAACCACATTATCATTGCCCACCCAAACACGTCATATCACGAACCATTTCACATCAGGGGTATCAATCTTTTCAGGGCATTTAATCATCATTTAATCATACATAAGCAAGATAAGTCAATCACACCATCTCGAAAAAATCTAATTAGCCAAATTTGAATTAAATCGGTTACCTTTAAGTCCTTCTTATTAATTATAACCTAATTAATTTACCATGCCACAATCCTTCATTTTAGTGAATCCTCCCTGATTAATTATTCTTTGATTACACTAAAATTATCATCATTATCTAATTACTTTCATCAGTTAATTATTCCTAGATTTCATTTAATAATTAACCTTTAACTTAATTAATCGATCCTGATTAATTACTATCAGAAATTAACTTCCCTGAATTACTCCGTCAATTAAACCAACTTCTTGATTTATTATATTAAATAAAACCGTTAATTTCACCGAGTAATTATTACTTAATTCCTATACCAAGTAATTATCCTTTTTAAAATAATTACATCCAGTAATTATTCACTCATTACTTCACCAAGGAACTCCACCTCACTAATTACCTTAAGTAATAATATTTAATCTTTAATTAAATTATATTTATTAATCACCCTATAATTTCCATTACTAGCTACTTCACTAAGTAGTTACACATTTTAAACCCCCTTAAGTAATTATACTCAATGCCATCATCAAATGATTATTTAAATTAATTTAAACCAAATAATTAACTTAAACTAATCATATTAATTAATTACATGGAGTAATTAAAGATTAATTACTTCTCTTAAGTAAAATTTATCAATTGGTTATAACACCATCATGAAATAATTTAAACTAACTTCATTTTAATTTAAAACTTGTTTTTATAAAACCCTTATCTTGTTCATGCTTTAATTAAAACTGATCATAGGAAAAAAAAACTTTAGAAGCCTAATGTCAATTATAACAAGACCTGTGACCAAAATTCCAAACTACCCGAGCCAGTAACTATTTTCCCGGGGTCTAACCCGAACAAAAATTTCTTAACTTTATTCGTTTAACAAATTAAACGTGTTAATCATCTTATCCATGCGTTCACACTCGAGTATTACTCGAGCCATCACCGCCCTTTTCTCGAGTACCACCCGAGATCATCCATTCTTCGTCCAAACCAAACATGCCCCAGTTCTTCAGATGCACCAGTGACACCGTGCACCTACTCCGATGGTCAGAGCATCTCCGCTCCTTGCCACCATCCCCCACCAGTCAACGACAACCCCTACATTCGATCTCGACCCTCAGATCACCACAACAGTCGCCAGGTCAAAATTTGATCATATGAGTGAAACCAGGAACAAAAATCCATCGCCAAAAATTGTTCGCACCACCACCATCGATCATCGGTGGTCATGAAACCCCGGTAAAACCTCGTCACAACCCTCCTCTTCCTTTTCCTCCACAGCCGATCCACTTCGATGCCGTCACAAGCTCGAAATCATCGGGCAAACATCAACGTCCAAACCACATCCTAAACCCTAATACGGCCTTACTGCGCCACTACGACGGCTAAAAAAAACAACACTATTTTTATCGTACTAATCTACCCCTAAGCCATCTCTGTGCCGCCGCACGACTCGCAATGATCACCAGTTCGCCAGTATTGCCCAAAAATCCCATTCCCGATCAACTGGGAAAACCTCAACGTATACGAGTTTAAAAATCTCGAAATGCTTACCAAAAATCATTGCTTTCTACTATGAATCAAGTTACAGAATCCAAACATGAAATCTTGAATATTAATTTTTGACTTAAATATGATTTCCACTGTTATACTATATTTTTGAAACAATTACAAAAATTGAATTACATGAAATAATTTTTTTAAGCTTGTATTAAATTGGTATAATCATAATTCATTTTAACATCAAAGCTTATAATCATTTGAATGGAAAGATATGAAACCTTTCCTGATGAAGTTAAGTCTATTATTGCAACAGAGCATATAAAACACACAGTAAATTTTTACAGGCAAGTCATACTCATAAACATATGTCTTATACAAAGATTCCTGCAAGCATTTAGATCTAATAATTCCATAAGATTTCCACACATGCTTCAAGGATTTTTAAAATTGTTTTTAACATAAATGTTTACTCACCGAAAAGTGTTTGAACAGAGAGCACTTCTGTTTTTTTTTTAGAAACTGCAGTTTGATCACCCAGTAAACCTCCCTGTTTTGTTGTTGGATGAAGTTGAGTTTGTAAAGAAAGATGTATATTTTTCTTATCTCAGTTTTTCTAAGTTATGAAACGAACAAGTATGATATGATGTATATATAGAAAATAGATTTGAATAGTATACGTTCAATTGGTACAAGCTTTACCTGTTATGTTCAGGTTAAATTTATATTTTTTTTATGGAGGCTGAGTTGATTTTTCTGCAATTTGGATAGACAAATTGTTGTGGTAATTAAATGCATATATCCCTATTTGTATACATCTAATTATGATTGTAATGGATGTTGTTCTGGGTTGCAGAGTTTAATTTTCCAGGTTGAAGCTTCTCTCTCTCTCTTTTTTTATAATCTACTCAGTTTTTTGAATCGAAATGGAGATGATGATATATATATAAAAGATAGTGTGTTCAGGCTGAAGTATACAGGTACACGATATTATTTGTACTTTGTAGATTGTTTGTATACTTAGTCAGAGAGATTTTTTTTCTTCAATGGGGGCTGAATTGATATGTTGATGCTTGCATTAATTAGACCTGGCTTGTTTTATAAGCTTATACTTATCTATATTTTTTTTCTTTGTACACTTGTATACATGTTATCTTTGCCTTGTTTTCTTATTATCATATAAACCTGTATTCATTTTATTGTTCTTTTGTCTTATCTCATTTTATTACTACTTGTATCTCACCAGCACACATATTTTTCGTAACTAAAATTTTCAATTGAGATATTTGTTTATTTATTTATCATTTCCAACGATTTTATAATTCAAACATTATCTAAATCAGTTAATTACTCAATTATTTGGCGCTAAAAATCCAGGCCGTCACAAAGATATAATCTAAATTTTATATTTTAAAAAATATAATTTTAAATGAATCATTTTTTTAAATTTTAAAAATCAATTTATTAAATCAAACATATTTTAAAATTTAGAAAACATTTCAAAATAGGCCAACGGTGTTCGTATATATTTTTCTACCCTATGGTCATGTGATTAGGCTATATGTCATTTCAACCCAAATTTATAAATTTTCCAGTATATGTCATTTCAACCCGTATCACAAATTTATAGTTTCAGTATAAATAAAATCGCTTGGGCCTGTCATTTCAACACATAACGATTTTTCCTAATTAATAAGATGGTTCGGGTATAAATCATTTTAACCCACAGGAAATTTTTAACTAACATACAAAGGGAACTTGTAGTGTGATTTGCATAAATAAATAAATAACATGACATATCACTTGCATACATATCATAACACATATCATGTGACATATGTAACATATAATTTAACATAACATATGTGACCTATAAATTGATATAAAAAATGTGACATACAAATTAACATAACATGTATAATATATAAATTAACACAACATATGTGAGATATAAATTAACATAACATATATGACAATAAATTAACAAAACATATGTGACAATAAGTTGACATAACACATGTGACAATAAATTAACATAACATATGTGGCAATAAATTAACATAACATATGTGGCAATACATTTCATAACATATGCGACAATAAATGACATAACATATATGACAATAAATTTCATAATATATGGGACAATAAATTACATAACATGTATAACATTAACATAACATGCGTAACATATAAATTAACATAACATGCAATACATATAAATAAACATAACAAGCATAATATATAAATTAACATAACATGTAAAACATATTCCATACTAAAGCAACAATTCACATGTCATTTCATTGGTTCCATTTACTTATACATAAGAATATTAATAAGAATATTAATCGTGATTGATATGCTCACCTTTCATGGTAAATGAAGGCGATAAACATAACATGACGGAGATGAGACTAAAGCAACAAGGACCAATCCAAAACTATCCAAACTCAAATACAACAACTATCAAAATATTTTCCTTTTTTTATGAAAAGGGGGGTTCGGCCTTGGCTTTGGACTTGACTTAAGGCTTAACCAAGGAGCTAGGGTGGTCGGGTCGGGGTGTGGCAAGGGTGTTAGGGTGTGACAAGGCTTCGGGAGGGGAGAGGCCGAGGCAAAGGGGAAGGAAAAGGAAGGAAAAGAGAAGAGAAATGAGGGAAAAGGAAGGGGAGAGAAGGAGAGAAGCGGAGGGAAGGTGGAGGCAAAGGGGAAAGGAAGAGGGAAATGGATTAGAGATTGGATTTTTTTTATTGATTTTGATTTAGGGTTTAGGAAGAGGAGAGTAGGAAGAAGAAGCTATAGAAGTTTCAGAAAGAAGAAATGAGAAAGGAAAGTTTTTGTACGTACTTTTCTTTCTGAGTAGTGACTGTTCGACGAATAGGAAGTCTGTTGGGGTATAAAGGAGTCACTCGAAGCCCAAAAGTCAAAAGGAACCCAAAATACCATATACCATCCAAATACACAAAATATACTATGTAAAATACTATAGGAATGCACAAGACAATATACTGATAATCAATGCGAGTTTTTGATAGTAAACTGAAAATTTAAAGCAAATGGAATCAGATTTTGACGAAACGAAAAATGGAATCCATCTTAGAATCTTGTCTAGAATTTTTTTCAACAATAGAATTCAAATTTTAAAATTTTTAAATTTTCAACTTAAATCCAACATTTGACTAAGTTTGACCAAAAATTGACATTTCACAAAACTTTCTAATAACAACAAAAGTTTACATTTTTCTAATAGTAATCAATATAGTTTATAAGTTCATTGCATTTAACAAAATATATTCATCATTCCCCAATTAATGGTTTAAACTCATTTCCGTATATTACCATTTAAATCACGCATTTTATTTCTCCTTAAACAAACATGAATTTTATCTTCCCTTACAATTTCTTTTATTATCCAATCATGCTATTAACTACACATCCAATTTTCATTCAGTTACATTCAAATCTATGTTATCATCTTTATGTAACTCACCAAAATTTGATATTTAGTAATTTTGTTCAAGTTCATATTAATAAATTACATAAACAAAACATTAATTTTTTTATTCCTAATCAAATTCTATTCAACAATTATAACTAGTATTTTTTTTTTATTGCTCAGATATACCGGTCGTTACACTCTCCCCCACTCAAAACTTTTCGTCCTCGAAAAGAAATGAAGACAGAAGAATAGAAGCAAACAGAAAGAAAAGATAGATTCAAAATGCATAATACTAAACACAAACAATTAATTTAAAGCCATATAAATTTCATTTTCGAATGTTAACATTATACACTTTCATTACTTATTAACGTCCACTTATTATTATCTTTCTATTTTACTCACTTTCAATTTACTTTAAGTTCTATTTAGTTGTTTCAATTGCTTAACATTCATTTCGTTTATACTCGACATATTCAATATTAACGACCTAAGTTCATTTTTCTTGTTTTCTTTTAAATCAAAATCCATTTAACTCTTTCATAAATTCATTCTATTAGCTTATTTTATTTATTCATTTCCAATAACTCTACTTCAGCTAAATTTTATTTCATAATTTGACTTCAAACTTTCTATTCTTAACATTCATATTCAACAAATCTTAAATTTTGTTCTACTTATATTTATCAGATTTGTAAGTTCTAGAACTTTAACTTCTAGTTTTCACAACATTTAAATTGTAATATTAATATTCCATTTTTATATTAACATTATAAATTTTAAAACACAATCAATTCCATTTTTACTTTAGTTAAGACAGATTTCATTTAGCCATCAAAAATTCAGGTTTCGTTTTGCTTAGCCAAAATGTTTAACTATTTTAGATTTGGTTTACTTTCCATTTCTCTTAAATTTCACGTTATACAACTCTTATGTCTTTACTTAAGCTTCTTTACAACTTAATTTCAAATTTCATTTCCACATTTCGTTTAAACTCTTGTTCTTTTACATAGCTTTATATAAGTTTACAAAGCTACACTTACTTTATAAACATTCCATACAAATCTAATCATTTGTTTTCCTGTTTATTGTACAACAGTTTACAAGATATGGTTTATAATTTAGTTTACTTCTTGATTTCACATTCCGTCATTTAAAAGAATTCCTCTCTTTCTTTAAATTATTCACTTAACCTTTCTCAATCATTAATAACATTTATATGACTTTATTCAAGTTTAATTAATTTGGAAGTTACAAATTTTATTTAAAGACATTCTTTGTAATTTTTGTTTCTCATAAATCCAATTGGCTTTCATTCAATTATTAAAATTGATTATATTTAACTTTACCTTTCATACAATTCATTATTCATCTAATTGGTTAACATTCACTTCATTTTTTAAGCTCATTTCATTTCAAATCAATTTTTATTTCATTTAACTCATTTTGTTAATTATTTTACTAACACTTCTTAAGTTCGATTCAATTAATTCATTTTATTAATTCAACTATCAATTCCTTTTTCCAATTAAAGTGGAATTTCATTTTACAACTCAAGTTTATATAATTTTAATCACAATCCATTTCTTTTAATATTTCTTAAGTTAACTTTCGTTCTATAATTCAATTCATTTAACTCTCCTTAAGTTAAAATCTATCCTATTGTTCAATTGCTATTTCCATTCTTAATTAGAATTGGATTTCACTTTTATAACACAAGTTCTTTGTCTCTCTTTACTATTGAAATTATCCATTAAACATTTCATTAATATTTACTTTCAATTTCAATTGTAATTATTTCATTTAACTTTGTCACCCGAGGTCATTTGCCATTTACTTAAACAATATTCTTCCTTTTTTATCGTTTCGGTTTATTTATAAATCAAATCATACATACTAACATGTTACACACTTAAATCTTTATATTATAAACATTTTCTTAATCACGTTTAAATAGTCAATGGTTTGGGAATATTGACTAAACAGGAAATAAATGATAATACTCGAATATTATCACCTCATACAAACTACACATCAAAATTAACGATATAAATTTTCAAAATAATACTTTTATATAAAAAATAAAATCTTGCTTAACAAAATAAACAACATAATATTAAACAGTTTTTATAACACTAACATCTCATAGGATGATTCAAGAATGGATTTTAGAACAAAAATAGAAGTTCAAATTTAAAGGAATCCTAATCAAAGAGAATTATAACTAAGAAGATAGGCTCGAAATGAAGGATGATTCCATAATTGATTCTACTCATTCTAGGGTACTACTACCTTATCTCTAATGAGTTTTACCATATAGGCTAAGGTTTGCCTAAACTAAAGCTCTGATACCAACTGTAATGACCCACTATTTTGAACCATTCAAATCGACAATAATCCACACATGCCAGACTTGAATTGCTCAAAATAATAGATTGTTACATAAATTTGGTGTAAATAATAAATAATCACAGAATCACAGACTTAGAGTATTACAACAATAAGTAGCGGAATAAACAAACATAGTAGTTCATGAAGCTATTACAATACCAGAGTCTAAAGCAAATACAACAGAAATCCCAAATATATAGAAGTTTGCTAATACATAAGTAAATAACAAATTCTAAAACAGAAATAACTGGAATAACTGAAATAGTAAGGATGAATGAAATAGCTAAGCAGATAGATAGAAAGACCTCCAACTAGTCTCTAGCTCCAAAAGATCAAATGATGTGATACTCAGGCTGACCCGAGCATAAAGAAAAACATGACATTCGAGTCAGGATTAACATTCTTACATAAGTAAATCAACTCAAGTGAAATGTATAAGTGAAATGCATCAATAACTCAAAGGATGTTTGGGATTTCTATCCTTTAAGGATCCGTTAAACTATCTACATACATAATACAATACGCTACATATGTAATGTCTATCATAAAGTAAAGTATTAAGCGTTAAGGCGTTACCCATATCCCCTTAACACATTTTTATATAAATACTGTAGTCTATACAGATATTGTAAGCTCCACCAAACCGGTGGATTACTCAGTGAGCACTCCATAAGCACGATATAAACCAAAGTCATAGTGGGCTCGATCAGGATAAATATGACAAGGCACGCGAGACAATGCCCAGGGTAGTATACTACCATTTTGCGGATCCGGATTGATGGTAATGCATAGAAGCTACTACCGCCCACCTCGAGAAACACTCCCATAATCAAAGGTGCGCACAAATCAAATCATAAAGTAATAGATATGGTTTCGAAGAAGCATGCTCGATTGGGGTAGCGACCCCACTTAGCCTGACATGGCTCCTGTCTTAGTCATTTTTTAATTATGACTCGAAGGTTAAGGCTTATCCATCATCGTTCTCTTACTTCATTCTAGTAGTGTTCTTCAAACCATCCAACTTCATTCTGGATTCTCCACCACGTGTACAGTTGTTAAAGCGATTTTCCGTATTGGCAAAGAGTACGACAATATCCAATTTCGGTCCCTTTAACAACCAAACGTTATTTTACCCCATGGTCATCTTTAATAAAGCATTTAAATAATAAAATCTTAAGTTACAATTTAAATCAATTACTATATTGTCCAACTTCAATTATATTTTTGCTTTAAAATATTTAACTTACAATTTCTATCACCTTAAATTATCTACATTTCAAAATCATACCTTCGGAAATTCCATAACCAGATAGGTTAAATAACCCTATTTGATTTTAATTCATTAATTGGATTAAATTTACAATTTAACATTAATTTCTCTTTCCTTTTTTTTATTAAATTTGTTGTAAAATCAATAAAATTTATTATATTAAATATAATTTTAAACAAATCCTTTTAAAACTATATTATTTATTTTATTCAATCATATTTCTAAAAAAAATTATTTTATATTTTACTAATTAAATATTAAATTATATATTTTAAAATTAAATTGAATTATAAGCCCAAAATTCGAAATTTTACTTTTAAAGACCCAACATGTAAATTAACTTTAAAATATATAATTTAAATTTTATATTTAAAAAAAGATAATTTTAAATAAATAAAATTTTAAATTTTAAAAATAAATTTATTAAATCAAACATATTTTTTAAAATTTAGAAAATACTTCTAAATAGACAACGGTGTCCGTATATAGTTTTCAACCCTATGGTCAAGTGATTGGGGTATATATCATTTCAACCCAAATTTATAAATTTTCGAGTATATGTCATTTCAACCCGTATCCCAAAGTTATAATTTCAATATAAGTAAAATTGCTTGGGCCTATCATTTAACCCATAACGATTTTTCCTAATCTATAAGATCGTTTGGGTATATATCATTTCAACCCACATGTTTTTCCTAACTAACGTACAAAAGGAACTTGCAGTGTGATTTGCATAAATAAATAAATAACATGACATATCATTTGCATACATATCATAAAATATATCATGTGACATACGTAACATATAATTTGACATAACATATGTGACCTATAAAATAATATAACATGTGTGACATACAAATTAACATAACATGTATAACATATAAAATAACATAACATATGTGATAATAAATTAACACAACACATGTGGAATATAAATTAACATAACATACGTGACAATAAATTGACATAACATATGTGACAATAAATTAACATTACATATATGCCAATAAATTAACATAACACATGTAACAATACATATCATAACATATGTGACAATAAATTAAAATTCATAATATATATAATAATAAATTACACAACATGTATAATATACATATCATCTGTAACATATAAATTAACATAACTTGCATAATATATAAATTAACATAACATGCATAATATATAAATTAACATAACATGTAAAACATATTCCTAACTAAAGCAACAATTCACATGCCATTTCATTGGTTGCATTTACTTATACGTAAGAATTTTAACCATGAGTGATGTGCTCACCTTTCATGGTAAATGAAGGTGATAAACACAACACGATGGAGACTAAAGAAACAAGAACCAATCCAAAGCTATCCAAACTTGAATATAACAACCACCAAAATATTTTCCACTTTTTTTATGAGAAGGAGGGTTCGACCTTGGCTTTGGGTCGACCCTAGGGTGGTTGTATTGGGGGTATGGAAAGGGTTTTAGGGTGTGGTAAGGCTTGGGAAGGGGAGAGGCCAAGGCAAAGGGGAAGGAAAAGGAAGGAAAAGAGAAGAAAAAAGAGGGAAAAGGAAGGGGAGAGAAGGAGAGAAGGCGAAGGAAGGTGGGGACAAAGGAGAAAGGAAGGAAGAGGGAAACGGATTAGAGATTGGAGTTTTTTTTTTATTGATTTTGATTTAGGGGTTAGGAAGATGAGAGGAGGAAGAAGAAGCAATAGAAGTTTCAGAAAGAAGAAATGAGAAAGAAAAGTTTCTATAAGTACTTTTCTTTCTGAGTAGTGACTGTTCGGTGAATAAGAAATCTGTTGGGGCGGTATTGAGTAGTCATTTGAAGCCTAAAAGTCAAAAAGAATCCAAAAGGCCATAAACCATCCAAAAACACAAAATATACTATGTAAAATACTATAGGAAACACGCGAGACAATATACTGATAATTTATGCGAGTTTTTGACAGTAAATTAAAATTTTAAAGCAATTGAAATCTGGTTTTGACGAAATGAAAAATGGAGTCCATCTTTTAATTTTGTCTAGATTTTTTTTCAACAATAAAATTCATATTTTAAAACTTTTAAATTTTCAACTTAAATCCAACATTGACTAAGTTTTACCAAATTAACTGTTCACAAAATTTTCATTTAACTAAATTTGGTCAATCCTAATACTCATCAGCACAAATTTGTTATTTAAAAATTAAATTTTAAAAACTCAATTTAATTCAAGTAATATAATTTAAAATTGACTGAATCAATTACCATCTATTTTCCTTTATTAAAAGATTTAATATCCATAAATTCAATATTAAATTTCCAAATTAAATGTAGGTATATTAATGTCAATTAATTCAATTTAATGTTAATCAATTCACTACTACTTTCTTTCTCTTTATTTTAATTAGAAGATTTAATGTCAATAAATGAAATATTAATTTGTTTCTATTTTAACACAACAGTGTATCCTTACATCACATTAATTTGTAAATTAAAAGGTCTCAATAAATTCAATTGCACTAAATTTTATTATGGAATATAAAAAAGTTTCTAATAACAACAACAGTTTGCATTTTTTAAATAGGAATCAATATAGCTTATAAGTTCATTGCAATAAACAAAAGATATTCATCACTTCCTAATTAATGGTTTGACCTCATTTTCGTATATTACCATTTAAATCATGCATTTTATTTCTCCTTAAATAAACATGCATTTTATCGTTGCTTACAATTTCTTTTATTATCCAATTCGTGCTATTAACTACGCATCCAATTTTCATCCAATTACATTCAAATCTATGTTATCATCTTTATGTTACTTATCAAAATTTGTTATTTAATTATTTTGTTCTAGTTCATATCAATAAATTACATAAATAAAACATTAATTTTTTTATTCCTAAACAAATTCTATTCAATAATTATAATTAACGTTTTTTTATTGTTCAAATTTACTGGTCGTTACATAGGGTTAGCTTTAATTCCTCTTGCGCTTACAATATATCCCAAGAATTTTCCAAACTTGATCCCGAAGGAACATTTTTGTAGATTAAGCTTCATTTAATATTTTCTAACACTTCGAACGTCTCTTTAAGATCCCTTAGATGATTTATTTTCTCTTGAGATTTTACCAACATATCATCTACATATACCTTCATGTTTGGGTCAATTTTTTCCTTGGACATTCTATATACCCACCTCCAACGTGTCGCTCTAGCATTCTTTTACCCAAAAGGTATTACCTTATAGAAGTACGTTCCTCGATCTACTATAAAGATGGTGTTTTCCTCATCTAGTTTGAATAGCAGAATTTTATTGTATTTAGAATAAGCATCCATAAGGAATAAGAGCTTGTGTCCGCTTGTCGCATCAACTAATTAGTCGATCCTCAGGAGGGTGTAACAATCTTTTAGACATACTTTATTCAAATCAGTATAATCAACGCACGTCCTCCACTTTCTATTAGATTTTTTGACAAATACTGGGTTGGCTAACCACTTTGAATAAAGTACTTCTTTGATAAATCTGTTTTCAAGAAATCCCTTCACTTCTTCTTTTAAAGCATTGGATCAAACTTTATCAAACTACCTTTTCTTTTGTAGGACAGGTGTGATATTTAGGTTTATATTTAAGGCATGACACATAACAGTCGGATCTATTTCAATCATATCTGATTGGGTTCAAGCGAACACATCTCTATTAGATTGCAGGAATTGAATTAACTCTGCTTTAAGTTTTCTATCTAGCTTTTTTCCAACTTTCACTATCCTTATTAGATCAGTTGGATCCAATCATATTTTTTTTTAAATCTTCTATGGGCTTCTTTCTCTCCTACTCACATTTACAGTCTAATTTAGTAATATCTCTTCGCTTTCTATTTCATCCTCCACTACATTTCTTTCCTTCCTTTTCCTTTTTTCTTTTGGAGGAGTAAAACTTTCTAAGTGTATGGTAATTTCTCTACAAGCATCTATTTTTGCTTTAGATGATTGGTTTGAAAACCTTTCATCTAAAGGCGGTGTAATTTCAGTCTCAATAGATTTACTTTTTCTTCGCGTCATAATAGGAAAGGCTATTTCCTCCATATCGCTCAAATGTGGCAAAGTACACTTCGCTAGAGCTAATTTCTCTCCCATTATTGTTCCATAATCGCTTTTCGTTAAGAACTTCACCATCAAGTATTTCGATGAAACAAAAGCGTCAATCTCATCCAAAGCAAGCCTTCCAATGAAGGCATCATAATCGGAAGGTTGGTTCATAATGATAAAATTAGTCTCAAAAGTCTTAGAGTGTGGCGGAGCTCTCATATGTAACAAGAGTCTTATCTACCCAATAGGAGTCAATCCTGTGTTATTGAATCCAAAAATGGGCTCAAAACTCGGTTCAAGCTTTTCAATCAGGATTCCCATTTAGTCGAAGACATGTTTAAAAATAACATTGACATTACTTCTATTATCGACTAATATTTTAGTAACCACGGGGAGTCTAATTTATGCAATGATCATAAGCAGATCGTTATGCAAATGACAAACCCCTCTTAGTTCCAGTGGAGAGATGGTCAAGTTATGCACCTGCATCTATAATTTGGGTTTTTTAGTAGAGGTTTCTCCTTAAGAGAGAAAATCGCATTTTTACATCTTTGATATAAAGATTTCTAGATTCTTTGCTGCTTCCCGCTAGGTAGGGGCCTCCATAGATATCATCAACTCTGTTGAGGGGTGGAATGAAGTCTAGCAGAATATCGCCTTCCACTTTGTTTGCAACATTGCTTGGCAGTCTTTGGTTACCATTTTTAGAATAGGAAATTTTTTGATTATCCTTAACAAAATCCTTTAGGTATCCAAAGAAAATCATTTATTGAATTATGCCTTCCAGCACTCAACATTTATCTACTTATGTCCATTTGCCTTATGATAGGCACGGCAGTCGCCTCCACTTTTGGATTCAAGGTTTGTTTTAGCTTTGTAGGAATCTGGAATGTCATTTCTTTCCTTCGTTACAGCAAATATATAAGATATTGGCATGTTCAAAGCAACATGACTGGCACTAGGGGCCTCCTCCCATTTTCGCTTCCTCTATCAAGGTTATAATCAGTTTTTTCCACTTTCGTTTTTGTTTGGGTTTTCTTCTTGGCATGACACATTACATCCATACGGTTAAACTTATCAATTTGAAAGTAGAAATCCTATAAATCCTTGCATCCATGTTTATTGAGTTCTCGCAAGAATGAGGTTTACTCAATAAACCCTGAATGTACTGCCACCAACTTTTCCTTATCAATCATGTCTTTCGCCTTTAGTGCCTCTATATTGAACCTCTTAAGATAATAACCCAAAACCTCACCCGGTCTTTGCTTGATATTGCTTAGCATCGTGTAGTCAATAGTACGATCTTTACAAATAAAAAACTGTTTTGAGAATTCATAAGAAAATGTATTTAGAAATAGATAAATTTTTCTAGGTACTGTCTATATCACTTGGCTGCTGCTCCTTGAAAATTGGTAGTGAAAAGCCTACAACACATAGCTCCATATGCGTTGTATAATTCCATCTGAATTTCAAAGGCCAATAAGCGATCTTCTGGATCAATCGCTTCATTATACTTGATAGATGGAATCTTGATATGAGAAGGAATTTTTGTGGATATGATTTTATCTATGAAGTGAGCTTCTCAGTGATTATTATTGATTCTGTCATCAAGAGTTCTCTTTTCCTTGAGATTAAGCATATCTTTTGCCCTTTTTTCGACCATGTCCAATAAGTCTGCTTTATCACTCCGGTAGTTGCTTTTATCTAATTTATATTCCTTGGAGGTTGAACTTTTGGATTAGTCCATGGATTTCTCTATCACCCTTGCTTGATAATTTGCTTTAGCCCAAAGGCCACCCTTTCTCTTTTGTGGAGTTAATGTGAGTTTTCCTTTATTATTTTTCCTAAGCAAAGAGGCATCCTAGCCACTTCTTGGAGATTCTACCTCATCTCCCCTCGTAAGCTTAGAGGATTTTTGAGCAAAGATTCCTTCTAAAAGTTCTTTCTTCATTAACACTTGTTGTTCTAAGACTTTAGTCTTAGATTTGTTGTTGGTCAATCTGTTGAATCATAAGTGTTGATTCATGACAAAGATCTTAAACGAATCAGTGATGAGACTATATAGACAAGCGATAAAAAGAGAAAGAGATATGCTATAAAATTGCAAAGAGACAAGACTTCAAAACTGAGTATAGTATGTCTATTTATTGATATTTTTTAGTCTTAGAATTGTTAAAATCTATCTTTAGGTAGTCCACACAAAATCAAAGTTGTTTTAAACTTCAATTTCTTAAAAAAATGTGTGAGCTATGCACTGGCAACTAGGTCAGTCGACTGACGAAATATGACCAGTCGGTTGAACCTGTTCAGTTGCACAGATACACTCTGTTTTGCACCAACTTTGATAATTCGGTTGACTGGTCATCTTAGGTCAGTCGATTGAACTTTTCCAACACTAATTTTTTCTGAACAGACACTTCCATTTGCCAAGAGACACGATCCAATTTGAAGAGGTGTAGCTACATCTTTTGGTCAAAACTTTTCGTGAATGGTTACAGCTGTTTATCTACTATATAAACACATGAGATTCACTTCTCAAATCACCAAATTTTATTTTGTTTTCTGATCATACTCTTTACTATCTCTGCATTCTACAAAGCAATCACAATTTGTATATATATTGCTTGAATCTCTGAATTAATTAACTTATTCTTCGATTCAAAGCAATATTTTCCTTTTGAATCTTTACACGCACAATATATACTTGAGGAAAAGATTATAGGAAGCTTTTACTATCAAAGAAAAATTTGTGTTATCAGGAACACAAAGTTTAAAAGAAATTTTATTGAAACTATTGAAGTCCTATTCGGTTGTTCAGGCGGTAAAAGTCCTCTTTCGATTGTTAGACGCGAAAAAATTCTGATAGGTTGCTTAGGTGTTGTTATACCTATTCCTTCGGGTTAAGTGAGGGGTTATTGTAAGAAATTTCAGAGTGAAGTCTGGGGCTGGACGTAGAACGGGAAGTTCGAGAAAGTACAAAAACTCCCGGAGTGCTTATTCTTATTTACTCTACTATTATTATCTGTTTCCGCATTTAGGTTATAATACATTCCATATTACATGATCCTAAGTGATAACTAGCCACAGAATAGTTACTTTCATTTGGTATCAGAGCAGGGCATCCTATAACCATAACACAGTTATTTGATAATTTATGGAAAATAACACCAGCACAAGCACTGTCATTAACACTAGTTTTATTGAAGGTCAATCTACTGCATGACCTCCACTATTCAATGGCATGAATTATAATTACTGGTCAACTAGAATGAGAATATATATGCAAGCTAATGGTTTTGAAACTTAGAATATTACCCAAAATTAATATGCCATTCCGATAGAAGATTTTTCAACTTGAACTACTACACAGAAAGCTGATGCTACTTCAAATGCTAAAGCCATGAACATGTTCTTTTGTGCATTAGATAAAAATTAGTTTTATAGAGTCAGTATGTGTACAACTGCTTATGAGATATGGAGAACTCTAAAAGTAACTCATGAGGGAACTAACCAAGTCAAACAAAGCAAAATTTCTATGTTGAAAAATCAGTTCCAAAATTTCTAAATGAAATCAAACGAAAGTATAAATGACATGTATTCTAAATTTCAAGATATATATTATCCACTATTGGCACTAGGAGAAAAATTTTCTGACTTTGATATAGTATCAAAAATCCTAAACTCTTTAACGGATGAATGAGAAAGAAAGGTCTTAGCTATTGAAGAAGCAAATGATCTTTCCACTATGAAACCAAAAGAGTTAATAGGAAATCTAATGTCATAAGAAGTAAATTTGCAAGCAAAGAAAGTTCAAGCACAGGATAGGAAGAATCTAGCATTTCAAGCAAAAAAAGATGATTCCGACTCGGACGAAGAGGATATGGAACTTTTTGCTAAAAATTTCAAACATTTTTGAAATTTAAAAAGAATAACAAGTTCAGAAGTTACAAAAATAACTATAACAACAACAGTAATAGCAATAAACCATTATCTTCTGTCATGGAGTGTTATAAATGTCATAAAAGGGTCATATGAAGAAAGATTGTCTAGAGAAACAGAAAAATAAATTCAAGAAGAACAAATTCAAGAAGAAAACATTTTAAGTAACATGGGACGATTCAAATTCTTCTTCATCATCAGAGAGCGACAGTGACAGTGACAGGAGCAAGTTAATGTATGCTTCATGGCTACAAGTGATGTACCACTTAAAAAGAGAGGAAAATGGATTTTAGACAGCGGTTGCTCGAAACACATGACTGGTAATTAAGACAGGTTAACAAACATAGTTTACTTAAATGGAGGATCGGTCACTTTTGGAGATAATTCAAAAGGTTATATCATCGGCAAAGGTGATATGAGAAATAACGGTATCTCAACTCACCTCTCATTACTGATGTTTTATTAGTTAAAACTTAAAAACATAATTTATTAAGCATAAGTCAATTATGTGATAAAGGTTTTAATATATCTTTTTCAGAAAATAAATGTAATATTTCTGATAAAAATCAAAATTTAATTTTTGAAGGTATAAGAGATAGAAATATTTATATTTTAAATATGAATATAAATCATAACACAAACATGTATTTAGTAGCTACAGAGAATGATTCTTGGCTATGGCACAAAAATTTTGTCATATAAATATAGATACTATTAATCAAATAGCTAAAAGTAAACTTGTTAAAGGACTACCTGATATGAAATTTAAAGTTGATAATATTTATGATGTATGTCAGTTAGGAAAATTAACAAAATCTTCCTTTAAATCTAAGAAAATCATATCTAATACACAACCACTTAAAATACTACATATAGACCTTTTTGGACCTACTCAAGTTCAATCTATTAATCACAATAGATATGTGTTTGTTATTGTAGATGATTTGTCAAGATGTACATGGACTATTTTTATAAAACATAAAAGTGATACTTTCGAGAATTTTAAAATTTTTGTAAAAAGAATTCAAAATATAAAGAATTTAAAAGTTAAAAATATTAGATGTGATCATGGAGGTGAATTTGAAAATGAAGCTTTCGAACATTTTTTTAACAAGAAAGGTATTAATCATAATTTCTCCTTTCCTAGAACACCACAATAAAATGGAGTTGTAGAAAGGAAAAACAGAACATTACAAGAATGTGCAAGAACTTTATTAAATGGAAGCACTTTACCTAAGCATTTCTGGGCAGAAGCTGTTACAACTGCCTGTTATGTTTTGAGTCATGTTTCTGTTCGATCATTAACAAAACATACTCCATATGAATTTTTAAATGGTAGAAAACCTAATATATCATATTTCAAATTTTTTTGTTCAAAATGTTTTATTCTTAACACTAAAGATCAGCTTGGCAAGTTTGATCCAAAATCCAATGAAGGAATATTGATAGGATATTCGAAAGAAGCAAAACTTATTTAGTTTTTAATACAAGTACTAAAGTAATCGGAGAAACACTTCTTGTTTCATTCGATGAAAATGTCAAAATTTCTTCTAAAAATACAAACTTGGAAAATAATTCAAATCAAATTGTAACAAGTAATTCAGAAGATAATGATATTGTTTTTCAAAATAATAATACTGGAAATACTAGAGAAAATGAAAACATTGTTCATAATAAAAATATAGTAAGATCTTCTCTAAGAATCCTTAGAGATCACCCTATTTAAAATATAATAGGAGAAGTAAATTCCAATTTAAGAACAAGACATCAATTAAATTGAATGGGCCATATATCTTTTCTCTCTAATATAGAACCCAAAAATATTAAGGAAGCCTCCACTGATGACTATTAGATTATAGCTATGCAAGAAGAGCTAAATCAATTTGAAAGAAACGAAGTTTGGGAATTAGTTCCCAGACCAAGTGATCAATCCCTCATTGGAACAAAATGGGTTTTCAAAAACAAAGCTGATGAACAAGGTAACATTACTAGAAATAAAGCTAGATTAGTAGCATAAGGATATAATCAAGAAGAGGGAATAAACTATGAAGAAACGTTTGCTCCTGTCGAAAGATTAGAAGCTATACATATTCTACTAGCTTTTGCATGTTTTCATAACTTTAAATTACATCAAATGGTTGTTAAAAGTGCTTTTCTAAATGGATATATAAAAGAAAATGTCTATGTTGAACAACCTTCTCTTTTTACTCATGAAAAATTTCCAAATCATGTTTATAAACTTAAGAAAGCTTTGTATGGTTTAAAAAAGGCACCTCGTGCTTGGTATGACCGACTTAAAAGCTATCTAATAGAATCTGGTTTTGAAATTGGAAAAGTTGATCAAACTTTATTTATTAAGAAAACTAAAAAAGATATTTTAATTATACAAATATATGTTGATGATATTATATTTGGTTCAACAAATGAAAAATTATGTCAGGAATTTTCGACTATCATGACAAATGAATTTGAAATGTCACATATGGGAGAACTATCATATTTTCTTGGACTACAAATCAAGCAATTACAGAATGTTATTTTTATTAATCAAGAAAAGTATTGTAATAATCTAACTAAACGTTTTGGTATGGAAAACACTTCTGCCAAACCAACTCCTATGAGTACAACTATACATCTGGACAGAGATGAAAAAGGTAAGAGCGTTGACCAAAAACTATATCGTAGCATGATTGGATCATTACTTTACTTAACTGCTAGTCGACCTGACATTATGGCGAGTGTTTGTTTGTGTGCTCAATTTTAAGCAAATCCTAAAGAATCACATATGTGAGCAGTAAAACGTATAATTCGTTATCTTAGCAAAACCAATGATTTAGGACTATTTTATCCAAAAGAATGTCCTTTTGAATTAGTATCTTATAGTGATGCTGATTTTGGAGGAAGTCAGACAGATAGAAAAAGTACAAGTGGAACTTATCATTTCATTGGACGATCCTTAGTATCTTGGTTTAGAAAAAAACAAAATTGCGTTTCACTATCGACATGTGAAGCAGAATATATATCTACAGCTTTAGCATATGTTCAAGTAATCTACATGCAACAAACATTACAAGATTTTGATATAAAATTAAAGAAATCTATAATATATTGTGATAACACAAGTGCAAGAAATTTATCTAAAAATCCTGTCAATCACTCACGAACTAAACACATCATCATTTTCCTCGTGATAATATTGAGAAGGATATAATAAATTTAGAATTTGTAAATTCTGAAAATCAGTTAGCTGATATTTTCGCTAAACCTCTCAATGAAAATTGTTTTATAAAACTAAGAATAGAACTAGGTATAATTTCTTTAAAAAATGGTAAAATTTCTAAAATATTTTTATTTAAAAAAATTCTTGTACTTGAACTTTGCACCTCTAGTTTGGAAATCTTATGTCTCTGCATTTGACCATTTGTTGTTTCACAACTGTTTCTATTATAATTTTTCTCCTTATCTATTTCGAATTTTTTATGAACAATTCTCAGCCACAAAATTTGTGGTTTTGTTTTCATCCTCTAATTACTTTGCAGATTATCCGTTGTTCCATCAACCTTTAACTACCTTTTTCACCTATATATAACTCAAGAGCTCTTTTTTTATTCCTCCATCAAATTTGATTCCCTCATTTTTTTTTTACTACAATGTCTTCACAAGAAAACTCATCAAATGCCTCTGCATATTCTTCTGTCGATTTCTCAATACCTTCATCTGGTTCATTAAGCTAACCTACACCTACACCTACACCTTATCATAAACTGGCCAGACCATCAAGCTATCACACTGGCCATACTCCAGAAAGAAAGAAGGCACGTCGTTTTCTTTTTTTGGTTCTCCTCAAACAAAACAAAAAATTGATGATTTACATCATTATCAGGGGGAATCTATAGCAATTCAACATGAAATGTACCATGAACATAAGATGAATTCAAGACGTCTTAGCTTTCTGGAGCAGCTTGGATGGAAATTCTACGGGTCATCTTCATCTACTGTTCATCAATCTACGACCTCTTCCTCTCGAAATCCATAGGATCAGTCACCACAACCTCCACCTGTGTCTCCGAATTCATGGGAGCGTGGAAATCGCTGGTCACCATTAAAACTATATAAAGAGAAGACGAAGGTTGAACCAGAAAACTCGAAGTCTCCATCCACTCCTTCATCAAAATAATTTATTTTCTTTCTATATTTTGTTAATCAATTTCATTCTTATATGTATGCATTATTCAATATATTGAATATATATTTTTTATTGCAAAATATGCTGTAAATTCTGAAACTAAGACTTCAATCGACTGAAAAAATTTGACCACTCGACTGAATATGCAAACAGAAAGCTTTCAGACTGCATTCAGTCGACTGAATGACAAATCTGAGCCTTTTTTAACTATTCCATTAACATTTTAACCCTTTAAGCCACTATCTCCTTTTTCACTCTTCACTTTTACCTTCTCACTTCAGTTTTCCAAAACCCTAGCTTCCAAAAAATTTCAAATTCCTTTACTCCATTATTATTTCCAATGGCTCCACGTCTTAAACGATCTAGACATGCCTCTACTTCTTCCTCTGGGCCAATTGACACCCAAATTTCTCAATGGCTCTATGATGCTACAGCTCTCCAAAGATGAAACAAAATGAAGGAAGCATGCTTTTTCAAAGGATCTTTTGTTGTGTTTCCAGACTTTTCTCCGTATAGAATTCAAGAGCTTGCAAAGAGAAGTCGTCTAGAATCTCTTCTTGACCACAATCAAAATAATCTCAAGATTAATCATACTTTGGTAAAACTCTTTTATGCAAATTTAAATTTGGGTCATCAAAATCCACGTAATCATGATAATTGCGTATGGAGTTTAGTTTGCGGTCAACAAGTATTCCCGTCATTAAATAAAATTGGACACATTCTCCATACTTCAACTAATGGTATTCCATTGGAAGAATTAAATGTTCCTATAGGCGAACGAGATGAAGTAAGTCATCGGTTTTTGGAAGACGATATGACTGAACTAAAATCTATCGCCTTACGACCTACAGCTCGAATTGTGCATCGAGCCTTAATGCACATGATTCTTCCTTGTATTGGTTCTTATGAGCTTGTATATCCAAACAATTTTAGGGCGTTGTTTGCTATTTGGGGAGATGTCCAAATAAATTGGCCTAAGCTTATTCTAGATGAATTATTGTCTTTTAACCAAGGTCGTATGAGCATTATCTATTATGGCGAGTATATTATGCGGCTACTCATGAACTTACAAATTCCTATTCTGGAATCCGATACCTACATACCCAAAACTCAAAATAGCGGCACAATAAGTCTAATGAAATTGCCTCCAAGACCTCTCTCTATCATGTCTTTTCAAGACTGGAAATCACGACCACATCAACAAACTACTACTCCACATCAACAAAAAGATGACATTCGTACAACATCCCCATCGCAAAGCACCCAGGAATCCATTGATCTAATTGTGTGAAATCAAGTCATTTTGGACTCTCGCATCAAAAAACTCGATAAGAAAATTGATAAGAAATTTGAAAAAATTAAAAGCTTTTTCAGGATTTTATGGGATGCAATCTCCTTTTCCTCTTCCACAACTACGGAAACTTCACAGCATGATCCGGGTAAACGTCTAGCTCCTCGCTTTACTTGGTCTACATCCGAAGAACACACAAGTTCTAACACAAGCGGAAATGGTGGCGGCAGACAATTTGTGGAAAGTTCTTCAAGAGGCAAATGACCCATTTAAGTGGAAGAAGAAATAGAGTCTGACTCTGATTGATATTGTTGTTTCTTGGTGGTAGTAAGTTATCCTTATTTATTCCAAACATTCTATTTCTATGAGCTTGTATAAGTAGCTCAAAACAATTCGATACATTTTTTTGTGATTGTAATTTTGTTAGTTCAATGATGAAATTATTGTTATTTCCTTTTTGTCGATGACAAAAGGGGAGAAATTTGTATGACTAACCATTTCTTGCAGGATTAGATATGTCGCCAGATATTCAGGAGGAGATATATACAACTTCCGTTATATATTTCTTAAAATATAGTGTCATCTGTAACAGGTTGTCATCAATCAAAAGGGGGAAAATGTTGAATCATAAGTTCTGATTCATGACAAAGAGCTTAAACAAATCAGTGATGAGACTATATGGATAAAAGACAAAAAGAGAAAGAGATATGCTACTAAAATTACAAAGGAGACAAGACTTCAAAACTGAGTATAGTATGTCTATTTGTTGAAGTTTTTTAGTCTTAGAATTGTTAAAATCTATCCTCAAGTAGTCCATACAAAATCAAAGTTGATTTAAACTACAATTTCTTAAAAAAAAGTGTGAACTGTGCACTGGCAACTAGGTCAGTCGACTGACCAAATATGACCAGTTGACTGAACCTGCTCAGTTGCACAGATACACTCTATTTTGCACCAACTTTGATTATTCAATTGACTGGTCATTTTGGGTCAGTCGACTGAACTTTTCCAACAGCCATTTTTCGAGACAAACACTTCCATTTGCCAAGAGATACAATCCAATTTGAAGAGGTGTGGCTGCATCTTTTGGTCAAAACTCTTCACGAATGGTTGCAGTTGTTTATCTACTATATAAACACATGAGATTCACTTCTCAAATCATCGCATTTTATTTTGTTTTCTGATCATACTCTTTATTATCTCTGCATTCTATAGGGCAATCACAATTTATATATATTACTTGAATCTCTGAATCAATTAACTTATTCTTTAATTCAAAGTAATATTTTCCTTTCTAAATCTTTACACACACAATATATACTTGAGGAAAAGATTATAGGAAGGTTGTACTATTAGAGACAAATTAGTGTTATCAAAAACAAAAAGTGTCAAAGAAATTTTATTGAAACTGTTGAAGTCCTGTTCGGTTGTTCAGGCGGTAAAAGTCCTCTTCGGTTGTTAGAGGCAGAAAAATCCTGATAGGATGCTCAGATATTGTTTTACCTATTCCTCCGGGTTAAGTGAAGGGTTATTGTGAGAAATTCCAGAGGGAAGTACGGGACTGGATGTAGAACGGGAAGTTCGAACTAGTATAAAAACTTCTGGTGTTCTTATTCTTATTTACTCTACTATTATTATCTGTTTCCGCGTTTAGATTATAATACATTCCATATTACACGATCCTAAGTGATAACTAGCCACACAGTAGTCACTTTCATAATCATGCCAGCTCTAATGGTTCTCTAACTTCTACATTGTCTAGGTTGAAATTGGGAGCAACATTTTCTTCCAACGTTATTTGCTATGCGACCTCTTCATTTAGAACATTAGTTCGCTTTGATCTTACCGTTTTCCTGGAATAAAAAAACTCACTTAACTAGTTGGAGGAAAAGGTTAAATAAGACTAGAGGTTCGAACCCTTCTTGTAGCGCCAAAAATGTTTAACCAAAATTTCATATAACATTCATGATGAAAATTATGATAAACCAATCCTTGATTCTAATGCATATGATGATTTGATTAAGCATGACCGTATTAGTGTTACCAATAATGCTATTAGAGATATGCTTATCATTTAAAATTAAGTGCAAGTTGATATCATTAGAGAATGGACTATAATATCATTTTTCCCTTGATTAGAAACATTCAAAAGCCCAAATGTTTTCTTGGAGTTTGATATTCAAGATCTCTTAAGGTCATTTGAAACAAAATATTTAAGACTCCTTAAGATCACTTGGTGTATGTATTCGAGAATCCATATGATCTTTTAGAATTGTATACTCAAAGGCTCGTATCATATATCCAAAGGAGATAAAGAAGACAAGTGGCAGATTTATACAATAGCCTATTAAGGATGACAAAGGACTAGGTAAATGGTCCTCATATTCAAAGTCCAATGTTCATATATGATATGTAAAATAGTATTATGCATGTTAACACCCAATTAGACCAAAACTCATTTGAAATAATCACATCAACCTTTGGGCCTAAGGAGCATTGTTGTTTACAAATCCATGTCATTAATGTCCAAAATGCACATTCAAACTAATAAGCATGTCCAGGTCCTTATTCATATACATTGTGCATGCTTACAATCAAATAGGAGTTTTCCCCCATTTAATCTAGGGTTTACAAGAATTTAGTTTCAAGGGTTGAGGAAAGAAATCACCGCCTCTCCATAGTGCATCTAAGTCTCTATTTATAGAGAATGAGTTGCGGCACGGTAGCTTAATGCTTGGAATTCATGAGCTTCAGAATCGTCAATGTCATATGGCATTGAGCTTTGCTCTGTGTTGACCTTCGATGACCTTGAATGCATAGTTGATCCTCGACACTACTCCAGTAGAGGTGGTATTTGGCACCGATTATGAGCGATGTTGGTCTAAAGCTGTTACTTATGAGACGACGTTGATATAGAACTATATTACTATGTGGTGGCACCTCTTTGTATAATGTCGGCCTTGGTGAATCCTCTGAACATTGATGTCTTTTGGCAACATCATCGCATCTGGGTATGTGATACCTTCTAAGTGCTGATGACATGCGATATTATTATTACATGATATTATTGGATTTCAACATCAATAAGCATTGACATTGATGAGCGACGATATAGGCAATGATTGGGATTAATAACAACGTCGACATCGATGGAAGGTGGCATCACTTTAGAGGATGACATGGGGTAAGGCGGCATTGACTGTAGGTGGTATGAATAGAAAACAACATGGATACAGGGTACTGATTGAGCTATGATATCCACTTCATCTTCATAAAAGGATAGTGACAATGATGGAAGTCGACATCAATGAGATGCGACATAGATCCTACCTCTATAACACTGATGGCTTACGTTTTTGGTTGTATGCAGCATCATTACTTCCTTGGAAAGACTTGCTAGTGTTTCCATGCAGTATTGGTAAAACTCGATATTCTTGACCTTGGCTTCATTGAAGACATGTGGCATTGAAGAAAGGCAATACGAAGATGAGGTTGCATGGACGAGAGTTTGTTCTGCCTTCGCAGACGAGGAACGGTAGTGTATCTTTTTCAACATTAGCAGTTGGTCTATTACTCTTTAATTTTAACACAAACATCTTTGCTCCTATCCTTTGGAAATTATGTGGATAACAGCAAACAATCGATTGATATTGTTCAGGGTAACATGGATGTAAAACAAATTGGAGAGTGTTCCAGGAACATAGCTATAAACATGGAAAAAAATAACAAGAAGAGAAATGACGAAGGTAATGGAGGTAGGAAGTTGAACTCCAAGAAGCGCCTAAGGTTCCTAAAATATGAGGATTATACATGATTGAATTAGATGGTTTACAATATCTACCTTCCGACACATGGTACCAAACACTACAAGAAACTATCTCCAAGTGAATCAACTAAAAGAGAGTAGAGGTCCGAGAAGTACCATCATTTCCATGAAATGCGTGGCCATAATATGAACGAGTGTAGAAATTTGCGAGGCGTGACTAAAGAATTAATTCGAAAAAAGAAACTCCAAAAATATTGGAAAGCCCCACATGATGGCGGGCAAGGAAATGCCCAACCCTAGGGTAGTTGCTTCAATTAGGCCAAGATGAGTCTTATGACGACGAGCTAGGCAGCTTAGGAAATGACTTATTACTAATGTGATAACCAGTGGACTTCATCCGAATAAAAAGAGCTGGAATGAGATGGAAATGCGCAAAAGTTTTTGAAGCATGTTGTGCATGAGATTTTCTTTACCATCAAAGAAGGAGCTCCTACATAGCATCTAAGGATTAGGACATATGATATTTTATTTAGAAAGCGTGATGTTGATGAGATTAGAACACCTACACTTGACTCACTATTGATATTGGGCACGATTGAGCAAACAACCATGAGAGAAGTTCTTAATGACTGCAATAGTTCTGTAAATAAATTGTTCAAAAAAGCTTATTACCAAATGATGATGGATAGTCAGGATCAAAAGCTGTGTAAGTCCTAGATTCTTGCATTTACAAAAGAAGTTATGGAGCCCATTAGCTGTGTAGATTTATCGGTGTATTTAGGCGAAGTTGACCAGTGCCAGTTACGAGCTTCATTGTGACGGACACGTTTTTCTATGTACAATGCCTTTATATGCTAATCGACTCTTGCAAGTTTCCAGATGGCACTAGCCTCGGGGTTCTTAATGTTAAAATTCCTTACCGAGAATGGGGTAGGAATCATCCATGGTGATTAGGATATGGGATGTGAATACTATGTCACAGAGCTAAGTGAAGCAAAACGATGTGAAAAAGGAAAAGGCATAGAGAGGACTCTCCACATCAAGTTAGTTTATGCATAACAATCACTGCCTAAGCCTTGGCTCGATCGACGTCGTAGGTTCCACAAAGCTATGGGTTTGAGAAAAGAGCCAGGGGATGCAAGGGCGACCCTGTACGAGTTGACGATCGATATCTTGATCAATTAGGATAATACCACATAGGTCTTGAAGATCAAATCTTAACTCGGCATGAAGATGAAGAAACAACCATTAAGGTTCCTTTGGGCCAACCTGGATGTGTTGGCCTGGACTAATTTTGATGTGCGGAATATTACTAGAGATAACATGCCACACATTGAATGTAAACCCCAAATGTCCTATTGTGAAGCATAAATGGCCCAGTCTGTGTTCGAAGGGATCCACTACCCTTAAAAAAGAAGTGGATAAGCTAAAATCTAACGGCTTTATCTGTGACACTCTATACCATGAGTGGGTATCCAACCTCTGTCTAGCCAAGAAGCTTAATGGAAAATGGAAGACATGCATCAATTATTCAAACTTGGATAAGACATACCCAAAAGATAGCTTCCCGAAGCTAAAAATTGGCTAGTTAATGGACTCAACAGCCAGCCATGAATTGCTATCATCAGTTGATGATTACTCTAACTATAACCAAATTCCAATGCACATCCCTGCTTAAGAGCAAACTAGCTTTATAATGACTTGGAACTGTATTGTTACCTTGTTATGATGTTGGTTTTGACGAATGTAGCAGCAGTTTACTAGAGATTGATGGATTCGATGTTCAAGAATCAGATCAGATGTACAATGGAAGTTTATATGGATGTTATACTAGTGAATTCATACTGATCGGTGAACCAATTAGAAGATTCGTCAGAAATGTTTGGCATGCTTTGAATAGATATGATGAAACTCGTCATATTAGGAAATTTCTTGGGTTTCATAATACGCTCAAGGGGATAGAGGCCAATCTTAAAAAGGTTCAGGCCTTAGGAAATGTTGAAGCCCCAAAGACAATAAAAGAAGTGCAGAACTTGAACGAGAACATAGCCATTGATTTATTTAAAAAGCTACAAGCAAATGTATATCATCTTTCGATGTCCTTAAGAAAGGGAAAAAATTTCTTGGAAAAAAGAGTGTAAGGATGCTTGGTAGTATCTTTTCATGCTTTGAGTGCTACCTAGTACGCAAATAGTCTAGAATCTAAAGGCCAATGTACTATATCAGCAAGTGATTACTAGAAGTAGAAAGAAATTATCCAAAGTTGGAAAAGCTAGCCTATTGCTTATTGATCGCATCAAGGATACTCCGCCCCAACTTCCAATCCCATCCAATTGAGGTGTTAACTGGCCAACCATTAAGATAAATTCTGAAACGGCCTGAAACATCAAGAAGGATGTTGAAGTGGAACATCAAATTATGTTATTATGATATATCATATCATGCCTGGAGAGCGATCCAAGGACAAGCACAAGCCAATTTCATTAGTGAATTCATCACTCGGGATGATGAGAAAGAGAAAGGTATGGAGCAAAGTGCTCAATGGAAGTTATACACAGATGGTGCATCCAATGAATGTCACCGAGGACAGGAATAGTTTTGGTAACTTTAGAGAACGACCAATTTTCTATGCCTTGAAACTTGACTTCCTCATACAAACAATGAAGCCAAATAGAAGCGCTTACGTGAGACTGAAAATTTCAAAGGAATTAGGAGTCCAAACTTTACATAAATATAGTTACTCTCAATTGCTGGTCTGTCAGGTTAGGAAAGAGTTTCAAGCTAAAGGAAAGAGGTAGCCCTTTAGCTGATGAAAGTTATGAAACTACTTAATGATATTGAGTATTACATGATAACAAAGATCTCCAGGGAGAAGATCACAAAGTCTGATTCGTTAGCCTAGCTGGCTAGCTCTGGGGATGTACAACTCGTGTTTTAGTTCTAGTGAAGGTATTATCAGCTGTGAACATCGATCAAATGGACATTGATTGGATGTTAGAGGTTGAAATTAAAAAAGATTCATGGATGACTCCGATAAAGGAATACTTACTGTATGGAACCCTTCTTGTTAGACGAAATGAATGGAGAAAACTCCTCCACCAAACTTCAAGATTTATTGTCTAGGAGGGAATATTGTATAGGAGAGGGTTCGCGGCTCCCCTGCAGCAATGTAACATAAATGAAGAGGCTAAAAGAATCCTGGCAGACGTAAACGAAGGAGCCTTTGGCGATTACACTGGAGGGCAGATATTGGTAATAAAGATTCTTCGTTATGGATAATTTTGGCCAACCATCAACCGGGTTGTGGCAGATTACACACAAGGATGTGATAGATGCTAAAAGAATCATGAAGATTCCTAGGGCCCCACCGATAGAAATTACATAAATGGTCAGTCCCTGGTTATATACAGTGTGGGAAATTGATATTATCAATGTGCAACTGATGTTGAAAGGTGGAGCGAAGTACGCCATTGTTGCATATGACAATTTTACAAAATTGGAGGAAGCGGTACCACTAGCCACGATCCTACGAAAAAGGTAATCAATTTTGTATATAGAAACATCATCTGTCAACTTGGAATTCCGCAAACCATCAGTTTCGATAATGGAACCCAATTTGATAGCGTCGAGTTCAAGAATTTCCACAGTAAATATCAAATAAAGAAAAGATTCGCCACAGTAGCACATCATAGGTGAATCGATAGGTGGATGCAGTGAATAGGATCATCATGTTTATCCTGAAAAATGACTAACGAAAGCTATGGTCAAGAGGGTTGATAAATTACCTTCATCACTTTGGGCTAATCGGTTACCCATAAGTTTGAAACTGGTCACATTCAATTCGCTTTAGCCTATAGATCATAGGCCATGATTCCAATCAAATCAGATGTGGCTTCTCATTAGAAGATCCATTATGGTCCTAAAGCGAATGAGAACTCTTGCTTGAGTCCCTTAACATGGTGGATGAGAAGCGCGAAGAAGTCAAATTGAGGGCTGCTGCTCATTAAAAATGAGTGGCTTGACATTATAATACAAAGGTTAGGAATCAAACGTCTGAGATTGGTAATTTTGTCCTTAAATGAATCATTCCTATCCAGTGAATATGAGCACGAGCTAGAAAGGTCCGTATGCTATTGAAATAAGCTTGAAGACTGAACATTCTAGATAGCAATTGTTGATGGAATTTCACTTCTAAGGGCATGGAATAGTGAACATTTATGTCACTATTTTGCTTAAATTTATCTTCGTATGTACTTAATTAAGTTTTATTGTAACAAGGAAGAATCTGCTATTCTTATGGATATAAAACAAGTTGGCTTTGGGATCGATGAATTTGTGTTTTCTTCAGCCTAACCATCCGCTATGAACGACAGCAAAGTTGAATAGTCTGCATTCGTATAGTCCAAGTATATGGGTGCCTAGAGATCGGTACTGATCGAATTTTGTGGTCCATGATTGGACTTAAGAAACTTAACCGTTCTAGGTATCAAAAGATAATTAACTCCTTCAATCCATTATTCAAATGTTAGAGTATAAACACATAGGAGTTAGACGAGATGGTTCACCCTAAGGCCTTCGTTCAAACATAGACAACGAAACGAACTATTTCCTAGAGACTGGCAGGACCAGCAATCAAAGCCCAAAGTAAGGCAAGATCCAATTTAAACGTCTCCAGGATGCCCAGAGATAGACACCTTGCTGGATTATCCCCATGGAAAGGGCATAAACGGTCAACAGCCAGAGTTAAGTGACATCGGATATAAACATCCAAAAATAAATGTTAAAACCACCACGTAAGGTGGATAATCATGATCAATGCATGGAGATGGGTAGGTTGGAGCAAGGATGTCCAAAAGTAGATATCTAAGATATTACTCTTTAAAGTTAAAGAGTAATATAAAAAATCCTATCTTGTCACTAGTTAAATAAAACCTAACTGGATATAACCGAAGCGAGCTATTTTGTTAGCTAAGTATTAATAAGAAAATCGTCCATATGTACATGAATATGATGGATGATAATATTACTATGATCCAGATGCAGTAACAATTAGTATAAAAAGCTAAGTACATAGATAAATGCAACATTTAAAATGAAGCTGATTTATTCTTTATCGACAAACTCTTTTAACAAAAAGTGGAGGCTATACTGCACAACATCAGCCTAAGTATATAGATTCAAAGCTAAACAAAAACCATAGAAAAGCAAAGGATTGCTGTGACTAAATCTTCCTCCCTTTTCCGGTTAAACCCATTTGTATGATTCTTTCAATGATACACACACACACACACACACACACACATATATATATATATATATATATATATTTGTGTGTGTGTGTATCACTCGTAGCATCTCTAATTTAGGCCTTTGAAAGCAGAAATGATTCAAAGATATGAGAAGTAAAAGGAAGAGGAAATAGTCATTCGCAAATTGAAGCCATGTCCTTTCGTCTTTAGAAACTATTAATAAAATCTTATAGACGATTCTTATGCATATACATATATCACTAGTACAGAAATTTTTAAAACATAGACCAAAAGCATTTACAACTAAATTGACAACTATTTTTTTTTACATTTTTACATATCTTTATAACAAAAACCAGATTACAAAGGAGAAATCGAGTGAGTTTTAATCCAGTTAATTGAGGGTATCAACTGAATAAAATTCATGTCGACTTAAGCCAGTCGACCGAACACACATTTTTGTCTTCTAATTTTAGTCTTCTTCTCTATAATATTTTAACTTATGGTCCGTTGACTTATCATCATTTCCAATCAACTGAATGAATAGTAATGGCTATCTGAAACAACACTTTTAAGAGATACGTATCTTTAATAGTTTCCAAAGAGATGCGATTTTCTAAAAATATACAACTTTTCAAAGCTACCATTTATTTCTAGAAATAAAGATTAAGACGAGAAGTTTAAACTTAGCTTACAATCTTTATTTCTAATTTTTTTTTTGACTATTTGCTTTCTAAAAGTAAATATTATTCATTCACTCAAAAATCACTCAGTACACTTCCTTGATCACATTGTACGCATCGTTGAATCATAAAGGAGATTATAGGAAGAAGGTAGTAGAAGCAAAAATCTATATTAATGGAACACATAATTTTCAAATCAACGGACTTTTGTAATGCCTATTCCTCCAGGCTATGTGAAAATATTTCATTAGTGGAAATTCAAAGAGGACATTCTAGACTGGACGTAGGACAAAAGGTCCAAACCAGTATGGAAATCTCGATGCCATTAATTTTTAACTTTATTCTACTTTATTATTATCTAACTTGATTATACGTAGATTTGCATTAGTTAGAAATCTCGATGCACTTTCATTTGGTATCAGAGCAGGAATTTTCATTAACTATAATAAATTTTTTGAAAAATATAATAATGTGGAAAGCACATTTCTTGAAAGCCAATCAACTGCAATACCACCACTTTTTACTGGCTGAAATGTGCATATTGGTCTACATGAATGAGAAATTATATGGAAACTAACGGTCTTGAGATTTGGCAAGCTATTTAAAATAAGTATGAAGCATCTTCTATTGAAATGAGTATTTGGTCAGATGCTCAGAAAATCAAGGCAACCAATAATACAAAAGCTATGAATATTTTATTTTCTTCCTCTGATATGAATGAATTTTCAAGAATCATGCTTTGCAAAACCGCCAATGACATTTGGCGAACACTTTAAATTATACATGAAATAACAAGAAAAGTAAAGCAAATAAGGATTTTACTTTTTTAAAATCAATATCAATCATTTATAATGAAAGTTAATGCGTTGGTTATAGATATTTATTCAAGATTTCAAACATTCAACATTATTTCATGTTTTAGGAGTAAAATTTATTGATTTTAATCATGTTACAAATTTTTTAAATTCTTTTTATTGGAAAAGAAATTTTTTAGACATAGAAAATGCCAACGATCTTTCCCAACTCAAAGTTAAAGAATCCATTGGAAATTTGATTTCGAATGAAGCTAATTTGCAGGTTAAGAAGAACAAACTCAAGAAAAGAAGAGTATCGCATTTCAGAGAAACGGTGAGGATTTAGATTTAGATGAAGATGAGATTGTAATTATTGCCAAAAACTACAAAAAGTTCAAAAAATTCAAGAAAATAACGGTGGCACAAAGTTTTGAAAATTCAACCTCAATCAAATACTTTAAATATAGAATTTCGGCCATATGGAAAAGGATTTTCCTCAACTTAACAAAGATAAGAAGAAAAACAAAAAAATTAAAAAGAAAAGGAAAGCATTTTAAGTCACTAGGGATGACTTGAACTACTCTCTATCAAAGAGTGACCGCGATAGTGATACAGAACAAGCTAGTTTCATTTCGGTCTCATTTTAAATTGTTTCAAATATATACTTATATCTTTCTAAAATATCAAATTATACTTCGGAATTTGAAATCAAAAACGGTTTTACAAAATCACTTGCATAGCGAAGCTATTAAAGTGGCCACTCCCCCACTCTGAAACTCGAAAATCAATGTCGATGATGCGTGCACTCATCACCGAAATTATTTTCCAGCGACATAAGTGAGTTCTGGATTTCTATTTTCTTGAAAACTTCTTTGAAATTTCTTCAAAATTATTGGAATTCATTTGAACTCATTTGAAACATTTCTTATTCGGAAAAATACTTTTAAATCATATTATTTTTATATATTTTCCAAAATCTTAAAACCAATTTCAAAATACCGGAATTCAATTCTCGAATTTCAAATTTAACCCTTCAGTTATAAATCATTTTTATATGAATCACTTTCTCATAAATTTTCGAAATTTCCAATCCTTTCAAAACTTTTATATATAGAATAACATTTCTTATTCGTTTTATATATAGGTATATAATCCTTATCGAAAACATTTTCACTTTTTATATAGAATAAAATCATAATTATCAAAATAATAATTTCGATATATAAAACAATTTCAAAAATGCAAATATACTCGATTTTCAAAGAATAATTTTAAGAATGGATTTCAAAACAAAGATAGAGATTTGAATTAGAGGAACTCCAATCAATAGAATTCTGATTCGAAGATAGACTCGATCAAAGATGAGATAATTAAATTACAAAATAGAAGATGGATATACTTCTATAAATCGCGGGCGACCTTAACCGGGTCAACCGGGACTTCAGGGATATGATCGATGCGGAATTCTAAAACAAATCGACATTCGATTGCCAGAGATGGAATTCGGCATATCAAGATATAGCAGCATCGTAAACCGAGGATACAAAAATCTTCGGTGAATCGATGCCAATTGTAAAGGTGTTTTCACCCCCTTACAAAACATTCGGTGGAGTTATGGGATACTCCAGAATCAAACGAATATAAATAGGAAGAGACAAGAATGAATTTCGGAACCGAGGGACATTCCAAACTCAAAGGAAATTGAGTCAAAAAGGAAGAGATTCAACTCGAACGAAAGTGATTCTGTAAATAAATTTACCATATATGCTAAGTTTTGCCTAGAGCCAAAGCTCTGATACCAACTATAATGACCCGCTATTTTGGACCATTCAAATCGACAATAAAACCATACATGTCCGACTTGAATAATTCAAAATACGATATTGTTAATTAAAATTTTGGCAAAACTTAAAATATACAGTAAATAAATCAATCACAGATCACAGAGTAATATAATGCAGCGGAATAGATAAAGAATAGTAGTTTATGAAGCTACTATATACCTCAGAGTTAGAAATAAAATACAACCGAATGGTTCAAATGCAGTGAAGTCTCCAATGCAACAGATGACTTCTCTGAACCAATCAACTGGATGAATGAAGGAATAGATAGCTGGATCTTCAAGCAAAGCTCCAACTTCGAAGGTGAGTCTCAAATGTTGTATCACTCAGTCTGACCCGAGCGTAAAGCAAAACACAAAACACTCGAGTCAGGATTAACATTCTTATATCAATAAATCCAACTCAAATGAAATATCAACTGAAATACAAGTAACTTAAAGGATGTTTGGGATAACCATCCTCTAAGGGTCCATGGAACTATCTACAAGGTAGAAATATACGCTATACACCGTGGTCATTTCAGCTTAATTTATACTTCAAAACCAAATATCATTTCACTTCAAATATCTCTATATTTCCCAAAATAGTATTTACATATATTAAATAATTTATACAGTAAAGTATTTTCAATTTTAATTCAACTCAATTCCAAAAATAACCACTTCAATTTTATCGATCTCAAATTCGGATTTGTAATCACAAAATACCCCTTTATATTTCAATATATTTCAAGACTTTAAGTATTCAACGTTTCAAACTAAATTTTTATTCAATTTGGTTTTCTAAATAATAAATTCAAATTTAGTTCAACCTAAATTTTCATTTTAATTCAATTTAGTTTCTAAATAACAAATTCAACTATATTGATTTCAAGTACAGATCCGAATCTCAAAATAAACCATTTAAATTCCAATATAGTTCAAAGCCTTAGTATTTAAATGTTCAATTTAACAGTTTCCTATAGATCTCGATTTAACCTCATTATTATTTAGTCTTGAAATACTCCCTCATTAGATACAATATCATTTAAGTAACCTTAAATTACATTTTACTCAATATTTTCTTTAATTTATTTAAACGTGAAATATTCATTAAATCACATAAATCGGAAATCCAGTTATAAAATCGTACCTTTAAATTTCCCACTCAAAAATTTCAAATTGATTTAATTAAACAAATCCTCATTTAAATACTATTTTTAATAAACCAAAATTTAACTCTCAATCTTAATTATTCAATTTATTACAAGAAAATCTATTTGAAATATAGATTTACATAAATACTCAACCATATTATCCGTATTAAATTAATCTAATTTAAATCAAATATTACGACTAAATCTATATATAAAATTTCCATTTATATAATATCTTAAGAATCAATATTATTTAAACCATATAATTTTTTCCAAAATTATAAAAATTATTTTCAGAATATTTATATGGACCAACGGTGTCTGTATATATTTCCTATCATATAGTCTAGTGCTACGGATATTTATCATTTCAATCCGTACACTAAATATATACGGGCGGATATCATTTCAACCCGTAATCCCAAATTCAATTAAATGAAAATCGCTTGGGTTTATCATTTCAACCCATAACGATTTTCTCCTATTCTAAAGTCCATTCGGGTATGTATCATTTCAACCAATAGTGATTTCTAAACTACAGGGAACTTGCAGAGTGATAACAGATAATACAATAAAATAACAAGCATATATCCTCAATAGCAATATAAACAACAAGATATGGTGTCATATCCCACAGGTGAACATTTACAGATAATAGCATATATAACAAATTTAAATAACTACAGCAGCATATTTCAATTGTCGTTTCAATTGAAATCAAATTTAATGAATAAAAGAATGTTAATCGTGAGTGATTGCTCACCTTTCGAGGCTAGATAGATTGGACAAAGAATTGAGCTACGCTGGATCACGATCTAGACATCGAACAAATCCAAACAAAATTTTCAAAGCGAAGCAAGATTGGCACGAATACGATGGACAACTGATAAATAGAGATCGATGAAAATAGATCAGAAACTGCTTTATGTAGACCGAAATGAAATACAAATATTATTCTATTATAATACTCTCTTAACCAATATTAGTTTTGAAACGCATTAAAATTACATATACATACATACGTTTTCAAACAAACGCAAATAATAGAAAACTGCAAAACTATGTTTAAAACCAATATTAACATAAATTTTTTATAATCATATTTAAATCAACATTTAAGTCAACATTCCACATTATTATTGTTAAGACCAATATCGACTTTTCTTAATTTGTTGAAACACTACACACCTTATACTTGATATAAATTTACCTTTTGCAAAATATTTATAAGAAAGAGAAGGGCGAGAGCACAGCTCCAACTTAATTTAACAATTTAAATTCCAGTACTTTCTTTAATATTAAAACAGGCTTCAGGCATTTCTTACATGTTAACACTTACATTAAACTTTCTTTATCATCTTAAAAATATCAATGTCAAATTTTAACCCATATAATCACTAGTATAAACTTACATTTTAAAACAACAAATCTTAGATCTTATAAAACCGTATTTGTATAATAATTCATCTCTGGACAGACACACAAACTAACTTAAAATATATTATACTATATATTCTCCCTAAAATTTTATAACTCTACAACTATATTTTAAACAACAGAAGGAAATTTAAAGCCATGCAAACTCTACCTATATATCAAACTTATGTTTTATAACTTACTGTATATTAATATGTTTATAAATGTATACTGTCCCACAATATATATATTATAAAATTAACACCTTTTTATAAATAATACAATATAAAATTAACACCTTTCTTTTTTTTTATAAAAATCTTACATGCTGTAACATATATGCAGACTGCTAAACATCTTATATTATATATAAACAGTATGAAATAACCCAATGTATATTCAAAAGTCATACTAAACAAATTTAATAGATACTCATATAAAACTAACCATAGAACAAATGCAAACGTTTATAACTTTATATTTAATGTATACTTGCGCTGCACTATATAAACATACTTATAATGTAAAATATATACTTGAAGCATGTTATGCTTAAAATAAAGGAAAAGCAAAAGCAATACAAACAAATAAGAAAACAAAAGAAAAGGAGGAAAAAGAAGAAGAAAAAGAAAAGAAATAAGAAGAAAAAAAAATTAGTGCAGCCATTTACCTACAGAAGAAGCTTCACACGCAAGAGAGGAGATGTAGATCTATTGATATGGAGTAGGGTATGTACGAGTGATTTGTTTTTATAAGAGAAGCCTCACATTGATAGAGTGGAAAGAAATTTTGTTTAAAGTGGCAAGAAATAAAGATAGTAATGGCTAAAGGAAATTTAGGAATTTATTCCTATAATTTAAGGAGAAAAAAAAGAGGAAATAAATTAAAACAACTATATAAAGATTAAATGCTGGTGAACAGAGGAAATCAAATGAAACAAATATGTATATAAACATTGAATGCTGGTGAAAAGAGAAAATAAATTAAAACAAATATGTATAAAGATTGAATGCACATGAATAGAGAAAATGAATTAAAACAATATGTATAAAGATTGAGTGTTGGTGAAAAGAGGAAATAAATTAAAACAAATAAGAAGAGAATGGATTGATTTAAAGGAAAGGAAATGGGTGGTTTAGAAATAAATAAATGTTAAACGTATATGTTTTAAATTTCAAAAAGGAAAGAAATAAATACGGGAATGGCAACAGATCTTGCAAGCAGGGAAATAACGTAAAAAGAGGAAGAGAAAGAGGCGTATAAATGAATGGTAAATAAATTTAGATTTCAAATGAAATAAATGGAACAGCAGAGATTAAAGTATAGATGTAAATCCAGGAATAATAAAAAGCAACGGTTATATGTCGATTAAGAAAAATAATTAAAACAATTAATGGCTTAAATGGGGCAGCATGTTTCAAAATTTTGAAATGCAAAAGAAAAGTACACTATAAATATAAAGTTTTCAAAACAAAAGAAACGTAAAGCTGTCCATTGATTCATCAAAACGTTATTAAGTAATAAATTGAAATGAATATAAAATAAAAGTAATTGTAATGGTCAATAGTTGATTTAGCTATACACTTAAAGCAATAAATTTTTGTTTGTTTGTACAACACAAAATGAGTTTTGAAAGTCAAGGATACAAAAATGGATAAAAGGAAAGAAATCAGGAAATTTTGTGAGCAATAGCTTTCTAAGGAAAGGTAGGCTTACATTATATATACATGCTGAGATGATTAGGCACGTTCAAAATTTTTGAAGCAAATGAAGGAATTGGAAATAAATATAAATTGAAAGAAATTTGAAAAGTCCGTAGCTATGATTTAGCCAAAATTTATTAAAGTCATTTACTAGGAAGGTTGGAACCGAAATAATAGGGAGAGGAAGGCACATTAAATTTGATGACAAAGTTGTGTTCAGATCTATAAGCAAGTTGTTTATATATTATAGGCCTTATGAAAGCGAGGGAAGGAACGGATTTTACTAACTTGATGATTTGAGATTCTTTCGAGCGTTAAAAACAAAAATAAAGGGAGACCAGAATAAACGCACCACCATAAATATAAATATACGCTTCAATTGCAAAAGAAATGTATAGAGAAAATTATGGGTAATGGGAAAAGTAAAGTCAGTGCACGAAACTACAAGGAATAATAAAAGCAAGGTCGATGATCTCAAATTTATTAATGGTTATGAATGGAAAAGTCTACCTGAATTGGAAAAGTATTAAGCAATAGAAATCTTTAACGATAGTAAAAAGAAACCGTTACGCACTGATTCAGAAATCAATTAAAGCAATTAATAGCTTGAATTGGACAGCACGTTTTCTCAATTAAATAAACTTCCATAAAATTATTTGAAAATTTACAATCTGCTATATTTAAACATACGTATTCTAAATATATAAACATTTTATTTAAAAATTCAATTATTATAAGATTTCACAAATATTCAATTAAATACGTTATAGAATCAATTAAAAATTATTAAAATTTTCCGGGTCGTTACACAAATTAAATAAGGCGGAGTTTAAAATTGGAATGTTAAAAGACGAGAAATGTATTTTAGCAGAAGAGTTAGAAAATTCACAAAAATATTATGAAAATTTAACTTCTCAAAATATGAATTTAGTTGAAGAAACTAAAGCATGTAATATTGAAAATATTAAACCTGCAAAAGAAGTTTGTGAACTCAAGTCTAGCTCAGCTTCTAGTAAAAATGTAGTAATTGTATTAAAATAAAAGTTAGAATAAATCACTTAAAATGTTTCAAAATTTAATAACGGAAATTTTCTCTAGGAAATTAAACTAAAATTTCAAAAAATTTGAAAATAAAAATGGGCTTGGTTTATAAAATTCGAAGCAAAAAAATAGTGTTAAAAACTGTAACATCTTATACACAAGTTTAAGAAACCAAAAAATATTGGTAAAACTAATTGTCCAAACTCCAAACGTATCAAATTTGGGTCCTAAAACTAATAATACTTTAATTACGCAAAAACATATAGATAGCTTTCTAAAAAATGATTTTTATAGTAGTAATTATTATTTTTAAGGCTCCAAGCCCGTATGGGGATGGCTACCTCCTTTCATTGACACATAGGACCCTGAAGTAGGAAGTGGGAACCAATAAAATGCTTTTCATACTTTTTTTAGGTATCCAATAACAAAAGTTTGAAATGGATACCCAATAGTGGATGTTTCAAGCATACGGCAATGCAAATATGTTATCCAAGATAATATATATTGATCGAGTAACCATCACATTTGGAGACAACTCATAAGGATTTATAGTTGGAATTGAAGACGTCATCAATGTTGGTATGTCTAACTCTCTTTTTATTATAACTCTCCTTTTATTACAATCGATTTATTAGTCGAAAATTTAAAATATAATCTTTTGAGTACTAGTCAATTATGTGATAAACGTTTTAAAATTGACTTTGAAAAGTATAAATGCAATAACTTTGATTAAAACAAAAAATTATTTTTTAAGGGTATAAGAAAATGAAATATTTATGTTCTAAATATGAATTTTAATCATAATAACGATATATGCTTAGTTGCAAATCATAACGATCCATGACTTTGGCATAAATGATTTTGTCATATTAATTTTAAATGTATTCATAAACTTCCTAAAAATGATTTAGCAACAGGTTTACCAAAATTAAATTATAAAGTCAATAATTTATACGATTCATGTAAATATGGGAAATAAAAAAAACATCTTTTAAATCTAAAAAAGAAATGTCAACAAAAAAACCACTTAAACTATTACGCTTAGATTTTATTCAGTCTTACCTATGTTAGATGAATAAATCATAATAAATACATCTTTACGATTGTAGATGATTTTTCTAGATTTACTTAGGCTTTATTTTTAAACCACTAAACCGATACTTTTGAAATATTTAAAAAAATTCTAAAATAATTAAAAAATTTAACATTTTAAAAATATTTTTAAAAAAAGTGATTATGGAGGAGGATTTGAAAATGAACTTTTTACTGATTTTTGTAATAGGAAGAGTATTAGTCATAATTTTTTCTTACCAAGAATACCACAATAAAATGGTGCAGTAGTAAGGAAAAATCATACCTTACAAGCGGGTGCAAGAACATTGCTAAGTAGTGGCAACTTACTAGAAACTTTTTGAGCCGAAGCCATTGCTACTGCTTGTTATGTACTTAATCGTGTCTCCTTAAGGCCAACGACTAAGAACACTTCTTATTAAAAGTTTTATGTAAGGAAACCAAAAGTTTAATATTTTATATTTTTCATTAAAATGTATTATTTTAAATGCAAAAGATAATTTATGAAAATTTGATGTAAAAGAGGCGTTTTTATTGGTTATTCTGAATGAAGCAAAACTTGTAGAGTTTTCAATAAACACACTAATACGATTGGAGGATGTTTACATGTTCCATTTTATGAACATTTTAAAAGTAAAAATGACAATGAATAAATTTTAGAAATTGATCAACCACGTGTTGTAGAAAATGACATCAATACTATTAACGAACTATGTACTAACTTTAAGTAATTCATCCCGTTTATTTGGGTGCAATGTTGATCGTACCTACTATGCCAAACTGTCTCGTATAATTGTTTAGCAATCCCATCAATAATTGATTAAACATATTGACAAAATTCTTAGACCACTCCACGATCATATCAACACAATTTATTAGCAAAATTCATTTCTAACCATGTATGTATATATATATATATATCTAAATAATCATTTGTAAAACCATTATTATTAATATATATATATATATATATTCATAAGTCCATTCACATACATCCAACGCAATCAAGCATAAATAATCCAAATAAACAAATTTTATTTATATATATACTTAGGAAAGGTATTCTTAATTCCCTTATTGTTCCTCTTTATACGAAAGAAACACTAGATATCACTACTGGGCAATATCTAGACTTAAGCAGATTTACTTTGAGTGATAACTCCTATTCTGACCCGCACAAAAATAAGGCCTAAGTAAGAGTATTCAAAAAGACATAGAATAATCAAGTGAGTAAGAATACTAAAGAGAAATTATATCCTCCAAGATTGTGGAAGACTCTCCTTTCTACTTGGAGTGATCATCACTAGAAGGCTCCATGATACTCAACTTTCAACTTTTCTTGCCCTTTTCTACAACATGACAAGAATAACCAAGGTGACTCGTTTCTTTGCATATCTCATACTACTTTGGGCAAACCTACTGCTTGGGTTTAGTGCATTGCTTAGAGAAATAGCCAATCGCTCTAAAACTAAAACATATGATTTGGTTCTTATCCTACTTAACTGTAATTGGCACTTTACCTTTAGACTTCTTCTTTTGGAACTAGGTCTTCTTCTTCTTATAGGAAGGAAACTTGTGCTTCTTATCAAATTAATTCTTACTTTGCGAAGTCTCCTCACTACTATCTCTTTTTTCTTCCTCCAACCTCAAACCTGTATCTCCAATTTTCTCAAAGGAAACTTCTAACTACAATAATAAGGCCTTCCTCAGAGACTTATTCAGTGCATTTACAACTTCATGGTTCTACTTGAGCAGGTTGTTAATGAGATCAATCCTATACTTAGAAAGGGCTTCAAAATTCGCCGCATACTATACCACTGTCATTCAACCTTCCCTTAAATCTATAAACTTGCAGGGCATCATGACCTTCTTAGCTTCATGTAGAAACTTTAGCTCAAATTGGAGCATAAAATGACTTAAAGTAACTTCTTCTTCGTCTATCTCTACCATCAACAACTCATACCAATCAAAAGCCCTTTCTCGAAGCTGGCTAGGAGCTATCTGCACCCTCTGCCTTATGTAGCTTCCATGCCAGTAAAGACATGCCTACTCATCTTATGCTATGCTTGAAATCCAATCACCACTTCAGAACCCTAAAACAACTTTCCTCCTACGCTTCAAAAATCACTACTTATATGAGAAAATGCCAATCTTAGAGTAGGAAAATTTTGCGGAGCAGAGGCGTTGGAGTCCTGAATACTCCACACTAACTCCAAAAGCGAAGAAGTAGTCATATAACACCCTAATTACCAACACTATTGGACAGTCCGATATTACCTTGGGTTCCTTTACTACCATCCATCTCACTTCTGTAAGAGGGGGATTGAATTTAGTGACCCAAATATGATACTTTATATATTAAGACATACAATCTACACGTCCTAGATGATTACCGTTGTAATCATCTTATATTTGTAAATTTAATCTAATCTTAAACTTATTATTCTATCCCACAATCACAGGGACACGAACACTAAGTCTCACTAGGCCAAGACTCACATCTTATATACTTTGTATTGTCTCGAACCCGCTCTAATACCTACTGTATACACATATATACCCATAATACCATTGAGAATAAGAAAATTGTATGATATTATGGTGAATGATGCTTGTTTGGAGCCACCACACAGAAAGATTCCTTAGGCCATATGTATTTCTTACCTTGAAATACAATATACATATATGTTTCTGATATCGACCCAAAGCCATAAACACATGGGCTAATTAGGACAGAATAATACACAACATAAATAAAAACCATGTAGTCACCAATCATAGCAGAAAAACATAATACATCATATAACAAAACATAGAAAGTTTGAAAATGAGTATCTGACTTACATCCCAAAATAACATACACAGATACGTAGGCAACACGACGAAAAGGTAGAATACAGGTATCATATCATAATATATATATATATATATGCATGGAGACATGGTAAAGTGTGTGTGTATATATATATATATTCCAAAAAAATTAGATGTTAAGCTGCCTCCTAAAAAGACATCATCCTTAAGTCTAGTGTTCATATACCTGAAAGTCTCAGATGGACCCCAACTATTATATTATATAATAAACGAGTCAGACTATATTCAAATTCAAAGGTAAGTACATAGTGGTAATTATGGTCATATAAAGGCATGGCATGCGAATGCCATAATGTCGTATCTAACATAGCATCATAATAGTATACGACATAACACAACTTAATATCACCCATGGATTGCATACAAACTAGCAATAATCGTGACATATATAAATAAGGTGATAAAATCAATTCATCTTAAGCTTGAAATGCGATCGCCGATCATAACTCACATCCAACAAAATCACAGGTAAAGGTATAAACCATAATTTATATAAAATATAAAAGATAATAATAAAATATTCATCTTAACTTACTATCCTAATGGTAGTGAAGATTTTTGATTGTAAGTCTGTAACGACCCGTAATTTTCGATAATTAAAAAAATTAAATTAAATAAGATTTTGGAATTTAATATCTTAAGAAATAAATTTATGATTTTTAATGATAAAAATAATTAGATAATGATTTAATAATGTTGTTTGGATGTTACTGAAAACTATTTTTAATGTAATTTCAATCGATTGAAATAATTGTAAAGTTAATTTGGTTATAATTATAAATATGGAATTAAAATTGGTAATTAATGGAATTAAGGAAAATTGAAATATTATAGTTAATAAGGCAAGATGATTACTGTAGGATATGAATGTAATAAAATGTAAACGAATGCTAATTATATCCATAAGATGATAGTTGATTTAGTAATAAGAGCGGAAATCAAAATATAAGAATTTATTTGGATTTAAAATATAATTAACTAAGATTTTATTATAGTTTAATTGAATGTTGAATTTAGGGAAATATTTTAATAGGGAATTTAACATACGAAAATTAATTTTGATAGATTATTAATTTCTATGTAATCTAGAATGATGAAATTGTTAACTATTAACTTTGAATTTAAAAGTGATCAAATTAATTTAATAATAACTTGTTTAATTAACATGAAAATAACCATTCATTATCTTAGATTTCAATGAAACTATTTTCATCAGATTCGTAATAGTGAATTATTGTAGGATTTGAAGTTTTGTAGCGCTCGGACTTATCATTTGATCGTGCGAGCTCGAAACGTGTAGAAATTAATTTATAGAATTTATATGAGTATAATCGATTTTGAAAGCTAACTTCTGTATATATTGAAATTAGGGTTTGAAACTAGTCCCATTGTGTTTAAAAATATCAAAAACATCTATTTTGATATATGGGATGACCTAATATTGTTTCAGAAACGAAACGGGCTTTTCGGGTCATTGTTATAATTTCAACCCAATTTGATTTGTCCATTCATTCATATCTAGCTTTGTCCATATACATAGGCTTCTTTTTTGAAAATCTATTAGCCTTTTTCTTATTTCTATACGTAAATTTCCATCTGCTCCTTCACTACTTCCCAGTGGCAGAAACCCTAATTCCCAAATTCAATTGCAAATCAAAATTTAATTTCGAAATTCATACTCCTCAAACCATAGCAAATTATATATGTCATTGAAAAGCTCTCGATGAGCACAATCTACTGCAGCAATTTGTTTTTCATCTCGAATCATATTTTGGCTAGAAATTGGCGATTTTTCTCAACCGTCCATTTCTAGGGTTTTCGATCCAGCGGTGGATTTGCGACGATTCGTCGATCGAGAAGTTGTAGAGTGTAGAGGACGTCGAGCAGCACGCATCCATGTAGTATGGTGGTCGAATCATCAGATGAATTTTCCATGAGTTGGCTCCGAATTTGAACGTAGGCGGCGGCCTTGGAGGTGTAGCAGGTGATTGTGCTGGGCTTGGCTGAGGCGGCTCTACGCGAGAAGGGCGGCGGCGGTCTCAGATTAGGTTGAAGGCGTACGTGTAGGCGACGATTTCGAGATGAATGCTGGTGGCTTTGGTTGAGAGTTCCTAATGCGTGCGTGACTTTAGAGTTTCAAGGGGGTGACGTGGTAATCTCCTATTCGCTCTTATATTTTTATTTAATTTTAATTTAAATTTAAACTTCTAACCTTCATAACTTTTCCATACGAGCTCGGATTCATATGCGGTTTTCTCTGTTGCGATCGTATCAAAATTTCGAATAGCATGAAATTAGTTTGGTTGAATCTGAGACTATTGGAATATTGGGTTTATTTGGATTTTAAATTGTCGATAAATCAAAGGTGAGTATTTTAATTCACTCACAAATACTAAACCATCTTACTTTAGTTAGATTAAATTTATGATGTGATTAGAAATTTATTGATTTCCGTTTGGTATTTTAAATTGTCATTTAAATTTAATTTAATTTGATAAATTACCATTTCAATTTATATTGAAATTAATTGCCAGTTAGATACCTGATTAAGATGACCAGTTTATTTGTTGTGATTTACTGGTTGATTTAAATAATGATCGTGATGGATGCTTATTTATTGATATTTTTGGATGATTGGATGTATATTTATTTCTACATTGTTATCACACTACGGTTTAGAAAATCACTATGGTTTGAAATGATACATACCCGAATGGTTTTATAGATTAGGGAAAAATCATTATGGGTTGAAATGATAAACTCGAGCAACTTCATGGATTTTAAATTTTACCTGGGATTACGAGTTGAAATAATGTATACCCGTAAATTAAAATTTATTGTGGGTTGAACGATATATATCTGTATCACTTGACATAAGGTAGAAAACTATATACGGACACCGGATTGGTTAAATTAAATGTTTTTAAATCCTTAATTTTGAATCCAGTTAAATGATATTTTGATTAAAATTAGATTTATATGATTTTCAAAATCAAAGCTTTAAAATGTTGAATTTGAAATTGGTTTAAATGAATTGTTTAAAGAATTTCGAATTGAAATCTTAAAGTTGAATTTTGAAATATAAATAAAATTTGTAAAAATTGAGTTATTGTAAACGTTTGAATATTTAAACCTTGAACCTATTGAATTTAAGTGGTTTAAATTTGTAGTTCAAAAATGGATTTCAAATCAGTATAAATTGAAATGGTTTTTAATGAAAATTTGAATTGAAACCTTTAGCCTTTTTAATTGAAATCCTTGAACTGAGATTGATTTAAATTGAATTTTCGGAACTAAAGCTGATTTGAATTGATTTGTGAAATTGGAGGAAACAATTCTAATTTGAAACTATTTTCGATATAAACTCTTTTAATATGCAAACTCTTTAAACATATAAACTATTTTTCTCATATAAACCATCTTAATATATTAATAATTTTTGATACATTAACTATTTTTAACATATAACCTATTTTAATATACGAACTATTTTTAATATATAAACTATTATAATCTATAACTTATTTTAATATATAACCTATTTTAATATACAAACTATTTCTAATATATGAACTATTTTAATCTATAACCTATTTTTAAAATATAATCTATATTAAGATATATTATTTTAAATTTATAAACAACTTTATATATATATATATATTAAATTTATAAACAACCTTTATTATATATATGTTAATATCTATACTATTTTTAGTGTATAACTATTCCAATATATAAACTAGTTTCAATATTCAAACTATCTAAGTTGGAACTGTTATGATTTAGATTCAATTGGTTTAAATGCGAATATTTTGATATGATGGTTTAACCTATTTTGTGGTTATGATTTTGAAATGAATACAATTTAAAGTGATTAATGATTTTGAAAGTGAATATGATTTCGAAAGTGAATATGATTTCAAAAGTGGATTTCGAAAAGTGAATATGATTTCGGAAGTGATATGATTATTAAGTGAATCTGATATTTTGATATCAATTATGAATCGATTTTGGAAATGTAAAAGAACTAACCGGTGCGAAATAAGCATTTGGTTGTTAAAGAGACCGGGATCAGATATTGTCATACTCTCTACGAATACCAAAAGCCACTTTAACGACTATCATGTGGTGGAGAGTACAGAATGAAGTAGGATGGTTTGGTGAATGCTACTGTATGTGGTATGAACGCAACCCTGACTACCTCGAGTCAGCTTGATATGACTAAAACATGAGCTATACCTAGGCCAAGTAAGGTCGCTCCTCCGATCAGATATGCTTCTTCGATTCCATATTTATTACTTTGTGATTGATTTGGTGGTCACCCCTCGATTTGATTATTGGAGTGTGGTTCGAGGTGGGCTGTAGTAGCTACTATGCGTTACCACCAACCCGATTCTTCAAACGGTAGAATCCTACCCTAGCATTGTCTCGCATGCCTTGTCATACGCCTTATCGAGTCTATTACGGAGTTTGGTTTGTGTCATACGTATGGAGTTCTCTCTGATAGCCCACCAGTTTACGGTGGAGTTTACAATCCGGTATAGACTACGACATTTATGTAAAATATGTTAAGGGGGATATGGGTAATGCCTTAATGCTATTTTAATACTTTACATTACTGTAGACATATTATAATAGCGTATTGTACTATGTATGTAGATAGTTTAAAGAATCCTTAGAAGATGGAATCTCGAACATCTAATAAGCTACTGCACGCATGTTAGACACTGGATAGAAGATGTAAAATCCAGCAAACATCTCTAAAGTCGTTACACTCATATTTACTTATTTTGATTTAACTTACATAAGATCTTTAGTTCTGACTCGAGTGTTTTGTCTTTTCATTATGCTTGGGTCAGCCCGAGTATTTCAGCACATTGAAGACTGTCTTTCTGGAGGACGAAGACGAAGATTTAGTATATTTTACTATTTATTATATTTATTCCACTGCATCATGTTGTTCTGCTGCATTATTTATTTATTCCTACTGTATGTATAACTCTGATCTATATTGTAAAAGTGTAATCAGATGTTATTTGCAAACAGCTTCACGCACTGTTTATTTGAATATTATATTTTGTCATTCCACTGTGAGATTCTGTGTTTTGTTTTCCCATCTTTTCTCTTATTTTCTTATTTACCCTATTAACAATTCTCTCTTTGAATGATTTGAGTTGACAGGCATGGTTTATTGTCAATATAAACCGTCCAAAATGGTTGGTCGTTACAAAGCCTAAATGGATAAATCAAGAAATGCTAAATCCCAAGTAAATCATCAAGGCATTAATAATAAAGCTTACAAATCTCAACTGACATTCCTAATAGAAGTAATAACTTCCTAGTGTCAAGCTTCTAAAGATATCAAAAGATATGGAACCAAACAAAACTTAATCCATATCAAACACAAAAATCAATATGCAGAAAAACTATCTCGACTTGTAGCCTAAATGGAAGGAATACCTTCTAGTAGCTAGTCATCACAGATACATGTCAAACATATAAATTAAACACAAATGATATGAGAAGGTTTTTTAAATTAGAAAATGAAATAGAATTTCATAAAAGTAATTATTAAATAACAAAATATTTTTCGATATCGAAATTGTTGGACAAAGTAACCATCAAAATATAATTTCAAAGAAAAGAATACAACAAAAAAATCAAAATAAAATTACAATCAGTAAAGAATCCTTTACTCAAATGTGACATTTTTTAATGTTAAAATTGCGTTTCTCTACTTCAAGGAATTTCGCTCTTCCTCTGTACCGCATATTTGCAATCCACAACCCCAATCCTTCTTTCTTCTCTCTCAAGTATAACTCTCCCTTAATCCTATACTCCATTAACTCGTTCGTACACACAAATATTAAGGCGAATGTGGAATCGACTTTTCACTCCAATCAAAAAACCAGGAATTGAATTGATTTCAAAAAAGTGGGTTCTACAGTTATAGATCATGAGCGAGGTAACATTTTGCCAGAGATTGTCGTGAACCCATGTAGCGTTTAAGATGTAGATTGCTTGGTCATAAGAGGAATCAGTGTTCGTTAAAATCAAGAGATGAGCAATTGGCTTTCAAGAAACCATCTCCTAACAAGAAGCTAAGTATTACCGGGGATGTCAATGGATACTTGAAAAATTAGAAATCTGCCCACATGCATATCCGAAAAACAGATAAATATCCGATATGCGAAAAAACAGATGCAGATACGAAGAAATCCATATCCAAAAATCATCCGTCCAGTTTTTGCTAAGATTACACTTTAAATTAGGTTTAGTTTAGTACAATGAACGATAAATATTTATTATTTTATGAAGTTAGTAGTTTATATTAATGCGTTTAATGCATATTAACTGCTCAAAACTATTTATTATCATCATATTTGTTTGTTTTTAACACTTCTATAATCAATTAGATTGAAAATAATTCATATTAAACTAAAATTTTCTATTTATATTTCTTGATTTATTGATCATTATGTTAAGTTTGGATGATTCAAATATTTGTTGAGGAGGAAAGAAATTGATTAATTGGTTCAATCAATCAATTAATTTAGCTTGCATATGGAAGGATATTTTGAATGGAAACTAATTAATTAGCCAATCAATTAATTAGTCAATGCATTGTTATATGAAGAAATAAATGATTTGGCATGTAGAATCAATCAATCAAAGGAAAGATATAGAAACCAAGATTGCACCATCTATTTGTACTAAAATCAAATCATGCAACTTGGAAAGATATTTGGGTAATCAGGAAATTGATTTTCTTAATCTCCAGCAACCCTTCATTATCAAGTCTAATTAAATGAAGGAATTTCATCTTGATATGCAAGTGAGTGTGTGAGACATCTACCATTATTCTTCTCTCTCTTGTACTCTTTTCTTCAATGAAATAAAAGAAGTTGTTGGGTCTCAGTGGACGTAGGATATTTATATCCAAACTACATTAAATCTTATGTATCTCTTATTTCTGATATTATTTCTGTGAGACTGCATAATCGATTCATTTTTTAAGTTCCATTGATATCAAAATAGACAATACCAGATCTTGATCAAATAATTCGCTTCCGCTCAAATTAAAACAAATTTCACTATAGTTTGGTATCAGAGCTAGTGTTATTGTTCCTGTTTGGATATTAATGGCTACTTCTAGTAAGTCTGTTGGTAGATCTGGTGTCAATTATGGAGTAATATGTTTTGATAGAAAGGGAGATTTTGATATTTGGAAGATGAAGATGGAGGCTGTATTAAAGAAGGAAAAGACTTATAAGGTTATTTCTGCGCCTAAGAAATTGAAAGGTATTGATGTAGCTGATTTGGAAGAGATGGAAGATGAAGCTCTCACAACAATTCAGGTGAGTCTTTCAGATGAAGTTCTTAGAGAATTCTCTCAGAAGAAGACGACGATTGAACTATGGGATGCATTATCAGATGCATATCAAGACAAGTCTCTCACTAATCGGATTATTCTTCAGCAACAACTCTATTCATTCAAGATGAAACCTGGAGCTAATCTCATGGAGCATGTAGATGCTTTGACCACTTTGATTATGAACCTAAAGGCAGCGGAAGTTGATATTACTGATGAGGCTCAAGTTGTGATCCTCTTATGTTCCTTGCCTAAGGAGTATACTACTTTTGTTAATTCCATGATTTATGGCCATAGTAAAATTAGCCTGTCTAATGTAAAGGCCACTCTTCATAATGAAGTATTAAGAGGTAAATTGACGAGCACTAGCTTGGATAGTGATATCGAAGGCTTATGTGTTCAGAGAGGTAGAGGTCAACGCAGGTCCAAGGAAGGTGGAGGATGGAATTCTTTAGGTCCTAGTCTAGGGGGCCTAAGAAGTTGATTTGTCATTATTGAAACCGAGGCACTTCATAACACAATGTCACAAGCTTGAAGGTAGAAGAAAAGATCCAAAGCAAGTCTCTACTTCTACAGCAAAGAAATCAGATACAGAAAGTGACACCGACGTATTTACAGCTTTTGGCTCTTCTAGGAAGAGCAATTTATGGCTGATTGATTCTGGCGCATCCCATTACATGACACCTGATAGGATCTGCTTTTCCACTTACCATGAAATTGATGGAGGAGAAGTTCTGATGGGTAATGATGCTTCTTGCCATATGGTTGGTGTTGGTAGCATGATGATTAGGATGTTTGATGGTGTTATTCGTACGATCATCGATGTTAGACATGTACCTGATTTGAGGAGGAGCTTAATTTCTATTGGGGCATTGAGTTGACTTGGCTTGAAGTTTGAAATGGAAAGAGAGAAAATGAAGATATTGAAGGGTTCCATGATTGTTATGAGAGGTGTGACGCCACGAAATCTTTATCTATTAAAGGGAACTACTATGGCGACTTTCCTCATCAACTGCACACCTTCTACTGCCATAGATATGAAGATCCCTGAAGAAGTATGGAAAGGAGAGCCTGTTAGCTATTCATTTCTCAGAGTGTTTGGTTGCCTAGCTTATGTACATGAGAGTAAAGGGAAGCTGGAACATAGAGCTCGCAAGTGTATCTTTCTAGGTTATAGGAGAGGAGTGAAAGGATATGGATTGTGGTGTCCTATTAGTAAGAATATCATTATGAGCAGGCATGTGATTTTTTATGAGAAGGCTATGTTGAAAGTGGAGACTTCCTTATCGGATGACAATGAGAGGACATGTGAAGAATACCAGACACAAAGCAAGTCATCTGTTGATTCTTTCTATAGACGTTCAGATGGTGTTTTCGATGACATGGTGGTAGATGAGGGTAATATCGATGTTGGTATAGAGGATCGAACTCAAGGTAGAGCTCGTTCAGAACCTAGGCCTGTCAGAGAAAGAAGTAAGCCTAAATGGCTTAATGAGTTTATTGGATCGAGCATCAAAGGCATTAACTTCGATGATATGACAACATATGCTTTGAATGTTGTCCATGACGAGCCCTTTGATTATAGATAAGCTATCGCATCAGTTAACAGTTCCAGTTGGTCAGTTGCTATGGAGGAGAAGATTGGATCATTGCGGAGAAATCATACTTGGGATTTGGTACCTCTTCCCACCAACAAGAGAGCTACTGGATGCAAGTGGATCTATAGAGTGAAAGATAGCGAAAATGGTAATCTTAGATACAAGGCAAGATTAGTCGCAAATGGGTATGTTCAGAAGAAGGGGGTAGAGTATCATGATAGCTTTGCTTTAGTGGTTAGGCATACTTCTATTCGTATTCTTTTGGCATTAGTTATAGGCATACTTCTATTCGTATTCTTTTGGCATTAGTTACTCATTATGATGTTGAATTAGAGCAACTAGATGTCAAAACTGCATTCTTGCATGGTGATCTGGATGAGGTAATTTATTTAAAGCAGCCAGAAGGGTTCATTGATAGTAGCAGACCAGACTATGTTTGCAAACTCAAGAAATCTCTTTATGGACCGAAGCATTCTCCTAGACTATGGTATAAGAGGTTTGATAAGTTTACGCTTTCACAGGGATACTCTAGAAGTTTAAAATACCAGTGTGTTTATTTCAGGAGATGTGATGGTGATATGATTTATTTGTTGTCATATGTTGAAGATATGCTGATTGCATCTCGAAGTATGGTCAGAATTAAGGAGTTGAAAGCGGAGCTCGGTAGAGATTTCGACATGAAGGATTTGGGAAAGGCACAAAGAATATTGGGTATGGAGATGAGCAAGGATAGGAAGTGAAGAGAGTTAAGGCTCATTCAAGCGCAGTACATAACTTGATTTGGAATGGAGAAAGCCAAAGCGGTTGGCACTCCATTAGGCTCTCATTTTAAGTTGCAAAAAGACTTATCTCCCTCATCAGAAGAAGACAAAAGGTATATTGCTGATATAACTTATTCTAATATTGTTGGTAGTCTTATGTATGCGATGGTGCACACAAGATATGATTTGGCCCATGCAGTGGGTGTCGTGAGTCGATATATGTTTAACCCAGCAAAAAGCATTGGCAAGCTGTGAAGTGGATTCTTAGATATCCTCGAGGCACTTCTTTGGTAGGCTTGTAATATGGTGGAGTGGATGGTGACTTCTTTCTTAGAGGATACTATGATTTTGATTATGCTAGGATAGAGATGCTAGGTAATCAGTGTCGAGCTATGTTTTTACACTTGGCATAGGCTCGATTTCATGGAGATCAAAGTTGCAATCTATCGTTATCGACTACCGAAGAAGAGTTGATGTCGATTGTGGAAGCAACAAAGGAAGGATTATACTTACTTCAGTTATTGGATGCTCTTTCAATGGTGCAGCGGACAGTAGAGCTATTTTCAGACAGTCAGAGTGTGATACATCTTGTAGAGAATCAAGCTTATAGTTCACGGACGAAGCACATTGGTGTTAGAGGTTTCTTTCTTATGCTTGAGAAAGAATGAAGCAAGATCAAATTGTTGAAGGTGAGTACTTTGGATAATCCTTTAGATATGATGACAAAGTCACTTCCAAAGGACAAGTTTGAACATTGCTCAAACTTGATCAGTTTGATTCATGTTACTTGAGCGCCATTGGGAGCTAGACCCAACAACTTCTATATTGATTGCTTGATGCTAAGGTGCTGAAGAGAGATTGTTATATTTGAATCAAGATGGAGCTTTAAATTTGGATGATTCAAATATTTGTTGAGGAGGAAAGAAATTGATTAATTGGTTCAATCAATCAATTAATTTGGCTTGCATATGGAAGGATGTTTTGTAAAGAAACTAATTAATTAGCCAATCAATTAATTAGTCAATGCATTTATTATATAAAGAAATAAATGTTAGGCATGGAGAATCAATCAATCAAAGGAAAGATATAGAAACCAAGATTACGCCATCTATTTGTACTAAAATCAAATCATGCAATTTGGAAATATATTTGGGTAATCAGGAAATTGATTTTCTTAATCTCCAAGCAACCCTTCATTATAAAGTCTATTTAAATGAAGGAATTTCATCTTGATATGCAAGTGAGTGTGTGAGAGCATCCACCATCATTCTTCTCTTTCTCGTACTCTTTTCTTCAATGAAAAAAGAAGCTTTTGGGTCTCCGTGGACGTAGGATATTCATATCCGAACCACGTAAAATCTTATATGTCTCTTATTTCTGCTATTGTTTCTATGAAACTACATAATTGATTCTTTTTTAAGTTCCAGCGGTATCTACACAAACAATACTAGATCCTGATCAAATAATTCGTTTTCGCTCAAATTAAAACAAATTTCACCACACATTAGCAGATAGGATAATTACCAGATATTCATCTGTATCGACGAATGTGGATATCCATATCCAAAAATGGTTTAGGATGCGGATGCAGATGCGGATATAACACTATCCACATCCGGAAGTATCCATTGAATGGTCTATTACTAAGCACGACTTCTTTCTATAGAAAACCATGAAACTTAAATCGCTCTCCTTGACCATCTTTGGAGAAAAAAAAGAACCGTGGGATTAGAATTATTAGAAGAATTGTTTTCTCACTTTGATGTTATATACTTGGTAAATATTGGCTTTCAGGTTCATATCAAAGAACCTGAAGTTAGTATTGTTTCTGAGAATAAAAATGGAGTTCGCTTGAGCTGGACTGGGGATGTTATCTTGGCTGGCACAAGGGTAGAAAAATCCTATAATCTCATTTTCTAATCCAATGTTATGTCACTCAATAGTGTTAATCTTAGGTACCAATAACAGTAAGAAATATAATGATCCCGCTAATGATATTACAACAAACCATAAGTCATATATTCAATGCCATGATGATGGGTCGGCTTTAGGCAGTGACAACCAAGTACAAGGGATTGAACTTGATTTTGATAGTTTTGATTTTATCCAGAATAGAAAACGCATAACAAGAAATTGTAGTAATTAGAGTTTTGTAATTACCAACTCAAACATATTTTATTGTCTAAATTGTTTGGATGACAAAAGTTTGAATTCTAAATTGTACCATGGGATAGATTGTATAGTTATAGAGTCAAAAAAGGATGTTGGTGAAGATTCAATGTGTTTTATCTGCATTAATGTTGTTACAATTGATATAGTTGATGATTATACTAGATTTTGTTAGCATGCATGATGTTGATACTGTTGATGATGTTAATGTGCATGAGGATGCACACAGTTCAAAAAATATGCACAGTTTGGAAATTTGCATAGTTCAAAAAATGTGCATAGAGTTTTAATTCATACACCTAGTTTCTATATGCATAGCCGTATTTTAGAAATATTGGCTAATAAATCGGAAAAAAGTGCAATTGATTTGGTTGATTCAGTTTCTATGATTAAAAACACTACTGAGAAGGTTTACATAGGCTTAAATGATGCCTGTTATTTGGTAGGAAAAAAGGAGATAATTCAGGCTGTTGTTAATAAGGGTTGGTAAGTAGTGGTAAAATAGAGCTTGAGCATGTTTTTAGTAAGCAACTAATTGTGTTCATTGACTTAAAGGAGTGGTTGAAGCATATTTGTTAGAGCATGGTAGATTTGGGTGATAACACGAATAGTCTTGATCATGATAGCTTAGGGGAAGCAGATTGTCGTGTTGATTCACGTACAAATATAGTGCAGGGAGATGACTTTAATTATTGTATATGTAATGATACCGAGAAAGGTTTTACTCAACATATCGGGCCTGTAGATTTTATAAATAATAGTAGTGTAGTTGATGTGTGTTTATGCAAGTTAAAGAGGAGAAATAAATATTCTAGTAAAGTGGTTCGTATATTGTATAATCTAGATTGCAGTGCGGTGGAGCTTGTTCCAGTGTATATAGATCTGTTAGGAGTTATCGTCTTCATAGTGCGACCACTAGAACTTTCAATAGTTCTGGATTAGATATGGATTTTCTTTTGAGTAATACTTATATCCCTTGTTTTTTGAGTAGTCTAATCTCTGGAGATATGCAATTTTTAGCTAAAAATTCTGGTTTTGTTTTTGAGGATTTTCAATTAGACATTGCTTATATTAAAAATAAGGAACTAGAATGGATTAGAACACTTGAATTATGAGATTCATTAGTTGGAATCAAAGAGGTTTGGTGGTTTAGGAAAAAATGTAGCAAAAATAAGTCTTTGTTAAAGATGATAACATTGATATAATTTTGTTACAAGGAACTAAAATAGAGCATCCTGCTTTTCGTATTTATATGGGTCTAGGAGATCTTTTTTTATAAATGATTGGTGTTATCTTCCAACTAGGGGCAGTGCAGGAGGTCCAATGATGGGTTGGAAAGATCATTGTATTAGACATTTACAATCTATTATTAAAGGTCCTTCCATTCATTTGATATTTTTTGACCTAAGTGATGGCTCAATACTTAATATTTCTATGTTTATGGGTTGAAATCCTAAGATAGAATGGAGGGTCTTATGAAATGAGCATCTTGAGTTTGGATCACTCGCTCTAGTCCCATGGGTGATGGGTGGTGATTTTAATGTAGCTAGATTCTTAGGTGAAAGATCCCCTAGTACAAAGGGTTTTTTTTCTATGGAGGAATTTGACTAGCTTATTATTGATTCTAATTTAATAAAAGATAAAATGACAAGCACCATTGTCCCAGTGGTTAAGTGATTTGGCTTTGGTGCGAGAGGTCACAAATTCGAAACTTGCCTAGCGTGATTCGAACGTTTATTGACATGTGATATGTTGTCACAATGATTTGTTGTATATAAAGTACCATTTCAAAAAATAATAATTAAGTAACCGCAGTTTACTTGTTCAAATTATAGAAAAAATGCTTCAATGACACTTTTAGATAGATTTTTTTTATTAGCGATGAGATCTAAGATAAATTTCTTACTTTTAAGGTTGTTCTTCTTCTAAATATTTTCTAAGATCATTATCCCATTATTCTATCCTGTACTAATCTTAATTTTGGGAATAAAATTTTTAGATTTGAAAATGTGTTTATTAGAAAATAATTTTAAAGATATAGTTGAAAAAAATGGATTTCTATGAATAACAATAATTACAGATGTCCAAGGAACGTAGCTAAAGTAATGGTTAGTAAGCTTAGGGACTTAAGAGTTTTTCTAAAGACATGAAGTAAAGATATTTCTGGTAATATTAGGATTAAAAAAAATTATTAAGTGAGATCTTAAAATTAAATAAAATTGAAGAATCAAGGATTTTGAATATTTTAGAAAAAATATGCTTTCAAATTTAAAAGAAGAACCAGATAAAATTATTTTCTAAAGAAAGTAATGTAGAAGCAAAGATCTAGCGTTCAATGAATGAAGATTGAGATATGAATATTAAAAATGTTCATAAAGTAGTTAATGGTAGGAAATATGGTAATACAATTTATTCCATTCTAATAAATAATGTTGAGATTAGTGATCAAAATAAATTAAATATAAAGTTTATTAATTACTATAAAGAGATTTTTGGTACTAAGAAAGGGCATTGAATTGGGGATAATTGGGATATGTTGTATAGTGTAAATACTAAGGTGGATTTAGTAGATTTAATTGACCTTTTATGAAAGAAGAAATTTTAAAAGCTATCAAGGATATGCCTAATGATAAATCTCTAGATCCAGATGGTTTTCACGTTCATTTCTATGAAACCTTTGGATGTTTAAAAAAAGATATAATACAATTGTTTAATGAATTTTATAATGGTTCCTTCTAAATTAGGCAGGTTTATTTTCGCAAATATAATTTTGCTACATAAAAGGGTTAGTGCTAGTCAATTAAATTTTTTAGACCTAATTCACTATTAAATTATTCTTTTAAAATTATCTCTAAGGTTTTAGCAAATAGGTTAAATACCAAAATGAACGATTTAATTGAAAATACCCAAACAACATTTATTAAAGGTAGAAATGTAATAGATGGATTTGTTGTAATTCAAGAATTCATTAATTGTTGTCGTAAAAACAATATCACGTGTTCGCTTTTAAAATGCTAAAGCTTTTAACTCAATAGATTGGGTTTTTCTTAAGGAACTATTCATGGCTAGAGGTTCTAGTAACGGTTGGGTGGGATCGACCATATCTTTACTTAAAACATATAATTCAAGTATTATGGTTAATGGTATAATTGGTAATAAAATTCAGTCGAAATGTGGATTTAGACAAGGAGATCCATTATCACCTAATTATTTAATTTAGCAACTGATACATTTACTAGGATTATCAAATTAGCTATTAGTAATAGAATAATAGATAAGGAAATGAGATCACAAGTAAGGGTCTTTCAGTTCTCCAATTAGCGGATGATATTATGATTTTTATGTTCCATTTGCCAAAACATATTATTGCGCTTAAATTCGTTTTATATATTTTTGAATTACTACCTGGGTTTAAAGATTAATATCAACAAAAACTCTATACTAGTATTAAATAATATTGATAACACAGAAAGCCAAATTGCTTGCATATTGAATTGTAATACAATGAAATTTCCTATAGATTATTTAGAATTTTTAATAAGACCACAAAAGCTAAAACATGATGATTGAATAATTATAATAGATAAAATTAATAGAAGATTATCCAAATGAAGTGGTAGACAATTTTCAATGGCAGGTGCGATAGCTCTCATTAATTCTGTTTTATCTACATTACATATATATTGGACGTTGTTTTATCTTTTTCTTAAATGGGTAATTAATAAAATAGATAAAATTAGGAGAGGCTTTTTATAGAGTGGAGACAATCCTAAAACTCTAACTGTTTAGTTAAATGGGTTATGGTCTGTAAGTCTAAAAACGAGGAGGGTTATGAATTATAAATTTACATAATTTGACATATCTTTATTGGGTAAATGGTAATGGAAATTTAGTGATTGTAATGAAAATTGTTATGGAAAGAATTAATATCAAATCAATGGTATGAAGGTACATTTAAGTTAAATCCTATCATTATTAATAATATAAATAATGCATCTCATTTTTGGAAACTGGTTATAATAAATTTCGATGTTTATAAATTAGGAATAAATAATATTGTGCATTCTCGTAATAGCACTTCTTTTTGGCATGATTGTTGGTTATCAGGTATTCCACTTAAAGTTGAATTTCGAGATTTATATGATATTTATAATTTCAAAAATGTACTTATTTCTGAAATTTATAGGCCTGATTTAAATTGCACATAGGAATTTAGTTTTAATCGTTCATTAGTAGGAAATACTTAATCACAATGAAAATGACAATAAAATATAGTGTTTGGATAAGAGTAAGATTTATACATCACATTCATTTTATAATTATATAAAATTTTCTAGAATGAAATTGAAGATATTCAAATACCTTTGGAAAGTTAGTGCTCTAGTAAAGCTAAAGTGCATATATGGTTAAAATTACATGGAAAAATAAATACTATAGAAATTTCAAAGAGGAAAGATATTTTCAGTCATAAAAATTGTTATTTTGCAAAAATAAAATGGAAAATATTACGCATTTATATTTTGATGCAATGAAACTATATTTATTCTTTTGAGAGTTCTAAATTTATTTGATTTTAAATTATATATGAATCATATTAATTATGAGGTGCTTTAGAATAGTCTAAGATTTTATCATAAGGGTCATAATATATTTTTACTAGACACTTTATACATAATATCTTGTTGGTATATTTGGTTTGAAAGAAATCGACGAGTATTTAATAATACCAGTATTGGTTTGGAAATTTTAATTTTTGTTATTTCTTTGTTCTATTTTAATTGGATTTCAAACCTAGCTATAAATTGAATAGAAATTGAAGTTATAAAGAGTCTCTCAAAAATAATTTTCGCATTGATTTTTAAAAAAAAATTCTTCCTAAACAGTAGAAAAAATAGCAACGAGCTATATTCAGCTTCATTGCTACATTTGACTCTTCGTTATTAGTAGGAGATTTTTCTCGTAGTAGATTCTCGTTAATTTGTTTTTTTTCAAAAGATTTGATTATGCTAATTAGCTTTAATCATAATGTTGCTTGTTTTATGTTTTTTTACTAGATTAGTATGTTTTTTTTTTGTTTTTCTCATATACATGTACATAAATATGTATTATACACTCACACATTTATATACATATATGTACTGGACTTACATTTCTTTTTTAGTTTTCTTAGTAGCTACAAATTTTCTCATTGTACTAGCTTACTCTAAGGATTCGCTTAATCATTTTTTATATAGTGGTTTTACTACTTTATTATTATATTATGGACTTTAGCACTTTAAGATTGTGATTTTTTTTTACATCATATAGGGTGGGTATTGCAACTTGTCAGTCATGTTAAGAGCATCATTCTTGAAGTGTAGAATAACATTGTATGAGTGCTCTCCCCTACTAATAGTGGATCACACTTTTTTTGTCAAAAATAAAATTACACAATCTACACAATATAATACGGAGCCTGACTGCTCCGTAATTGTGCCTATCGGTGGATCGGTGGTCCTTCCACTGGTAGGCCAATGGTCGTAATTCCAAGAGAAATCGAGCTCAAGGTGTTAACAAAATTGGCTATTGGAGTTTTTCTATGTCAAATTTTTGGTGATACAAAATCACAAATAAAAGGAAATAAATATACCAAAAGTAAAGTAATCACATGTGTTCATTATGGTAATGCATAAATTATTGGATCACATTTGCATGAGATGGGAAGGAAATAAATGCATGCGTAAGTTATATATATATGCAAAATGATATGCATATTATTTCTTTCTTGGTAATCGCATTGCTTTAGGATTATTTTCTTCTATCTTTGCTAATTAAAGGAATGAGTGAATTATTTTCTATGTTTGTACCATTTGTTACCATTGTAACTTGCGTCTATTATCTTCTTACCATATCTTGAAAATTTAATCAATGACTCATATGAATTTACACTGGCTACATATTGAGGGTAGAATTCATTGTAAACCTATCATGGCATTCAGCCAACGATCCTCTAATGGAGTGTCTCTTCTTGTTCACCCTATTAGGGCTTTAGTATGTAAACTCTTATCTTGTAATCTCTTGTAACTCTTCCATGAGTAATAAAGACGTACACTATCTCGATGATAGTGGAACAATTATAAATATCTTGTATCTTATTTCTTCTTTATAGTTGCATACTATTTACTTGCAGTAATAGAATAATTATTGCCAGAATGAGTGATGTTCGAATTGGAAAATCTAAATTTTATATATTGTTTTTTTTCACAATTGTGCAATTTTGCATAATGGATTGGTATCAAAGCAATGCGATTTGTTTAAATTTGTGCATTAATGGTTTCTAGAAAGAGCGGTAGGTCTGGTGGTAATTATGTTATTATCCATTTGGATGGAAAAGGAGATTTTTTTTCAATATGAAAGATAAAGATGGAGGAGATTAGGTTGGAAGAGAAGAGCGTTCCAGTCTTGGAACTTTGGTGAGAAGGAGTTTAGTGTGTTGAAGGGACATCTATATTTGAGAAACCACATTTACTTCATGGCTCAATGCTGATATGCGAGTCTAATGTTTATGTCCATGGGAAATTTAAGAAATTGCAAAAAGAGTTTCCTTTTTCTTTCGGTATGCCATATTTGTAGTCCAGTTGGTTCTTCAAGTATTGAGGGCGCTGCTCATAATAAAATAGTTCATTTGGCGCCGTTGAGGCTTGTCGACTTTTGATGACATCTTGGAGAGTTTAGTTCATAGAGCTGATTTTTGGAAGATTTAGTGCCGTTAAGGTAAATCATCGATTTTGTGTTGCCGTCTTAAAGAAGTTATGCAAATTATGTGTGGACTTTGGGGACGTCATGAAATTACTAGCTAGCTTTGGATTTGTTGATTTACATACTGGTGTATTCGAGTGTGCCTCGAACTTGGTTTGTTTTTTCCTTAGTGGCTTGTGGTGGCACATGGTCATATGTGAGAGGAGAGAGATTTGTCTTGCATACAAAGATTTGAATTAGCCTTCTTATGTCCATTGACTCTTGTTTTTGACTTTGTATTTAGATTGACGATTTAGAGAATCTTTTGGCCTTAGTGGCATTAAAATTATTTTGATATCTATATTTTTTTATTTTGGATATTTGCAACATTTTGTTGACGAGTGCGGACATTGTCTAAGCTCATTAGCAACGTGTTACGGGAGGTGGCCTTGTTGGAATCGATTGGGTTAGTATTCATTTTTTAGTTCTATCTCATTAACTGATTTTGGTTGAAGATGGAGTTTATTTTTTTAAAGAGTTTTATGTTAAAAAAAGAATTTGAATCGAGGTGGGGATATTAGAGATATGTGATTTTTCATCAAGGTAGAGTGTTAAATTTTTGCGAAACAAAATCACAAACAAGAGGAAACAAATATGCAAAAAGAAAAGTAATCACACGTGTTCATTGGCAAAATGCATAAATTATTGGATCACATTTGCATGAGATGACAAGAAAATAAATGCATGCGTAAATTATAGAATAAAATATATGAAAAAGGACATACATATTATTTAATTTTCAATAATCGCATTGCTTTGGAATTATTTTCTTCCATCTTTGCTAATTAATGAAATGATTGAATTACTTGCTACGTTTGCACCATTGTTACTATTGTAACATGCCTCTATTATCTTCTTACCATATCTTGGTAATTTAATCAATGACTCACATGAATTTGCTAGCTATATATTGATGGTAGACTTTATTGTAATCCTATCCTGCATTCAACCAATGGTCCCCTAATAGAGTACTCTTCTTATAATGTAAACTCTAATTTTTAATCCCTTGTAACTCTCTTGTGAGTTATAAAATCTCTCTCCTTTGGAATAGACGTACACTATCTTTATGATAGTGGAACCAGTATGAATATTGTGTGTCTTTTTTTTCTTTATAGTTACATACTATTTATTTGCAGTAAAAGAATAATTATTGCCGGATTAAGTGATGTTCAAATTGGAAAATCTAGATCTTGTTTATTTTTTCCGGCATTTGTGCAGTCTATGCACAACAGATGATTGGAGAAGATCAATATGATGCAGCATTGATATAAATATGCTCCAATATGTGGTTTGAGCTCAAGATTCTCTTTAAGATGGAGTAATAAGTAGAACGCGGTCTGCTCCAACTATGGAAAAGAGAACTCTTTGTGAAACAGCATGGCCCAACTACTCGAGGTGGTAGCGACTTAATCTAAATTGTTGGAAGCGTTACTGATGTGCACGTAAACATGCACATATTTACATCCATATTTTGTCTTTTTTTATTTAAATAAACTTCATATTTGAGCATTTTAAGATGTTTAAAACCAAAATTCAATTATTTTCAAACAATCATATTTTCATCTTCATTCAGGAGCAAAACGGTCATTTTTGTGCATGTGTCAATGTAAGAATTTTCACTTGGACAATTTTTATGATTTTTATAGGATATTTTGATGCATATGGAAGAGGGGTTCATGATGATATATGCATGCACAAGGAATTACAAAGGAATGAAGAAGAAATAATTTAAGTTCAAGTTCATGGAAAACCCCACCCACTTACCATGATTTTCAATTATGAGCTAAGCATATGCTAAAAGGTCATTAAAGCTTCATGTACATTTAAGTGGTGCATTAGTAGATGTTAATGATTAGTTGGTGGTCACACTACCTCAAGCGTACTTTGGGAAGCTCCCTAAAAAAGGAATTATGGTTTTATGCATGTATAAATAGTCCTCTTATGTACATGAAACCATATTCTGCTTTTTCATATTTGTTAGGAAATTAAAAAAGTAAGTTGTAAGCTTTATGTTGAATGAAATAAAAAATGCTTCCAAGCCTCTTTCTTCTCTTTTCTACATGCTTTTCTTTACTTTTATGTTAATGCTTATTCCTATGCTCTCTTTCTTTTAATGTTCATAACTTAGATTTACATTTATGCAAGTAATGTAGCTTTAATTTTTATGTAAATAGTTAGTAGTTAATCTCTCTTTCTTTCTTTGCTTAGTTTCAATTTCTTTACTTTTTAATGTTGAAACGTACACGTGTTGATTTGATAACACAAATGAGTAGCTAAATCCCTTCAATTTAGGAGTAATGAAGCTCTCAAATATTATGTAATTTCAACATTTTTATGGTTTATGATCTCATTTGATTTGTGCTTCATGAAGTAAATTTTGATGCAAGTTTATACAAGTGGGTTTGATTACTTATGTTACTCTTGCAAATAAGCTATTCTTATTCAACATAAACATAATTTGCATCATCATTTGCTAATCCATTTTTGGTTTTGAAATGAAAGTAAAAATGAAATTTGATGATATACATTACTATTTACAATAATAAATAGATCATTCTTAAAATAGCTTTTTCTTTAGCTTCATTTTCATGAGAATTAGAAGTGGTATAATTGTTGTATTATAGTTTGATGGTTTGAGTTATGTTAATTAATAACATAAACAAACCATATTTATGATAAATGCAATGATTATTTCACTTAATATTAAAGTTAGAGATCATAAATTATTATTTTTGTTGATTTACAAAATATGAGAGTGGATTTGCCTCTAAATTATTTTCTAATCTCATAGTTTTAGTATCATTTTAATTCTAGTTTTAGCTTCATTTTGTTTCTAGTTAACAATCTCTCCTTCTTTTGGTCTAATTTCACCGAATAGATTTTTAAAATCTTAAAAATTCCCTGCAGATCGACTCATACTCGCTGCGTGCTACATTCGTACACCGTGCATTTACGGTTATTTTTATTTTGAAATTTTTCGACGGTTTTCTAATTCGATAGAAATTCCGTCGATCAACAAGTTTTTGGCGCCGTTGCCGGAGAGTTTATTTTGATTTTGATTTTCTATTCTTCGAATTATTTTCTTTGAATTTATTATGTGTTTGTTTTGAGTGTTTGTATTAAAGAAAAGAAAAAAAAAATGTTGTGTGTTTGAGTGACTTTTAATTGCATTTTGATTGTATGTTTGTTGTTTTCTAGTTTCTTTTTCCATTTGCATTTTATATTTTTTTTAAAAAGCATAGACAATTTCATTAAAAAAAAATCATTTTGATTTCAATAACATTTACAATTCTCAATTCACATTTACACTTTTTAATTACAAAACTGTGCCGGGTACATTCACAAATACATTTCCTCAACATCATCTCTATGCAATTGCAACATCCCTGTGCCTCTGCCTGCCCTCTGCCATCCAACCATAGTGCCACACCACTGTTTCACCACATTAACATTCACTGTCTCCCATCATTCTTTCAAACCTCCCTGCAACTACATACTCATTGCATTACTCACTGTTACATCCATTCTATCACTACCTTCTCACTACAATCACCTGTGCATGTCAGTGCACAAACCATATCATCTACAACCACCTTTCTGACCACATTCATCACCCACAGCCACAACCTTCCCTCCACATGCCAAATATCAAATCGACACCTCAACTAGACTTCTCTGTCTTCCACATATACATTTCAACTACTTCAACTCCAAACAATCACCATCTTTCTTTCCCCCTGAATTGATCCTCCATGTACACCTTCTGGGCAAAACCATATACAACAACATCCACAAACTTCATTAACTCATTACTCCTGCACTACCAAACAGTCATCTTCCACTGCATACCTACCTACCAAATAACATCCTTCCACTGCTCTAATACCACCATCCCCAGTCCACCACTACAGTCTGCCATCACAAACTTGCCTCTTCACCTTCCTCTGGCCAAAACAGCCATATCATCCCCTACATACAAAACTGCTACTCCTTCATATACTGTTCAACCTCTGCCTCACATCCATTAAAAATAACAAGTTTTTGGCGCACCTACGATTTCCTGCCAAAACTACCGGCTACAATTTCATACTCCTTCATCAATCTTCACCCACCATCACCCTATCATCACCAGACCTAAACCCAAACAAGACAGCAACCAAAGTCGATTGTCCCCATCACCACGAATCACCGACTGCAATTCGACCGCTTCCATGCAAAAACATCCAGAACAACCATCCAACCCCATCTTCAAAACACCAGAAACATCACCTGACTCGTTAAAATACAACTGACCACAGTTCATCCATCAACAGTCCATACCCAAACAGCCTCTCAATTGCTACATCTGCCCTCTTCCTCTGCTACATTCCACAACAACTAAACCCATACACTATCATCAAACCACATCACCTCCCTGACTGCCTTTCACCTCCTGCTTCACTGACAATTTGCACTCCATCCCACAAAAAAGTGATCGCTTGCCATCAGCGCACCTCCCTAAACCACCCTGAATCGAGAGTCACCTCGCCCCTTGAAACCACACCCCAAACGACGGTCAAACAACTCGAACTCTGTCACCACCACATCATAATTCACGAACCCACAATCCACTATCCCGCTGACCAATTCCAATCACCGTCTGAATCGCCTCGTCCCCAATTGGATCGCACCTTCACCTTCCTCTCCATCAAACATTCCATTTCGATCTCGAACATCAATCACTACCAGACCAAACATTCAAGTTGTATTCAATTCCAACATTCGATTTAGGTTGTGAGGTTTCTGTTGAGTTTAATTTCAGAGAATTGTAGATTATCTGTTGACAGAGATAAAAGAAAAATGAAAAAAAGGCATTCGGTTTGATATGCAAGTGTAGTTAAGTTTGGGTCTGTGGATTTTAATTGGGCCGGAGTTATTGTTGCTTGTTTTTAATTTTTTTGTTTTGTTAACTTAATTTGTTTTAAGTTTATTTTTTTATTTTTTCTAGTTACTTTTTTCTGAAAAAAGTGTTTTTTAAAAAAAAAAATTTGTCCTTTTTGTTTTGTTTTCTTTGATATATAAAACGTGTTTATAAAAAATGTTTTTGATTTAATTTTATTTCCATTGATATTAAAAAAAAGAAAAAAAGTTCATTTGCCTAAAATAATTTTTTCTTTGAATTTGTTTTGTTTTTTTAAGTTGTTTTTATTTAATTTTTTTTAGTTCCATCCTTATACATATATATAAAATAAAAAAATAAAAACAAATAAACAAACAAACTATGAATATTGTTTTTCGTTCAGGTTGCCAAAGCAGAATATCAAACAAAAGAAGTGCTAGCCAAAAATAATTACTTGCCTGCTTGCTCTAAAAAAAAATCTCCGCTTAAAAAATAAATTGCTAATAAATTCTGCATACTCTGCTATCGTGTCATTTTCCCTTATTTTATTTGAAGTGCATTATTGGTTGCTTGCATTTGCATTTATATATATAAAAAAAATTTCAAAAAAAAAAATCTGAAAACAAAAACAAACTTTATTTTAGTTGCATTGTAAATTCACATTTAATTTCTACTTTACATTCATCTCATCTTATTTTCTTTTTTAAGTGCAATACCCAAATTCACATAAGGTGAGGGATTTCATCACCCTTTCCTTAGCCCACAAACGCATTTCATCGTAGAATTTGACTAATAATAAAGGTTAGACGTTGGAATTAAGGGTGTCGCGAGCTCATCTAGGGCTTAATTGTATCTTCAAAATTGTTTTCTTTGAATAATTTTATTTCTAAGTGTCTAGGCTACGGTAGAATAATAACCATTTATAAATATTATGGTGATTCGTAAATACTATAGTGGTTGTTCCTCTGAAGGTATTTAAACCTTCTGCTGCATTGCTACGGTAATTCGTGGTGCACCGATAACTCCTGTCTGTTACTTGGCTGAGAAATATTTTTATTGATTTAAAACAAAGTGTGATTATACAATTTTGGGTTAGGAGCTGCTAAGGACAAAAAATTGTAATTAAGTCTTGTGCATTTGTTTAGTTGCATTAGTTCATGCATATTTTAAAAAAAAGAACAAAAAAAACCAAAATCCAAAATCCAAAAAATTGTTAATTTTACCTAACTTAGTTTTTAATCGAAAAAAATTCCTTTCCTTTGAAAATTTTTAATCCAAAAAAATATAAAATCTTTCCAAAAAGAAAAAAATTTGAAAATTCAAAAACAAAAACAAAATCCATTTCCATTTTCTAAAATCAAAAAATCCCTTTTGTAAATATTTGAAAATTCAAAAAATGAAATAAAATATAAAAAAAAAACATATAAAAAAAATTGAAGAACAAAAATCAAACTTTTCTTTTGAAAATAAATCTCACTTGGTAAATAGTTTTCTTTCTTGTAAAAAAAAGAAGAAGAGTAAATTCAAAAAACAAAAACAAGTTTTCAAATCTTCTTTCATCCTCTAAACTTGTTTCTAACTTCTTTCTCTTCTCGACTTTCACATGTGCATGAGTACTTGGACTCATGACACAACAACAAATCGTTGAACTCGCAACCCTTCTACAAACCGTTTAACTCGAATAGGCGATCCTCCCGAAATGGCGAATGAGAATGCCGTTCCAACTCTTATAGATAGAATCTTTCCCGATAGAGTTTCTATTCCATCTTGCATAACGTTAACCATTTTGAAATTCACTTGAGCCATATTGCCACACTTTCGAAATTTGGCAATTTCGAGTACGATGATCTATACATCTTTTCGACTAAATTCGAACAAGTTTGTGCAACCGTTAAATTCCAACAACTTTTCGATGACAGAATCAAATTTCGATTAGTCTCATTCGCTCTTATGCATTACGCTGAAAAATGGTTGTACAGCTTACCATCGAACTCGATTAAAACTTTGGAAAAATTCACAAAAGCTGTCTTAAAAAAGTTCTACCCTTTGGAAAAATGAGTAGAGTTCAAAATGAAAGTGTAAATTTTCATCTATTCAAGGGAGAACCATTCGGAACGTATTTTGAAAGATTCAAAGAGTTTTTGATAAAATGTCCACACCATAACTTTGAAAAATGGATGATTTGCCAAATCTTATATGATGGACTCGAAAATAGCTCACGAACCATGCTCGAATCAATGTTCCAAGGCAACTTTCTTTCCCAACATCATGATGATGCTTGGCAATTTCTTCAAAACCTCGCTGAAAAGTCATCCCAATGGGAACGTTCGAACGAAAAATCAATTTACTCACGATCGAGTACAAACTCGAATGGATCTACTTTTTCTTTGGATGCTAAGATCGATGCAATGATTAAAAAATTTGATAATGTTTTCTCATCGAATCAAATGAACCAAGCTTGCCAACCGATGTGTTATAAATGCAATGATCCTAATCATATAGCCGATCTATGTCCCAATTCTGCCAAACAAATCGATGCTTTCAATAAAGCCAAAAACGACCTGTTTTCTCCAACATACAACCCTGGTTGGAGAAATCGTCCGAATTTTGCGTGGAACCAAACTATCCCAACACGAAAAAGATTCATCCCAATTTTCAAGCATTTTCAAATAATGCTACGAATCCTCCCTTTCAGCCCAATAATTTTCAATCAAACTTTGCGGGTCCATCTCATAATCAACCGTAACAATCAAATTTTCAAGCAAATTCTGCTCATCCTCCTCAAAACGATAAATGTTTAACTTCACTTGAGAAAACTCTTGAAACATTGGCTAAATAAACTATTCAAAGCCTTCAATCAAACAACAGTTTGCAAAATTTATTGACTTCGTATATGCAAAACACAAACCAATCGATTGCAAAACTCGAAATGCAAATGAGTCAATTAGCCACTGCTGTAAGTGAACGCGAACGTGAAACATTCCCAAGCCAGCCACCCTTCCAAATCCCAGAAATCAAAACGCAAATTCAAATCAAGCCCATGTTGTTCAAGATACCAATGTCACCCAATTGAATGCTACCACAACTCTCTATTTCGGTAAACAAATCGATAATCAAGTCGTTAATCCAAACGATTTACCGGAAACCTCCCTCGAGGCTTCTAAAACAATAAACGAATCTGAACAGAACGTAGATCCAAACATTGAATCGAATGCCAATCAAAACTCTTCCTCTTCTACTAAAGTAAACCCGCCTACCGAGTTTTGTGTTTCATATCCACATCGTCTTCGACCTAAGAAACACTCGGACCAAATGGAAAAGATGTTGAAATTTTTTGAACAAGTCAAAATTAACATTCCACTTCTTGACATCGTTCAGCAAGTCCCCACGTACGCGAAATTTCTTAAGGACTTGTGCACCTAAAAGCGACACACTCAAGTGCCCAAAAAAGTCTTCTTAACCGCCAGTTTAAGTAAAGTCTTGTCCCAATCCATGCCTGTTAAATACAAAGACCCTGACTGCCTTACGATTTCGTGTACAATTGGAGACAAGACGATTGACAAATGTTTGATAGACTTAGACGCGACTGTCAACTTGATTCCATCCTCCGTGTAGGAACAATTAGGCTTAGATGAGCTCAAACCCACAAAAGTTACGCTTCAATTCGTCGAATCGTTCGATTAAGAAGCCTGTGGGAGAAATCGAGGACGTGCTCATTCAAATAGGGCAAATCATATTCCCTGTTTACTTTATCGTTCTCGAAACACAACCCGTGACAAATCTCTCGATTCAAATTCCGTTGATTTTAGGCCGACCATACTTAGCCACCTCAAATGCCTTAATCAATTGTCATAACGGATCAATGAAAATCTCTTTTGGAAACAAGACTTTAGATCTCAACATTTTCAATCTTGAAAGCCAATCAAATGGAACTCGCGACCAAACTTTGGAAGTTAGTGCAATTCACGAGAATTTTGAAAACGAGACATTTGACCTTAACGACGAACGCAAAGCTGAGTACGAAAAGTTGTTTCATGAAACTCCCAACGAAATTGAATACACTCTTCCCTTTGAATCACTTCCAGTTGAGTCCGAATCTCAACCTAATTCTTCGATTGAAAAACTCCCACAGTTAGACGTCAAACCACTTTCCGATCACCTTAAGTACGCATACTTAGGTAAAAACGAAACTTGTCCTGTCATTATTTCTAACAATCTTTCTCTTGACCAAGAAGCTTCTCTTCTCTCTATTCTTCCGAAAAACAAGGAAGCGATTGGATGGTCGATTTCCGATATAAAGGGAATTAGTCCTGCTCTTGTTTAACATTGCATCCATTTAATCGACGATGCCAAGCCTGTTCGTGACGCGCAACGAAGGCTCAATTCAAAAATGAAAGATGCAATCCGTGATGAAATTCTTAAACTTATCGACAACGGAATAATTTACCCAATCTCTGATAGTTCATGGGTTAGCCCAATTCATGTTATACCAAAAAAGTTTGGGCTAACGTTGTCAAGAATGATTCAAACGAACTTGTTCCAATTCATACTCAAACGGGTTGGCGTGTTTTCATTGACTATCGAAAACTAAATGCCGCAACACGTAAGGATCACTTCCCACTTCTTTTCATCGACCAAATGCTTGAAAGTTTAGCCGGCCACGAATTCTGCTACTTCCTTGATGGTTATTTCGGCTATAACCAAATTCCAGTCGCTCCGAAAGATCAAGAGAAAATGACTTTCACGTGTCCATTCGGTACCTTCGCTTATCGATGTATGTCATTCGGACTTTGTAATGCTCCTGCGACTTTCCAATGATGTAGGGTTGGAATATTTTTTGACATAATTGAATGCTTTCTAGAGGCTTTATGAACGATTTCTCAATCTTTGGCGATTCTTTTTATCATTGTTTACATCATCTCGAGTTGGTTCTAAAAAATGTAAAGAAAAACATTTGACTTTGAATTGGGAAAAATGCCACTTTATGGTCAAACAAGGCATAGTCCTTGGACATATCATCTCAAATAAAGGCATTGAGGTAGATAAAGCGAAAATCGACGTAATTGCAAATCTACCCATTCCCAAATCCGTTAAGGACATTCGATCATTTCTGGGACACGCTGGCTTTTAACGACGCTTTGTGAAAGACATTAGCAAAATCGCTCATCCTTTGACGACTCTTGTTGGAAAAGATGTTCCTTTCGATTTTAACTCTGATTGTATCTCTTCTTTTGAACGTCTTAAGAATGAACTTATTTCTGCTCCAATCTTTTGCGCACCTAGTTGGGATCTTCCTTTCAAAATAATGTGTGACGCTTCTAACTTTGCAGTTTGTGCTGTCTTATGACAACTCATCAAAAAAATCCTTCACGTCATTTACTACGCGAGTGTGACTTTGAACGATGCTCAACTCAACTACACAACAATCGAAAAAGAGCTTCTAGCTGTCGTTTTTGCGCTCGAAAATTTTCGACCTTACTTGATAGGTTCACACATTAATATGTACACATACCACTCCATGCTTCGATATCTCTTCGCTAAAAAGAATGCTAAATCCCATTTGATTCGTTGGATCCTTTTACTTTAAGAATTTGCCCATACAATCAAAGAAAAAAGGATCCGATTACGTCATAGCCGATCACTTGTCTCGTCTTCCAAACGCGCCATCTTCTTTACTAATGAATGAAAACTTCCCCTGTGAACAATTTCTTTTGATTTCTATCGATCCATGGTACGCTGATATAGTGAACTACTTAGTCACTAAAGAAACTCCCTCATCTTGGTCCAAACAGGACAAATACAAATTCATGTCCCAAGTGAAGTATTTCTTTTGGGACGATCCATACTTTTTCAAATATTGCCCTAACCAAATCATCCGACGTTGCATTCTAGATAATGAGATCAGGAGTGTTCTTTCGTTTTGCCACGATCAAGCATGCGGTGGACATTTCGGTCCTTGAAAAATTATGAAAAAGGTGCTTCAGTGTGGTTTTTATCAGCCTTCTCTCTTCAAAGACTCATTTGAATTTTGTAAAACTTGCGATCAATGTCAAATGCTTGGAAGAATTTCTCGATGAAATATGATGCCTCTCAACCCCATTCTTACGATTGAAATCTTTAGTGTTTGGGGTATCGACTTTATGAGGCCTTTTTTCAATTCTTTGGAAACATGTATATCCTTCTCGTTGTTGATTACGTCTGAAAATGGGTCGAATCCGTTCCTTGCAAAACAATGACCATAGAATTGTTGTGAAATTTCTCAAAGAAGACATCTTTTCGAGGTTTGGCACACCTCGCGCAATAATCAGTGATAAGAGGACCCATTTTTACAATCGTTCTTTTGAAACTTTAATGAAAAATACTCAATAACCCACAAGTTATCCACTCCATATCATCCTCAGACTTGTAGCCAAATCCAATTTTCAAATCAACAAATATTTTTTTGGAGAAAACTGTTAACAAAAATCAAAAAGATTGGTCTCAGAAATTGACCGACGCACTTTGGGCTTATCATACTGCTTTTAAAACTAACCTTGGGTATCCCCATTCCGTTTAGTTAACGGTAAAGCTTTCCATTACCCGTTGAAATCGAACACAAAGCATTGTGGGCAATTAAGAACTTAAACATTGATCTTGAAAAGCTGGCGAAAACCGGAAACTACAACTTAACGAACTAGAAGAACTTAAGAACGATGCGTATGAAAACGAGAAAATTTACAAAGAAAAAATCAAAGATTTTGATGACAAGTCAATCCTAAGAAAAACATTTTCGCCTAACCAGAAAGTTCTTTTATATGACTCAAGACTTCATTTATTCCATGAGAAACTTAAATCGAGATGGACAGGACCATTTATGGTATGAACTGTTTTTCCACATGGTGTCGTAGAAATAGAAAACCAAGGGATGGATCAATTTTCAAAGTCAATGGTCATCGTTTGAAACCTTTCTTGGAATTGCCAAATAACTAAGAGGAGGAGCTCATGATCCTTCACGAGCCAAGCTATGTCTAGTAATTTAACCCTCTTTTGCAAATATGTATATAGTTTTCCCCGTTACGCTCATTATATCATGCATTGACTGTAGGGACACAGTCAAAGTTAAGTGTGGAGGGTAGTCTCATTTTTATTTTTATTAACTTTCATGGCATTTTTTAATTTTCATTTTCTTACTTTAAAAAAAATCTCAAAATTCCTAAATCTAAAAAAAAACTTTGTTTTTAGCATTGTGATTTATTTTTGAAGAAACACTATGGGATAAGTATAATTTTTGGTTAATAAAATTGAAATTTTTGAAAATTTATTTGTCTTAAAAAAATAAAAAATGAAGTTTGATTACAAATAACAATAGTTTAACTAGTATATTGAAAGGTTTATATGTGTTAATTATGAAGTATGTTCTAATTGAAAATCTTTGTTGAAAAAAGCAGTAAATTTAAAGTAAAGGATATAACATTTTTATCTTCTAAGTTAGATGGTGCTAAGATGATTTTGCAAAACTCTCTCTTTCTAAAAAAAACATTTGTATATATGTAAATATTTTCTAATAACACCTACGGTCGACGGGGGTACACACTTGTGTGTACACACGCCATGCTCTGTACCTTTCTCACGTAAGCATGAAAGGCAGTGCATGATCGATATATCTGGCCTCAGTTTATCTGAACTAGGTGTATGTATGTATAAATTATTTTATCAATAATGCCTATAGTCGATGGGTGTTCACATTCGTATGTTCATTCGACACGCTATGTATTCCCCTCACATATGTCCAAAAGGCAGTGCATGGGTAATATATCTTGCCTCATTTTACTTGAGTTATATGTAAATATTGTTAATATCAACAAAATTTTCAAATAAGAGAGAGTAAGCAACTGAAATTTAAGCACCATTTTAACTTGTTTGATTTAACTTGTTATTGAAAAGAAATGAAAATACCACTTTAATAAACTTTGATAATCAGCTAAGGATCCATTTCATAATTACATTATGTTATCAACCGAAACAACTTGCCAAACTATGGTCTACCTGTTATGTTATGACAACTTGATTTTTATTGGTAATTTTGAATTTTCAAGACAATGACCAAAACTTGTATTTAACTTATTTATGTCTTTTTAAAAGTAAACCTTTCATTTGTAAATATTTCCAAAAACTCGCATTCATCTCTTTATAAATAAATCTTGCATTTTGTAAATATATTCAATTTGCCTTTGGATTTTATAGGTAGTATCCGCTGAAAACCCTCACGAGACAACACTCTTCCTACTGGGGACACCCAGAGGTTTAGCGGTTGATTGCATGTGCTTATTGCAATCGTGCTCCCTACGAAAATGAATTTATCTTAGTTTTCTTTTATTCGAGGACGAATAAAAAGATAAGTGTGGGGGTATTTGATGTGCACGTAGATGTGCATATATTTACATCCATATTTAATCTTTTTTATTTAAATAAACATCATATTTGGGCATTTTAACACGTTTAAAACCAAAATTCAATTATTTCAAACCATCATATTTTCATCTTCATTCAGGGGCAAAACAGTCATTTTTGTGCATGTGTCAATGTAATAATTTTTACTTGGACAATTTTCATGATTTTTATAGGATATTTTGATGCATATGGAAGAGGGATTCATGATGATATATGCATGCATAAGGAACTACAAAGGAACGAAGAGGAAATAATTCAAGTTCAAGATCATGGAGCACCCCACCTGTTTACCTTAATTTTCAATTAGGAGCTAAGCACATGCTAAAAGATCATTAAAGCTTCATGTACATTTAAGTGGGGGATTAGTGGATGCTAATGATTACTTGGTGTCCATACTACCTCAAGGGTACTTTAGGAAGCTCCCTAAAAAAGGAATTAGGATTTTATGCATGTATAAATAGCCCTTTTATGTACATGAAACCATACTCTACTCTATCTTATTTGTTAGGAAATTAAGAAAGTAAGTTGTAAGCTTTATGTTGAATGTAATAAAATGGCTTCCAAGCCTCTTTCTCCTCTATCTTCGACATGCTTTTCTTTACTTTTATGTTAATGCTTATTTCTATGCTCTCTTTCTTTTAATGTTCATAGCTTAGATTTATATTTATGCAAGTAGTGTAGCTTTAATTTTTATGCAAATAATTAGTAGTTAAGCTCTCTTTCTTCCTTTGCTTAGTTTTAGTTTCTTTGCTTTTTAATGTTGAAACTTACGTGTGTTGATTTGATAATACAAACGAGTAGCTAAACCCCTTCAATTTAGGGGCAATGAAGCTCTTAAATATATTATGTAATTTCAACATTTCTATGGTTTATGATCTCATTTGATTTGTGCTTCATGAAGTAAATTTTGATGCAAGCTTATACAAGTGGGTTTGATAGTTGCTCTTGCAAATGAGCTATTCTTATTCAACATAAATACATTTTGCATCTTCATTTGCTAATCCATTTTTGATTTTGCAGTGAAAGTAAACATGAAATTTGATGATCTATATTACTAGTTACAATAGAAAATAGATCACTCTTAAAATAGCTTTTCCTTTGGCTTCATTTTCATGAGAATTAAAAGTGGTATAATTGTTGTATTATAGTTTGATGGTTTGAGTTATGTTAATTAATAACATAAACATATCATACTTATGATAAATGCAATTATTATTTCACTTAATATCAAAGTTAGAGATCAAAAATTATTTGTTTGTTGATTTACAGAAATATGAGATTGGATTTGCCTCTAAATTGTTATTTAATCTCATAGTTTCAATCTCATTTTAATCCAAGTTTTAGCTTATTTTGTTTCTAGTTAACAATCTCTCCTCCATTTGGTTTAATCTAATTGAATAGGTTTTTAAAATGTTAAAATTCCCTATGGATCGACCCATTCTCGCTATGTGCTATATTCGTACATTGTGCACTTGCGGTTATTTTTATTTTGAAATTTTTCGACGGTTTTCTAATTCGATAAAAATTCCATCGATTAACAGTCACGACCTTATCCAAGTGTTTGAGGATTCTGTATAACTTCAAATTGAACTGAAAAAATGCTCTCCAAGGTGGAGATCTGTGCATAGCAATATATTAGAGTGGGTCTGTAGATTGGATTATTATTAGTCTAGAATCTTAAGATATTCTAAAAGAGAACAGCATATATATGGAATTGGTAGCATGTAACAACAAAGGATTCCTTTTATTATAAATAAATGTTGCCATGAAAATGTATGTGCTCTAGGGGGTGTAAGGGTATCCAATCATGACGCTGGCACCAAAAGAGCTCGTTTGGTGGTCTTGCCTCTTCTACAATAAATGAAGTGCGCGCATAGCGGAAGATGCGAGGTGTGCCAAAAATTTCAACATGGTATCAAAGTCGATGGTTTGAGGGACCATTATACGATGCGAGAGTGACCGAAGCAAAAACTCCTTGAGGCTTGGAGATATGTAAGCAGTTTGTCCCCACTGCTAGATACGCAGTCTGCTCTCCCACTTTGAGAATTGATGCTTCAAGATGGATTTAATGGAATTGCTTGCCTTAAGGTGGAGATATAGTAACGTAGCATCACCAACTGCCTAGAGAAGTGGAAGAAACCTAGCCATCTACAGAGCTTCTTTGGTATGTTCCAAATGAAGGTTAAAAGAAATGCTTGCCAAGTTGAAGATCTGTTAGGTGTGGTTTGCATTTTAGAGTGCGTGGGTTGAACGTTTAGTCCTGTATCTGGTGCATAACGTGGTATATATATGGAATTGGTGACACGTAACATTTGGAATTTCTTTTGTTACAAGCAAGTGTTGCCAAAACCATATATGTGCCCATTTTGGAAGGCAATGAAGGGATGTTCAATCGAACACTGACACATCAGAAATTTCATTAAGATGGCACCGTTATGGATCAATGAAGCGTGCGTCCATGGGGATGCGTTGGAGTGTCAAAACACAACACTCTAGAGATCAAAGGTGAACTTTGACAATTTCAGGTCATTCAAGGAACATGCATTAATAATACTATATGAACATATAAGTCAACATACAAATAAACAAAGTCTCCAATGCATAACTTCACAATTTCAGCAATTATAGCAATAAATAGCAATATCGATCATTTCATTCAAGCAATTCACACATAAATAGTAACATGCACTATTAAATTCAAAACTAGATGTGAGTATTTAACCTCACTGTAGACTCAAAGTTACCAATTTCTTGTACTAAGACCATATAATGCACTGTCTGCCAAAACCTTATTGTCCCTAATTGAGATGCCATCAAAACTCAAAATTTCCAGCTCCTAAAGATGTAGAATTGGCTATAAACACTTCTTGATTTTATGGAAATTTTCTACATTTTATTAGAATTTTATTTTGACCAGCTTCTAGTAGGGTTTCGAAAGAAACTGGAAGAAGGAAAAGTTCAATTTCTTAGTGGAAAAATAACATACTTGCAAATGATGAAAGAAACTTAGTTTTCTTTTACTAATTTTTAGTGGGCCTAGTTTGGTATTGAATTTAAACTCAAAACCAAAGTTGTACTGATTAAATATTTTACTTCCTTTAATTTAAACTATAGATAACCCATATAAAATTTATAAATCCTTACAGAAAATTCATGGACCTAATTTCATTTTCAATTCTATTATTTCCATGAATTATAATATTTGTACGATATATCCTTTTTGTTATTTTAATTTAAAATTAGATTCTCTTTCTAAAATAAAAATAACATACTTTTCCTTTTTAGATTACCAAAACTTTGCTTATAATTATTTGTAACGATATACAAACTTTAATGTAAAACCTTACATTAAAAAATCTTAACTTTAAAATTTCTTTAACATTATTTTCATTAAACCAAATAAATATTTCCCTTTATAAAATCGTTAAGCAAATATCCACTCATACGTTTCAAAAATATATCCCTATTCTTCCAACATTTTACTAATATAATAAATTATTATCCATTTTTGTATTTTCAGAATATTTATTTTAGAGTGTCTCAACCAGGGTCATTACACGGTCTGCAATAATCCCAACTATTTCGAGAGAAAATTCTTTCTTATTCGTTGTCCCAAAGGCTTCAACTACTTTTGACTATTTGGCTATAAGTCCTCATGTCCAACGTCTCTTTTTCTTTTGGGTTTTCTTCACCCATGTGTCTAACGACCTTTATGTATCCTTAACAGATGTCCTCGAATAAGAAGTTAACGACAAACATGCTAACACATGGAGTTTTTGAAGGGGATTGATCATGGATTCCATGTAACTTCTTATCTTCTTAGCTTGGCTTTGCCAATTTCATCTTCTATATAATGGAAAATGCGTCTTTACACAAGACCCCTACTAAAAAATCTTGAGCTGTTGTCGATGCCTCTTCCCCAACTCGCGATCCTGAAGGTGAAGGCAACGAGGAGGATTAAGAAATCGAGGCTGACCTCGGAAAGGAAGAGTGAAGAGAAGTAGGAAATATTGTTGATAAAAAGATAAAGGGAGAGTGGAAGGAGTAGAGGAAAAATGAGGCAAGGAAAGGGAAGATGAGCAACAAGACGAGGATTAAAAAATATGACATCGGTAGGGATCGATTATATGGAGAGATATATCCCAAGGGCACCATTGTCACAACATAAACTTGTCCAAAATGAGTAGTCATCAAGTTTTCACACCTTCCTCCAGGACCGAGCCTCGAACCAATTGAAGATACAACTCCTCCTAAAGGCTCCTCTGAGGACATCTTCGATTCCCTTGGCGAGCTTGGGGAGGCTTAAAGAGGAAGCCTTGAGAACCTTCGATCTTGCCTTTGGAAAACTTGAAGATCATGTCTATTGGACGAATGAAGAGGAAGCTTCTCCATCTGAGGAAAGCTCTATAGAGAAGGAGGAGGAGGAAACGAATGTTGTAATGGAAAATGGCATGCTAAGCTAGCTATCGACAACATCAAAGAAGGTGGAGGGAAGTAGGTGGTTGCCCCGGTTTCTAAGGACATGTTCTTTTTCCTTTCTCCCTATTTTGTTTTTCATTTGCCGTTTCTTCTATATAAGCTATCATTATGCAGTAAAGGCTCCCGCAACTATTGCATAGAATATTTATGTAAGTAAAAGACTGTTTTCTTTTCAATCTTATTCGTATTTACGTTGTTGTTCTATTTGTTTTTCTTTTCTATATAACTGCCCGCATATACTATATAATCATACGTAATTCAATCATATTTACATTATATATTCTTATGTATGTGTATTTTCCTTATTATTGTAACTCTTTATATATAAATATTTGCAATTGCTTAGTATCATTTCCTCACTTAGTTGTATTATCGTTACCAATATTCTTTTTATTGGCTAAACAAAACAATATTTCTCTAGCTAACTATACCTATCTTTGGCTGAGCATATCTCACTTGATTATAAATAGAGCTATATCGCATTTTTCAATTCTGTTGCCAAACTTATTTATCTTCGGTTGGGTTCCATTCGACTATAGACAAGTTTATATTCATGAAGGTTTAACTTCGCACCATCTCTTGTCTTTGGGAAACCGAAGTTTAGATGTCTAACATTGGACATCCATGTTTAATTTCATCTATCTTTGGGTGATAATTAAAGATATCTTGTCAATCAACCTCGTTTATCGTTAGTCAAATATATCACATTGGGCTATAAATGTGGTAGTACCTGCAATAAATTCAATTGTATATCAATTCCTATATTTAGGTTGGGGGTCTTGGATGCTTACCTCTGAGTATCTAGCTTCGACCTCGCCTATCCTTGGGCATTGAGCTAAAACATTCATCGACCAACTTTTCTTATCATCGACCATCTTTTCTTATCATCGGCCAAGCATGTTTCGCCAGCTTGTAAACGTAGTCGTGTCTGGAAAAATTTCACTTAAACATCGATTCCCATCTCCAGGAATTAGTGTTTTAGATACCCATCTCTGGGCATCTACTTCCAGTCTCACCTGTCTTTGGGTGTTAATCAAGAGCATTCATCGACCACACTTATCTTTGGCCAAGCCTATCTCATTAGGCTGTAAGCGTAGTCATTCTTGTAAGAAGATACAGCTCTACACAAATTCATATCTTCGAGGTGTGCGGCTTCTGATGCCTTTCTCTAGGCATTGATCCTTCACCTGGCTAATCATTAGGCGCTGGCCAAATATTAGATTTGTAAGGGAAATCATCTAATCAAATCCAATATGGTTCCTTCAACTCAATCATGGGTTGGAGGCATTTATTGATGCATATCTCGTCGTACCTATACCACAGCTTTAAAGTCCATGCTACGGAATTACATGGTGACTTCCCTACACCTCCGATACCCAAAATACCTATGTGATGTGCTATGGAGGTACCCAGCCGATGTAGGGAGATAGCCAAGAATATAAAGAAGAGAAAAATCAAACATAGAACCTGTAGAACATCTTACGGTGCATAGATAAAATACGATATAACAACACAAATGAAAAAAGGCGAGACAATAGTATAATCAAATGAACGAAAAAAACATCAATGTGCGTTAGACTCAAAGACTAAATTAAAATTGAAATAAAAATTTATACATCCAAAATCTCCATACTAAACTCTATAACTTTCTCTAATGAAACAAGAACTGACATAGCTCTACAGTATTGAATAGTGGAAAATAAGTGAAAGTATGCTCTAAGTATATATGTATATGCATATATATATATATATATACACACACACACACACATATGAAAGCGTAGCCTCCTGGTCGTACACCACATAGCTCCATGCACTATCCAGACCTACTATCTCTAATCTACTCATTTAAGATTACCCAAGATATAAGAAGCAAAGAATAAAACCTCGGGTCAGACAACAGTCTAGTATGACCGGTATATCATCTCAAAATACTAAAAAACTTGTACATATTAAATAGGGTATGGGGTGTGAACAACCATACTTGGCATGTCCCTGAATCCAATGAGTTAGCACATAAACACAATATGCCACACTACTATCACAAGTGGAAAATATATGGTATATGGGTATCACACAACATACCAAGCACATAGTAAACATAGCATCCATTGCATAGTCATTCTTCTCTCACTCAGGTGCTTTATGACTCTCTCTGATTCTTAACCCATCATCCACACAGATAGCTAGGGACTGGACACATGCGGATGTCCAAAATAGGGGTACACATGGACTACCTTTGGTACACCATACAACCATGTCCCGTTAATTAGCATCACAACCATAGAGTTATCCATCAATCCCTTGACACACGTACCAATAGTAGAACTATTCTATAGATGTTCACTCTTGCCCAAATAGGTGGCTAAGGACTAGACACTGGTAGACGTCCAAACACATGGGTACACATAGGCTGTCATGTCCTACTCATGAGCATCACAACCTCATGTTCTACTCTATGAGATATCATGCAGAACTCGTCCGCTCATTTCACCACCAGGTGCTATGATCACCCATCACATTGAATCGTCAAAGTTTTTGTACTTCGTTGGTTGCCTTCCCAAAGTCATCTAGAACTATCCTGGGTCATCGACCCTCACTCCGAGCCAACTCCCAAGACTACAAAGCAACCCAAGTCTTGCCTTAAAATCCATAATTAAACTCCATGTTCCACCCTTGTCGGTCCAACTCCTGACCAAACCAAACGAGTCAGAACTGCCAAGCCAAGCATCGGTTACCAATGCCGAACTGTGCCCCATGCCAAACCATCGACTATATTACACTGTGTGGCCACCTATCATGCCACCATACCCAGCCACCGAGCCATCCATCTGGAAACCTTGTTTCGTCGAACGGCTACCAAGCTATCCATTCACCGACCCTGTTTCCATGACCGACAACCAAGCCATCTGTCTACCGATCAAGTTTCAAAGACCAGCCACCAAGCTATCCACCTGCCGACCAAGTTTCCAAGACCGACTACTAGTCCAAAATCCCATAGCACTTCCAGTACTCACACTGACACCGATTTCAATGCTACACTTAGTGTTTGAACTCTCATGCATCGCCTAAGCAACAATATGATTCCAAACGCTTTAGAGTCAATCTTTCGATGTTGGTCTCTATGGTTCCCACACCTAGTTCGCTTCGATGATCGTTTTCAGCTATACAAACATATAAAATATACAACTTATGCTCTGCTTTGTGTATTATCTATAATGATGCAACAAGGAGGAATGAGGAGGTTTGTGCAGTGGTGGTTAGTTTGAAAATATATTTTGATGTCATATGGAGAGAAAGAATTGCAAGAATATTTGAGAATTTGACGAAAACTTATGAAGCTCTTTGGCTTGAAGTAAGGAATAGAGTTTACTTGCATCTGCTTAGGAGCAATAGGCAGTACCCTATTGGTTTTCTCCAAGCTTGGGCTGTCTAGTTGTTCTTCTCTTGTTTTTCCTTCTTCATATTTTATTCCTGTTTCTTTTCCTGTTTTAGCTTGATTCAAAGCTTGTTTGAATCATTTTCTGGTTGCAATAAATTTGGTAGGGGCCCAGTCAACCCCGCTGGCTTTGCCCAAAAAAAACACACCATATTTGTACCAAACAACATTCAAACATGTAAATCATGTAATCAACCATAGCATTCATCATACAAGGTGTATACAACATAGCCTAACACCTGTCAAGGTAGCCACACGTCTAAGAAACATGTATATAACATCAAAAATCCATGTATTCAAGTTTTTACCACATATTAGGTTTAAAACAACATTAAAACTTAATTTTGAATTTAAAAATGGACTCAAATCATGTTAGTACCTATATATGCACATATAATAAGGTGAGAGAAGATAAATCACTTACCAAAACACCAAAAATCCAAGTTTTGCACGCAAATCGATGCATATCTAAGGATGGACAGAAAAAGTAAGATTTTTTCTTCCTAAAAATGTAGATGTGATGGTCTCTAATGAATCCTTATTAATTTATCTCTAATCTTTGATTTAAACTTGATTTGTAAGAGAAAAGAGAAGGTTTTGGATGGAGTATGAGTTAATGGGGGTTTAGATCTAACAAAGAAGGTGTAAAAGTGATTGGGGATGATGGTTCAGCAATATAAGATCTCCATACCCAAAATAGTTTCGTAGCCTGCCCCCAAACTCAGTAGTTACTTATTGGCTGCTCTAAAAATTGCCCATCTTCAAACATCCATATACCTTGGCTAAACAATTCAAATCACTATTACAACCACTCGAGAAAAGAGAAACCATCGTATCTTTCTAATGGAATTAGTCTCAGATGCTAATTTGGGTCTTATCAAAAGTAACAACTAATACAATTTTCCAAGGGTAAAATTGTTAGAAAAAACATTATTATAGAAAATGAATCTAATAGGCATTTTCTAAAGTTATAGGGTCATACGACCTCCTATTAATTTAAATATAATACTTTATGATCCTCTATTACGTAAAATACAGTCATTACAATCTCTCTCCTTTTGGAATTTCCCCCCCAAAACCTCCAATATAAACAAGGTAAAGTCAAATATAGCAACCTCGCATCCCTGTCATCCACATGCAAACTTGTCAAACATCAAACATGCACACAAAAGCAATAATTGATATCTACGCCTGCCCTAGCATGCAAGATACTAAACTACCTTATATGATATCGAAAGTGAAAGTAAATGCCATAAACGGAACTCTCACCAAGTAAAGAGTTCTAGATAAGTAGTTTTCATGCTATCTACGGTCTACCGAATACAATCGCATTCACTCTCACTCCACCGAACCTTCAATAGCTCTACCATCTTCCTCCTAAGCTCCTTCGTGTAACGTCCATTGATACAAATAGGCCTACGAGGTCTCGATGCTTCTTGTTCAATCTCGATATCATCAAGAAGATCCTCTTGAACTATCACGCCTGAGTCATGCATAGACTTCCATAAGTGAGATACATAGAACACATTGTGCATGTCTTCCATCTTCTGAGGTGAGTCGACTTTACAGGCTAGATTCATGATCCTCTCAAGTATCGAAAAAGGACTAACAAATCTCGGTGCCAACTTCCCCTTAGTACCGAATCAAACAACATTCTTTAGTAAAGAGATCACAGTAAATACCTTATCACTGGAGAGTTCGAAATCACGTCTTCTCTTAATAACGTTGCTATTTTTTCCATCCTAAGCAGCTTTCATTCATTGTCGAATGACCTCGAACTTCTTCGAAGTTACTTTAATCATATTTGGTTCAATTATTAGATTCTCACCCGCTTTGCACCAGCATGAAAGAGTGTTGCATGGTTGGCAATATAATGCCTCAAATGGTTCCATGCCAATGCTGGACAGATAACTGTTGTTGTATGCAAACTTGTTATCCACATAATTTCCAAAGGATAAGAGCAAAGACATTTATGTCAAAATTGACCAGTAATAAGGTAATTGATAATGCCGAAGAATAGCATGTCATGAATCATCGATATGATAACATGCGACATACAAACTAACAATGTAAAAGTAACATCGAAAGGCTGCAATGTCAAAGGCTATGATAAAGAATTATGCCACCCTTAAGAATTAGAGGCATCTCCCACCAAAAAATAATGTCAAAAATATGAAACATAATGACATAGTTATGATGTTATATCAGCAAGAAATATCGAAAGTACGGAGAAGAACCAATACGGAAAGCATAAACGTTGCCCTTCATCAATAAAGAATAATAGGCCATATTGCATTTCATTAATGAATTCGGCAATACTGAATGCCATCAATGTCACACACCGCTTATAAGGTTCGATAAAAGATATAGTGCCAAAGATACTGGAAACAATGCCACATGTTAGTAAGGGAATAATGACACTGGAAAGCTCTATGCCCAAAGCCATCAATTTTACAATAGCGATATGGCATTGATGCTGCATCATTTTAATGTCGTGTTCCATTAATTGAGCACTTCTTCCATATAGCCAGAAGAATTAATGCCACTCTAGATTAATACCACATTTCTATAATGTTGCTTTATTCTAATGTCACCCTTCAAAGTAATGACGTCTCATGTCAATACCGCTCGTCACTAATGCCGTCTCTTATTAATGCCACTTATCATCAATGCCGCCTATTACTAATGCTGACTATTGTTAATACCGCTTGCTATCAATGCCACTTGTTATCAAATTTCGCTGTTATCAGTGTTGATCATTGCCAATAACGCTACTTATCAATATCGCCACTTATTGATTTCATTCCATATAATGTCGCACTTCATCAACCTTCAAAGGAGGCCATATATCCTCTATAGAATGTTGATATTGAACGTCTTCAATGAAGACTATCAACGCAGGATAGATGCTAAGTGCCAAAGATCACCATTAAGCGAGTGTATGCTGAAGTATGACGCCATGCGCGACTAACACGGATAATGTCAAGGGTCAAGCATGCCACATGGACACATGATAGCCATGCCACATCCCTTAACTCCTAAAAGCTTGGACCAAGGGGAATGAAGAAGGGGATGATCATTTCTTTTATCTACTCTCAATTTAAACTCTTGTAACCCAAAATTGACTTGGTAAAAATCTCTGATTTGATTGTAACCATATGCAATTTATATGAATATGAACTGGGACGTGCCTATTACCTTGATTGTGCACTTTGGACATTATTAAACATGAATATGCATATAACGAAGCTCTTTGGACCCCAAGAAATTGTGGTACAATTAGAATCACATGAACTTCAGTCTAAACAAGTGTTTATATGCATGGTCTTCATCTTTCCTATTACATACGGACATTGCACTATGAACAAAAGGACCGACTGCCTAGTTCATTAGCATGCTTAATGGACTACCATGCACATTTATGGCCTATTCTTCCTACCCTTTGATCAAGTATCATGGGCTTTTGAATACCTAATTTCGAAAGAACATGTAAGCATTCAAATATCTTATTCCGAAAGACTATATGGGCTTTCAAATTCCTATTTCCAAAAGCCCGTTGGCATCATGGAACCATTTCTTGATAATATCAACTTGTACTTAGCCTTGAATACTAAGTTTTTTCTGGATTCTTTAGCACCATTTGGTCAATACCAACTAAGTCATGCTTACTTATGTCATCAAAAGTGTTGAAAATCAAGTTTTGACTTGTCGTACTTGGCATCATGGATGTTTTACTAATTTTTGGTCTAATCATACTAGGCATCATGGGTGTTCTCCGATGTCACTTCAATCATGTCTGGCCCAAGTATCAGTTTCTTGCCTGCTTCCCATCAATACGAAAAAGCATTGCATGGTCGACCATATAATGCCTCAAATGGTGCTATACGGATGCTAGACTAATAAGTGTTGTTGTATGCGAACTCTACTAAGTGTAGATGATCATCCCACAATCCATGGAAATTGAGAATGCAAGATAACAAGAGATTCTACAGAATATGATTAACCCACTCAGTCTGCCCATTAGTTTGTGGGTGATATGTCATACTGAGATGCAGCTCTATCTCCAACACCACTTGTAAGCTTGTCCAAAAGACGCTAGTGAACAATGGGTCTTATTCACTCACAATGCTCTTCGACACATCATCGAACGCACGACCCACTTCACATACAATTCGGCCAACATGGATGTCTTTCTATTAGATTTGACAGGTATGAATCAAACAATCTTCATCAATCTATCGACTATGACCCAAATTCTATCGTGCCCTCCTCTGGTCCTCACAAATCAATCAATAAATTCCATCAAAATTTATTCCCATTTCCACTTAGGAATCTTTAGCGGTTGTACTAAACCATTGGCTTCTTTTTCTCTGCCTTTACCAATTGTTCATGCATTTCGAGATGAATGTCTCAACATCCTTCTTCATCCTTTCCTAATAAAATGTCTGCCTCATATTGTGTTCTAGTCAACCTCGAATGATGGCACTTGTGGAACACCTCATTTCTCAACCTATTGACATCATGAACAAACACTCTCCCATCCTTATAGATCCAACCATTTCGGTCAATCCCATACTGCTTTATCTCCTTGGACTCTACTGCCTTACTTAATCCTCGTTATGATCTCTACTAGTTTAGCATCTTGCCTCTGACTAGCACTGATCTATTCAATCAAGGTAGGTTCGACCATCAAGTTAGCCAACAGATCTGACTCCACTCTAGGAACATCACTCCCAAGATGGCATGTCTCCTACTCCAAGCATTAATGACTGCATTTCCCTTACCAAATGTGCAAGAAATGCCAAAGTCGTAGGAGGTTAAGAACTCTAACCATCGCTGCCATCGAAGGTTAAGATCATTCTGAGAGAATAGATAATACAACAAGTTGTGGTCGATATATCAGCAAGTGATTACCAGAAGTAGAAAGAAATTATCCAAAGTTGGAAAAGCTAGCCTATTGCTTATTGATCGCATCAAGAAAACTCCGCTCCAACTTCCAATCCCATCCAATTGAGGTGCTAACTAGCCAACCATTAAGATAGGTTCTAAAAAGACCTGAAACATCAAGAAGGATGTTGAAGTGGAACATCAAATTAACTTATTATGATATATCATATCATGCCAGGAGAGAGATCCAAGGACAAGCACTAGCCAATTTCATTAGTGAATTCATCACTGGGGATGATGAGAAAGAGAAAGGTATGGAGCAAAGTGCTCAATGGAAGTTATACACAGACGGTGCATCCAATGAATGTCACTGGGGACAGGAATAGTTTTGGTAACTTTAGAGATAACCAATTTTTTATGCCATGAAATTTGACTTCCTCATAACAACCAATGAAGCCAAATAGAAGAGCTTATCGTGAGATTGAAAATTTCAAAGGAATTAGGAGTCCAAACTTTACATATATATAATGACTTTCAATTGCTGGTTTGTCAGGTTAGGAAAGAGTTTCAAGCTATAGGAGCGGGGTAGCCCTTTAGTTGATGAAAGATATGAAACTACTTAATGATATTGAGTATTACATGATAACACAGATCTCTAGGGAGAAGAACACCATGTCTGATTCGTTAGCCTATCTAGCTAGCTCTGGGGATGTATAACTCATGGCATTAGTTCTAGTGGAGGTATTATCAGCTGTGAGCATCGATAAAATAGACATTGATTGGATGTTGGAGGTTGAAATTGAAAAGGATTTATGGATGACTTTGCTAAAGGAATACCTACTGAATGGTACCCTTCTTGTTAGACGAAATGAACAGAGAAAACTCCTCCACCAAACTTCAAGATTTATTGTCTAGGAGGGAATGTTGTATAGGAGAGGGTTCTCGACTCCCCTACTGTTTGCGCAAAAAATGGGCAAACACCTCAAAGTCGTATGATTCCATTGATTTTAAGTTGTCTTTAGTGATTTGGGTGATTTATGCAAATATATAAAAAGCAGGGACTAAACTGTAAAAGACACACAGATTTATAGTGGTTCGGCCAGAACGTGCCTACGTCCACTTTATATGTTATTCTCCTTTTCTCTTCAGATTACAAGTACAAAGCTTGATTACAAGTAACTGAAAGTTGTTTGAAAGTTCTATCCGTGCTTGAGCTCTCAAACTTGTCTCCCATTGTTGTACCCCTGCCCCTCTATTTATAGAATGAGTTTGGGGGCAGGGATCTTGGATGTTTATAGCTGCTGGTGGGCCTGGGCTGAAGCAATCTGGCCTGGCACATCTGGTTCGGCGTTCCTTGGTTCGGTATCCACTCGGTCCGGTTGTGGTTGGAGTGAGTTGGTTCGGCATGGCTTGGGTGGAGAGTTGGTTCGGTGGTAGGTTGAGTGGAGTGTGGTTCGGTGTGGGTAGGTTCGGTGTGGGTTTGGACCGGTGGAGCTTGGTCCGGTGGAGGTGATTCGGTGGAGCTCGTTCGGTAGTACGTGGAAGTGTGGTTGGTTCGGCTAGGAAGATGGAGAAGCTTTTGGACCGGTGGTGCCTTCCTCCTGGATCGGTGGTGTGTAGTAGGTGGAGTGCCGAATGAACTATGCCGAATGAGATATGTGATGTACTACCGAATGAATCTTTAAGCCTTTGATACCGAATGGACTTTTATATTTGAGTCATGAGTGAAACCCCAGATTTATATACGCTTGCTGGCTGCTTCTTCTTGGTTCGGTCGTGGTGGAAACGCACACAACATTGATATTCCAGTTTTGACCAAAAATGGGATAACACTTTGCCCCCCAAAATATGCCTTGCGATAGGAAGGCGTGTTTTGTAATGCCATGAGCTGGATGTTCATATCCTGTTGATGTCCTTGCGGTAGGAAGGCGTGTTTTGTAATGCCATGAGCTGGATGTTCATATCCTGTTGACAACCTGTAAAGAGCTTGATATTTTATATGGCCCCAAATGACGACCGTTCGGGATCGAGCTATTTGGGATGAAGCGCGGCCGTTCATGGTCAAGCGCCTAACTTCAAATGATGACCGTTCGCGATCGAGTCATTTGAGGTGAAGTGCGACCATTCGCGGTCAAGCGTCTAAATCCATGCGACGATCGTTCGAGATCGAGTCATCTGCGGTGGAATGTGATCGTTCACGGTCAAGCGCTTTACTTCAAATGACGACCGTTCGGGATCGAGCCATTCGAGGTAAAGTGCGACCGAGCCCGGTCAGAGGGCGGACCTCAAATGGCGACCGTTCGCGATCAAGCCACTTGGGGTGAAATGTGACCGTTCACAGCCAGTGCCGTTCGCGGCAAGAGATGAAATGGGACCGTTCGCGGTCAAGCGCCTTACTTCGGATGACGATCGTTCGAGATCGAGCCATTCGTGGTAAGGTGCGACTGTTGGCGGTCAGGGGGTGGACCTCAAATGGCGACCTTTCGCGATCGAGCCATTTGTGGTGAGATGAGTTGTGCCGTTCGAGGCGAGTTTGTGACTGTTCGAAGTCGGGCGCCGTTCGAGGCGAATTGTGACCGTTCGAGGTCGGGTGCCGTTCGAGGCGAGTTTGTGACTGTTCGTAGTCGGGTGCCGTTCGAGGCGAGTTGTGACTGTTCGAAGTCAGGTGTCGTTCGAGGCGAATTGTGTGTGATCGGGGGGGACTTAATATTATCAGTGTCGGAGTTATTGTTTGGGGGAGTTTCCGAATCAAAGACTTCGGTAGTTCACTGCCATGCAAGAGGTGCTCGTGGACCGTTCGCGATCCACGGGCATACAATTAATTTTTCCATAGAATTGTAAATGTTAAAGGAATAATCATATGAACCTTATAGCAGACATGTCCAAACGGGAAGAATTTAAATGTTCAAATCAAAATCAAAGCAAAGAGCAGAATGAAGATGTCAAAGCGTAAACTCTCACTATAACGCGGCTGGTAGTCATTCAGAGCATGCCTATGGATCGTGCGCGATCGCTCACATGTGTAAATGATTTAACCGTGTCAGCGAGAGGTTTACAACTTATTCATCGTTATTTTAATCAAGCAATCAATGGATAATCAAACGGTGCCCCGATCCAGGGTCACCTCTAGCCGATGTAGACGGTGGTCGCTCTGGCTCCACAGCTGGAGTTCGCCTCCTCACATACTGAAGGAGCATACCGTTCCTGATATGCCCTTCCACCTCGTCCTTCAAATGCCTACAATCATTAGTGTTATGACCGTTTAATTCATGGAATACACAAAACTTATCTGATTTTCTTTCGTCAGAGGTTGGATCCCTTCGTATTGGTCTACGATACGGAACATGCTCCTTGGTATCCTGATAAATTCGTTCCAGACTCTCATTCAGCTCAGTGTGAGTGGTGAATCGCGGCTCCCTCCGTTGTCGCTTTGTCCTGTCATCATTATCCTCAGCCTTTCTCTTTCCTTTGTTAGTCTCCGCACCCTTTCCAGCTGGGTTTCCGCTCTTGATTCTTCCAATCTGAATCTCTAAACCCTCAAATTCAACTTCCAAGCGGTAGGTCCTTGAGTTCAATTCTCAGTGAAAGCACCAAAAATGTTTGCGCAAAAAATGGGCAAACACCTCAAAGTCGTATGATTCCGTTGATTTTAAGTTGTTTTTAGTGATTTGGGTGATTTATGCAAATATATAAAAAGCAGGGACTAAACTGTAAAAGACACACAGATTTATAGTTGTTCGGCCAGAACGTGCCTACGTCCACTTTATATGTTATTCTCCTTTTCTCTTCAGATTACAATTACAAAGCTTGATTACAAGTAACTGAAAGTTGTTTGAAAGTTCTATCCGTGCTTGAGCTCTCAAACTTGTCTCCCATTGTTGTACCCCTGCCCCTCTATTTATAGAGTGAGGTTGGGGGCAGGGGTCTTGGATGTTTATAGCTGCTGGTGGGCCTGGGCTGAAGCAATCTGGCCTGACACATCTGGTTCGGCGTTTCTTGGTTCGGTATCCACTCGGTCCGGTAGTGGTTGGAGTGAGTTGGTTCGGCATGGCTTGGGTGGAGAGTTGGTTCGGTGGTAGGTTGAGTGGAGTCTGGTTTGGTGTGGGTAGGTTCGGTGTGGGTTTGGACCGGTGGAGCTTGGTCCGGTGGAGGTGATTCGGTGGAGCTCGTTCGGTAGTACGTGGAAGTGTGGTTGGTTCGGCTAGGAAGATGGAGAAGCTTTTGGACCGGTGGTGCCTTCCTCCTGGATCGGTGGTGTGTAGTAGGTGGAGTGCCGAATGAACTATGCCGAATGAGATATGTGATGTACTACCGAATGAATCTTTAAGCCTTTGATACCGAATGGACTTTTATATTTGAGTCATGAGTGAAACCCCAGACTTATATACGCTTGCTGGCTGCTTCTTCTTGGTTCGGTCGTGGTGGAAACGTACACAACATTGATATTCCAGTTTTGACCAAAAATGGGATAACACCTATTGCAATGTATCATAAATAAAGAGGCTAAAAGAATCCTGGCAGACCTACACGAAGGAGTCTTTGGTGATTACGCTGGAGGGCAGATATTGGCAATAATGATTCTTCGTTATGGATAATTTTGGCAACCCATAAACCGGGATGTGGCATATTACACACAAGGATGCGATAGATGCCAAAAGACTCATGAAGATTCCTACGGCCCCACCGATAGAAATCACGCAAATGGTCGGTCCTTGGTTATTTACAGTGTAGGAAATTGATATAATTAGTGTGCTACTGATGTTGAAAGGGGGAGCAAAGTACGCCATTGTTGCATATGATGATTTTACGAAATAGGATGAAGTAGTACCACTAGCCACGATCCTACGAAAAAGGTAATCAATTTCGTATATAGAAACATCATCTGTCAACTTGGAATTCTACAAAACATCAGTTTCGATAATGGAACCCAATTTGACATCGTCGAGTTCAAGAATTTCCACAAAAAATATCGAACAAAGAAAGGATTTGTCGTAGTAGCACATCATAGGTGAATTGATAGGTTGATGTAGTGAATAGGATCATCATGTTTATCCTGAAAAATGGCTAACGAAAGTTATGGTCAAGCGGGTTGATGAATTACCTTTAGCACTTTAGGCTAATCGGTTGACCCATAAGTCTACAACTGGTCACATTCAATTCGCTTTAGCCTATAGATCATAAGCCATGATTCCAATCAAATTAGAGGTGGCTTCTCATTATAAGATCCATTATGATCCTAAAGTGAATGAGAACTCTTGCTTGAGTCCCTTAATATGGTGGATGAGAAGCGCGATGAAGTCAAATTGAGGGCTGCTGCTCATCGGAAATGAGTGCGACATTATGATACAAAGGTTAGGAATCAGACCTCTGAGATCGGTAATTTTGTCCTTAAATGAATCTTTCCTATCCAGTGAATGTGAGCATGAGTTGGAAAGGTCCATATGCTATTGAAATAAGCTTGAAGACTGAACATTCAAGATAGCAATTGTTGATGGAATTTCACTTCTAAGGGCATGGAATAGTGAATATTTATGTCACTATTTCGCTTAAATTTATCTTCGTATGTGCTTAATAAAGTTTTAATGTAACAAGGAAGAATCTGATATTCTTATGAATATAAAACAAGTTGGCTTTGGAATCGATGAATTTGTGTTTTCTTCAGCCTAACCATCTGCTATGAACAACATCAAAGTTGAATAGTCTGCATTCGTATAGTCCAACTAAATGGGTGCCTAGAGATAGGTACCGCTCGAATTTTGTGGTCCATGATTGGACTTAAGAAACTTAACCGTTCTAGGTATCAGAGATAATTAACTCCTTCAATCCTTGATTCGAATGTCAAAGTATAAAACATGGGAGTCAGACGAGATAGTTCACCTTAAGGACTTCGTTCAAAAATAGACAAGGAAATGAACTATTTCCTAGAGACTGGCAGGACCAGCAATCAAAGCGCAAAGTAAGGCAAGATCAAATTTAAACGTCTCCAGGATGCCCAGAGATAGATACCATGCTAGATTAGCCCCATGTATAGGGCATAAGCGGTCAACAGCCAGAGTTAAGCGACATCCGATATAAACATCCAAAAATAAATGTTAAAACCACCACTTAAGGTGGATAATTATGATCAATGCATGGAGATGGGTAGGTTGGAGCATGAATGTCCAGAAGTAGATATCTAAGATATTACTCTTTAAAGATAAAGAGTAATGTAAAAAAATCCAACCTTATCACTAGTCAAATAAAACCTAACTGGATATAAACGAAGCAAGCTATTGTGTTAGCTAAGTATTAATAAGAAAATCTTCCATATGTACATGAATATGATGGATGATAATATTACTATGATCCAGATGCAGTAACAATTAGTATAAAAAGCTAAGTACATAGATAAATGCAACATTTAAAATGAAGCTGATTTATTCTTTATCAACAAACTGTTTTAACAAAAAGTGGGGACTATACCTGCACAACATCAGCCTAAGTATACAGATTCAAAGCTAAACAAAAACCATAGAAAAGCAAAGGAATACTGTGACTAAATCTTCCTCCTTTTTCCTGTTAAACCCGTTTGTACGATTCTTTCAATGACACACACACACATGTGTGTGTATAACGCGTAGCATCTCTAATTCACGTCTTTGAAAGCAGAAATGATTCAAAAATATGAGAAGTAAAAGGAAGATGAAATAGTCATCCGCAAATTTAAACCATGTCGTCTTTAGAAACTATTAATAAAATCTCATAGACGATTCTTATGCATATACATATATCACTAGTATAGAAATTTTTAAAACATAGACCAAAAGCATTTACAACTAAATTGACAACTATTTTTTTTACATTTTTACATAGCTTTATAACAAAAACCAGATTACAAAGGAGAAGTCGACTGAGTTTTAATCCAGTTAACTGAGGGTATCAACTGAATAAAATTCAAGTCGACTTAAGCCAGTCGACTGAACACACATTTTTGTCTTCTATTTTAGTTTTCTTCTCTGCAATATTTTATACTTATGGTTCGTCGACTTATCATCGTTTCCAATCAATTGAATGAATAGTAATGGGTATCTAAAACAACACTTTAAAGAGATACGTATCTTTAATAATTTTCAAAGAGATGTGATTTTCTAAAAATATACAACTCTTCAAAGCTACCATTTATTTCTAGAAATAAAGATTAAGACGAGAAGTTTAAACTTAACTTACAATCTTTATTTCTAATTTTTTTTGACTAGTTGCTTTCTAAAAGTAAATATTATTCATTCACTCAAAAATCACTCACTACACTTCCTTGATCACATTGCATGCATCGTTGAATCATAAAGGAGATTATAGGAAGAAGGTAGTAGAATTCAAAATCTATATTAATATAACACATAATTTTCAAATCAGCGGACTTCTGTAATGCCTATTCCTCCAGGCTATGTGAGAATATTTGATTGGTGGAAATTCAAAGTGGACATTCTAGACCGGACGTAGGATAAAAGGTCCAAACCAGTATGGAAATCTCGATGCCATCGATTTTTTTACGTTATTCTACTTTATTATCATCTAATTGATTATATGCAGATTTACATTAGTTGGAAACCTCGATGCCATTGATTTTTTACTTTATTTTGCTTTATTATTATCTAACTTGATTATATGCAGATTTTCATTAGTTAGCTATATTAGATATCCGTTGCACTTTCATTTGGTATCAGAGAAGGAATTTTTGTTAACTATAACAATGTTTTTGAAAAATATAATAATGTGGAAAGCACATTTCTTGAAAGTCAATCAACTGAAATACCTCCACTTTTTACTGGCTGAAATAGTGCATATTGGTCTACATGAATGAGAAATTATATGGAAACTAACGGTCTTGAGATTTGGAAAGCTACTCAAAATAAGTATGAAGCACCTTCTATTGAAATGAGTATCTGGTCGGATGCTCAAGAAACCGTAGCAACCAATGATACAAAACCGTGGCAACCAATGATACAAAAGCTATGAATGTTTTATTTTCTTCATCTGATATGAATGAATTTTCAGGAATCATGCTTTGCAAAACCGCCTATGACATTTGGCGAACACTTTAAATTATACATGAAGTAATAAGAAAAGTAAAGCAAATAAAGATTTTACTTTTAAAATCAATATCAATCGTTTATAATGAAAGTTAATGCGTTGGTTGTAGATATTTGTTCAAGATTACAAAATTTCAACATGATTTCATGCTATTAGGAGTTAAATTTACTGATTTTAATCATGTTACAATTTTTTTAAATTCTTTTGATCGGAAAAGAAATTTTCTAGACATAGAAAATGCCAACGATCTTTCCCAACTCAAAGTTATAGAATCCATTGGGAATTTGACGTCGTATGAAGCTAATTTGCAGGTTAAGAAGGAACAAACTCACGAAAAGAAGAGTATCGCATTTCAAATAAACAGTGAGGATTCAGATTTAGATGAAGATGAGATTGTATTATTGCCAAAAACTACAAAAAGCTCAAAAAATTCAAGAAAATGACGGTTTTGCACAAAGCTTTAAAAATTCAACCTCAATCAAATACTTTGAATGTAAAAAATTCGGCCATATGAAAAAGGATTTTCCACAACTTAACAAAGATAAGAAGAAAAACAAAAATATTAAAAAGAAAATTAAAGCATTTCAAGTCACTAGGGATAAGTTGAACTGCTCTTTGATAATCGCGATAGTGATACAGAACAAGCTATTTCTATTTCGTGGACAGTATTGAGGTAAATTCTGATCACTCTTAAAATGATCTTCTAGAAATTAGCGTAGAACTTGATGATAAATTTAGAAATTTAAAAAAGCCGTGTAAATGAAATATTGGCAAATTAAGTAAGGCGGAGTTTAAAATTGGAATGTTAAAAGATGATAAATGTATTTTAGCAGAAGAGTTAGAAAATTCACAAAAATACTATGAAAATTTAACTTATCAATATATGAATTTAGTTGAAGAAACTAAAGCATGTAATATTGAAAATATTAAACTTGCAAAATAAATTTGTGAACTCAAGTCTAGCTTAGATTCTAATAAAAATGTTGTAATTTTATTAAAATAAAAGTTATAATAAATCACTAAAAATGTTTTAAAATTTAATAAAAGAAATTTTTCTCTAGGAAATTCAACTAAAATTTCAAAAAATTTGAAAATAAAAATGGACTTGGTTTATAAAATTCATGCAAAAAATAGTGCTAAAAACTATAACACCCTATACACAAAGTTTAAGAAACAAAAAAAATGGTAAAAATAATTGTCCAAACTCCAAAAGTATCAAATTTGGGTCCTAAAACCAGCAATACTTTAATTACGCAAAAACATATAGATAGTTTTCTAAAATAATGATTTTTATAGTAGTAATTATTTTCTTAAAGGCCCCAAGCCCATATGGGGATGGCTACCTCCTTTCATTGACACATAAGACCCTAAAGTATGAAGTGGGAACCGATAAAATGCTTTTCATACTTTTTTTAGGTATCCAATAACAAAAGTTTTAAATAGATACCCAATAGTGGATGTTTCAAGCATACGGCGGCAATGCAAATATGTTATCCAAGATAATATATATTGATGGAGTAACCATCGCATTTGGAGACAACTCAAAAGGATTTATAGTTGGAATTAAAGACATCATCAATGTTACTATATCTAACTCTCTTTTTATTATAACTCTCCTTTTATTACAATCGATTTATTAGTCGAAAATTTAAAACATAATCTTTTGAGTATTAGTCAATTATGTGATAAACGTTTTAAGATTGACTTTGAAAAGTATAAATGCAATAACTTTGATTAAAACAAAAAATTATTTTTTAAGGGTATAAGAAAATGAAATATTTATGTTCTAAATTTGAATTTTAATCATAATAACGATATGTGCTTAGTTGCAAATCATAACAATCCATGACTTTCGCATAAACAATTTTGTCATTTTAATTTAAATGTATTCATAAACTTCCTAAAAATGATTTAGTAACAGGTTTCCCAAATTTAAATTATAAAGTCTATAATTTATACGATTCATGTCAATATGGGAAATAAACAAAACATCTTTTAAATCTAAAAATGAAATGTCAACAAAAAAACCACTCAAACTATTACGCTTCGATTTATTCAGTCCTACCTATGTTAGATGAATAAATCATAATAAATACATCTTTATGATTGTAGATGATTTTTCTAGATTTACTTAGACTTTATTTTTAAACCACTAAACCGATACTTTTGAAATATTTTAAATTTTTGCTAAAAGAATTAAAAAATTTAACATTTTAAAAATATTTTTTTAAAAAAGTGATTATGGAGGAGGATTTGAAAATGTACCTTTTATTGATTTTTGTAATAGGAAGAGTATTAGTCATAATTTTTTCTTACCAAGAATACCACAATAAAATGGTGCAGTAGTAAGGAAAAATCATACCTTACAAGAGTGTGCAAGAACATTGCTAAGTAGTGGCAACTTACTAGAAACTTTTTGATCCGAAGCCATTGCTACTGCTTGTTATGTACTTAATCGTGTCTCTTTAAGGCCAATGACTAAGAACACTTCTTATTAAAAGTTTTATGTAAAGAAACCAAAAGTTTAATATTTTTTATTTTTCATTAAAATGTATTATTTTAAATGAAAATGATAATTTAGGAAAATTTGATGTAAAAGCCAATGAAGGCGTTTTTATTGATTATTCTGAATGAAGCAAAGCTTGTAGAGTTTTTAATAAACACACTAATACGATTGAAGAATGTTTACATGTTCCATTTTATGAAAATTTTAAAAGTAAAAATGACAATGAATTTTTTTAGAAATTTATCAACCATGTGTTGTAGAAAATAACATCAATACTAATAACGAACTATGTACTAACTTTAAGTAATTCATCTTATTTATTTGGGTGCAATTTGATCGTACCTACTGTGCCAAACTGTCTCATATAACTGTTTAGTAACGCTCATCGATAATTGATTAGACATATCGAACAGAATTTTTAAACCACTCCACGGTCATATCAACACAATTTATTAGCAAAATTCATTTCTAACCATATATATATATATCTGAATAATCATTTGTAAAACTATTATTAATATATATACATATACATACATACATACATACATATATATATATATATATATATATATATATATATATATATATATTCAATAAGTCCATTCACATACATCCAACACAATCAAGCATACAATAATCCAAATAAACAAATTTTATTTTTATATATACTTAGGAAAGATATTCTTAATTCCCTTATTGTTCCTCTTTATAAGAAAGAAACACTAGATATCACTACTGGGCAATATCTAGACTTAAGCAGATTTACTTTGAGTGGTAACTCCTATTCTGACCCACACAAAAATAAGCCCTAAGTAGGAATATTCAAAAAGAACATAGAATAATCAAGTGAGTATGAATACTAAAGAGAAATTATATCCTCCAAGATTGTGGTAGACTCTCCTTTCTACTTGGAGTGATCATCACTAGAAGGCTCCATGATACTCAATTTTCCACTTTTCTTGCCCTTTTCTACAACATGACAAGAATAACCAAGGTGACTCGTTTCTTTGCATATCTCATGCTGCTTTAGGCCAACCTACTGCTTGGGCTTAATGCATTGCTTAAAGAAATAGTCAACCACTCTATATGATCTGGTTCTTATCCTACTTAACTGTAATTGGCACTTTCCCTTTAGACTTCTTCTTTTGGAACTTGGTCGTCTTCTTCTTATAGGAAGGAAACTTGTGCTTCTTATCAAATTTATTCTTACTTTGCAAAGCCTCCTGACTGCTATCTCTTTTTTCTTCCTCCAACTCAAACCCGTATCTCCAAGTTTCTCAAAGGAAACTTCTGACTATAGCAATAGGGCCTTCCTCGGAGACTTTTCAGTGCATATACAACTTTATGGTTCTATTTGAGCGGGTTGTTAATGAGATCAATCCTATACTTGGAGAGGGCTTCAAAATTCGCCGCATACTATACCACTTTCATTCAACCTTCCCTTAAATCTATAAACTTCCAGGGCATCATGACCTTCTTAGCTTCATGTAAAAACTTTAGCTCAAACTGGAGCATAAACTGACTTAAAGTAACTTCTTCTTCGTCTATCTCTACCGTCAACAACTCATACCAATCAAAAGTCCTTTCTCGAAGCTGGCTAGGAGCTATCAGCACCCTCTCCCTTATGTAGCTTCCATGCGAGTAAAGACATGCCTACACATCTTGTGCTATGCTTGAAAACCAATCACCCCTTTAGAACCCTAGAACATCTTTCCTCCTATGCTTGAAAAAACACTACTTATAGGTGCAAATGCAAATCTTAGAGTAGGAAAATTTTGCGGAGCATAGGCGTTGGAGTCCTGAATACTCCGCACTAACTCCAAAAGCTGAGCAGTAATCATATAACACCCTTATTACCAACACTATTGGACAGTCCGGTATTACCTTGGGTTCCTCTACTACCATCCATCTCACTTCTGCAAGAGGGGGATTGAATTTAGTGACCCAAATATGATACTTTATATATTAATACATACAATCTATAAGTACGTCCCAGATGATTACCGCTATAATCATCTTATATTCCTAAATTTAATCTAATTTAAACTTATTATTCTATCCCACAATCACAGAGACATGGACACTAAATCTCACTAGGCCAAGACTCACATCTTATATACTTTGTATTATCCCGAACCCGCTCTAAAACCTACTGTAACACCCTACATATATACCCATAATACCATTGAGAATTACTAAGAAAATTGTATGATATTATGGTGAATGAGGCTTGTTAGGAGCCACCACATGGAAAGATTCCTTATGCCATATGTATTTCATACCTTCAAATACAATATACATATATGTTCCTAATATCGACCCAAAGCAATAAATACATGGGCTAATTAGGACAGAATAATACACAGTATAAACCAAAACCATGTAGTCACCAATCACAGCAAAAAATATAATACATCACATAACAAAACATAGAAAGTTTGAAAATGAGTATTTGAATTACATCCCAAAATAACATCCACAGATACGTAGGAAACACGACCAAAAGGTACAATACAGGAATCATATCATAATATATATATATGGAGACATGGTAAAGAGTGTGTGTGCGCGCGCGTGTGTATATATATATTGCAGCAAAATTAGATACTAAGCTACCTCCTAAAAAGACATTAACCTTAAGTCTAGTGTTCCTATATCCGAAAGTCTCAGATGGATGCAATTACTACATTATACAATAGACACGTCAGACAATATCCGAATTCAAAGGTAAGTACATAATAGTAATTATGGTGATATAAAGGCATGGCATGTGAATGCCATAATGTAGTATCTAGCATAGCATCACAATAGTATACAATATAACACAACTTAATATCACCCACGGATTGCATACAAACCAGCAATAATCACGACATATATAAATAAGGTGATAAAATCAATTCATCTTAAGCTTGAAATGCTATCGCCGATCATAACTCACATCCAACAAAATTGCAGGTAAAGGTATAAACCTTAATTTATATAAAATATAAAAGATAATAATAAAATATTCATCTTAACTTACAATCCTAATGGGAGTGAAGATTTTTGATTGTAAGCCTGTAACGACCCGTAATTTTCGATAATTAAAAATATTAAATTAAATAAGATTTTGGAATTTAATATTTTAAGAAATAAATTTATGATTTTGAATAAGAAAAATAATTATATAGTGATTTAATAATGTTGTTTATATGTTATTGAAAACTATTTTTAATGTAATTTCAATTGATTAAAATAATTGTAAAATTAATTTGGTTATAATTATAAATATGGAATTAAAATTGGTAATTAAATGGATTTAGGGAAATTGAAATATTATAGTTAATAAGGCAAGATGATTACTGTGGGATATGAATGCAATAAAATGTAAACCAATGTTAATTATATCCATAAGATGATAGTTGATTTAGTAATAAGAGCGGAAATCAAAATATAAGAATTTATTTGGATGTAAAATATAATTAACTAAGATTTTTTTATAGTTTAATTGAACGTCGAATTTAGGGAAATATTTTAATAGTGAATTTAACATAGAAAAATTAATTTTGATAGATTGTTAATTTCTGTGTAATCCAAAATGATGAAATTGTTAACTATTAACTTTGAATTTAAAAGTGATTAAATTAATTTAATAACAACTTATTTAATTAGCATGAGAATAACCATTCATTACCTTAGATTTCAACGAAACTATTTTCATCAGATCCATAATAGTGAATTATTGAAGGATTTCAAGTTTCATAGCGCTCGGACTTAGCATTTGATCGTGCGAGTTCGAAACGCGTAGAAATCAATTTATAGAATTTAAATGATATAATCGATTTTGAAAACTAACTTCGGTATACATTGGAATTGGGGTTTAGAACTAGTCCCATTGTGTTTAAAAATATCGAAAACATCTATTTTGATATATGGGATGACCTAATTTTGTTTCAAAAACGTAACAGGCTTTTCGGGTCGTCGGTATAATTTCGACCCAATTCAATTTGTCCATTCATTCTTATCTAGATTTGTCCATATAAATAGGCTTCTTTTTTGAAAATCTAGCATCCTTTTTCTTATTTCTATATGTACATTTCCATCTGCTCCTTCTTTCCTTCCCAATGGCAGAAACCCTAATTCCCAAATTCAATTGCAAATCAAAACTTAATTTTGAAATTAAAACTCCTCAAACCATAGCAAATTATATATATCGTTGAAAAGCTCTCGATGATCACAATCTACTACAGCAATTTGTTTTTTGATTCGAATCATAATTTGGCTACAAATTGGCGATCTTTCTCAGCCGTCCATTTCTAAGGTTTTCGATCCAGCGGTGGATTTGCGACGATTCGTCAATCGGGAAGTTGTAGATTGTAGAGGACGTCGAGCAGCACGCATCCATGTAGTATGGTGGTCGAATCATCAGATGAATTTTTCATGAGTTGGCTCCAAATTTGAATGGAGGCGGTGACCTTGGAGGCATAGTAGGTGATCGTGCTGGGCTTGGCTGAGGCGGCTCTAGGCGAGAAGGGCGGCGGCGGTCTCAGATCAGGTTGAAGGCGTACGTATAGGCGACGATTTCAAGATGAATGCTGGCGGCTTTGGTTGAGACTTCCTAATGCGTGCGTGATTGTAGAGTTTTAAGGGGGTGACGTCGTAATCTCCTATTCGCTCTTATATTTTTATTTAATTTTAATTTAAAATTTAAACTTCTAACCTCTATAACTTTTCCCTACGAGTTCGGATTCATATGCGGTTTTCTCCGTTGCGATCGTATTAAAATTTCGGATAGCATGAAACTAGTTTGGTTGAATCTGCGAATATTGGAATATTGGGCTTTATTTGGATTTTAAATTGTCGATAAATCAAAAGTGAGTGTTTCAATTCACTCACAAATACTAAACCATCTTACTTTAGTTAGATTAAATTTATGATGTGATTAGAAATTTATTGATTGCTGTTTGGTATTTTAAATTGTTGTTTAAATTTAATTTAATTTGAATTTGATTTGAATTAAATCTCCATTTAAATTTATATTGAAATTAATTGCAAGTTAGATACCTGATTAAGATGACCACTTTATTTGTCGTGATTTACCGGTTGATTTGAATAATGATCGTGATGAATGCTTATTTATTAATATTTTTGGATGATTGGATGTATGTTTGTTTATATATTTTTATCACACTACAAGTTTCCTTAGTTAGTGTTAGAAAATCACTATTGTTTGATATGATACATACCCGAATAGTTTTATAGATTAGGAAAAATCATTATGGGTTTAAACGATAAACTCGAGCGATTTCATGGATTTTAAATTTTACTCGGGATTACGAGTTGAAATAATATATACCCATAAATTAAAATTTATTGCGGGCCGAACAATATATATCTGTATCACTTGACCATAGGGTAGAAAACTATATACAGACACCAGATTGGTTAAATTAAATGTTTTTAAATCCTTAATTTTGAATCCAGTTAAATGATATTTTGAATAAAAATAGATTTAAATGATTTCCAAAATCAAAGCTTTAAAATGTTGAATTTGAAATTGGTTTAAATGAATTATTTAAAGAATTTTGAACCAAAATCTTAAAGTTGAATTTTGAAATATAAATAAAATTTATAAAAATTGAGTTATTGTAAACGTTTGAATTTTTAAACCTTGAACCTATTGAATTTGAAGTGTTTTAGATTTGTAGTTTGAAAATGGATTTGAAATCGGTATAAATTGAAATGGTTTTTAATGAAAATTTGAATTGAAACCTTTAGCCTTTTTAATTGAAATCCTTGAACTGAGATTGATTTAAATTGAATTTTTGGAACTAAAGCTGATTTGAACTGATCTGTGAAATTGGAAGAAACAATTCTAATTTGAACTGTTTTTAATATAAACTCTTTTAATATGCAAACTCTTTTAACATATAAACTATTTTTCTCATATAAACCATCTTAATGTATTAATAATTTTTAATACATTGACTATTTTTAATATATTACCTATTTTAATATACAAACTATTTTAATATATAAACTATTTTAATGTATAACTTATTTTAATATATAACCTATTTTAATGTACAAACTATGAACTATTTTAATCTATAACCTATTTTTAAAATATAAACTATTTTAGATATATTATTTTAAATTTATAAACAACTTTATATATATATATTATATTTATAAACAACTTTTATTATATATATGTTAATATCTATACTATTTTTAGTGTATAACTATTCCAATATATAAAATAGTTTCAATATTCAAACTATGTAAGTTGGAACTGTTATGATTTAGATTCAATTGGTTTAAATGCGAATATTTTGATATGATGGTTTAAGCTATTTTGTGGTTGTGATTTCGAAATTAATACGATTTAAAGTAATTAATGATTTTGAAAGTGAATATGATTTCGAAAATGAATATGATTTCAAAATGGATTTCGAAAAGTGAATATGATTTCGGACGTGATATGATTATTAAGCGAATATGATATTTTGATATCAACTATGAATCGATTTTGGAAATGTAAAAGAACTAACCAGTGCGAAATAAGCATTTGGTTATTAAAGAGACTGAGATCGGATATTGTTATACTCTCTACCAATAGCGAAAGCCACTTTAACGACTGTGCACATGGTGGAGAATCCAGAACGAAGTAGGATGGTTTGGTGAATGCTACTGTATATGGTATGAATGCAACCCTGGCCACCTCGGGTCAGCTTGATATGACTAAAACATGAGCTATACCTGGGCCAAGTGAGGTCGCTCCTCCGATCGGACATGCTTCTTCGATACCATTTTTATTACTTTGTGATTGATTTGGTGGCCACCCCTCGATTTGTGTAGTGTGCTCCGAGGTGGTTGATAGTAGCTGCTATGCGTTTCCACCAACCCAGTTCTTCAAACGGCAGAATCCTACCCTAGTATTGTCTCGTATGCCTTGTCATATGCCTTATCGAGCCCATCACGGAGTTTGGTTTGTGTCATACTTATGGAGTGCTCTCTGATAGTCCACTAGTTTACGGTGAAGTTTACAATACGGTATAGACTATGACATTTATATAAAATGTGCTAAGGGGATATGGGTAATGCCTTAATTCTATTTTAATACTTTACATTACTGTAGACGTATTATAATAGCGTATTGTGCTACGTATATAGATGGTTTAAAGGATCCTTAGAAGATGGAATCTCGAACATCTAATAAGTTATTGCACCCATGTTAGACACTAGATAGAAGATGTAAAATCCCGTAAACATCTCTAAAGGCGTTACACTCATATTTACTTATTTTGATTTAACTTACATAAGATCTTTAGTTCTGACTCAAGTGTTTTGTCTTTTCATTATGCTTGGGTCAGCCCGAGTATTTCAGCACATTGAAGACTATCTTTCCGGAGGAAAAGGACGAAGATTTAGTATATTACTACTATTTATTATATTTATTCCACAACATCATGTTGTTATGCTGCATTATTTATTTATTCCCACTATATGTATAACTCTGATCTACATTGTAAAAGTGTAATCAAATGTTATTTGTAAACAGCTTCATGAACTGTTTATTTGAATATTATATTTCGTCATTCTGCAGTAAGATTCTGTGTTTTGTTTTCCTATCTTTTCTCAATTTCTTATTTACCCTATTAACAATTCTTTCTTTGAATGATTTGAGTTGAGAGATATGGTTTATTGTCGATTTAAACCGTCCAAAATGGTCGGTCGTTACGAAGCCTAAAAGGATAAATCAAGAAATGCTAAATCCCAAGCAAATCATCAAGGCATTAATAATAAAGCTTACAAATCTCATCCGACATTCCTAATGGAAGTAATAACTTCCTTGTGTCAAGCGTCTAAAGATATCAAAAGATTTGGAACCAAACAAAACTTAATCCATATCAAACACTAAAATCAATATGTAGAAAAACTATCTCGACTCATAGCCTAAATGGAAGGAATACCTTCTAGTAGTTAGTCCTTACAGATATATGTCAAAATTATAAATTAAACACAAATGATATGAGAAGGTTTTTTAAACTACAAAATGAAATATAATTTCATAAAGTAATTAATAAATAATAAAATATTTTTCCATATTGAAATTGTTGGACAAAGTAACCATCAAAATATAATTTCAAAGAAAAGAATACAACTAAAACAATCAAAATAAAATTACAATCAGTAAAAGATGGCTTTAATCAAACGTGACATTTTTTATTGTTAAAATTGCATTTCTCTACTTCAAAGAATTTCGCTCTTCCTCTGTACCGCAATTTGCAATCCACAACCCCAATCCTTCTTTCTTCCTCTCTCAAGTATTACTCTCCCTTAACCCTATACTCCATTAACTCGTTCGTACACATAAATTTTAAGGCGAATATGGAATCAACTTTTCACTCCAACCAAAACACCAAGAATTGAATCGATTTCAAAAAAGCGGGTTCTGCAGTTATAGATTATGAGCAAGGTAACATTTCGCCAGAGATTGTCATGAACCCATTTAACATTTAAGATGAAGATTGTTCGGTCATAAGAGGAATCAGTGTTCGTCAAAATCAAGAGACGAGTAATCGGCTTTCAAGAATCCATCTCCCAACAAGAAGCTAAGTGTTATTGGGGCTGTCAATGGATACTTGGAAAATCAAAAATCCACCCGCATGCGTATCCGAAAAGCAGATAAATATCCGATATGCGAAAAAAGGATGCGGATACGAAGAAATTCGCGTCCAAAAATCATCCGTCCAGTTTTTTCTAAGATTACAATTTAAATTAGTTTAGTTTAATATAATGAACAATAAATATTTATTATTTTATGAAGTTAATAGTTTATATTATATGCGTTTAATGCATATTAACTGCTCAAAACTATTTATTATCATCATATTTGTTTGTTTTTAACACTTCTATAATCAATGAGATTGAAAATAATTCATTTTAAACTAATTTTTTTTATTTATATTTCTTGATTTATTGATCATTATGTTAAATTTGGATGATTCAAATATTTATTGAGGAGGAAAGAAATTGATTGATTGGTTCAATCAATCAATTAATTCTGCTTGCATATGGAAGGAAACTAATTAATTAGCCAATCAATTAATTAGTCAATGCATTTTTTATATGAAGAAATAAATGGTTTCGCACGGAGAATCAATCAATCAAAGGAAAGATATAGAAACCAAGATTACGCTATCTATTTGTACTAAAATCAAATCATGCAACTTGGAAAGATATTTGGGTAATCAGGGAATTGATTTTCTTAATCTCCAAGCAACCCTTCATTATCAAGTCTACTTAAATGAAGGAATTTCATCTTGATATGCAAGTGAGTGTGTGAGAGCATCCACCATTATTCTTCTTCTCTCTTGTACTCTTTTCTTCAATGAAATAAAAGAAGTTGTTGGATCTCAGTGGATGTAGGATATTCATATCCAAACTTCGTTAAATCTTATGTGTCTCTTATTTCTGCTATTATTTCTGTGAGACTGCATAATTGATTCATTTTTAATTTTCATCGATATCTAAATAGATAATACTAGATCCTGATCAAATAATTCGCTTCCACTGAAATTAAAACAAATTTCACTACAGGTTGGTATCAGAGCTAGTGTTATTGTTCCTATTTGGATATTAATTGCTATTTTTAGTAAGTTTGTTGGTAGATCTATTGTCAATTATGAAGTAATTTGTTTTGACAGAAATGGAAATTTTGGTACTTGGAAGATGACGATGGAGGCTGTATTAAAGAAGGAAAAGACTTATAAGGATTTTTCTATGCCTGAGAAATTGAAAGGTATTGATGGAGCTGATTTGGAAGAGATGGAAGATGAAGCTCTCACAACAATTCAGCCGAGTCTTTCAGCTGAAGTTGTTAGAGAATTCTCTCAGAAGAAGACGACGATTGAGCTATGGGATGCATTATCGGATGCATATCAAGACATGTCTCTCACTAATCGGATTATTCTTCAGCAACAACTCTAATCGTTCAAGATGAAGCCTGGAGCTGATCTCATGGAGCATGTAGATGCTTTGACCACTTTGATTATGAACCTAAAGGCAGTGGAAGTTGATATTACTGATGAGGCTCAAGCTGTGATCCTCTTATGTTCCTTGCCTAAGGAGTATACTGCTTTTGTTAATTCCATGATTTATGGCCGTAGTAAAATTAGCCTGTCTGATGTAAAGGCCGCTCTTCATAATGAAGTATCAAGAGGTAGATTGACAAGCACTAGCTGGATAGTGATACCGAAGGCTTGTGTGTTCAGAGAGGTAGAGGCCATCACGGGTCGAAGGATGGTGGAGGATGGAATTCTTCAGGTCCCAGTCTAGGGGGCCTAAGAAGTTGATTTGTCATTATTGAAACCAGGAAACTTCATAGCACAATCTCCCAAGCTTGAAGGTAGAAATTTTTTTCCAAAGCAAGCCTCAACTTCTACAGCAAAGAAATTAGATACAGAAAGTTACAACGATGTATTTACAGCTTCTGACTCTTCTGGGAAGAGCAACTTATGGCTGATTGATTCTGGCGCATCCTATTATATGACACCTGATAGGAACTGCTTTTCCACTTACCTTGAAATTGATGGAAGAGAAGTTCTGATGGGTAATGATGCTTCTTGCCATATGGTTGGTGTTGGTAGCGTGATGATTAGGATGTTTGATGCTGTTATTCGTACGATCATCGATGTTAGACATGTACCTAATTTGAGGAGGAACTTGATTTCTGTTGGGGTATTGAGTTGACTTGGCTTGAAGTTTGTAGTGGAAAGAGAGAAAATGAAGATATCGAAGGGTTCCATGATTGTTATGAGTGGTGTAAGGCCACGAAATCTTTATCCATTAAAGGAAACTATTGTAATTGGTGAATCATCTTCTGTTACATCTGTTGATTCGGATTCTTCTAGATTATGGCACTTATGGATGGGTCACATCGGGGAGCACCGCATGGATGAGTTGAGAAAACGAGGATTGATTAATGGAGTTCATGGATATGTTCTTGGAAAGCAGACGAAGATTTCTTTTGTTATAGGAGAGCATAAAGCAAAAGCTATCCTGGAGTATGTTCATACAGATGCCTGGGGTCCCTCCCCTTGTCAATCTTTAGGAGGAGCCAATTATTTCATTACATTTATAAATGATTTCCCTCGTAAAGTATGAGTATAATTTCTTCAGTTAAAGAGTGAAACCTTTTCCAGTTTTCGAAAGTGGAAATCTATGGTTGAGAAGCAGTCTAGGAAGAAATTGAAAGTTCTCCGTTCAGATAATGGCTATGAATTTGTATCACAGGAGTTCATCGATTATTGTGAATTTGTATTACATAAAATACATGGACCTAACTTCATTTTCAATTCCATTATTTCCACGAATTATAATATTTGTACTATATATCCATTTTGTTATTTAATTTAAAATTAGATTCTCTTTCTAAAAGAAAAATAACATACTTTTCCTTTTTAGATTACCAAAACTTTGCTTATAATTATTTGTAACGATATACAAACTTTAATCTAAACCTTACATTACAAAATCTCAACTTTAAACATTCTTTAACGTTATTTTCATTAAACCAAATAATTATTTTCCTTTATAAAATCCTTAAGCAAATATCCACTTATACGTTTCAAAAATATATCCCATTCTTCCAACAATATAATAAATTATTATCTATTTTTGTATTTTCAAAATATTTATTTTAGAGCGTCTCAACCAGGGTTATTGCACGGTCTGCAATAAGCCCAACTATTTCAAGAGAAAATTCTTTCTTATTGATTGTCCCAAAGGCTTCAACTGCTTCTGACTATTTGGCTATAAGTCCTCTCATCCAACGTCTCTTTTTCTTTTGGGTTTTCTTCACCTATGCGTTTAACAACCTTTATGTATCCTTAACAGATGTCCTTGAACAAGAAGTTAATGACAAACATGCTAACACATGGAGTTTTTGAAGGGGATTGATCATGGATTCCATGTAACTTTTTATCTTCTTACCAATGCTTAGCTTTGCCAATTTCATCTTTTATATAACGGATGGTGCGCCATTACAATAGACCCCCACTAAAAAATCTCGAGCTGTTGTTGGTGCCTCTCCCCCAACTCACGATCCTAACAATGAAGGTGAAGGCGACGAGGAGGATTAAGAAATGAAGGCTAACCTCGGAAAGGAAGAGGGAAGAGAAGTAGGAAATATTGTTGATAAAAAGATAAAGGGAGAATGGAAGGAGTAGAGTAAAAATGAGGCGAGGAAAGGGAAGATGAGCAACTAGACGAGGATTAAAAAATATGACATCGGTAGGGATCGGTCGTATGAAGAGATATATCTCGAGGGCACCATTGTCACGACATAAACTTGTCCAAAATGTGTAGTTTCACACCTTGCACCAGGACCAAGCCCCGAACCAATGGAAGAAACAACTCCTCCTAAAGGCTCCTCTGAGGACATCTTTGATTCCCATGGCGAGCTTGGGGAGCTTAAAGAGGAAGCCTTGAGAACCTTCGATCTTGCCTTTGGAAAACTTAAAGATCTTGTCTATTGGACGAATGAAGAGGAAGCTTCTCCATCTGAGGAAAGCTCTATAGAGAAGGAGGAGGAGGAAGAGGAAACCAAGGTTGTAATGGAAAATGGCATGCTAAGCTAGCTATCGGGAGCAGCAAAGAAGGTGGAGGGAAGTAGGTGGTTGCCCTAGTTTCTAAGGACATATTCTTTTTCCTTTCTCCCTATTTTGTTTTTCTTTTGCCGTTTCTTCTATTAAGCCATCATTATGCAGGAATGGCTCCCGTAACTATTGTATAGAATATTTATGTAAGTAAAATACTATTTTCTTTTAAATTTTATTCGTATTTACGTTGTTGTTCTATTTATTTTTCTTTTCTATATAACCGCCCGCATATACAATGTAATTATATGTAATTCAATCATATTTACATTGTATATTCCTGTGTCTATGTATTTTCCTTATTATTGTAACTCTTTACATATAAATATCTGCAATTGCTTAGTATCATTTCATCACTTAGTTGTATTATCATTACCGATTTTTTTTTTCTTGGCTAGACAAAACAATAATTCTCTAGCTAACTATACATATCTTTGGGTGAGCGTATCTCACTTAACTATAAATAGAGCTATATCGCATTTTTCAATTCTATTGCAAACCTTATTTATCTTCGGTTGGGTTCCATTTGACTATAGATAAGTTTATATTCATGAAGGTTTAACTTCGCACCATCTCCTGTCTTTGGGAAACCGAAGTTTAGATGTCTAACTTTGGACATCCACGTTTAATTTCATCTATCTTTGGGTGATAATTAAAGATATCTTGTCAATCAACCTCATTTATCATTAGTCAAATATATCACATTGGGCTATAAAGGTGGTTGTACCTACGATAAATTCAATTGTATATCAATTCCTATATTTAGGTTTTGGGGTCTTGGATGCTTATCTATGAGCATCTAGCTTCGACCTCACCTATCCTTGGGCATTGAGCTAAAACATTCATCGACCAACTTTTCTTATCATCGACCATATTTTCTTATCATTGACCGAGCATGTTTCGCCAGCCTGTAAATGTAGTCGTTTCTGAAATTTTTTCACTTAAACATCGATTCCTATCTCTAGGAATTAGTATTTTAGATACCTATATCTGGGAATCCACTTCCAATCTCACCTATCTCTGGGTGTTAATCAGGAGCATTCATCGACCATCTTCACTTATCTTTAGCCAAGCCTATCTCACTAGGCTGTAAGTGTAGTCATTCTTGTAAAAAGATACAGCTCTACACAAATTCATATCTCCGGGGTCTGTGGATTCAGATGCCTTTCTCTGGGCCTTGATCCTTCACTTGGCTAATCATCAGGCACTGGTCAAATATTAGATGTGTAAGGGAAATCATCTAATCAAATCCAATATGATTATACTCCTTCAACTCAATCATGGGTTGGAGGCATTCATTGATGCATATCTAGTGGTACCTGTACCCCAAGTTTTAAAGTCCATGCCATGGAATTGTGTGGTGACTTCCCTACACCTCCAATACCCAAAATACATATGTGATGTGCTATGGAGTTTCCCGGCCGATGTAGGGTGTAACGACCCAGAATTTTTATAAATTAAAATTTGAATATTTAATTAATTTTAAATATTAATAAGTGAATTTTTAAGTCAAATAAATTTTTATTTGAATTTTTAGATTTAATTGGATAATTAAATCGATAATTTAATATGTTAAATCATGGAAATAATTAAAAATTAAGTTAAAAATGATTGAAAATAATTTGGAAATTTTATTTAATCATACTGGAGTTATAGAAATATTTTAGAACTTTTAAAATCGAATTAAAAGTTAATTTGTGAAAATTGAATATTTTAATATTTAATAATCGACTGTAAAATAGCCAATTTTTGAACAGTCTCAGAATTGAACGAAACCAGTTCCATTGGATCCGTAATAGTTAGTTATTACCGGATTTCAATTTTCGTGTCAATCGGAGCTATCGTTTGATCGTGGCAGCTCGAAACGCATCGAATTATTTTTAATTTAAATTTGGCGAGTCAAAATAGCCATTTTTCAAAAAGTCTCGGATTTCGACGAAACTAGTTTCATCGGATCCGTAATGTGATATTATTGTATGGTTTCAAATTTCAAGTCAATTGGATTTACGGTTTGTCCTGTACAAATTAAAACGCCTAGAAATCGATTTAAATCGGTTTAATTTAAATTGAGCGTTTTCAGCCATAACTCGCACATACTTCCGAATTAGCTTCCGAAACTTGTTCCATTATGTCCGGAACGCGGGATAAACCCTAGGTACGCTGGTTACGGCGTCTAAATCGGAGTTCGGAATTCCCGGGATGAATAGTGTCGCTCGTTCCTTATAAATAGCCCTACCCCTTCACAAAATTTGATAAAATATATTCCAAAACCCTAATTTGCTTCATGTAGCCGGCCCTAAAACTGAATGGCCAGAAATTGATCTCATTTCTTCCCTTTGATCTCTCAATCGATCAAGAATTGGCCAAAGTGATCAACTACAAACTTGTAGAGAGCGTCGAGTACTAGAGATTCAACGGTTATGATCGGAAACGGAGTTGTGTGGAGCGAGATATGTGGGGCCGTGTGCTTCAGTTTTGCACGCACTTCGAGAGTGGGGGGTGGGGCCGAGTTGGCCAGGCTTGGGGCCGAAGGTAGAGGATGTCGGGAGCTTCAAAATGCATGTGGTGTGATGAAGTATCGTCGTGTGATTTGGGAGTAATTTGAAACCCTAGGAATCAAGTATGGGTTCATGGCCGTGTTTTGCTTCCTGGAGGGAAGAACGTGAGGAAGGGGGGTTGCGTTCTAGGGTGGAGATCTGATGGTGGTGGGATCTGATGGCTAATAGGAGCTTAGGTTTAAAATTTATTAAATTGTGTTGAAATTAGTTTATATAAAACGTGTACGATCTTGTAAAATTCATATCTTTTTCATACGAGGTCGAAAAAATGCAAACTCAGTTGCGTTGGAATCGTATGGACGAGCACTACGCGATGGAGTTGGTTTGGAGTCGTTTGGAGTTAGTGAGAATTTTGGGTAAAATTAAACGCGCGTTTAATTTTATTCGAAATAAAAGCTAAAACGGAAATTAAAATCAAGGTGAGAACTTCTCACTCAATCGAATAGATTTCGATTTTATTTTAAATAGTTAGATTTAAAATATTTAAATGCATGTTTGAATGATGACTGTAAATTATTGATTGTTAAAATAGACATTATGCGCCGTTAGTAAGCGGATGTTATTTATTAAAAACATATACCGCGAATATTTCATAAACAGTGAAATTGGTATTATATAATATCAATATATATATATTGGCATATGTATATATTGCAGTTGTTGATTTCCCGCATTTTTTTGTTTAGCGGATGAGACCCTATTACGCCGTTATTAAGCGGATAATATTTATTAAAAACATGTACCGCGATAATTTCGTACTGGAGCGAAATTGGTATTGTGCTAATGTTTTTGGATGCAGGGAAACAGGTTGGGGGGATCCAACTGGATTCCTCAACAGTTTTTAATTTATTTCAGATATTTTGATATTTGATTGATTATCATATCGATATATGATGGATCGTTGTAGTCGTGATTGACTATTTGGTGTGTAGCATCATTGGACCCAGATTTTGGGATTTTAAAATGATTTTAAAAGTGATTTTTGAAAATATACTTTATTTCTGGAATTGATCCATTATAAATAAATAAACGTTATAATTTTTAAAGTTATAAAAAATTATGGTTTTTTGTGAAATATAGTTAAAAAGCTGATTTTTAGAAATACGATTAAAAGTCGATTTTTGAGAAATATGAACTAATGATTTTATAAAATAATTTAGATTGGATTTTTGAATATATGATAAAAGTTTAAATATAGGATTTATAAAATTTGATTTTTTTATAAATCGAAATGATGAAATTATAAAGGAATTTAAAGACGTTTTAGAATAATAATATAAACTGATTTATATTAAGAGATTTATAAATGGATATTTATAAATTGAATTATGGACATTATAAAACGAGTTTTTTTATAAGTGTTTGAATGTAGTGGAAATGAATTTCCTAAATGAATGAAATTTATAGAATTTTAAACTGTGAAGTTATAAATGAAATTTTATAAGCAGTAGGTTTATAAAATTTATAAAGTTATCGAAAGAATGAATTTTGGATAAATAAACAATCTTATAAGTTAAGATTAATAATTTGGGAAGTTAAATGAACGATTTTGTAAAATAATCGTTTTATAAGTAATTAACTTATAAGATGAACTTGTAGTTTATAATTGAGTTATAAACTGGAATAGATTAATAAAGGAATTTATAAAAAGGAAGTTTTTATAAATAAATAGAAATGGAATTTATAAACGTTGCTTTATAAATTCACAAACGACTTATTTTGATAAGTTAATTGTTATAACTTATAAATGGAGTTATATTCACGTTTTAGACAGTGAATAATCCTTTAAGTTAAAGTGAATAGAATAAAAGGATGAAATTTGTTAACAAAGTTTATTCACGTTTCTGAACAGTGAATAACACGTTAAAGAAATTGTTTAGAATGTGAATGTTTTAAATAGAATTAAAACGATCTAACAATGTTTTAAAAGGAGTTGAGATTCGAAATCATAGATTTCAACATTTATTGTTGAAATAGACGTTTTCGAGAAATAAAAGGAAATGGTGGACTATAACACTGTTGTTATAGTAAATGATTTCCGAAAGGAAATGGGTTGTATAGTATTGGGATTTATATATCTATTTAATTTCGAATCCCTATACTAGTGATTTTGGGTTGTCGTAACAATGTTTTACGTAACATTCGTTTTGGCCCAAATAAACATGTTTAAATAAATGATTTCCTTAAAAAAAATGAAATATATACTTAATTCGATTTAAGTATATTGAATATTTTCTAAGTGTTGAAAATAAAAAGATTTGAGAATTACTTATTTTTAATAAGTATGGAAATGTTTTCCAATATGAAGTGAATAATTAGAATTTATCTTTTTGGAGGATAAATTGAAATGAATTATTGAAATCGTATATGCACGAATATTTTGAAATATAAATTCATTATGGAATTTATATGTGAAAAGTGAAATTGGTTAAAAATAAATATTGATTTATTTTTGAAGTGTTGAAACTATATATCTAGTAAAGATATTTTGGAAAATAAATAATTTGGAAAATTATTTGGAATCTGGTGATGTGTGCATATCCATTGATAGTTCAATAACCGACTATCAATATTTCCCTTTGAATGGGCAATTGATGTGATTTGTTTGAATTTGAATGCACACTTATTTTTGAATAAGCGCTCACTATTCGGGTTAACCGGGAAAGGACCATGGGGTCGTATAACCCATTCCGAATATGTGATACGTCGTTATGAATTGCATTTGAAGATCGGTGTTGAAGACCGAGTATTTGTGAAAGCGATAGGATGACCTATCGATTGTCTCTGCACTGGGTAGCTCCTGGTATAGAGATTCCTTAAGTGATGGGAAATTCGATCGGGATTGTGAATACCCGTATTGCAAGGGCTTCGTAAGAAGTGCCTTCGGTTTTGTTCGATCCCGGAACAAACTTGTATGGATTGTATGCCTGACATTACAATTTGAGATATAAAGCCGATTTCTTTCAAATATATTTCTGTTGGTGGCGGAGAATTTATTCTTTGCTTAACACCCTTCTTTGAGACGTACGAGCTCAAAGGTTATATAGTTGAAGTTATCAGCGATATATCCCATTTTGGTAATGTGACATGCTGAGTGATGCTGAAATGATCATTGTGTTGATTATTGTGATAGGATCATTTATTTGATCGTCTATCTTAGTGATCATTGTGTTGATCATTTGTTGACCCAAAGCACGGCTTTTTGTACAAAGTGTGTTTTTGTGGACGTGACTTCGTCGAGCCTCACATCCCGGAAATGGTCAAAACAGGAAAGATGCGGCAAGGTTATTAGGGGTTGCTGTAGCTCCCCTTAGGGTATGTGCATTTCCTTCTGGAAAGGGGTGGTATCATGGTATGGAGCCCAGATACTTACTCATGTTGAAAACACTTTATGATTGTGTGAATTGGATATCGAGCGCTCGGTTGAAAAGGTCCTAAAGGACCGGGGAATGGCGTGCTCGTGTCAGTAGTTACCCAGTTAGGGGTAACCCGGCCTTGTGTTGGCAGAGATCCGGTTTGGTTCTCGGGGATGTCTTTCCAGAGGCATTCTCAGTGGCAATGGGAAGTTCCTTGGCCTGACCATTTGTTGGAAATCCAATTCCCAATACGAAACTTGTACGGTATTAGTTGTAGAACCTGCCATTCACTTATGGTGGTCACCACTGTTTGGATGGTAGCTATAGTAGGCATAGTTCGAAATGTCTATGCTGGCTAAGATTTATATTCTACTTTCGAAATGAATTTTTCCTACACTATACACTAATAATAATATCAAATGTTATTTTAAATGCGTATCAAGCATCTTTGACTATCATAAGGAGAAATCTCCTCCGATTCTGCGTTTGCATTGTGTGTGTGTGCGGGAGGCCTTATGGTAGTCTCATTTTTAAAAGCATTGCGAATTGAATTAAAAATATTCCTCTATTTTGATTTTAAAGATAAATAAACTGTTTTGAGTTCTCACACCAGTCACATGACTGACTTGGAGTTTATTGTTTTCCTTCCTAAACTCTGGGTGCCCACCAATTTCCACACGGGCAGTCAAGAGTTAGGTTTATCAGGATATTCTGGATATTCTGGAGTTGCTGGAGGCAAGATGGATGGCATGGCATATTATTTATATAGTATTTCTTTTTCCGCTGCACTGTTTGATGTTGTATGTTGTGGTACACTCTGATGATATGATGTAATGAAATATGATGAAATGTAATAACTGTAGTTCTTTGTTTAAAGATTATTCATTTATTATTATATGTTGTTCCGCTGCAAATTGTGAGATTCTGTTGTTGTTCTGTTGTTTTCTGTCCCGTCCTATTTTCTTCTGTTTTTTTTCCTTTTTCTCTATTCTCTTTTTCTTTCTATTTTTAAAATTTCCTATCTTCTTCTCTCCTCCCTAATTTCTATCTTTTTCTCTTCTTCTTTCCTAAATTTTTCTTAAATAAAACCCTCAGTGTTCGGTTTTCCGTCGTTCGATTTCTCGGCAGTCGATAAATTGAGTGTCGATGTTGAATTTTCGGAAGACAAAGAATCGTGTCCTGACAATTTGGTATCAGAGCTGATGGTTAAGCGACAACCATGGTTCTGTTGGGTATTAATTCATTAGAGATAGAGTCAGCAGTACTCTAGAATGAGTTTGAGTGTAATAATAGCTACGAGTGCGTATTTGTTAGTGAATATGAAATTGTTTTATATTGTGATGATTGGTTTATTGAGTGGCATATGAACCTTCCTCAGCACGGTATGTACAACTTTGCCGAAGGGGTTTCTAAACACTTGAATAGAACAATTCGACATAATATTGTTTTAAATTGGGTAAATGAAATAATTTTACCTTGATTATATGTTATATATAAAGAAATAATTTTTCAGAATTATTAAAGTGTATAAGTTGATTGTTAGGTTGTTTGAATAATCTAAATGAAAGAATAATTGTATAAGTAAAAGAATTATAAGAATTGAATTATAATTAAAGTGATGTACAATTGTGAAATAAACTTATATATATATAAGAAGTGAAACTATATTTATGAATATGAGTTGTAAATAAAATGTAAAGTGAATTTAAAGTTAAATGGAATATGACTTAAGAGTTATGTGAATGAAATTCAACTTTAGCAATTGAATTAAATAAATGTTAATCAATTAAATGTGAATTTAATTGATATGAAATAATGAACATAAATGTAGATTCATTAAAATCTAATGTTATTGGAAGTTGAATAAATTGAATGAGAATAAATATAAGCAAAGGAATTTGGTTGTATTATATATACTTTGGTTGTTATTTGATTGTTGATTGATTGTATAAAATTCATTAAGTGTTAATGAAAGTGAATTAGCGAAATTGAAAGCTAAAGAAATTGAATTCAAATTAAAGGTAAATAAATTTGAATAGAATTGAACGTGAATTAGATTTAATTAGTAAATGTAAACTAATTGAATTGAAAATGAATGTTAATTGGTTGATGGTTGCATTTGTTGCTTTAGTTGCATTTGCTATATTATGTAGTAGTTATGTTGATATATGTTGTATATCGATACTATGCTTTATATACATGATTCTCATGTTGTTTGTTGAGTTTAGTAGGTGCGGATCGCGTTTGCTTCGCATTTGGAGTTCGCTTTTGCGCTATATTAGCCGTATATGCTTGCTAATAAAATATAAGGTACATATCTCGGATTAAATATCGCACTTTTACACTTTTTTTTCCCTTCGGGATGCCTCATTACTTGATGAGATGTATATTTGTGATATATATACTGTCATTTTTTTTTCGGATCGAGCCGCGCAAAGGAGACTATGGCGAATTTTTCCGGAAATTTAAGGCGTTAGAAAAAATTGGAAAATTTTGAAAACTTAAACTTTGATTTGGAATTGAAAGTTAAATGATATAATTTGTTTTTGAAAAGATAACTAAGTATGATTTGAAAACTTAGTAAAGATTTGTAAGAAGTTTAATTATGAATTTTGGAAAGTTAATAGATTTTGTAACCTTTCTTACTTGTAATTTCGAGGACGAAATTCTTTTAAGGGGGGAAGATTGTAACGACCCAGAATTTTTATAAATTAAAATTTGAATATTTAATTAATTTTAAATATTAATAAGTGAATTTTAAGTCAAATAAATTTTTATTTGAATTTTTAGATTTAATTGGATAATTAAATCGATAATTTAATATGTTAAATTATGGAAATAATTAAAAATTAAGTTAAAAATGATTGAAAATAATTTGGAAAATTTTATTTAATCATACTGGAGTTATAGAAATATTTTAGAACTTTTAAAATCGAATTAAAAGTTAATTTGTGAAAATTGAATATTTTAATATTTAATAATCGACTGTAAAATAGCCAATTTTTGAACAGTCTCAGAATTGAACGAAACCAGTTCCATTGGATCCGTAATAGTTAGTTATTACCGGATTTCAATTTTCGTGTCAATCGGAGCTATCGTTTGATCGTGGCAGCTCGAAACGCATCGAATTATTTTTAATTTAAATTTGGCGAGTCAAAATAGCCATTTTTCAAAAAGTCTCGGATTTCGACGAAACCAGTTTCATCGGATCCGTAATGTGATATTATTGTAAGGTTTCAAATTTCAAGTCAATTGGATTTACGGTTTGTCCTGTACAAATTAAAACGCCTAGAAATCGATTTAAATCGGTTTAATTTAAATTGAGCGTTTTCAGCCATAACTCGCACATACTTCCGAATTAGCTTCCGAAACTTGTTCCATTGTGTCCGGAACGCGGGATAAACCCTAGGTACGCTGGTTACGGCGTCTAAATCGGAGTTCGGAATTCCCGGGATGAATAGTGTCGCTCGTTCCTTATAAATAGCCCTACCCCTTCACAAAATTTGATAAAATATATTCCAAAACCCTAATTTGCTTCATGTAGCCGGCCCTAAAACTGAATGGCCAGAAATTGATCTCATTTCTTCCCTTTGATCTCTCAATCCATCAAGAATTGGCCAAAGTGATCAACTACAAACTTGTAGAGAGCGTCGAGTACTAGAGATTCAACGGTTATGATCGGAAACGGAGTTGTGTGGAGCGAGATATGTGGGGCCGTGTGCTTCAGTTTTGCACGCACTTCGAGAGTGGGGGGTGGGGCCGAGTTGGCCAGGCTTGGGGCCGAAGGTAGAGGATGTCGGGAGCTTCAAAATGCATGTGGTGTGATGAAGTATCGTCGTGTGATTTGGGAGTAATTTGAAACCCTAGGAATCAAGTATGGGTTCATGGCCGTGTTTTGCTTCCTGGAGGGAAGAACGTGAGGAAGGGGGGTTGCGTTCTAGGGTGGAGATCTGATGGTGGTGGGATCTGATGGCTAATAGGAGCTTAGGTTTAAATTTTATTAAATTGTGTTGAAATTAGTTTATATAAAACGTGTACGATCTTGTAAAATTCATATCTTTTTCATACGAGGTCGAAAAAATGCAAACTCAGTTGCGTTGGAATCGTATGGACGAGCACTACGCGATGGAGTTGGTTTGGAGTCGTTTGGAGTTAGTGAGAATTTCGGGTAAAATTAAACGTGCGTTTAATTTTATTCGAAATAAAAGCTAAAACGGAAATTAAAATCAAGGTGAGAACTTCTCACTCAATCGAATAGATTTCGATTTTATTTTAAATAGTTAGATTTAAAATATTTGAATGCATGTTTGAATGATGACTGTAAATTATTGATTGTTAAAATAGACATTATGCGCCGTTAGTAAGCGGATGTTATTTATTAAAAACATATACCGCGAATATTTCATAAACAGTGAAATTGGTATTATATATAATATCAATATATATATATTGGCATATGTATATATTGCAGTTGTTGATTTCCCGCATTTTTTTGTTTAGCGGATGAGACCCTATTACGCCGTTATTAAGCGGATAATATTTATTAAAAACATGTACCGCGATAATTTCGTACTGGAGCGAAATTGGTATTGTGCTAATGTTTTTGGATGCAGGGAAACAGGTTGGGGGGATCCAACTGGATTCCTCAACAGTTTTTAATTTATTTCAGATATTTTGATATTTGATTGATTATCATATCGATATATGATGGATCGTTGTAGTCGTGATTGACTATTTGGTGTGTAGCATCATTGGACCCAGATTTTGGGATTTTAAAATGATTTTAAAAGTGATTTTTGAAAATATACTTTATTTCTGGAATTGATCCATTATAAATAAATAAACGTTATAATTTTTAAAGTTATAAAAAATTATGGTTTTTTGTGAAATATAGTTAAAAAGCTGATTTTTAGAAATACGATTAAAAGTCGATTTTTGAGAAATATGAACTAATGATTTTATAAAATAATTTAGATTGGATTTTTGAATATATGATAAAAGTTTAAATATAGGATTTATAAAATTTGATTTTTTTATAAATCGAAATGATGAAATTATAAAGGAATTTAAAGACGTTTTAGAATAATAATATAAACTGATTTATATTAAGAGATTTATAAATGGATATTTATAAATTGAATTATGGACATTATAAAACGAGTTTTTTTATAAGTGTTTGAATGTAGTGGAAATGAATTTCCTAAATGAATGAAATTTATAGAATTTTAAACTGTGAAGTTATAAATGAAATTTTATAAGCAGTAGGTTTATAAAATTTATAAAGTTATCGAAAGAATGAATTTTGGATAAATAAACAATCTTATAAGTTAAGATTAATAATTTGGGAAGTTAAATGAACGATTTTGTAAAATAATCGTTTTATAAGTAATTAACTTATAAGATGAACTTGTAGTTTATAATTGAGTTATAAACTGGAATAGGTTAATAAAGGAATTTATAAAAAGGAAGTTTTTATAAATAAATAGAAATGGAATTTATAAACGTTGCTTTATAAATTCACAAACGACTTATTTTGATAAGTTAATTGTTATAACTTATAAATGGAGTTATATTCACGTTTTAGACAGTGAATAATCCTTTAAGTTAAAGTGAATAGAATAAAAGGATGAAATTTGTTAACAAAGTTTATTCACGTTTCTGAACAGTGAATAACACGTTAAAGAAATTGTTTAGAATGTGAATGTTTTAAATATAATTAAAACGATCTAACAATGTTTTAAAAGGAGTTGAGATTCGAAATCATAGATTTCAACATTTATTGTTGAAATAGACGTTTTCGAGAAATAAAAGGAAATGGTGGACTATAACACTGTTGTTATAGTAAATGATTTCCGAAAGGAAATGGGTTGTATAGTATCGGGATTTATATATCTATTTAATTTCGAATCCCTATACTAGTGATTTTGGGTTGTCGTAACAATGTTTTACGTAACATTCGTTTTGGCCCAAATAAACATGTTTAAATAAATGGTTTCCTTAAAAAAAATGAAATATATACTTAATTCGATTTAAGTATATTGAATATTTTCTAAGTGTTGAAAATAAAAAGATTTGAGAATTACTTATTTTTAATAAGTATGGAAATGTTTTCCAATATGAAGTGAATAATTAGAATTTATCTTTTTGGAGGATAAATTGAAATGAATTATTGAAATCGTATATGCACGAATATTTTGAAATATAAATTCATTATGGAATTTATATGTGAAAAGTGAAATTGGTTGAAAATAAATATTGATTTATTTTTGAAGTGTTGAAACTATATATCTAGTAAAGATATTTTGGAAAATAAATAATTTGGAAAATTATTTGGAATCTGGTGATGTGTGCATATCCATTGATAGTTCAATAACCGACTATCAATATTTCCCTTTGAATGGGCAATTGATGTGATTTGTTTGAATTTGAATGCACACTTATTTTTGAATAAGCGCTCACTATTCGGGTTAACCGGGAAAGGACCATGGGGTCGTATAACCCATTCCGAATATGTGATACGTCGTTATGAATTGCATTTGAAGATCGGTGTTGAAGACCGAGTATTTGTGAAAGCGATAGGATGACCTATCGATTGTCTCTGCACTGGGTAGCTCCTGGTATAGAGATTCCTTAAGTGATGGGAAATTCGATCGGGATTGTGAATACCCGTATTGCAAGGGCTTCGTAAGAAGTGCCTTCGGTTTTGTTCGATCCCGGAACAAACTTGTATGGATTGTATGCCTGACATTACAATTTGAGATATAAAGCCGATTTCTTTCAAATATATTTCTGTTGGTGGCGGAGAATTTATTCTTTGCTTAACACCCTTCTTTGAGACGTACGAGCTCAAAGGTTATATAGTTGAAGTTATCAGCGATATATCCCATTTTGGTAATGTGACATGCTGAGTGATGCTGAAATGATCATTGTGTTGATTATTGTGATAGGATCATTTATTTGATCGTCTATCTTAGTGATCATTGTGTTGATCATTTGTTGACCCAAAGCACGGCTTTTTGTACAAAGTGTGTTTTTGTGGACGTGACTTCGTCGAGCCTCACATCCCGGAAATGGTCAAAACAGGAAAGATGCGGCAAGGTTATTAGGGGTTGCTGTAGCTCCCCTTAGGGTATGTGCATTTCCTTCTGGAAAGGGGTGGTATCATGGTATGGAGCCCAGATACTTACTCATGTTGAAAACACTTTATGATTGTGTGAATTGGATATCGAGCGCTCGGTTGAAAAGGTCCTAAAGGACCGGGGAATGGCATGCTCGTGTCAGTAGTTACCCAGTTAGGGGTAACCCGGCCTTGTGTTGGCAGAGATCCGGTTTGGTTCTCGGGGATGTCTTTCCAGAGGCATTCTCAGTGGCAATGGGAAGTTCCTTGGCCTGACCATTTGTTGGAAATCCAATTCCCAATACGAAACTTGTACGGTATTAGTTGTAGAACCTGCCATTCACTTATGGTGGTCACCACTGTTTGGATGGTAGCTATAGTAGGCATAGTTCGAAATGTCTATGCTGGCTAAGATTTATATTCTACTTTCGAAATGAATTTTTCCTACACTATACACTAATAATAATATCAAATGTTATTTTAAATGCGTATCAAGCATCTTTGACTATCATAAGGAGAAATCTCCTCCGATTCTGCGTTTGCATTGTGTGTGTGTGCGGGAGGCCTTATGGTAGTCTCATTTTTAAAAGCATTGCGAATTGAATTAAAAATATTCCTCTATTTTGATTTTAAAGATAAATAAACTGTTTTGAGTTCTCACACCAGTCACATGACTGACTTGGAGTTTATTGTTTTCCTTCCTAAACTCTGGGTGCCCACCAATTTCCACACGGGCAGTCAAGAGTTAGGTTTATCAGGATATTCTGGATATTCTGGAGTTGCTGGAGGCAAGATGGATGGCATGGCATATTATTTATATAGTATTTCTTTTTCCGCTGCACTGTTTGATGTTGTATGTTGTGGTACACTCTGATGATATGATGTAATGAAATATGATGAAATGTAATAACTGTAGTTCTTTGTTTAAAGATTATTCATTTATTATTATATGTTGTTCCGCTGCGAATTGTGAGATTCTGTTGTTGTTCTGTTGTTTTCTGTCCCGTCCTATTTTCTTCTGTTTTTTTTTCCTTTTTCTCTATTCTCTTTTTCTTTCTATTTTTAAAATTTCCTATCTTCTTCTCTCCTCCCTAATTTCTATCTTTTTCTCTTCTTCTTTCCTAAATTTTTCTTAAATAAAACCCTCAGTGTTCGGTTTTCCGTCGTTCGATTTCTCGGCAGTCGATAAATTGAGTGTCGATGTTGAATTTTCGGAAGACGAAGAATCGGTCCTGACATAGGGAGATAGCTAAGAATATAAAGAAGAGAAAAATCAAACACAGAACCTGTTGAACATCTCACAGTGCATAGATAAAATATGATATAACAACACTAATGAAAAACAGGCGAGACAATAGTATAATCAAATGAACAAAAAAAACATCAACGCGCATTAGATTCACAGACTAAATTAAAATTGAAATAAAAATTTATACATACAAAATCTCCATACTAAGCTCTATAACTTTCTCCAATGAAACAAGAACTGACATCGCTCTACAGTATTAAATAGTGGAATATAAGTGAAAGTACGCTCTAAGTATACACGAATATTTATATACACATATAAAAGTGTAGCCTCCTTGTCGTACACCATATAGCTCCATGCACTATCCAGACCTATTATCCCTAATCTACTCATTTAAGATTAGCCGAGATGATAAGAAGCAAAGCATAAAACCTCGAGTCAGACAACAGTCTAGTATGACCGGTATATCATCTCAAAATACTTAAAAACTCCTACATATTAAATAGGGTATGGGGTGTGAACAACCATACTTGGCATGTCCCTGAATCCAATGAGTTAGCACATAAACACAATATATGCCACACTACTATCACAAGTGGAAAATATTGGGTATATGGGTATCACACAACATACCAAGCACATAGCATCCATTGTGTAGTCTTTCTTCTCTCACTCAGGTGCTTTATGACTCTCTCTGATTCTTAACCCATCATCCACACAGATAGCTAGGGACTGGACACATGCAGACGTCCAAAATAGGGGTACAAGTAGACTACCTTTGGTACACCATACAACCATGTCCCATTAATTAGCATCACAACCATAGAGTTATCCATCAATCCCTTGACACACGTACCAATAGTAGAACTACTCTATAGATGTTCACTCTTGCACAAGTAGGTGGCTTCGTACTAGACACAGGTAGACGTCAAAACACATGGGTACACACAGACTACCATGTCCAACTCACGAGTATCAGAACCTCATGTTCTACTCTACGAGCTATCACACGGAACTCGTCCTCTCAGTCCACCATCAGGTGCTATGATCACCCATTACGTTGAATCGTTGAAGTCTTTGTACTTCGTTGGTTGCCTTCCCAAAGTCATCTGGAACTATCCTGGGTCATCGATGCTCACTCCGTGCCAACTCCCAAGACTACAAAGCAACCCGAGTCTTGCCTTAAAATCCATAATTAAACTCCATGCTTGTAATAACCCGGATTTTTGGACATCCGGTAACTGGATAATTAACTAGTTTATTCAATTGAACAGATAAACATTCTGATATCTGGTTATGTAAGTGAATTTGAAAATATAATAAAAATTGGATTTTAGATCTCTAGATAAATATTTGATAATCTCCTAGGATAATTAATTAAAATTTGATAAATTATCTTTTGAAAAAACCAATAATGGTTGTCTATATATATATATATATATATATATATATATATATGAATATAAGAAGGTTTTAAATAGAAATATTATTATCTTCAAACTAATTGAATCTGTGTTGTTAAAATAAAAATATTTGTGTAAGTTGATTTCAAATTGGATTTTAAATTGAATTTGAATTTGAGTTTAAATTTGGAATTCAAAAGATAGATATATATATCTTAAATATATTTGGATTTTTTAAAATATATTATATATGATTTCATTTATAGTTTGTTTTTATATTATTTTCTTTTAAAGGATTTTATATATAAATTAAGAAATGTATGTATAAATTAGAAAATTAAACATAAATATATATAAAATCATTTTTTTCTTTTTCTCATGCATAGACACATGTAAGATAAATAACACATTAAATAACAAGTGTAAATATGTTATTTTGGGATTAAACAAGTGTTAACCTATTGTAACATAAAATTGAACATGTGTCAAATTTTTAAAATTTTCTTTTTAAGAAATAAATTTAGGATATGAGTATACTCTCCTCCCATTCTTATTTCTCTTATCTTCCACTTTCATGTTTTTTAAAAAAGAAGAAGAAGAGATTATCTTGTTAAATTCAAATCTGAGCAGATTTAAAATAAGATCTTTCAAGCTTAAATTTAATCAGATAACAAGATCAGGCTTCAGTTTAAAATCTTAGATCAGTTACAAATTCAAATGCAACACAAATCAAGGGAAGATCAAAAATATTTCAGTTTAAAATCAATTCCAGATGATAGGCCTCTGTTCATGTCAACAACAGGTGAGTAAACATACATTTTTTTAAAAACAGTTTTAAATTATGGATTCCATTTTAATGTGCAAATGAAAATCATGTTGTTAGTCTGAAAGCTTGGATTGAAAATGAATGCATGTATGTATATAAGTGTGTATTACTGTGAATTGCCTGCATATGCATATACAATATAGGCTCTATTGTGTTTACAGGATTTGATATCAAAATTAATTCAATATCTCGTTATTGAATCATTGATAGCCTTTGATCTGCAAATGAAAAGTGATTGAAATCATGCAATATCACTACTCAAAAATAATTCCAGGAATTTATATTTAATATTTGCCTTGAAATATTATAAATAATAGTATTATATATATATATTTGGATCAAAAATTTATAAATTTAATTTTAAGATCGGATTGCATGATTGAATTTGTTGTTGAAAATATTCAATTTTAATGTGTATATCACGATTTTTAGTTTATAATTGTTAGGTATTCTCGAGTTGAATGTTTGGGCCATTTTGGTCGATTGCCGACGATCGACGACAATGGGAGGGTCGACAAATGGATTTGATCCCCTTGTTAATAAATGTGATTTTATTTGATCTTAACTTGCTAATATAGCAGTGATCGACGCGAGGTGGCGAAGTTTCGGGTGGTCAGAATTGGTAGGTTGGGGTGATTTTTGGCGACCTGATTTGTTTCTAAGTTGGACTCTTGAACTATATTTTGATTTAAGGTCGGGATTGTAAGGGATGGCCATCGGAAACTTAGCGACGATGGCCTTGGAGGCCGGATGTTTACCGGCGATGGGTGCATGTGCATGGATATTTTGGTGCATCAGTGTTCAGTTTTGTTTGGGAACGAAGTTTTACCTCGGGTAGAAGCTTAAGTAAAAAGAAGGTGAGCTCGGATTTCAATTCGTGAACGAGAGTGATACTTATAACAGTTTTTAAAAATTTAAACAAGTTTTAAGAAAAGAGGGGGATTGTGGTGACTCGAGTTTGAGTGTGGGGTTGCTCAAGTTTTACTCGAGTAAAATGATCGAGTTTTGCAAGTTTAAGTTTAACCAAAATCAAGTTTAAAATTTCCTTAATTATCATTCTAAATAGTAATTGTTTGGTTAATTTAAAGTTGGGTGATTTATCTTAATTTTAATTAATAAAGTTAAATCTTAAGTTGTTTTAAACTTAATTAATAACGTGATTAAGAAGTAATTAGGGAAATAAATGTTTTATCAACTTAAGGTCTTGAGTAATTAAAGTTTAGTTATTAATTAATTAGTTAATAAATAAATATTTATTAATTAATAACTAATGAATAAATAATTAGTGTGATTAATAAATGGATAATTAAATAAGGTTAATTAACCAATGTATTTAAGCAAGGATAAATTTGAAAAAAATAGATTTATAAATTAATTGATTGGAATTAATTAATCGGTAATTAGAGATTAATTAATTAGTAATTAGAGATTAATTAATGTAAGAATTACTTAAATGATAATTACTTAATGGGGGTAATAAAGGATTAGTTACTAAATGTAATTAGTTAAAGGGTTGGTTAATTAATGGAATTAATTAAATGATTTCTTAATAAGTGCGATTAATTAAAGGTTAGTTAATCAATGTAAGTGATGATAGGATACTTAATTTGTGTAATTAATTAATGATAATTGTGATTAATGTGAATGGGTGAAGATTAATTAATTTTTGTAACTAATTAAAGGCAAATTACTTTATGTAATTAAAGATGGTTAATTAAAAGATGATTAATTAATTGATTTGTAATTAAATAATGTTAAGTAAGCAGGATTAAGAGTGATTAAAGGAATTAATTTAATTTATTTAAATTAATTGGAATGGTGTGGCTAATTAATCTTGCTTATGAGTTATTGAACAATATTGAATGCCATGGATTATTTGATATCTTGACTATTGAAATATTTTGTGATATAATTGGGTTGAATAGTGATAATGTGGTCATCTATCGAGATGAATCGCTGTGAAAGTAACATCCTGTATTTAAAGTTTGAATTGAATTTCACTTGTAAAACTTGGGTTAAGATGACATTAGGATCGAAGAGACAGGGGTCGGGTATTAGCAAATACCCGAAACCACTTCGATTCTTTATAGATTTGATATGTGAAATCAATTGGCTGGAGTGGGATTGACTGGATCATTTAAACTAAGTAAAGGTACTTAGGAATTGATTTGTGAAAATAAGTGTTGACTATAACAAGTTGTGAACTTGTAGTGAAGTACGAGTTACCCTGGATTTTAAATAAGTGTTGACTATAACATTTGGTATCAGAGTTGAAGGTTAAGCAAGAACCTTGGCTCTAGTGGAATTACTCATTAAGGATACAGTAAGTAGTACCCTAGAATGAGTTGAGTGTAGTATATATAGGAGAGCGTACTTGTTATTTTCTTATATAATGATTTTAATAATGATTTTTAAATATGTTTTTATTTTGAATATATATAAAGCAATAGTTTTCCAATATATATAAAGAAATTGGCTGTTGATATTGGAATTAAATAATGAGAACTAAGTAATACAACCAAATTGAAATTGATTAAAGATAAGTTTGGAATGGATCCAAACCGAAGCTAAAATCCTGAATTAGTAGAAGTGTTTTCAAAATAAGATGAATTAGAGTTGGTTTCAAATCAGAATAGAATGGTTATTGTGTCTAATAATGGGATGTTGTTTTCTAATAAACATTGATAAAGAAAAATGAAACGTTTTAGGGAAGTAAAACATTTAGGCAAGTATGACTTATAAATTGGAACTGAAGATGATCTGGATTGTGAAGTTTTAAATCTGGGTCCAGAATTTGAAAATTGTTTCAAAGTGGTGAAGAAATAATAAATAATGTTATTTAATGTATTTGAATGAATGGTCCTGTTTCAAACAAGAGTTGTTTAAAAATTTAAAGGAATTTATTTTGAATTAAAAAGCAAAGGTGGTTTATAATTTAAGGATAACTTGATATGCAAAGGAAATAAATATGTATATATGAGGGATATACATAACATCAAAGATGATTTGAAATAAACTCTAAGTGTTGAGTTTTAAGTTTTACTTGGAAGGTGATGTGGAAACCCAAAATGATAAGTTTTCAAACTTATAAGTGGAAGATTATTAATATGAAGTTTAAAATTTGAAATGGAAGTTCAAATTGGGTAAAGTTAACTGGATTAAATAAATTGAATTTAACTTAGAAGAAGTTAAATAAGTTTGAATGAACAACAAGATTTGGAAATCTCAAGATGAATTGAGATTTAACTTGGGAAGTTAAATGGTTAATCTGAATGAGGAGTTTATTTGATCTCAAAATGGGTTTGTGATTTGAAAATTGGAAATGGATGGATGGTTTAAAATATTTTGGATAATATTATCCTATTGTTATTAATAATCTTTAAACTGTGAATTGGATTTGTTTAAATGAAGAAATGGAGTGTGGTAATATATCCATTATTGAGATAAAAGGGAAATTAAATTAAATTTGAAATTAAAGATATGGAATTACTTTGAACTTAGATTTGAATGTTTAGGATCAAATTCAAAAGTTTGGTTTCAAAATTGAAATTTGGTGATAAATTGAATTTCAAAGATTAATTTGTTTAAAGGGGATTTGGATTATTATTTGAACTTTGAAATAGGTTAAGTAAAGATAATTTAAAAATGAAATTTGGATTCAGAATTAAATAGTTCAAAGATATAAGTTGATTTGATTTAAAGAATTAAATCAGCATTTTTAAATTTTTACTTGAATTTATATAATTCAGGATGGTCTAAAATTGAAATTTGAATTGAATTAGTTCAAACTGAATTTGATTTAAATTAATTGGAATTGTGATTGAAGATGTATAAGTTTAAAATTTTAATTGGAAAAATTGAATTGGATTGATTTGAAATGAAATTGAAGTTGAATGAGTTCAAATTCAAATGGAAATTGATTTGAATTTGAGATAGAAATTGAAGTTAATCCAAATTGAATTGGAATTGAATCAATTTAAATAGAAATGGAAATTTAAATTGAATTGATGGGAATGGAGATTGGGAATTGAACAGTTTGGCTCTGGACTATTTCAAAATAAACTGTTTCGATATAAACCTATCTTTCCAATCTACTTACTGTCTACAACCTTTCTTTTTAAAGCCAAACTATTTTATACTTATTTTACAATTATTTTTGAAACTATTTAACAATTTTTTCAAACTGTTTTATAAACTAATTACTATTTTTCAACTACTTTATAAACTAATTACTATTTTACTACTATTTTTTAATTATCTAACTATTTTATAACTATTTAACTACTGTCTAACTATTTTATAAACTAATAATTATTTTTTAACTACTTATCTATTTTTTTTTTACCTTTTAAGCTATTTCTAAATTTAAGCTGGTCAGAGTGCGAACTGTTTCTGATTAAATATCCAATTGAGATAAGAATTGAAGTGTCACCCCAAATGGAAGTTGGGAGCAAATGTGAAAGTGAATGAAAATTAAAGTGAATGTGAATAGAAAGGGAATTGATTTGGCTAATAATCAATGAGGATAGATAAGTACGATGAACGCATGTTATTCTATTCACATAGTGAATTGATCCAGATTCGAGCACAAAATTTCTATATAGTACATCGATCCGAGTTGGGATTTTTCACTCGATTTTCAACGGTGAGCCTGGACATGGATTATTGATTGGTTCTGGATATTCTCTATCATAGTTATGGCTATGCAAGGAGAATAACGGTTTCTGATCAAGAAACCAGATCTGAGTCCGCACTAGGAAGTCGGGTGGACGATACTAGTTCGGAAGTGAAATTGTGTGATCGAGTGAGCGTTCTGATTGATATAGCATACGGATGATATGTGTACATCGTACGGGTTTGAATGGAATTGATACTGGGAATTTGTGGATAGGAAATGTGAAATTATTTTTGAAATGAGAAGTATATTTTGTGAAATATACAATGAATAAAAGTGAAAGTTGGATATTACTATGATTAGAACTCATTTTATAGAAGAGTAACATGGTTAATAACTTTATAAGAAGAGTAATCAAATTTGAATATTTGATTTGGAATAAACAAAGTTATGTATCTTTGTTATGTATCTTTGTTATATATATGATAAACTCCCCTTGTTGAATCTATTGCCAGAATAAAAGGGTTTTTGAAGGTATTTGAAGTATAAAAAGGGAATTTATACAAGTTTGAAGTGATCCAAAGTTTTTAAAGGTTATATATATATCTGTATATATATAAAGGTTCTTATGAGAATAATTTTGAGGAAAGGTTTCTGAAACATATGGAATTGGAAAGGCATTTGATTTTTGGAGGAAAAAAATCAATTTTGGAATTTGAAAAGCCTAGTTTGAGAATTATCGATTTTTGGAATAATCTATTTTGTGAAAAGGAGATTTATATGGGATTCATACTAGGTATATGATTTGGAAGATACTATATGTGCATAGTATAAAGTGTTTTCGAAAATGGCTCTGGAGAAAAAGGCGCTTCCTTGAAATGAACTTCTCAAGAGTACCATAAGTTGGTACTGCCTTGAGCCTCAAAGCGGGGGAGGTTATAAAGTGGATCCTGTGAGGAAGTCCGGACAAATTGAAGTTCCTGAGGATTATTGGGTAGCGAAGTCGAGGGCGCTGATGCCTACAGGGGAATTTGGGTTATGCTGTGACGATGGTGTAACTCGATGTCGCTGCGATCTACTGCAGACCATAGCGAAAGTCGTGTGTTCAGTTGAGAGCCAACAGTCTACGTTTGATTTTACATCGGTAGACTGCGACCTATGGTGGTATAGCAAAAGTCGAGAGGCCGTGAGAGCCTAAGGTTTCATTGGGGTTTCACTGATGTAGTCTGCGACCTATGTGGGAGTGGTGAAGTTTCATTTGGCAGCGAAACTCGAGGGCGCTGATGCCTACAATTACATGGACTTTTGTGGTGATAGCAACGTAACGCAGGATGTAACTGCGATCTGTGGCGGGTTCCATGGCGTAATCGAGGGAGGCGGAATGCCTACAGTTACATGGACTTTTGCTGTGATGGTAACGTATCCCAGGATGTAACTGCGATCATGGATGGGGGTGATGATTTCCAAAAATATTTCCTCTGTTTTCAAAAAAAAATTCTATATTTTCAATAAAATTATTTTCCAAATATTTTCACTGGATGTTGAAACGGGTTTACCAAGTACTTATAGATTTTCAATCCTACGCCTGATCAAGGTATGACCGAATTTCTATGAGAACAAGGATGGACTTGTTGAAACATCGAGTTATAAAAGTATTTTTATAAAAACTATTTTGGTAATATTATATAGATTTTAAGGAAGTGTTTTAAAAATAATCAAAGAAAATTTATCCGATTTTAAGCATTTTAATAAATTCTAGCTTCGTTCCTTTTCGTGGACGAAAAGACTCAAAGGGGGAAGGGATGTAATAACCCAGATTTTTGGACATCCGGTAATTGGATAATTAACTGGTTTATTCAATCGAACAGATAAAGATTCTAATACCTGGTTATGTAAGTGAATTTGAAAATATAATAAAAATTGGATTTTAAATCTCTGGATAAATATTTGATAATCTCCTAGGATAATTACTTAAAATTTGATAAATTATCTTTTGAAACAAATAATAATGGTTGTTTATATATATATATATAAGAAGGTTTTAAATAGAAATATTATTATTTTCAAACTAATTGAATCTGTGTTGTTTAAATAAAAATATTTGTGTAAGTTGATTTCAAATTGGATTTCAAATTGTATTTGAATTTGAATTTAAATTTGGAATTCAAAAGATAGATATATATCTTAAATATATTTGGATTTTTGTAAAATATATTATATATGATTTCATTTAGAATGGAGTTTGTTTTATATTATTTTCTTTTAAAGGATTTTATATATAAATTAAGAAATGCATGTATAAACTAGGAAATTAAATATAAATTATATAAAATCATTTTTTTCCTTTTCTCATGCAAAGACACATGTACGGTAAATAACATATTAAATAACAAGTGTAAATATGTTATTTTGGGATTAAACAAGTGTTAACCTATTGTAACATAAAATTGAACATGTGTCAAATTTTTAATTTTTTCTTTTATTTTTCCTTTTAAGAAATAAGGTCAGGATATGTGACGACCCGGAATTTTTGAGCATTTAAAATCGGAATATTTAATTGATTTTAATATTTGAAGGTTAATTTTTAACTTGAATTCAAATCTCACTATTTATTTGATAATTAAATTATTAAATTTAATAATTTGAAATTGAGTAAAATGTCGAATCTGGAATTTAAGCCTGTTAAAAATAATTTTAAGGGGTTTATAAAATTTATATTGATAATACTAAAGATAGTAAAAGTGTTGAAATTGAATTTGGAAGTGATTTGTTCAATTTTAGAAAATATATTATTTAAATTGAATTAAAAATAGCCTTCCGAGGCACAGTCTCGGAATTCGATGAAACCAGTACCATTGGGTCCGTAATATTGAATTATTATCGGATTTCAATTTTCATAGCATTCGAATTTGTTGTGTGAGCATACGACATATAAACGCGCTGAGTTTTATATCGAAATTTCAAATTGATTTCGTTTTTTTCTCAACGGGAATAATAAAATAAAATAATAGCGTCGCCTGCTTCTTTCCTCTCCTTTTTAGATCACGAAATTCCTTTTTATTCCAGGCTTCCAAATCGGATCAAATAAAACCTATACCTTTGTCCCTTCTCTTGCAAGCTAAAAGAATAGAAATAAAGAAAATAATAAACGCACGCTAACCCTGGTTCGCCGTTAACAAACCCTAACCTCGTTCATTTTCTAGAACGTGAGTTTTTCCCCTTATCTATCTTCGAACGAAAGTAGAAAAAAATGGAAATTGATTTCGTCTCAAAAAAAAATCAAATTCAATTGCAAATTGCGATGTCGTGCAGAGGAGCGTCTCGAATTTCAGCTCGAATCAAAGTATCGAGCGAAGCATTGTTGCACGCGAAGGATTTTAGGGTTCGAGGCCGTGTGTAGCGTGGTCGATTTGAAGGCTTGGTTGTCGATCGAAGCCGAGGTGAGGGTTCGTGAGCCATTTTCGCGTGCGGTGGTCATTGAACAGCGCGACGTGGAGATGACGATCTTTGGAATGCGAAGACGAGCTCGCGTGCGTAGGAGGCCGCGACTACTCGTGTGGGTGACGAAGCTGTATCTGGCATGGAGCTTGATCGATGTGGTCAACGAATATGGTGTAAGCTGGTTGCGTTCGAAGCTCGGCCGTGTCATGGAGCTCGGCAAACTCGAGATTTTTACTTGGTGAAGACGAGTGCATTGGGTTGATTGTGTTCCTGCTGTTTTGGCTCGCATCTAGGAGGTATCGTGTTTGATTTTAACTGGAGAAATAAAATGTTTATACATATATTGATTTTTACAGTTTAAAAAAAATAGAAAAAGAAGTGTATATATATATAAGTAGACAATAAATCTATAGAGTAGGAAAATATTTATAGGTGCAGTTTTCAATTTTAATATATATACACGTTTTCACTCGATCAGTTATTCTTTAAAATAATAATAATATATGCATTACGAACATTTATTTGTTAATAAATGTATTTAATTATTTTAATTACCAAAAATAATGTATTAAAGGAAATTTAGTTTTAAATTTAATGATTAGCTAATCCAATCTATTAGATGGACAACAATTGTTCAATTAGTCAAATATTAATAAAATTATATAAATATTTCTTCAAGGTCTATAATCGCGAAAATCAAGTTGGGAATGAAGTGGACTACAACTAGGAATGATGAATTAATCTCACTCAGCTAAATTTAAATTTAAATTCAAATGATTAAATTTAAATAATTGTTTGAATGGTTGAATTGATTGATGTGCTATAGTATGTATTTTGGAATTGGCATTTTATATTGTGCTAACGTCTGTGGATGCAGGGAAAACTGGTTGGAGGGATCCAATTGGACCCCTCAACATTTATTTAAATTATTTAATATCCTCTGTTGTGATTATTTAATATTCTATGATGAATTATATTGGAATGTTGAATGATATGGTTCGATTGGATATAGTTGGGTATAATGAATTTCCAAAAATATATAAATTGGATTTTGGAAAGAAAATAAAGAAGTGAATTTGTAAGTAAAATAATTATATAAATTTGAATAAATTTAAGAATAAATTGGAAGAGAAATAAAGTGATTTTAAAATTCTAAAAAATAAATCTTGAGTATAGAATGGAAATTTGAATAAACAGAATGTTAATGAATTTTAATCTTTAGTGATATTATTTAAAAGAACAAAATATTTATTTAAAATTTAAGATTTAAATTATTGAAAAGAATAAAGAAGAAATTGGAAAAGTCTGAAATTTGTATATTTCAGTTAAAAGGTTCAAATCAAACGAAAAATAATAATAATAAAATTAAGTCCATAATTAATGAATTTTGAAATTAACTAAGTAAGTAAAGAAACTTATTTCAAATGGAATAAATTGAAAATCAATTTGGGAAATTGATTTAAGTGATTGAAGTTGGAATTTTTCTCTGGATAACCAAGTACGTTTTTTTAAAAGTAAATTTTTAAATATAAGTTAAAAGTTTTAAAGTTGTTTTAAAAAGCAAGTTTTGGAAAATTTATTATTTCTAAATATTTAAATTCTAAAAGTAAGTATTTCCTTTAATCTATTATAGTAGTAATTATTTTAAAAAGTGACTTAGTATTTTGTTTTAAAAGTGAAAATCTAGTTTTATATTTTATAAAGTAACCTTATTTTCAAATATTCATATAGTAAGTATTTTTAATCAATAGTTGAAGTAGTTTTGACATAAATGTTTTAAAGTATATTTCAAAGTAAGCGTTTAAATTATTTTAAAAGTCGAAGTTTTGTGCTTGGTAATTCCAGGGGAAAATATAAAATATTTGGGAACTTATTTCTGTAAAAAGGAAGATAGTTTGGAAAACTATTTTCAAAAGAGTTTGAAAGAGAAAGTATATCTTGTGAAGATATTTTGAGATAAATAAATAATTTGGAAAATTGTTTATTGTGGATGGGTATTGTGAATATTAATTGATAGTTAAATCACCGACTATCAATATTGGCCAAATACGTTGATCGTTTCGAAGAGACCGGGATTTTTTTTCTCGAAAACCACTTCGATCCAGTTTGTACGTTTCGTGGAAACGAGTTTGGATTCGAAGATGGAGAAGTGAAGTGCAAGGGCTAGTCGCTACTAATCCTGAGGATATTTCCAAAATGGATGTAGTAGGAATAGTGCCTTCGGTTCCGTTCGAACCTGGGACGGACTTGTGTGGATGAATGCTTTCGGAACATCGTCAGGTGGACGATGGGCATTCTAAGGGATATGTTCTAAAAAGGTAATGCTTAGCCTCGAGCCTCATCAACCGGGAATGACTAAAAATCAGGGGTTATGCAGCAAGGCTAGGTGGGTATCACCCAAGTAGGGTGAGGTCATCCCTGCCTAGATGTCCCTTTTATTTCGGCTTAGTGGGCGGTTGCTGATCCCAACCACAGGGTGATCTCACTCGGGATTATCCAGTAAGGGGTAGTCCCGGCCTTGTGTTGCAGGGGAGCGAGCGTACTTCTTGGTACCGTGATCTAGGCCACGTACTGTGACAGGTGGTATCCCAGTGCCTAGTCATTAGTTGGAAATCCATTCTTCCTGCGAGCCTTGTACGATTTTTGTTTGTATTACCCACTTTGTGGCTAGTAGCTGGAATTTAATAATGTAACAATTTTGGCTATTTATAAGTATTTGTATATAGACCCTATGATAACATCAGAGGATTTTTATAAAAATTGTTTTAGCTATCGTAAGGTAAAACCCGACATGTTTATTTGTGGCGTGGTCTTACGAGATGCTTTTGTTTTTCAAAGAATTTTTGAAACTTTAATAATCAATTGTGTGTGGTTTTCTCACAATGGTATTCCAGACTGACTCAGGTGTTATTTAACTGTAATGCTCGGGTCAGACCGAGTATTATAGGATACAGGATTTGATGCTGTGGAGCTCAGGGGACGAGCTGGGTGGTGATACGTACTCCCGTAATTGTTTATATATATATATTCCGCTGTGTTGAGTTGTTGTGTATCCATTTGAATGATACTGATGTTGAGCTGTGATTGATGTGTAATATATAAACAGAGATATTTGATTTTTGAGTATAGATCGTTTATTATCTATTATATTTTATTCCGCTGCGATGGTTAGATTCTATTGTTGTTTTCTATTTTCTTCTTCTACCTTTTCTTCTTTAACCCAAATGGTTCGTACTTCTGTACAACTTGAGTTGATTGTTGTAGAATAGTGTTGACTCAAGGGGTACGGATTTGCGGGCTGTCGCAGTTGGTATCAGAGCCAAGTTGGTGATAACCTTGGCTCTGGTGGGAATTTACTCATTTAAATTAGAGTCCATAGTACTCTATAATTAGTTTGAGCGTATCAATAGATATGAGTGCATATTTGTTAATGAATATAAATTGTTTTAATATTGTGTTGATTGATTTATTGAGTGGCATATGAACCTTCGTCGGCACAGTCTGTACAACTGTATCAAAGGGGTTTCTAAACACTTAAATAGAACAGTTTGACACGGTATTGTTTTAAATGTGGGTAAATGAAATAATTTTACCCAAAAATATATTTTGATATAAAGAAAAGTTTTTGTAAACTATTTAGCAAATATATGGTTGCTTGGATGTTAGGAATGATGATATTTAAATTATTATCCTTATTGTATGGAAATTTAACTAGAAATTGAAAATATAACCAAAGTTTAAGTGAATAAATTCATTATAAAATGAAATTATAAATAAGAATTATAAATGTAATTTATAAATTGAAACATGATCAAATGAGAATTTATACAAATGAATTATAGTTAAAATTGATTTAAGCAGATTTTAAAATTTAAAATCCCGAAGATTTAGGAAGTGTTTGTCGAAGGGTTTTGAAGATAAATAATAGCATTTTTGTTTTAGAGATATTTCTGAAAGGAATTTGTTTTAAATGGATTTTGAAAATGATATAGCATTGAAATCACTTGGATTATTGGGGAATAATTTTGATGATGACAGTCGCATCATCAGTATTCATTTTCGAATTTCTAAGTGACGAATTGCTACCAAATTGATTTGTTCAGAAAAGCTGGTTGTTTTTGAAAATTTCAAAGGAAATTTGTTGGGAATAAAACCAGGATTGGTTTGACTTTTGAGAAATGTGATTTGAGATATTGGAGATTTCAAAATGATTTGAAAACCAAAGCTGGGTGTTTAAAAATCCTGAAGAGATAGGCGGTAAGCTTATAAATTGAGATGTTTTTTAAATCAGGGAAATATAAGCTTTGAATGTTGGGAATTTAATTTAAAGTTAAGGTTAAAAAATGAAATTAACTTGGATTGGGGAATAAAAATTTGACTGGATTGAAATTAATTGGATAGGCTGAAAATAATATCCAGTTGTATTCGAATCAAGTTGATATCGAATTAAATTAAATAAATATGAGTTAAAATAAAATTGAATTGGAATAAAAGTTCAGTTGAGTTATTGAATGGAATTGGATTCTTACTTTAATGAATAGAAATAAGTTGGATAAGAAATAAATTGGTTGAGAATTGGATTGAAATAAATAAATTAGAATAACTTATAAAAGAATTAAAAATCCATAGAATAAAATATGCTTGGGTTATAAATAAGCGTAAGGCTTGAGTTAAAAATAAAAGATGAATATATTCAAGCCTAGAATGAATGGAATTGTGTAAATAATAAGCTGCGACTTATAAAATTAAAAAGTGGGATAGAAAAACCCAAAATAAATATTTTTGATGAATTGAAAAATAAAATGAAAATCAAAAACTTGAATTATAAAATAAATTGAACTTAAGAAAATTTTATGAAGTGGTATTTTAAATTAAAAATCAAGTATTGGATTATAAGTTGGGGAAAGACTATTTAGATAATAAATTAGATAATGAAATATGTAATGGAAACCTAATGTAGTTAAATAGAAGCTGAATTGTGAGTTTATGATGAAGTTTAAAACTCAAGTTATAAATTAAATTCAGCTTAAATTGTTGGTGAAGTAAATGTAATTGAACTGTGAGTTCATGAAATTGGGTGGTAAATTGAAAATCGATTGTGGATTCAGAACTTGAGTTATAAATTAAAATTTAACTTGAAGTGTTAACAAATTAAATATAATTGGAAATGTGTCGAATAAAGGAAAATGAAATTGGATTAAAATAGTAATGGTTTGAATTGCAAATATAATCCAAATAAGTAGAAATAAATTGGAAATGGACTTGTAATCAATTGAATGAGCTGAATCTGAAAGGTTAAATTTTATAATAACTAATCAAAAGAAATTGCGGATTTAGATGAGATTTGATTGAAATAGAATTAAGTTGAATAGAAAAGAAAATTTACTTGTAAAATGAAAATGAGCTTAGGAATAAAATTTGAATAAATTTAAGTAAATTAACTTAAAACTAAACAAATGAAAGAGAGTTGAATTGAATTCAACTTAAACTAAGTTTAATGATATTAGGTTGGATTTAAATCAAGTGAAAATAAATTTAATCGAAATAGAATTCGGTGAGTTATAGATAATATTTAACGAAATGAAAATTCAAAATGGATTGAGTGGATAAACTAATTATATTGAATGAATAAATGGATGGAATAAATAAGAATCAAATGGAAGTGAACTTAAGTTTAAAGTGGAGTAAATTGAGTAAATTAACTTAAGTTGAGAATAAATAGAAGCTCGACTACGAGTAAAAATGGAAGACCATTAAATTAAAGCTTGATTTGAATTAATTCGGGAATGGTAAGTAATATGCAAGCTTGGAATGGGTCGAGCTAAATAAATGGTCGTGAATGAATTAAAATAAAAAGGAAATTTAATTGGTAATAAAGATGAACCTAAGTTGTTAATGGTTTTGAATGAACTGGTTTGGTTAGTAAAATGAAATGCAAGTGAATGTATTCAAATTTAGAATGCAATGAAAATGAGAATATATGGATTGTGAATAAATTTAAAAATGGAATAGCATAAGTATAAACTGAGTTGAAATCAATTAAAATTGGTTATAAAACATAAATATTTATTTATTCACATAGATCTCATCAAATTGTATAGAATAAATTGTCATTTGTTGTAAATGGAAGTAATTAAAATTCTACAATTATTAGGAGTAAAATGAATCGATTTTGAGAACAATTGGATTAAAAATGAGTTCGTTTTGCTTAAAAATAAATTAAATGTAAGTGATTGAGTTTTAAACCATTCAAATTGATGAAGTTGTATACGAATGGATTGAAAACCATTCAAATTGAATGAAAATGGTTATAAATTAATTGAAACAGTTGAATTAGTATGAAAACTATATAAATTGCTTACGGTAAATGTTTGGTGTGCTTTTCTTTTAGAATTCGTATGTTTAACTATTGCAGATAAGTGAAATGTTGTTAAACTTCATATATATGGCACTTACATGTTTAAATTGAGTAAGTACAGGTACCTGGAAGCCATGAGGCTGAATTTGGTTGCGCTAGTTGCTAAAAATTATAAGCCGCTTGCTTAAAATGCTAAACAAGGTGCGCCTACGCAATAAAAATAGGAAATATGAACTGTTTTTGGTTTTTCCGACCTGGTGGGTCGATGTATATATATTTATTTCTTTTGTCAAATTGCAAAAGCTCCTCCGTACAAAGGAGACTCTGCCAAAAACTAAATTGGAAATTGAAATAAATTAGTAAATAAAACTGATTTAAAATAATGACATGAATTAGTTATAAACGAAAAATAAAATTTAAATATTCAGAGTTAAAGATAAATTGAATTCATATGGAATGAAAGAATCAATTTGAATAGAAATAGATATAAACTAAAGTAGTAAGGTGAAAATAAATATAAGGAACATATTTAATGCTTATACTAACTTAAAAGGGAATGGTGAATTCTTAAATGAAAATTGATACTACTAATATAATCTAAGCTAATATTTGAATGAATAGATATTGCCATTTTGTGAGAAAGTCGATAAAATGTTTTTGGGAAGGTTGTGAATGGATATTAGTGCTAAGCAGGGTATGTAGGTAAACTAAACGGAAAAGAGAATTGATTTTGATTTCAGATGATAAATTTGAATGGTTAAACAAGTTATTTGAAACTATGGAAGGTTTACGAAAGTTGGTTGAAGTAATAGTGGGTCTTTAATAAAAGATATGTTATTGGCAAGCTGATAAAACTGTTTGATTTTGGAAAATAGTAACGGGTGTTGGACCATTCTTCCTAACAAGTAATTTTGGGGATGAAATTCTTTTAAGGGGGAGGAATGTGACGACCCGGAATTTTTGAGCATTTAAAATCGGAATATTTTATTGATTTTAATATTTAAAGGTTAATTTTTAACTTGAATTCAAATCTCACTATTTATTTGATAATTAAATTATTAAATTTAATAATTTGAAATTGAGTAAAATGTCGAATCTGGAATTTAAGCCTGTTAAAAATAATTTTAAGGGGTTTATAAAATTTATATTGATAATACTGAAGATAGTAAAAGTGTTGAAATTGAATTTGGAAGTGATTTGTTCAGTTTTAGAAAATATATTATTTAAATTGAATTTAAAAATAGCCTTTCGAGGCACAGTCTCGGAATTCGACGAAACTAGTACCATTGGGTCCGTAATATTGAATTATTATCGGATTTCAATTTTCGTAGCATTCGGAGTTATTGTGTGAGCGTACGGCATATAAACGCGCTGAGATTTTATATCGAAATTTCAAATTGATTTCGTTTTTTCTCAATGGGAATAATAAAATGAAATAATAGCGTCGCCTGCTTCTTTCCTCTCCTTTTTAAATCATGAAATTCCTTTTTATTCCAGGCTTCCAAATCGAATCAAATAAAACCTATGCCTTTGTCCCTTCTCTTGCAAGCTAAAAGAATAAAAATAATAAACGCACGCTAACCCTGGTTCGCCGTTAACAAACCCTAACCTCGTTCATTTTCTAGAACGTGAGTTTTTCCCCTTATCTATCTTCGAACAAAAGTATAAAAAATGGAAATTGATTTCGTCTCGAAAAAAAAAAATCAAACTCAATTGCAAATTGCGATGTCGTGTAGAGGAGCGTCTCGAATTTCAGCTCGAATTAAAGTATCGAGCGAAGCATTGTTGCACGCGAGGGATTTTAGGGTTCGAGGACGTGTGTAGCGTGGTCGGTTTGAAGGCTTGGTTGTCGATCGAAGCCGAGGTGAGGGTTCGTGAGCCATTTTCTTGTGTGGTGGTCATTGAACAGCGTAACGTGGAGATGGCGATCTTTGTGATGCGAAGACGAGCTCGCGTGCGTAGGAGGCCGCGGCTGCTCGTGTGGGTGACGAAGCTGTATCTGGCATGGAGCTTGATCGATGTGGTCAACGAATATGGTGTAAGCTGGTTGCGTTCGAAGCTCGGCCGTGCCATGGAGCTCGGCGAACTCGAGATTTTTACTTGGTGATGACGAGTGCATTGGGTTGATTGTGTTCCTGCTGTTTTGTCTCGCATCTAGGAGGTATCAGGATTTATTTTGTTTGATTTTAACTGGAGAAATAAAATATTTATACATATATTGATTTTTACAGTTTAAAAAAAAAGAGAAAAAGAAGTATATATACAGGTAGACAGCAAACCTATAGAGTAGGAAAATATTTATAGGTGCAGTTTTCAATTTTAATATATATACATGTTTTCACTCGATCATTTATTCTTTAAAATAATAATAATATATGCATTACGAACATTTATTTGTTAATAAATGTATTTAATTATTTTAATTATCAAAAATAATGTATTAAAGGAAATTTAGTTTTAAATTTAATGATTATTTAATCCAATCTATTAGATGGACAACAATTGTTCAATTAGTCAAACATTAATAAAATTATATAAATATTTCTTCAAGGTCTATAATCGCGAGAATCAAGTTGGGAATGAAGTGGACTACAACTAGGAAAGGTGACTTAATCTCACTCAGCTAAATTTAAATTTAAATAATTGTTTGAATGGTTGAATTGATTGATGTGCTAAAGTATGTATTTTGGAATTGGCATTTTATATTGCGCTAACGTCTGTGAATGCAGGGAAAACAGGTTGGAGGGATCCAACTGGACCCCTCAACATTTATTTAAATTATTTAATACCCTCTATTGTGATTATTTAATATTCTATGATGAATTATATTGGAATGTTGAATGCTATGGTTCGATTGGATATAGTTGGGTATAATGAATTACCAAAAATATATAAATTGGATTTTGGAAAGAAAATAAAGAAGTGAATTTGTAAGTAACATAATTATATAAATTTGAATAAATTTAAGAATAAATTGGAAGAGAAATAAAGTGACTTCAAAATTCTAAAAAATAAATCTTGAGTATAGAAAGGAAATTTGGATAAAGAGAATGCTAATGAATTTTAATCTTTAGTGATATTATTTAAAAGAACAAAACATTTATTTAAAATTTAAGATTTAAATTATTGAAAAGAATAAAGAAGTAATTGGGAAAGTATGAAATTTGTATATTTCAGTTAAAAGGTTTAAATCAAACGGAAAATAATAATAATAAAATTAAGTCCATAATTAATGAATTTTGAAATTAACCGAGTAAGTAAAGAAACTTATTTCAAATGGAATAAATTGAAAATCAATTTGGGAAATTGATTTAAGTGATTGAAGTTGGAATTTTTCTCTGGATAACCAAGTACTTTTTTTAAAAAGTAAAATTTTAAATATAAGTTAAAAGTTTTAAAGTTGTTTTAAAAAGTAAGTTTTGGAAAATTTATTATTTCTAAATATTTAAATCCTAAAAGTAAGTATTTCCTTTAATCTATTATAGCAGTAATTATTTTAAAAAGTGACTTAGTATTTTGTTTTAAAAGTGAAAACCTAGTTTTATATTTTATAAAGTAACCTTATTTTCAAATATTCGTATAGTAAGTATTTTTAACCAATTGTTGAAATAGTTTTAACTTAAATGTTTTAAAGTATATTTCAAAGTAAGCGTTTAAATTATTTTAAAAGTCGAAGTTTTGTGCTTGGTAATTCCGGGGGAAAATATAAAATATTTGAGAAATTATTTCTGTAAAAAGGAAGATAGTTTGAAAAACTATTTTCAAAAGAGTTTGAAAGAGAAAATATATCTTGTGAAGATATTTTGAGATAAATAAATAATTTGGAAAATTATTTATTGTGTGATGGATGTTGTGAATGCTAATTGATAGTTAAATCACCGAGTATCAATATTGGCCAAATACGTTGATCATTTCGAAGAGACCGGGATCGAGATTTTTTTCTCGAAAACCACTTCGATCCGGTTTGTACGTTTCGTGGAGACGAGTTTGGATTCAAAGATGGAGCAGTGAAGTGCAAGGGCTAATCGCTACTTATCCTGAGGATATTTCCAAAATGGATGTAGTAGGAATAGTGCCTTCGGTTCCGTTCGAACCCGAGATGGACTTGTATGGATGAATTCTTTCGGAACATCGTCAGGTGGACGATGGGAATTCTAAGGGATATGTTCTAGAAAGGTTACGCTTAGCCTCAAGCCTCATCAATCGGGAATGACTGGAAATCAGGGTTATGCAGCAAGGCTAGGTGGGTAGCACACAAGCAGAGTGAGGTCATCCCTGCCTAGATGTCCCTTTTATTTCGGCTTAGTGGGCGGTTACTGATCCCAACCGCGGGGTGATCTCACTTGGGATTATCCAGTAAGGGGTAGTCCCAGTCTTGTGTTACAGGGGAGCGAGCGTACTCCTCGGTACTGTGATCTAGGCCACGTACTGTGACAGATGGTACCCCAGTGCCTAGTCATTAGTTGGAAATCCATTCTCGCTACGAGCCTTGTACGAGTTTTGTTTATATTACCCACTCTTTGGCTTGTAGCTGGAATTTAATAATGTAACAATTTCGGCTATTTTATAAGTATTTGTATGTAGATCCTATGATAATATCAGAGGATTTCTATAAAAATTGTTTTAGCTATCGTAAGGTAAAAACCCGACATGTTAATTTGTGGCGTGGTCTTACGAGATGCTTTTGTTTTTCAAAGAATTTTTGAAACTTTAATAATCAATTGAGTGTGGTTTTCTCACGCTGGTATTCCAGACTGACTCGGGTGTTATTGAACTGTAATGCTCGGGTCAGACCGAGTATTATATGATACATGATTTGATGCTGTGGAGCTCAGGGGATGAGCTGGGTGACGATACGTACTCCCGTACTTGTTTATATATATATTCCGCTGTGTTGAGTTGTTGTGTATCCATTTGTATTATATTGATGTTGAGCTGTGATTGATGTACACTGATGATGTAATATATAAGCAGAGATATTTGATTTTTGAGTAAAGATCATTTATTATCTATTATACTTTATTCCGCTGCGATGGTTAGATTCTGTTGTTGTTTTCTATTTTCTTCTTCTACCTCTTCTTCTTCTACCCAAATGGTTAGTATTTCTTTACAACTTGAGTTAATTGTTGTAGAATAGTATTGACTCAAGGGGCACGGATTTGCGGCTGTTACAGGATATGAGTATACTCCCCTCCCTTTCTCATTTCTCTTATCTTCCACTTTTAATTTTTTTTAAAAAAAAGAGAGTATCCTGTTAAATTCAAACCAGAGCAGATTTAAAATAAGATCTTTCAGGTTTAAATTTGATCAGATAACAAGATTAGGCTTGATTTTAAATTCTCAGATCAGTTATAAATTTGAATGCAACACAAATCAAGGACAGATCAAAATCCAGATCAAAAATATTTCAGTTTAAAATCAATTCCAGATGATAGGCCTCTGTTCAGGTCAACAATAGGTGAATAAACATACATTTTTTTAAAAATAGTTTTAAATTCTAGATTCCATTTTGATATGGGAATGAAAATCATGTTGTTAGTCTGAATGCTTGGATTGAAAATGAATGCATGTAAAAGTGTGTATTGCTGTGAATTGCCTGCATATGCATATACAACATAGGCCCTGTTGTGTTTACAGGATTTGATATCTAAATTAATTCAATATTTCGTTATTGAATCATTGATAGCCTTTGATTTGCCAATGAAAAGTGATTGAAATCATGCAATATCACTGCAAAAAATAATTCTAGGAATTTATATTTAATATTTTCCTCGAAATATTATAAATAACAGTAATATATATATTTGGGTCAAAAATTTACAAATTTAATTTTAAGATCGGATTGCATGATTGAATTCGTTGTTGAAAATTATGAATTTTAATGTATATATCACGATTTTTAGTTTGATAATTGTTGGGTATTCTCGAGTTGAACGTTTGGGCCATTTTGGTCGATTGTCAACAATCGACGGCAATAGGAGGGTTGATATTTAGGCAGGAGGTGGTTGGGGTGTTTTCAATTGCTGAAAAAATGCTTCGATAATTTATCGATGGCCACAATGTCCAGAGATCATCGAAGTAGGGTTTAACGTCTCATTTTTGGTCGGCATCAAAACTTGTCAATTTCGACCTCGAGGTTGAGCTAGAGGTGATCGGTCGAAGGAAAACGGTGCTTGGGTATTCGGTGAGATCGTGGGCGAGGTGGCGAAGTTTCGGGTGGTTGGAGTCGGTAGGTTGGGATGATTTATGGCGACTTAATTTGTTTCTAGGTTGGGATCTTGAGCTAGATTTTGATTTCGAGTTCGATCGATCGATCGTAAGGTCGGGATTATAAGGGATGGCCATCAGCAACTTAGCGGCGATGACCTTGGAGGCCGAAAGTTCACCAACGATGGGTACATGTACATGGATATTTCGGTGCATCAGTGTTCAGTTTTGTTTGGGAACGAAGTTTTACCTCGGGTAGAAGCTCGAGTAAAAAGAGGGTGAGCTCGGAGTTTAATTTGTGAACGAGAGTGATACTTATAAAGTTTTTAAAAATTTAAATAAGTTTTTAAAAAAGTGGGGTTGCTCAAGTTTTACTCGAGTAAAACGATCGACTTTTGCAAGTTCAAGGTTAACTAAAATCCAGTTTAAAATTTCCTTAATTATTATTCTAAATAGTAATTGTTTGGTTAATTTAAAATTGGGTGATTTATTTTAATTTTAATTAATAAAGTAAAATCTTAAGTTGTTTTAAACTTAATTAATAATGTGATTAAGAAGTAATTAGGGAAATAAATGTTTTATCAACTTAAGGTCTTGAGTAATTGAAGTTTAGTTATTATTTAATTAGTTAATAAATAAAGATTTATTAATAAATAACTAAATAATAAATAATTAGTGCGATTAATAAATGGTTAATTAAATAAGGTTAATTAAACAATGTAACTAAGCAAGGATAAATTTGAAAAAAATAGATTCATAAATTAATTGATTGGAGATTAATTAATAGGTAATTAGAGATTAATTAATTAGTAATTAGAGATTAATTAATGTAAGAATTACTTAAATGATAATTACTTAATGGGAATAATAAAGGATTAATTACTAAATGTAATTAGTTAAAGGGTTGATTAATTATTATAATTAATTAAATGATTTGCTAATAAATAAGATTAATTAAAGGTTAGTTAATCAATGTAAGTGATGATGGGATAATTAATTTGAGTAATTAATTAATGATACTTGTAATTAATGTGAGTGGGTGAAGATTAATTAATTTGTGTAATTAATTAAAGGCAAATTACTTTATGTAACTAAAGATGGATAATTAAAAGATGATTAATTAATTGATTTGTAATTAATTAATGTTAAGTAAGCAGGATTAAGAGTGATTAAAGGAATTAATTTAATTTATTTAAATTAGTTGGAATGGTGTGGCTAATTAATCTTGCTTATGAGTTATTGAATGATATTGAATGCCATGGATTATTTGATATTCCTGACTATTGAAATATTTTGTGATATAATTGGGTTGAATAGTGATAATGTGGCCATCTATCGAGATGAATCGCTGTGAAAGTAACATCCTGTATTTAAAGTTTGAATTGAATTTCACTTGTATAACTTGGGTTAAGATGACATTTGGATCGAAGAGACAGGGGTCGGGTATTAGCAAATACCTAAAACCACTTTGATTCTTTATAGTTTTGATATGTGAAATCAATTGGCTGGAGTGGGATTGACTGGATCATTTAAACTAAGTAAAGGTACTTAGGAATTGATTTGTGAAAATAAGTGTTGACTATAACAAGTTGTGAACTTGTAGTGAAGTACGAATTACCCCGGGTTTTAAATAAGTTTCATGCTTAAGTATTTTTGTTAAAGGGTTTACTCACGTTGGTTTCCAGCCTGACCCGGGTGTTACTTTGATGTAGTGCTCGAGTCAGACCGAGCATTACAACTTTTCAGGTAAGGACGTCCTGGAACTCAAGAGGCGAGCTAGATGGCAGGAACGTATGAACTGTATTCCGCTGTGATATATTATTGTTTATCTGAGACTAGTTATTTTAACTGTCCAGTGATTGTGAAATGTTGTAACTCTGATGTAACAATATAAATTAACTGATACAGTTTTCCTTGTATAACTGTGATTTTATTTGATATTATATTTTGATCCATTGCGAATGTGAGATTATGTGTTTCTTTTTTGTTTCTTCTCCAACTCTTTTCTTTTTTACCTAACTATTTGGAATTTTCGGGATCGGAATTTTTGGGTCGTTACAATGCTTCACCCTTATCGGTCCAACTCCTGACCAAACCAAGCGGGACAGAACCGCCAAGCCAAGTGTCTATTACTAATGTCGAACCGTGCCCCATGCCAAACCACCGACTATGTTACACTGTGTGGCCACCGATTATGCCACCATACCCAATCACTGAGCCATCCACCTAGCAACCTTGTTTCCTCGAACGGCTATCGAGCCATCCATTCACCGACCCTGTTTCCACGACCGACAACCAAGCCATATGTCTATTGATCAAGTTTCCAAGACCGGCCACCAACCTATCCACCCGCCGACCAAGTTTCCAAGACCGGCTACTAGTCCACAATCCCATAGCACTTCCAGTACTCACACTGACACCGATTTCACTGCTACACTTAGTGTTTCAACTCTCGTGCAGCGCCTAAGACACAATCTGATTCCAAACGCTTTAGAGTCAATTTGTTGATGTTCGTCTCTATGGTTCCTACCCCTAGTTCGCTTCGATGATCGTTTTCAACTATACAAACATATAAAAAAAACACCACATTTGTACCAAACAACATTCAAACATGTAAATCATGTAATCAATCATAGCATTCATCATACAAGGTGTATACGACATAGCTTAACATCTGTCAAGGCAGCTACACGTCTAAGAAACATGTCTATAACATCAAAAATCCATTTATTCATGTTTTTACCACAGGTTAGGTTTTAAAACAACATTAAAACTTAATTTTGAATCTAAAAATGGAATCAAATCATGTTGATACCTATATATGCACATATAATAAGGTGAGAGATTATAAATCACTCACCAAAACACCAAAAATCCAAGTTTTGCACGCAAATCGATGCAAATCTGAGAATGGATAGAAAAAGTAAGATTTTTTCTTTCTAAAAATGTAGATGTGATGATCTCAAATGAATTCTTGTTAATTCAGCTCTAATATATGATTTAAACTTGATTTGCAGGAGAAAAGAGAAGGTTTTGGATGGAGAATGAGTTAATGGGTGTTTAGATTTAACGAAGAAGGTGTAAATGTGATTGGGGATGATGGTTCAATAGTATAAGATCTCCAAACCCAAAATAGTTTAGTAGCCTGCCCCCAAACTCAGTAGTTACCTATTGAGCTGCTCTAAAAATTGCCAATCTTCAAACATCCATATATCCTGGCTAAAAAATTCAAATCACTATTACAACCGCTCGACGGAAAGAGAAACCATCGTATCTTTCCAATGGAATTGGTTTCAGATGCTAATTTGGCTCTTATCAAAAGTAACAGCTAATAAAATTTTCCAAGGGTAAAATTGTTAGAAAAAACATTGAATATAGAAAATGCCTCTAATAGGCATTTTCCAAAGTTGTAGGGTCATACGACCTCATATTAATTAAAAAATAATATTTTATGATCCTCTATTACGTAAAATACGGTCATTACAATCTCCCCCCCTTAGGAATTTCGCCCTAAAAACCCCCAATATAAACAAGGTAAAGTCAAATATAGCAACATCGCATCCCTGTCATCCACGAGCAAACTTGTCAAACATCAAACATGCACACAAAAGCAATAAATGATATCTATGCCTGCCCTAGCATGCAAGATACTAAACTACCTTATATGATATCGAAAGTGAAAGTAAATGCCATAAACAGAACTCTCACCAAGTAAAGAGTTCTGGATAAGTAGTTCTCATGCTCTTTACGGTCTACCAAATACAATCGCATTCACTCTCACTCCACTAAACCTTCAGTAGCTCTACCATCTTCCTCCTAAGCTCCTTCGTGTAACGTCCATTAATACGAATAGGCTTACGAGGTCTCGATGCTTCTGGTTCAGTCTCAATATCATCAAGATGATCCTCTTGAACTATCACGCCTGAGTCATGCATAAACTTCAAGTGAGATACGTAAAACACATTATGCTTGTCTGTCATCTTCTGAGGTAAGTCGACTTTATAGCCTAGATTCATGATCCTCTCAAGTATCGAAAAAGGACCAACAAATCTTGGTGCCAACTTCCACTTAGTACCGAATCGAACAACATTCTTTAGTAAAGAGATCTTAGCAATTATCATTTCACCGACGGAGAGTTCGAAATCACATCTTCTCCTAATACGTAGCTCTTTTATCCATCCTGAGCAGTTTTCATTCATTGTCAAATGACCTCGAACTTCTTCGAAGTTACTTTAATCATATTTGGCTCAATTATTAGATTCTCGCCCTCTTCCCACCAGCACGAAAGAGCGTTGGATGGTTAGCCATATAACGCCTCAAATGGTTCCATGCGAATGCTTGACTGATAACTGTTGTTGTATGCAAACTTGTTATCCACATAATTTCCAAAGGATAAAATCAAAGACATTTATGTCAAAATTGACCAGTAATAAGGTAATTGATAATGCCGAAGAATAACATGTCATGAATCGTCGATATGATAACATGCGGCATACAAACTAACAATGTAAAAGTAACATCGAAAGGCAGTAATGTCGAAGGCTATGATAGAGAACTATGCCACCCTTAAGAATTAGAGGCATCTCGCACCAAAAAATAATGTCGAATATATGAAACATAATGACATAGTTATGATGTTATATCAGCAAGAAATATCGAAAGTACGGAGAAGAACCAATATCGAAAGCACAAACATCGCCCTTCTTCAATACATAATAATAGGCCATATTGCATTTCATTAATGAATTCGGCAATACCAAATGCCATCAATGTCACACACCGCTTATAAGGTTCGATAAAAGATATAGTGCCGAAGATACTAGAAACAATGCCACATGTTAGTAAGGGAATAATGACACTGGAAAGCTCTATGCCCAAAGCCATCAATGTTACAACAACGATATAGCATTGATGCTGCATCATTTTAATGCTGTATTCCATTAATTGAGAACTTCTTCCATATAGCTAGAAGAATTAATGCCGCTCTAAATTAATACCGCATTTCTCTAATGTTGCTTTATTCTAATGTCACCCTTAATAGTAATAACGTCTCATATCAATACCGCTCATCACCAATTCCGTCTTTTATTAGTGCCACTTATCATCAATGCCGTCTATTACCAATGCTGGCTATTATTAGTACCGCTTGCTATCAATGCCACTTGTTATCAAATGCCGCTTTTTATCAGTGTCGATCATTGCCAATAATGCTACTTATCAATATCGCCACTTATTGATTCCATTCCATATAATGTCGCACTTCATAAACCTTCAAAGGAATCTATAGAATGTTGATATTGAACGTCTTCAATGAAGACTATCAAGGCGGGTTGGATGCTAAGTGCCGAAGTTCACCATTAAGCGAGTGTATGCTGAAGTATGACGCCATGCGCAATTAACATGGACAATGTGAAGGGTCAAGCATGCCACATTGACACATGATAGCCATGCCACATCCCTTAACTCCTATAAGTATGGACCATGGGGCATGAAGAAGGGGATGATCATTTCTTTTATCTACTCTCAAATTAAACTCTTGTAACCCAAAATTGATTTGGTGAAAATCTTTGATTTGATTGTAACCATATGCAATTTATATGAATATGAACTGGGACGTGCCTATTACCTTGATTGTGCACTTTGGAAATTATTAAACATGAATATGCATATAATGAAGCTCTTTGGACCCAAAGCAATTGTGGTACAATTAGAATCACATGAACTTCAATATAAACAAGTGTTTATATGCATGGTCTTCATCTTGCCTATTACGTACGGACATTGCACTATGAACAAAAAGGACCGCTTGCCTAGTTAATTAGCATGCTTAATGGACTACTATGCACATTTATGGCCTATTCTACCTACCCTTTGATCAAGTATCATGGGATTTTGAATACCTAATTTTGAAAGAACATGTAAGCATTCAAATATCTTAATCCAAAAGACTATATTGGCTTTCAAATTCCTATTTCCAAAAGCCCATGGGCATTCTGGAATCATTTCTTGATAATATCAACTTGTACTTAGCTTTGAATACTAAGTTTGTTCTGGATTCTTTAGCACCATTTGGTCAACACCAACTAAGTCATGCTTACTTATGTCATCAAAAGTGTTGAAAATCAAGTTTTGACTTATCGTACTTGGCATCATCGGTGTTATACTATTTTTTGGTCTAATCATACTTGGCGTCATGGGTGTTCTCCGATGTCACTTTAATCATGTCTGGCCCAAGTATTAGTTTCTTGCCTGCTTCCCATCAATACGAAAAAGCATTGCATGGTCGGCCATATAATGCCTTAAATGGTTCTATACAGATGCCAGAATGATAAGTGTTATTGTGTGCAAACTTTACTAAGTGTAGATGATCATACCACGATCCATGGAAATTGAGAATGCAAGCTCGCAAGAGATTCTCCAGAATACGATTAAACCACTCAGTCTTCCCATTAGTTTGTGGGTGATATGTCATATTGAGATGCAACTCTATCTCCAACACCACTTGTAAGCTTGTCCAAAAGACGCTAGTGGACAATAGGTCTTGGCCACTCACAATGTTCTTCGACATAGCATGGAACGCACGACCCACTTCACATACAATTCGGCCAACATGGATGTCATTCTATTGATTTGATAGGTATGAATCAAACACTCTTCATAAATCTATCGACTATGACCCAAATGCTATTGTACCCTCCTTTGGTCCTCACAAATCAATCAATGAAGTCCATCAAAATTTATTTCCATTTCCACTCAGGAATCTTAAGCGGTTGTAGCAAACCATTAGCTTCTTTTGCTCTGCCTGTACCAATTGTCCATGCATTTTCGAGATGAATGTCCCAACATCCTTCTTCATCCTTTTCTAATAAAATGTCTGCCTCATATTGTGTTCTAGTCAACCTCGAATGATGGCACTTTTGGAACACCTCATTTCTCAACCTATTGAAACCAAGAACAAACACTCTCCCATCCTTATAGAGCCAACCATTACGGTCAATCCCATATTGCTTTATCTCCTCGGACTCTATTGCCTTACTCAATCCTCGTTATAATCTCCGCTAGTTTAGCATCTTGCCTCTGACTAGCACTGATCTATTCAATAAAGGTAGTTTCGACCGTCAAGTTAGCCAACAGATCTGACTCCACTCTAGGAACATCACTCCCAAGATGGCATGTCTCCTACTTCAAGCATTGATGACTGCATTTCCCTTACCAAACGTGCAAGAAATGCCAAAGTCGTAGAAGGCTAAGAACTCTAACCATTGCTGCCATCAAAGGTTAAGATCATTCTGAGAGAATAGATAATACAACGAGTTGTGGTCGATATATAACTCGAATCTCTCCCCATGCAAATAATGCCTCCATATCATCAAAGAAAATAATATCATTGCTAACTCCAAATCATGAGTTGAATACTTCCTCTCATGCAGTTACAACTATTGACTAGCATAGACAATGACAATCCCCATCTATATCAACACCGCACCAAGTACAGTACCACAAGTGTCTGCGTACACTGTCAGCTCCTTATTTCCACTTTGAGTGACTAACACTGATGTACTGGTTAACCTCTCCTTTAGAGTGACAAACGCATGTTCTCACCTTGCATTCCAAATAAAAGTCTGATTCTTCTTTGTCAAGTTGGTTGAACGCGCTACTACCTTAGAGAAGTTCTGGATAAAATGTTCATAGTATCCCACCAGTCTAAGTGAGCCTCTCACGTCCATAGCGGTCTTAGGCCATCACCGCCTTATATTGCTGCTACCTTCGTAGGATCTATAGTAGCTCAAAAACAATGTGATCCAAGAATCGCATTTCCTTCCTCCAGAAGTGACACTTAGAAAACATCGCCTTCAATCGATGTTTCCTCAACATCTCAAGAATAATCTTCAAATTCTCCTTATGTTCTTCCTCCATCCTCGAATAAAAAAGATATTATCCATTAACACGAGTACAAGCTTATTTAGCTAATCACTAAAAACACAGTCCATAAGATCGACAAAGTATGCTGGTGCATTGGTTAGCATGAACGACATAACCAACCACTTATAGAATCCATGCAGAATGCTATAATCGACACACCCTCCTTCGCCACTCTCAGTTGATGAAACCCCGTCATAAGGTCCGACTGAGAGAATACATTAGCACCGTGGAGTTGATCGAATAAGTCATCAATACACGAGAGTGGATACTTGTTCTTCTTCGTCACCTTATTTAGCTCACGGTAACCTACACATAACATCAAAGAGATATACACCTTGGTGGCGAATACTACAGGTGCATCCCACTCTGATATGGTCTACGAATGAACCATTGCCTCAATAAGTCATTCACTTGCACCTCCAACTCCTTCTACTCTCTGCGTGCCATACGCCTCAAAGGTATAACTATCGGTCTGACATCCTTCACTGTGTTTATGTAGGACTCAATCTCTCAGTGCGGTGATAATACGATCACCTCCTCGAATAAGTATGGGTACTATCTCTATAGGCATTGACGAAAACTCATCCCATGGAGTCTCAAGAAAATATAGAAATCTAGCCATAACTCCATCCTCTAGTAGGCAGCCAATCACCACCGTCCGTCTCTCCATAGTCCAGTCTCACCAATAGCCTCTTACTATCCACCACTACGACATACTTCCTCAGCTAATCCATCCCATTAAAATAACAAATAGTACAAAACCGAAAATAAAGCAATTGCAAGCGAACAAACATCCATAATTCGATAAGGCTAAGTTTTGACAAACCATGCATATGCTAGTCGATCCTCCAATCGGGTTTGTGGCAAAGGTCGATCAACTATCTTAGGTTTCATCCCAATCTATCTACCTTATCACTAGATATAAAGAAATGTGAAGTGTAACACCCCTAATTTTAGTTAAACATTATTCGAGATGTTTAATTGGATAGATTAAATAAAATAATGTAAATGATTAAGGAGAATGCGATTTGAAACTTAATAAGACCATTCCATACTTAATTAATTAAGTAAGATTGTTTGAACTTAATATATACGAGAAAATCTAGAGGCCGGCCATAACCTTATATAATTCTCATTTTTCACCAAATCTAAACAAGTAAAGAGGAAATCTAGAGGTCTGCCATAACCTAGAGAAGAAGTATAGAAATCAAGGGATTCATAGAAGAAGAAGCTTAGGGATACTAAAGCAACAACAAATCTCAACTCCAATATTGAATTTAAGGTGAATAATACAAGATCCATCTCTTTGCTTATTTTAGAATTCAGTTATGGATAGTACCTGAATTTTTAATGCCTATTTTACCAAGATATGGTTTTATTATCATTATTTGGATAGAATAATGGTATATGGAATTTTTATAGAATTATTTAAATGGGTTTTAATGATAAAAGCTAAGTTTTTAATCTTCAATTGCTTCGAATTTTAGTATATTATGTAAAATGATATTTTAGAGATGAGGTTTTATTTCATAATTTTTCAAATTTAGTCGAATCTTTTATGAAATTCCAAAGGTAGAAATTGGTTCAGTTTTTGATTTTAATTATTAAAAATAAGTAAATATTTATATTTTTTGTCTGAAATTTTATATGATAAAGAGAAGGATATTCTTGAATTTTTATGACTTTTTAAGATTTTTCCCAAGTGATTATACTTTATTGCGAATTTATTATGCTAGATAAGCAATTAAAAATAATTAATTAATTCGTAGTTTGTTTTGGGACTTTAAAATCTTAGAGCGATAGATTTTTGAGAAGATTTGGGTAAAGAGATTTTATTGTCTAATAGAATTTTGATAAAGAGAAAGAGTTGGTGAAACGTATTTACTTTTAATAGAAATAAACTCGTTTTCATGTTAATTACGATGGTGTCATGCTGCATGTATTCTCTTCGAGCCTAAAGAAATGCCGCTTTTATGCAGGTCGACGACGATAAGGATGGAAGCTTATGATGGCTACTTAGGTAGCTATAGATAAGTTTCATCAGTGTTGATACCGATATTGTCGGAAATCTATCTTTAAAGGCATAGGTTTATCATGATTATCGAAGTTTTACAAATGATGCTACATCTCATTTCTTTGACTGATTTCATTATTAAGGCAGTGATGCTGCCTATATTGGCTTTGACCCTATGTATATTGTTCAACATCATAGTAGCGGAAATAAGTTAAGCTAAGATTTTTACAATGACGTGGATGGTCTAGATGTCCTTGTACATCAAGGCTGACGACCTTATATACTTTGCTTTAATATCGATGCCACATAGAAAAGATGCCACATCTCACTCTTTAATGCCAAAGAGGCTTGTTTTATATAGAATAAAAATATTTTTCAAGGGTGAAGAGGCCTATTTATCAAGAGGGCCGATGACCCTATAACTTCGACAGATACCATATAACTTGTAATATTCAAAGTTTTTTTAGTAGGTGGATTGCCTATAGTTTATGGAAGTCGACAACGTCATCTTCAACATAAAATTGTACTTAAAAAGAATTTAAGTTTGGTTTCGTCGTAGATTGAGGGTCAATGAGGTACAGTGCGGCTTGAATGTCGCCTATCTTCGTTAAAGGCAGAGAGCCTTATGTTTTCCATTTTGACATCATCATTAGGGATACAAATGCCATTTTAAAATTTAACACTATCATTGGGGATACCAAAGGATATACTTTGACATTAGTCTAAATTTAAATCACTTAATGGTGGCGAGCCATATGCTTTTAACTTTGACTTTAAACCATGGGGAACCCATTGTTTAAATTTTAATAAGTTCGACATTAATTATTGGGAATACCAATGCATATTACTTTAAGATTTAAAAGGTTAAGGGGAGAAAACCTGATTGGGGACACCAATAGACATAGGTTAAACACAGGGTAACATGAATTAAGTTGTTAATTGATGGGTTCATAGTCATTCTAGGAAATTATGGATGTGAGATGGATAGTCCACATCATATCGATGATGGATAGTCTTTAAGAGGTTAGTCAAGGGTTTATAGTCATCCATGGAAAACTATAGGATGTACGATGGATAGTCCACATCATTTTAAATTAAATGAAACATGTGATTGGTAGTCCACATAATTATGTTAATGGAACCATGTGTGAGGGGTAGTCAATATGGTATGGGATGGGTAATCCAAGTAATAATTACATGTGCGATGGATAGTCCACATAATTTTGAATATGTTTCTACGTGAGATGGGTAGTCCATAAAATTGTAAGACGGGTAGTCAAATTAAAGTAAGACAAATAGTTAGTTTGAATTGTGACGGGTAGTCATTTGAAATTAAGATGGATGAGCTAAAGAATTAGGATAGGTAATCCAGAATATATTGCATAATTACAATGCTATTTTCTAGCTATTTCTATGTATTAACCATTGTGGTTGCAAGAGCACAATATATGGTTATTATATCTTAGTTGAGATACTAGTAAGGGGAAAACATGTTCCGCCTAGCGGCGTGGTCTCATTAGATATCTATTTGGTTTAAGATGATAGGTAATTATTCACACTAGACTTTTTATCTGACCCGAAGTTTTTCTTTTTCTCCTTAAACACTCGGATACTTAATTGAGTAGATCAAAAGTAAGGGATTTCAGGTCATCCAGTTAGATGAATAAGCTTCCAGAGATGTGCAGGAGGCAATTTAGCTATTAGGAGCTTTATCTATTTCCGTGTGTATTTTGGTTTTTTCAATTTGGATATAATGGCAAAGTTTTATGATTTCCAAGTACTTGATTCTGATCAACCAAGGGGGCATTTTTATATGTCGTTCTTGGAGTATTTGATAATAATTATATTTTCTCTAAAAGTGGAATTTTGGATGGGGTTATGTAATGAATATGAAATCATATTTTGAAATATGACACACAAGTTATTTCAAATTGTGTCTGAAATTTTTTCATATTCATGTGCTTCTAATTATTGATATGTTTAACATAACCACATTTTGTCGTCAGAAATTAATAGTTATGAATGATTATAACATCCATAGTAATTATTTTTATGCCTTGGAATGTGTTAAGTTTTATAAAGCCTCGGTATCAAATAAAATACATATAGGTGTATCAAAAATAGAAAGCATATCTTGTATAACAACGCTTTTCCCCTTCTCCTTCTCCGATGGAGCACTCGATGAAGCTGGAAAAACATTCAAAGCATAAACAGACATAACCTGCTTATTTCTTAGCAGTTATAGGCAATCCTTTTTTATATACTTCGTTTTGTTATGGTTGAAACATCATTTCTTATCGTTCCTGCAATCTTCGCTAAGATGGTCCCTCTATCCACAGTTATAGCATTTAGGCTCCTAGTTGCCCTTCTTTTGGCGATCCCTTTTAAGCTGTTTCTTGTTGTTATTGTTGCCCCACTTCCTCTTACCTCCTCCGCCAGCTTGCGGCTTTGGCTCATCGTTTGGAGCAACAACCAACTTAATCTTATGGTACAAAATCTCATGTCGAAGTGCCTTCTTCACCACCCTCTCAAACGGCTCATCAATATTCCCTACGAGCTTCCCTAAGGTAATCATCCATGCCTATGATAAACTTCTCGTTCTTCTTGAGAAAAATATCAATAAAAGATAGACCATACTTTGATAACATGTTAAACTCACCCACATACTCCATTACAAACATAACCCCATGTCTCAAGTCAGCAAACTTCCTAAAGAGTACCGACTTCTGAGTGGTTGGTATATACTTCTCTTCAAACCTCTTCTTGAACTGCTCCTAAGTAATCTGGTCCTCAAGAGTAGCAATCTTAATGGCGTTCCACCACTCCATAGACCTTCCTTGAAGTTGTCTAGAGGCCACTTTCCTCTTCATTGCATCCTCTAACTCTATATCCTCAAAGATACGTTCATAGATGTCTATCCAATCCTGCACTTCAACAGCTGATTCCGTTCCATGAAATTGTTGCCCATCTAGAGTAGAGAAATCCTTGCTTAATTTGGAAAAGTTAGCTCTCGGTGCTTGAAATAAAGCACCACCAGCAACAACTGTGGCAGAGGCAACTAGGGCATTCTGAACCATGTTTCACACCATCTCAGCGAACATGTTCTACAAGTTGGGGTTAATAGCCCTCGATCTTGTCACCTCCTTAACTCCAGATATGGGGTTTCTAGAAACATTCCTTATTACTCGGCTCATTCTTATAAGCTGTATTAAGAATGATCAGTCTCTCTAAAAGTAATAAGCGGTGTCCATGAATTCAATGCAACTTATATACTATATATACTACTATGAAGTTTTGAAAACCAAAATATAACAAATACTCTCTCTCATATATTGGTGGATCCATTCTAATGTGATAGCTCCTTCCTTATCTCTATTGGATATGAGTATCAACTTAGATGCCCATGCAACCTAAGCTCTAGTGCCAAATGTGATGACTGCCCTACACCTTTGGTTTTTAATATACCTATGTGAAGCGCTATGGAGCTACCTAGCCGATTCAGGTCAGAAGCCAAGAATATAAAGAAAAGGAAAATCCAAATACAGAACCTGTAGAACATTTCACAATGCACAGATAAAATATAATATAACAATATAGATGTAAAATAGGTGAGATGGTGATATTATCAAATGAACCACAAATAAGAACATTAGAATGCACCGGATTCCAGACTACAACAAAACTAAAACAAAGAGTTTATACATCCCTAATCTCCATAATAAACTCTATAAGTGTCTCAATAATACAAAGTATTGACATAGCTCCATAATACTGCATGGCGGAATATAAGAGATAATAAGGTTCAAGTGTAGATATATGACAATATAGCCTCCTGCTCATATTCGTACAGCTCCATGCGCTATCCAAACTTGCTATCCTTATTTACTCATTTCAGAGTACCCAAGATAATAAGAAGCAAAGCATAAATCCTCGTGTCAGACAATAGACTGCAGTGAACGATATTTCATCTCAAAATACTATAAGAATCGTATATAGTAAGTAAGATATAGGGTATGAATAGAAATAGGTGACCTATCCCTACATCCAAGGAGTTAGCACATAAACTTAATATACTATACTACTATTAAAAGTGGAAAATATGGGGTATAAGAGTATCACACATCATACCAAGCACACGGTAAACATAGAATCGGTCATAATTTCTTGTATCTATCACTCAAGTGTTTTAGATATATGATAACTTTCTCAAATGCTCAAATCATCGCCTATATAGATGGCCATGATTGGACACTTGAAACATCCAAAATATGGGTACATGTATACTAACCTGAGTACACACAGACTACCCAGTCCCGTTAATTAGCATCACAATCATAGAGTTATCCATCAATCGCTTAGCTGATGTGTCAATATTAGAACTTCTCCATAGATGCTCACTCATGCCTAAGCAGGTGGCTAAGGTCTGGATAGGCAGACATCTAAACATATGGGTGCACGTGGATCACCCAAGGTACATGCAGACTACACTGTCCTACTCACAAGCATCACAACCTCATGTTCTACTCATTATTCTATCATGCAAAGCTCATCTTCTCGGTCCACTACTAGCTGCTATGGTCACTTATCACATCAAGTTGACAAAGTCTTCGAACTTCGTTAGTTTCCATCCCAAAGTCATTTCGAACCATCCCAGGGTCATCCACCCTCACCTCGAGCGAACGTTCAAACTACCAAACAACCCGAGTCTTACCCTGAATCCACAGTTAAACTCCATGCTCTACCCTTATCGGTCTGACTCCTTTCCAAACCAAGTGGGACACAACCCCAATGCAAGCGTTGACTACCAACACTGAGCCGTGCCCCATGCCAACCCATCGATCATGCTCCATAGTTCGGCTACCATTCACGCCACTATGCATAGCCATTGAGCCATCCACCCGACGACCCTATTTCCCTCACTGGCTACCAGCCATCCATTTTCTAACCCTGTTTTCCTGATCATCTACCGAGCCCTCCATCTATCGACTAAGTTTCCCAGACCAGCCACTGATCCATCCATCTATCGACAAAGTTTCCAAGATCGGCCACCAACCCAAAACTCTGTAGTACTTCAAACACTCCAACTTACGACAATTTCATCACTAAACTTAATGCTTCAACTACCATGCATCTCCTATGCAACAATATGATTCCAAACGCTCTAGAGCAAATCCGTCAAAGTCCGTCTCTATGGTTCCTACCTTTAGTTAGCTCCGAAGAGCATTTTCAACCATACAAGCACATAAACAAACACCATACATGTATCAAATAACATTCAAACATGTAAATCATGTAATCAATCATGGCAATCATCATACAAGGTGTATATATCATAGCCTAACATCTACCAAGGCAATCACATATCCAAGTAGCATGTCTAGAATATCAAAAAATTCACGTTTTTACTGCAGGTTGGGTTTTAAAATAGTAATAAAACTTCATTTTGACTTCAAAAATGAATTCAAAGCATATTAAAACCTATATACGCATATATAATAAGGTGAGAGATGATAAATCACTGGCCAAATACAAAAATCCAAGTTTTGCATTAAACCAATGCAAATTCGAGAATGGATGGAAAATTTGAGATTTTATCCTCCCAAGGATGTGAAGGTCGCTGATGAATTCCCTTGTTAATTTTGCTCCATCTATGATTTGGACTTGATTTGGAGGAGAGAACAGAAGGTTTTGGATGTAGAATGAGTTAATTAAGGCTTAGATCTAAAGAAGAAGATGTAAAAAATTATTTGGGGATGATGGTTCAACCATTTAAGGTCTTCAAACTAGAAATTGATTAATGGGAGTTCCCCAAACTTAATTATTATCCATTAAGCTACTCCAAAAACTACCATAATTCAAAGAGGCTTATGCTAGCTAGCCAGAAAATCTAATTGCTATCATGACTACTCTATGGAAATAGAAACCATCATATCTTTCCATGGAAGTAGTTTCAGATGCTAATTTGGCTCCTATAAAAGTTGTAGCCGATACAATTTTCAAAGGGTAAAATCATTTAAATAATATTCTGAATATAGGAAATGTCTCCAGAAGGCATTTTCTAGCATTATGGAGTCATATGACCTCATACGAATTTAGAAATAATATTTTATGATCCTCCGATATATAAAAATATGGGTCGTTAAAAATTGGGTTCCCATCAACAAGCGATAGCTTGAAAGTTTCGTCTCCAAGCTTCTATTCAATTACACAAAGACCTTCCCATTTCATGAAAGGTTGCCTCTCTCAAAGATATAGTTCTGACCTTGACGTTAATGTGCATTACTGTTCTTTTCTGTAAGCAGCTACACTCAGTTTAGCCTCTTCACATTTTTCATAGACCAAGTGGATGGATTCTAGAAAGAGTTCCTCGTTCATCATGGGATTACAATGCTTTGTTTGATGAGAAGGGACTTCCAATTAATCAAAATAATGTCCTCATTTATAGGTTAGAGCGAATGGAGTATGTACAGTCATGGACTTGTGAGTCGTCCTATCAGCCCACAATGTTAGTGGTAGCTCATCAACCTAGTTGCCCATGGTTTTTTAGATCATTTCTTCAATATGGATTTGATGGATTTGTTCACCGCCTCTACCTATCCATTCACTTATGGGTGTGATACTGACAAAAAGCTCCTCTCAATTCGATATCGACCGAAGAAGTCTTTGAGCTTGCCACTTTCGAATTGTGTTCCATTATAGATGATTATCTTCAATGGAACCCCAAATAGCATTCGATATTCTTTACTACAAATTCGATCACTTTCTTTATAGTGATCGCAGCTAGCATTTAAACTACAACCCAATGAAGTGGTTCACAACTACAATTGCACACTTTGCTCCATACTTCGATATCAATAGGACATTGATTATATCAATTCCTAAAATTTCAAATATCTATGGGTTAACCAATTGCCTAAGTTCACAGATCAAGCTCTTGGTACCTTCACAAATAATTTTAATCTATAACATTATCTGGTGCATCTCAGTTGATTATTAGCCAAAAGTAACCATAGCAAAGCATCTCCTTCACCAATAACGACCGCTATTATAACCACTGCAGCTCTGATTCATCTTTGTTGACACATCGTAGCAAGGGGATCAAAATCCACTCCTATATAGCATTCCTTGCATAATAAATCATGGTAATTTATGTAAGAGTTTTCGTTGTTCATTTCCTCTAATTGGTAGAGTTCCCTTCAGTAGGAAATCCTTTATTGGAGTCAACCCGGACTCCTTTTCTTCTTCACCTCCAAGATCCAGTCAAAATCCATATGGTCAATGCTCAGAGAAGCAAAAATTATACTGGAACTAGTCCCATTAGTTGTACATCCCCAAAGCTATCTTATTTGGGTAATGAACCAACTTTCATATTCTCTTCTCTAAGGACATGTGCTATTGTATATTGTTCAATGTCGTTTAGTAATTCTACAGTTTTCATCCAGTAAGGGGTTGCTCTCTTAGCCTGAAATGCCCCTTTAACTTGACATACCACTAACTGGGAGTCGTTGAATATATATGGTGTCTAGACTCCTAGCTTTCTTGTTATCTTGAGTCGTAAAATTAATGCTTCGTACTCAGATTCCTAATTTTCCATTTGTAACTCTAGCTTCAGAGCATAGCAAATCTTTCATCCTTCATGGGTCACAAGGATTAGTCCTAACCCGAAACTATGTTTGTTGGAATCTTTATCTATGTGCAATTCCCATTGGGATATTGGACCACATCTTCCTCTATTTATACATCTAAACGATGAATTCCATAGTGAAGCTGCCAATACATGTTCTTGTATCGCCTTCCTTAGATGGTATGTTATGTCATATTGAACCAACTTGATATTCCACTTCAGCAATCTCCTCGAAGTCTTGGGTCAATGTAGTGCATGACTCAATAGATGATTGGTAAGCACTTTTGTCTGGTGGGCTTGCAAGTATAGTCGCAACTTCCTTGAAACAATCAACAAGTTATACGCCAATTTCTTTAATTTCAGATAATATTTTTCATAATACGGGACTTTAGATCTGAAACTTCTCATGTACGAAGGTTGCATTTAGTGTGTGAATAGTTACTACTAAGTAAATGAATAAATCATCTCCTTCCAAGGCTTCGACAACATTGGTCATCTCTTTGTATGCTCTAACAAACTTTTGAAAGCTTCCTAACATTCATTCATCTAGAAAAACTTTATTTTTCCTTCTTAAGGGCATCAAATATTGGTATACATTTGTTTGTCACCTTCAATATGAATCGACTCAATGCGTTAACCTTCCTATTCAAGCTCTGAATTTCCCTCCTCCTTAGAACAATAACCTCTTTCAATGCTTGAATATGCTCTGGTTTAGATTCAATGCCCCTTGAGTTTACAATGAAACCTAAAAAATTACTAGATGCGACTCCGCAAGTGCATTTCAATGGATTAAACTTCATTCCATATTTTGAAAGCACTTCAAACATCTCTGAAAATCCATCCAAGTGATTAATTGATTACTCTGACTTCACAAGCTATCTTACATATAAACTCCCATGATTTGTCCAGTTTATTTACTAACCGATGGTAAGTAGCACCGGTATTCTTCAAACCGTACGAATGATGAATCTTGTATGCTCCAAACCAATAATGAATCTTGTATGCTCCAAATCTAGAACGTGGATTATTATTTGGTTATAGCTAAAGTACACATCATAAAGGATATCAATTCACATCCGGCCATTAAATCTACTAGTTGGTCGACCGTCGTTAATAGGAAACTGCATTTTGAGCATGCCTTTTCAAGTTTGAATAAATAATGCATGTCTTGTACTTCTCGTACTGGGTTTGATACTCTTTCATGGTATAATACATCATAGATGTAGCCATTTGCCTTTAGCTTATCCACTTCTTCTTTCAGTGCAACAGACCACTTCAGACCTAAGTTGAGTATCTTCTGCTTCACAAGAGGGCATCTTGGGTACAGGTTCAATGCACAAATGCTATCTGAAAAAGTTCTTACTATTAGGGCCTTTTTTTTCCTTTTCCGATAATATTTCCAACATTTATAGCAACTTTTACAGTGCTTTCTTATTTTCTTGATAGCAAAATTGCTCTGCACTACACCATTCAATAGTATACCACCCATCAATCCTACATCCCTGTCTGCCTCTTTTGAGCACATAAACTAGATTCCTTTTAGTAAAACTCTCCCATTGTGGATGGCTTTTTACTTTTAAGCCATATACTAAAGTATTTCTCAAGGTGAATCCCTCGAATCAATGCCATAAAAACAATACCTTCCTTCAGATTACTTACTTCAGTCACTATAGTGATGAATTGTTTCAAAAAATCCTTCAGAGTTTCGCTAGAACTCCGATGGACATTTGGTAAGGACATAACATCTTTTGATTGAGCAGTATGGATTCTAAACTACTCCATAAACTTCTTCACTAACTAGTTGAAAGATGATATTAAATTTGGCAACCTCCTCTGCATATCCACTATATATTGCTCGTTGGTTTTGGCCACTAAATGTCGATCGTAGGAATAACCTTATGTGTTTGAATATACAAATGTTATTCATTTGTAGCATGAGGTTTGTGCTCCACTCACTTTGGGAGAGTCATTCATCCATCTCCTCACTTCTGCTTCTTCGATGTTCCAGCAACCTTTCTCTTCAACTTTTGCTTGCCTTCTTTACTATTTTGATCCTACAAAGATGAACCATCTTCTTTAGAATTTAAGGAGATGAATCTTTATGGATCTTCTTATGCCTTTGTGGTTCTTAAAACAACAAAGCAAAGCTACTTTCCATTTTTCAAAAGAAGGCATTTTGGTTATTAAGCATCTTCCTATTCGTCCTAGCTATCATTCTATCTAATTCAGCTTTGGTCACTATCTTCTACTGTAAAAAATTTCCAGGAAATGCATGTATTAATTAAATAGCCTCCTCATTGTGATAAGTAGTTCCATCTTCTCCAACAACAGCTCCAAATATTATGGAAGTCTTTCTTGGGACTATATCCTTCAGAACTGATCTAGATTCTTTCCTAAATCCAAGTACCTTCTAATTTACTAGTACAATGTTTTAGGTCTAACTTCTAGATGCTCAAAATTCTAGATCTTTCATAAGAACTCGTATGAATGCACAAAAAATATTGGGTCAAAAATTGACACAACTTCCTAAATAGATCATAAACAAGAGTAGTTTATTAGAAAAAGAAATAGAACAGTAAGAACACAAGGATTTTATAGTGGTTCGACCTTAATTCACTGCCTATGTGCACTATATTTTATTTCTTAGACTGACACGAATACAAGAGAATTACAAGGTTTTAAGTCTATAAAAAATACAATCTCAGGTTTGACGGCTCTTTTTAGCAAAGGTTGAGGTGGAGAGAAGAGAGTGAAGAACAAGAGCTCGAGAATCAAAAAGTCCTTTTCACATTGCTTGAGAATGATGGATATTCGTGCATAAAATCTTGTCGGTATTGATCATAATATGATCGGTATCGAGCAAAATTTCTTATCATAATAAACCTTTTTTCCTCTTACTTGTCTATATCTTCAAGTTTCAGAATTATCGTCAAAGTTGCACCACCAAATCATGTCGACGTCGACATAATTTTCCTATTAGGGACCTGTCTTTTTCTATGAAGTATATGAGTAGTTTACCTTACTATTCAACAGTGGCTTCCCCTCTTAAAATAATCTTGGTAACAACCACAATTGTGGTCGGTACTGACCATAATAGATATACTCCAATTTGGCTCCATCCTTTTGTGCTACTTTATTCCATCATTCTAGCTACCCTTAAATATTAATCCATTTTGTCTTCATCTTGAAGTTTAGATTCACTGAGAAGTTACTCGGTTCAAATGTTGGATAATAGCATTTGAGTTTAATTTCAGAATAAAAAATGAGGGTTTAATTCAATTATGGTTGAGGTTTGACTTTAATATAGGAATTGATTCGCAGTTGAGGTTTCCACTAGGTTTTGATTAAAACTAAGGTATGGCGGCTGAGGTTTCAATGAGGGAGGCTGATGATATGGGGATTACGATTGAGAATAAGAGGGTCTGAGAGAGGGTCATTTTTTATCTTCTTTTTGTTTGAGGAAGAGAGATGATGAGAAAATGTTATTTGTTGAACCCGCCAAATAATCCCACCAATCATTTATTTTCTTTTTCCTCCATTGCACTATCATAGCACTTAGTATTTAAATCCTATATTTTCTATAAGAAGCAATATTTCTTATAGTTTATCCAACTAAAAGTGCAATAAGAAAAAATAGGGGATGACAATATGTAAACATAATCTATGGTGCTCATTTACTGCCTTCATGCATCTTATCCTCATCATACCACCTACAACGCTGTCATCCTATAATATTTATAAAGAGGGAAAAATAGAGAGGATCAAATAAGGTTTACTGAGTGAGTACTACTATTAGTGGTATAGTGTTATTAGGAAACTAAATTATCATTTATAATCTACACAAAGTAAAGGCATTCATTTATATTACATGTAAGGAATTATTTATTTAATAAATTATAGGAGGTAAATGTCTAATAAGCCTAAATCCAATAATAATCTACAAAGATTTTCGCTCGAAAATTAGAGACCTAATGTAAAGACCCATAATTACTATTTAAATGAATATTTGATTATTATTTTTAAGTAATTAATAAATGGATTTATATTAACAAATAAAAATATTTTAAATAATAATTATTGATGATAAAATCATTTTCAAAATTTGTTTACCAATATATATAGTTCATAGAGAAATAAAAAATATGACTGGAAATTATGTTCTAAAATATTGATTTTTCATTAGTTAAAAGTTATTCAAAAGGTTATAACTCTATGTTAAACACACATGCACACATTATAAATTACTTCAACATGTTGTGTACATGTACAGATGCATGTGCACATTTACACACTTAAACATATTAACATATAAGATCTTATTTAATAAAAGTAAGTATATATACACACACACACATATAAAAATACGCTTTTTCAACACAAGTACAATAGAGAATGGCATGAATAGTTGGAAGCAAGGGGGTAGTATAAACGGATTTGAGGGGTGAGGTAAGGTATGGCTATGCATGCATATGTAAAATCAAATATAAGCACATATATAAATTTTAATAATTCGTAAACCTATATATTCCCCCTAACTTTCACTCTTTTCATTTTGCAATCACTTCTTCCACTTTTAAAATCTTAAGAGCTTAAGAAAAGTAGCCATGGCCTCCTCTTCATAAATTCTAAAACAAGAAATATCACTTCTTTCACTAAAAATAACTTCTTTTATTCACAAAATCACTTCTACATCTCCTACAATGCTTTCTCTTCCAAAATACAAGACTCCATCCACCAAAACACACAATGGACGTACCCAACAAGGCCTAGGTTGAGCCTAAACTCTCATGACTGAGTCCAGTCTAAGTGTCAAGCATCCAAAGTTCCATTTTTGCAATGTTCTTAAGTGTTTTCAAGTTTTGGAAAAAAGTCCACTTTGAATATTTCGATGAGTAAAACTAAAAGTTATGGAAAAGAAAATAACTCATTTTAGTGATCCATATGTTGTGAAATGATAATGTTTGTCATGTTTAAATATCATGTTATTTAGATGATATATGATTGCAAGTTGGTTGTTTGGTATATATTTGTGACTTGGATAGTATACTGATAAGTTTAAATATGGATTTACGATATTAGTTTATGATATAATGGCGGTATTGTTTGTGAGCAAAACCAAGTATGTTATGTGATGGTTGTAAAAAAACTAGTGCCTTAAAAAGTCACAAAGGACTTGAGATCCGATCGAAAAATGAAAGCTATTTTCTAGCTTTGGATTTTTGAAAATGTTTTACAAGTTTTTACCTTTTGTTTAAGTTTTCAAAACTCTTACAATTCTATTTTCAAGCATATGGTAGCTAGAGTTAAGTGAGATTTCCGCTTGGAAATCAATTCTAGCAAACTGTGCTCATAGCGGTGGTCGCTATAGATGTAGTTCGAATTTTAGGATTTCAAGTTTTAAGGTGATTTCTTTTGGATTTTCTTTGAAAACTTACTTCAAATCAATTAAGTAAGTCAAAAGTATAATTTTTAATTATTTAGTAATTTATTTATTTAATTTATTTATTAGGGTAATTATTAATTAATTGATTAATTAATTAATTAATTGATTTGGTTAAGTAATTACAATTTAAGAAATTATTAACTAAGTAACTTAATTTTAATTAAGTAAGCTTTAAATAATGATTAATTAAGATAAATAAAACAAATTTTTACTTCATCAAGTTTATATTCCTTAATTAGTTATTTAGTTAGAGTTAATTATTTAATTAACTATTGTTTAATAAAAGTTAATTACCTATTTAATTATGGTTTAATTTCTTAAGTAAACGTTACTTAATTAAAGTGTAATCAAGGTTTAATTATAAATAAAATTTTTATTATTTACGATTTAAATTTGATTTAATTGAGATTAACTAAGTTTTAGTTGAGTTTTTAACTTAAAATTTAATTAAAGTTTATTTATTTTTAAGTTTCTTTTAAAAGCATTATTGGTTATTTAGCTTTAACCAATTTTCTCGTTCAAATAAACCATTTCAAAACAAATGGATTTATTGTCATGCTATTAATTAGCTAAATGAATTAAAGTAGTTGTAATAAAATGGTGACACATTTTATTAAAAGTAAGTCGGCTTGTACATATCACAAATACCGCAATTCGGAAACATGGTGAATATATGGGGGTTAATTTCAGTAAGCGGGTCATGATAATCTAAGCATATGGAATGTATGTCCATATGTAAACCTTTATACCCTGATAGTGGGGTAGTCCACTATAAAAAACTTGACTTTTTAAAATTATCGAATGTTGGTTGGGGTGGCGAGGATAAGATATTAGTTGTTATCTGCAAACCACTTAGAACCAACATCAACGTTAAAATTCGAAATAGTAAAGGCAAGGTCCAAGATGAAGACTTTGAAGTGCAAGGGCTCGTTTGTACTAACCCTAAGAATGATTCTAAAATGGATGTAGTGGAGGTATTTTCTTCGGTTTGTTCATCTCCTGAACGACTTGTATGTATGAATGTTGACATTTTGTCAACATATGGAAGGCAATTTTAGCATTCCAAGTGGCAATGATATAAAAAACGTAAACGTAGCCTTAGGCCTCATCAACCGAGGATGACCAAAATAGGGGAGATGCAGCAAGGCTAAGTGGGTCGCTCCCATTTGTGTAAGGTTATCCCTATCTAGAGTCTCTACTACCAATTCATGTATGCTTCAGTACGGTTGCTGATCTCTATCGAGAGGTGATCTTATTCGGTACTATCCAGCAAAGGGTAGGTCGGTGTTATGTTGGCAGAGGATCCATGCAAAGTCCTCGGTGTTATTTTATCTAGAGATGCACGGTGACGGGCGGTACCCCAGTAGCCCAGTCATTGTATAGAAATCCATTCTTTAATAAATACCTACGTTTTTGTTGTTCCCAAAAATGTTGAAATGTGAGATGTAAGCTCTTCAACTATGTTCTATTTTACTTGAAAACACAAGACACTATTATAATATCACTGGATTTCCATATAAAGTGTTTTTAGTTATTGTAAGGTAAAAACCTGTCTGTGTTTATATGTGGTGTGGTCTTACAGATACATTTGGTCTCAAAGTGTTTTGAAAAAATAAACTTTAAGTTATTTGAGTTTTACTCATATAAGACTCCTGCCTGACATGGATTTTTACTTTCTTTTCCTAAAACTCTTGGATACTCATATTTGATTGAGTAGCCTAGTGATCCAGGTTCCTTACAGAAGCATTTTAAAGGAGCTGGAGAAGGTGGCTTCATCGTTAGCTAATTGTCATTTATTTCCACTATGTTTATGTATGATCTATGTATTTTGTATGGTCAAGTAGTTAAAACCTTCTAGTTGAAGTTGTAATATAAAGACTCTAATGTATTGCTATCATGGAATAAATTTGTAATGCTCTATGTTGTATATTATATGTTGTTCTTATTTGTGGTGAGATTCCTTGATTATGTAGTTTCTTCTTATCTTTCTTTTTCTTCTACCCTTAATGGCTCATCTTTCGGTGCAAGAAAGGTAGTCATTACAATTTTGATATCAAAGCCTAGATTGAGCGAACACTTAGGCTTTGGGTTAGGGTCAACTTCTTGAATGTGTATTTGTATTTTATTCGTGCGTATATATTTATGTGTGTATATATATATCTGATAGATAGGTTAGCTTGATAGGTTGGATTACTACCCTTATATCAAGGTTTATCTCGTCACAGTATTCTAAGAATTATATTACTATGCCAGGTAATAAGACATGGGTAAAAGAGTCAGACGAGGTAGTGGAGCAGGTAGCTCTACAACTACAAATGGTTAAACCCTAATTCGTGGAGGAGTTTGGATTACCAAAGAGGCAGCGCTCGAGCAGACAAGAGTGAATTTCACAACCTTACGCAAGGATACACCAACCTAGGAGGGAAACCATTTAAAAGAATTATGTCTACCATGGAAGTGCAAGCATGGTTGCGATCTTGCGAGAAGATTTTTAAAGGTCTCGGTTTGTAGGACGTGTAGAAAACATTCTTATTAGTGTGGCAACTACAAGAGGGAATAGCAGCTTGGTGGGACTACCTTACTGCAAATATCCTGAAGACATGTTTTTGTGGGCCCAATTCAAAGAAGTTTTTGAAGACTAATTCTTTCCAAGAACAGGAAGGACCCGGATGTACTAGAACTTTATGGACTTGAAGTTAGGGGATTCTCTATAGCAGACTATGAGATGAAATTTAATGAATTGTCTTGTTTTATGTCGGAGTTAGTCAACGTGCAGTTAAAGAAGAACGAGATATTTGTTTTGGGTATGAGGGAAGAATACCATAAGAAAGTGAAAATGATTGCTTATGTCAAAGATACTTTTGTGGATTAAGTTAATATGACTCTGAGTCACGAGTCCTTTAAAAAGAAGAAGCCTAATCTAGTAGCACCTAGTGGAAATACCGATGGAAGTAGTTCTAACAGAAGGAAGTTTAATCTGAATTGGAAGGATTAAGGAAAGGGGAGACAGTGTGGAAGTGAAGAGGCAAGCCTAAGGATAGTGTTTGTTATATTTGCAAGCAAAGGATATACTGCCTGGTATAGTCTGAATCATGAAGTTCCAAAGCAGCATGGTGGGCCCATATCTCCGATGGTCCAGAGGATGCTTTGTTTTAATTACCTTAATCCTGAGCATATGGTAAAGGTCTGCACGCTCATGAAGAAGGTGCAGCAGCCCAAGGTGTACATCATTAAGAATGAACCGTCAACTTCAATGGATGTGAAAGGAAAGGCATCCTTGAAGGTGCCTTACCGATTAACGGTATTTTTGTTCAAGCATTATTTGATATCGATGCCTATCATAGTTTTATCTGTTGTGATTCAATTGGTAAATGTCATCTTATTCCTAGTCTTGTAGAAAATCTAATGAGTGTGTCTAGCCACATATGTGGTGTAATAAATTTGAATATGATTTGTGAAGATGTGCTAATTTCCTATCTTTCTCATCACTTTTCTTGCGATCCGTATGTCTTGGACTTTAAGGAATTTGATATCAATCTTAGTATGGATTGCTTATCAAAATATGGAGCTGTTTTAGATTATAATGAAAGAACTGTATCATCAGTAATCAATTTGGGAAGAATTGCTAAATTACCATGTAAGGAACCCAGTATTAATGTGTATGTTCTTATATGCTATGGAGGCATCCCAAGAAAATCTAAGGCCTATTGTAGTTGTTAAATATCTTTCGAATGCACTCAAAGAAGTTAAAAGTATACCCCCGTGCCGTGAGACAGAGTTTCACATTCATTTAGTCCCTAGTGGAAGTCCTACGTGTTGAATATGCTAGTATATGATTTTTGTTTGATGATAATAAACATATATATATATATATTCATTTAAATGTATTTGTTAATGTACTATTTTATTTTTCACATAATTAAATAAATATTTGCTAAATAAAATAAATAACACAGAGTTTAAATTCAAACAGATATTGTATTCAAACAATATTTATTACAATTTTGAATAGTACAAATTCAAGCTCTCACTATATATATATATACACAATTCCAATTACAATACAAATTCGATTACATTACAATTTTCAATTTACATGTTTACCTCACCACATATCTCTTATACTTGTATTTATCTTCAACATTATTCCAGATTAAATCCATCTTCTGAGCTATCTGCAAAAATACACACTAACGCAATAAAATTGAAAAGGAAATATTTTTGCAGTGTAAAATAAAATGTGGTTTGAAAATATTATTTGCCTCAGTTATTTAGGTTGTTCATCATCATTTAATTTTGAATTCATCAAACACAAACAACTTATGACATGCACAGTGTATCACCGTACATGCCACAAGGTCGTGCACACCGATATACACTTGATAAATCTACAGGGACAGGTGAGCACAAGTTCAAACCCAAATCAAAAGCCGGGTTCAATTCAAGTGAAATAAATATTAATTCACGATATCAACACAAGGTCAAACCCGAGCTATAAGCTGGATTCAATGCAGGTGTAATCCAAATGTACAAGTTCAAAAAAATGGCCAAGACAACTAAAACAAGCTTCGACCAAAAAGTTCAGTGATGTACACATGAAGCAGAGACTAGACAGTCCAAACCAGACTCAAGGAAACGAAACAAGAAAGTATGCATATATACATGTCGACCAGGCTACACAATGAAGACTGCATGATGATATCCAACCGGGAAACAAATGCATATGAACTCATGAATAAAAGTGCAGACAAATGTACACAGTGAAGACTTGAAAAAGACTCAAATACTACCAGAGTTCAACTAGCAACTGAAAGTGTGCACATGAAGCCAGCAACAACAGAGGCAAGAATTAAATCTAGGAACACAACTGACTCAATACAAACCAAACAGAAATAAAGACTGTATGCAAAGCAAGTAGAATGATCAGAAGTACAAAAGTACAGACTTGTATCAAAACAATTCACCAGGCCTCAAAATGAAACCCAAATCTAACATACATATATGAACACACATGTATGCAATGCATAGCAACTCGAATATCCATGGCACTGTCTCAACAGTCAGAGCATCATCAGCAAACAAGAACAAGTCTGCATCAGGTAATCAAGTCAAGTAGACTGCACATGAACAAAACCCAGTAACATATATGTATGAAATTTGATGCAGTAAAACTCCAATGCAAACTAGGGATGCAACTCGTATGCTAACATACATACATGTGTGAAACAGCATGTATACACATATACATGCAAACAGACTTCAAGATGACACAAAATAGATTTCAAGTGGAAAGCACATTGAAACCAGACATAGAGCAACAGACTGCAACACTACATGAATTGAACAAATCATATCATGAAATGAAAGAAGCCGATGCCAATAGAGAACAGAGCAACATGCAACATAAATTCAAAACCGTGGTCAGATAATATTGAACAAGTCAGATTCATAGTAGAACTCACCATAGCCGAAGTCACTATCAAAATCAACGCCATGATGACCAAGGCAAAATTAACGAACCAAATCAGAAATCAAGTCAGAGCCGTGATGACCAAGGAAGTCGAACCAAGTCAGAAATCAAAGCCATGACAACCAAGCAAAGAAATATGATTTTAAACAAGTCAGTAATCATCTCAAGCAACCAAACCAAAATCAATGGCCGAGCAAAATCATTGACGAATTCAAATGAATTTACACGAACGGAAAGATAGGAATTCGAATCCTATAAAACGCAATCATCATCGACATGTAAAAACTATTTGAGTTCAAGCAACAAAGAATAATCATTCAACTCGAATCAAAGTCAAGCGTAATTGAAATCAAAGAAATATCACGTACCAATTTTATACCAAGCATATATGCTCGACAAATTGGCGCTGCCACAAGCAACAATCAGCAAGCCAAATCAAAGAGCATAGAACTCTAAAATCGAACAATATCAAGTGGCGCTTCAATTCAGCAAAACCCTAAATCTGGAAAGGGAAGGAAAAACCATTGTCGAGCAACGAATATCAGGCTGAAGACATATGACAAAAGAAAAGGGATTTTTTTTAATATTAATTGGGTTGTTTTACTTTTTGGGCTAAGTATATTTAAATTAGGGTTTTTGCTTTTAAATTGTGTAATTTTCTTTTAAACAATTGTATTTTCTACTCGTGTGACTAGGGGATGGACTATGGTGGTGTAATTCATGAATTCGCAACTCAGTGGCTGGGTTGTTGTAGGGTTTTGAGCATAGAGTTAGGTTAGTCGATAGCGGGTATCGTGAGTTTACGTGTATAAGCGTTTTCTACTTAATTGCTAGTAGAAACCTTGGGGGCAGCACGTAGGCAGTTTTGCCGAAGCCGGGTAAATCTGTGTGTTTTATTATTTGTTTTTATTATTCTGCTATTATCTGTGCTGTTGTTACTCTGCTATATCTGTGTTGCGATTATTTTATACTTCCACAATAAATTTTTATAATTAATAGTATCACCCTATTCTCCCCCCTCTAGGGTGAAATCGATCCTACAAGTGGTATCAAAGCCAGGTTCAAAAGCCATTTTTGTTTTAAAAATTTGATTTTTCAACGACCAATTTTTGCTTTAAAAGTTTGAGTTTTTAAAATGGCTTCTTTTTATAATGCTTTTACGAAGAGTCGGTCCAATATTATTCCTCTTGTTTTTGATGGAACATATTTTTTGAATTGGAAATTAAAAATGGATTTTTATTTAAAATCTGTTAATGTTAAATGTTGGGATATTATTGGCAATGGGAGTGATATAATAGATGAGAAAATTAATTTGATTAATTCTCTTGCTATGCATATACTATATTCTTATATTAATCAAGATAATTTTAACTTTATCTCTCATTGTGAAAATGCACAAGGAATACTCTTGATGCGATATATGGTGCAAAAGTCAACAGTGATGAGAAATTCCTCACAATCGACTCAGAAATGTGCTTAACAGGATTGGTAAAAGGCAGTAGTTATGAGGGTGATGATGATGGAGCAGCTGAGCCGGCAATGAAGAGATTCAAAAAAGAAACCGCAAGTGCAGAAATCTAGCTCTAAATCAAAAATTGAAAAGCAGAATAATAATAGCACTAGACAACTTGGAAGAACATGAGATCATTTGTCAAAAGTGCAACAAACCCGGTCATATCAAGCCTAATTGTCCTCGACTTCAACACGGCCAAGAATAGAATTCAAAAAGGAAAAGTTTTGCAGCCACGTAAAATAAAAGTGATGATTGTAAAAGCACTATTAGTGAGAGTGAAAGAGTAAATCTGTGCCTACGAGGTGATATAACTGATTGCCACGATGACGAGCCAAGCGAGGTATCAAAACTTTTTCACTTAGAACTACTTACATATTTCCACGAAGTAAATGGCTGTTTTGAAAGACTTAGGGAAAAATATGCCAAAATTGAATTATAAAGAGATAGTTTGATAGAATCAAATAAACAACTTAATCAATTGGTTAAAAACAATCAAGCTAAGAGCTCTAAGTGTGATATGTGTCCATCACTTGAAGAAGAAACTAAAAAATCAGAAATTAAAATTAAAACACTTGAAAATGAGATTCTGATTTTGAAAGAAAGTGAAAATACTAGGAGTGAAAACTCTACTAAAAAGTGCACTCAATTATTGAATGAAAAAGAATCTCTCAAAACACAAGTCCAACAATTGTATACTACTTTAAAAAAAATTCCAAAAGTGAAAAATCATTGAATATGCTATTAGGGAAACAAACTGTTAATACTGTTAGACAAGGACTTGGATATAATCAAACTGAACTTGTTAGAAGCGAATTTAATCAAGTCAAATTCAAGTGCACAATTTGTGGAAAATTTGGACACAATCACAATATTTGTTGGTATAGACCCAAACAAGTGAAAACCATTCGAATTTGGGTTCCAAAAGGCACGAATATAAAATCCCTTAAAGTAAAACAAATCTGGAAGCCAAAGGGAACAAATATAAATAGTTTTGGGTGTCCAAAAAATTATTTTTCAAAATCTGTTGCCACTAACAACCATGGACCTATAAAAACAAATAGGTCACAAAAATATTCTCTCGTGTAGGAGTGGTGGTAGGCTAAGGAACAACAACAGTGTTATCTGGATTCTGGCTGCTCTAGACACACAATGGGTGACAAATCAACGTTCCTTAGCCTAGTATAAAGGTGGCAGAATCACAATGGGCAACAATGAAAAATTATCGTAAAGGTAAAAGATGTAATGGTATATATATTTTGAATGATACATTTAATGTGATAATCTGCACCATAATTTGATCAGCCAGTTATGTGATAATGAATATTGATTATGATTCTGATTTATGAAAATTGTTGGCCTATTATCGTTTTATGCCGAAAACAATACAATCCTCGAAATACTTCATATAGATTTGTTTGGTCTAATGATGGTGATTTCTCTTTATACACTTGGGTATATTTGACACTATGTTCCCTATTTGTTTATTTGCACGACTTCAATTCAATTTCATTTAAAAGCTGTTAAAAGCTGTATCAAAATATTATGTTGCACAGTCTGGCCTACGATATCCAACTAATGATAATCTTGAGTGAAAGGAAAATTCAAATGCAGAGTACACTAGTAATCTAGTTGAAAGAAAAATTACTTGTGGAACGTGTTTTATGTAGAGACATTCATTAGCTGCATTGCATTTTCAAAGAAAAAATCTACATATTTTTTATTTCAAATAATTTTCAAATTAGAAAACAATTTTCTTATAAAACCACTTCTAGAAAATTGTTTTTATTGACCTTGTTTCAGATTAGTCATTTTAGAAAATTTGATTTTATAATTATTTTTGGATTTGTTTTTAAATGACTATATTAACTAATCTGATTCCCTACTGATTATCGAAAAGATAAACAATGATTGAAAAAGTGATGAGTGTTGATTTAATCATATATTATTACTTGAGACAGTATAATTAGTAAATTTCTTTAGAAACTTAAACAAGAGTTATAAAAACTTTTTGTTGGTAAATATTTCATGACCATTACTATTTCTATCATATTTCTATCGACTATCACTTATCAAAATCCAATATAGTATGTCAATATGTGGTATTATAAATGGGAAATTATATGCTTTCATTTTATTATATTTTAGCAATAAAAACATCCAAAGTATTCACTCTCATTTAAAAGTCCTCACGGTTATGCATGGGTGAATTACTTGGAATTTTTGATTATGTGCTTCCATGTTTATTGAAAAGTCCTCACGGTTATGCATGTATTGAATACATATCAAAATTGATTGATTTAATAGACATGTTGATTCTAATCCCATTTAAAAGTCCTCACGGTTATGCGTGGTTAGAAGATACTTGAATTCATTTAAAAAAAATTAGAATACTACTAATCTCATTTAAAAGTCCTAACGGTTATGCATGGTCTGTAGATATTCAAATTCTTGAAATAAATATACCGCAAATAGACACAACTGTATGGTTTTATATGATGATATCATCTCTATCACTCTAAAGTGGAATACGCGTCAAACAGAGTATTTATGATTTTTATTTGATTTTTTATTGAAATTTAATATTTATATTCGATTGAGTTTTAACGATGTATTAATGTCTATTACTTTATCTCTACTTTTCTAACATTATTACTCTTTTGCTGGTAACAAAAAGAGGAGAGAAAAGTTATGATTTTGAGCAAATAAAGGCCAAATATTATTTTTATATTGCATCTAGGCTCGTTTGCATATTTTTATTTATTCCCATGCATATATGAAGGGGAGCTTTGTGTAGAGAGGGAGCATTCAAATAGGAGGAACGAATTGAATGATCAAATACATTTAATAAAATCAAAATCTTAAATATATGTTTGTTATCATCAAAAAGGGGAGATTGTTGAATATGCTAGTATATTATTTTTTTGATGATAACAACCATATATATATAAATTCATTTTAATGTATTTGTTAATGTACTATTTTATTTTTCACACAATTATATAAATATTTGCTGAATACAATAAATAACATAGAGCTTAAATTTAAACAGATATTTTATACAAACAAATATTTATTACAATTTTGAATAGTACAAATTCAAGCTCTCACTATATTTATACAATTCCAATTACAATTCAAATTCGATTACATTACAATTTTCAATTTATATGTGCACCTCACTACATATCACTCACACTCGTATTTATCTTTAACTCTATTCCAGATTGAATCTAGCATCTGAGCTATCTACAAAATTACACACTGACGCAATAAAATTGAAAAGAAATATTTTTGCAGTGTAAAATAAAATGTGGTTCAAAAATATTATTTGCCTCAGTTATTTAGGTTGTTCGTCATCATTTAATTTTGAATTCATCAAACATGAAAACCTTGTGACATGTACAGTGTATCACCGTGCACGCCACAAGGCCGTGCACACCGATATGCACCTGATAAATCTTCAGGGATAGGTGAGCACAAGGTCAAACCCAAATCAAAACCGGGTTCAACTTAAGTGAAATAAATATTAAGTCACGATATCAACACAAGAACAAACCCGAGCTATAAGCTGGATTTAACGCAGGTGCAATCGAAATGTACATGTTCAAGAAAATGGTCAAGACAACTAAAACAAGCTTCGACCAAAAAGTTCGGTGATGTACAGATGAAGTAGAGACTAGACAGTCCAAACCAGACTCAAGGAAATGAACAAAGAAAGTATACATATATACATATCAACCAGGCTACACAATGAAGACTGCATGATGATATCCAACAGGGAAACAAATGCATGTGTACTCATGAATAAAAGGGCAGACAAATGTACACAGTGAAGACATGAACAAGAATCAAGTACTACCAGAGCTCAACTAGCAACTGAAAGTGTGCACATGAAGCCAGCAATAACAGAGGCAAGAATTAAATCCAGAAACACAACTGACTCGATACAAACCAAACAAAAATGAAGACTGTATGCAAAGCAAGTAGCATGATCAAAAGTATAAAAAGTACAGACTTGTATGAAAACAGTTCACCAGGCCTCAAGATGACACACAAAGCTAACATATACATATATGAACACACATTTATGCAATGCACAACAACTCGAATATCAATGACACTGCCTCAACAGTCAGAGCATCATCAACAAACAAGAACAAGACTGCATCAAGTAATCAAGTCAAGTAGACTGTACATGAACAAAACCATGTAACATATATGTATGCAATTCGAAGCAGTAAAAATCCAATGCAAACCAGGGATGCAACTCATAAACTAACATACATACATGTTTGAAACAGCATGTATACATATATACATGCAGTCAGACTTCAAGATGACACAGAACATATTTCAAGTGGAAATCATATTGAAACCATACATAGTTAAACAGACTGCAACACTACAGGAATTGAACAAATCATATCACGAAATCAAAGAAGCCGATGCCAATAGAGAACAGAGCAGCGGTCAACATAAATTCAAAACCGTGGTTAGATAATATCGAACAAGTCAGAGTCACGGTAGAAATCATAATAGCCGAAGTCACCAGCAAAATCAACGCCGTGATCACCAAGGCAAAAAGGACGAACCAAGTCAGAAATCAAGTTAGAGCCGTGGTGACCAAGGAAGTCGAACCAAGTCAAAAATCAAAGACGTGACAATCAACCAAAAAATATACGATTTTGAACAAGTCAATAATCATCTCAAGCAATCAAACCAAAATCAATGGCCGAGCAAAATCATTGATGAATTCAAATGAATTTATACGAACGTAAATATAGGAATTCGAATCCTATAACATGCAATCATCATCGGCATGTAAAATCTATTCGAGTTCAAGCAACAAAGAATAATCATTCAACTCGAATCAAAGTCGAATGTAATTGAAATCTAAGAAACATCACATACCAATTTTATATTTAGCATACGTGCTCGACAAATTGGAGCTGCCACAAGCAATAATCAGCAAGCCAAATCAAAGAGCATCGAACTCTAAAATCGGACGATATCAAGTGGCGCTTTAATTCAGCAAAACCCTAAATATGGAAAGGGAACGAATAGCCATTGTCAAGCAACGAATATCGGGCCGAAGACATAAGATAAAAGAAAAGGGATTTCTTTTTAATATTAATTGGGCCGATTTACTTTTTGGGCTTGGTAAATTTAAATTAGGGTTTTTTCTTTCAAATTGTGTATTTTTCTTTTAAACGATTGTATAATCTAGTCGTGTGACTAGGGGACGAACTACGGTGGTGTAATTCGAGAATTCGCAACTCAATGGCTCATTTGTGATAGGGTTTTGGGCGTAGAGTTAGATATGTCGATAGCGGGTGTCACGAGTTTACGTGTGTAAGCGTCTGACTGCTTAATTTCTAGTAGAAACCTTGGGGGCAGCATGTAGCCAGGTTTTACCGAAGCTGGGTAAATTTGCGTATTCTATTTTCCATTTTTATTATTTTGCTATCATCTGTGCTACTATTACTCTGCAATATCTATGTTGCGATTATTTTATACTTCCACAATAAATTTTTATAATTAATAGCATCGCCCTACTCACCCCCTCTAGGGTGATATCGATTCTACACTACCATTTAACCTAAGTGAAGGATAGCTCTGAGAGAGAGAGAGAGAGAAAGAGATAGAGAGGAGTTGGTAAGTCAAAACTAGGCCCTATCAAGGGGAGGATTGATTAGACCCAGTCATTCGAGTTTAGGGTCTGCCATAATCTTTGCGGCTAAGTCTGATGGATCTTTAAGGTTGTGTATGGACTATAGGGAGTTGAATAAACTGTCCATTAGGAACAAATATCCCTTACCTCGCATTGATGATCTTTTTGATCAACTTCATGGACCTACGGTATTTTCTCAATGGATCTAGTTACTGGATTCTATCAATTGATGGTTGCTGAAGATGGTATATCCTTAGCTACTTTTAGAGGCCCTGACTATTTCTTAAGTGGTTGGTTATGCCTTTCAGGCTAATTAATGCACTATTTCGTAGATCTCATTAACCATGTTTTCTGAGATGTTCTTAATAGATTTGTGTTGGTTTTCATTGATGACATCCTCATCTACTCCAAATATAAGAAGGAGCATAAACATCATTTAGAAGTGGTTTTGGAGACATTAAGGAGACTTATCCTGACAGCAAAATTTTCTAAATGCCATTTTTTAAAATCAAAATAAGATTTTTAGGACATATTGTGACATAAGAAGGAATTTCAGTGGATCTAGTGAATGTGGAAGTTGTTTATGAATGGAAGCAACCGCGAACTCCTACTGAGGTTCGCATTTTCTTTGTGTTGGCTAGATAGTATTGGAGGTTTATTTAAGATTATTCCAAGATTTCCTCCCATTTGACTAACCTTATTAAGGAGGAGAAGTTTGTATGGACCAATATGTTTGAAGAGGCATTTTTGGAATTGAAGAAGAGATTGATCAGTGCACCTGTTTTTGCTGTTCTAAATGGAAATAGTTGGTTCACGGTTTACATGGATGCGTGTGGTGTGGAACTAGGTGCTATTCTAATGTAGCATGGTAGAGTGATTGCATATGCAAGCAGGCCGTTGAAGCCTCAAGAGAAGAACTCTGCTACGCATGACCTAGAATTGCTAGCAGTTATTTTTACATTGAAAATGTGGAGACACTACATGCCTGGTATGGATCCTTCTATTCCTCTTAGTTTCTTTTTAATCTTTAGAGATTTCAGGGGCAAGTTTTCTTTCTTTAATTAGATGAAAAATTCAAGCTCTTCATGGATCATAAATCCCTTAAGTAACTTTTTACTTAGAAGGATTTGAACCTAAAGAAATAGAGGTGGTTAGAGTGTATGACAGCTTATGACTTGGACATCCTGTATACACCGGGGATGGTAATGTGGTGGTGGATGCTTCGCGCAGGAATGCTATTTTCACACTTTTAGAAATTACCCCGACACATCAAGAAAGGATTATGAGGAATCAGAGAAAGGATGAGATACTTAAAGGATTAGTTCAAGGAGTCAAGGGAGGTAGATGTTTAGGTTTTGAGATGGATAATTGAGGTGTTGAGGATGAACGGATGATTGCGTGTTCCAGATATGGATGAGCCGAGGTAGGAAGTTTTGTCCGAATGCCACAAATCTTGGTTAAATATTCATCCAGGATTTCATAAGATATATAAGGATATAAAGAGAGTATTCTGGTGGCAGGGAATTAAGAAGGACATTTCTGCCTTTGTTAGCAGGTGTTCGTGCTGTCTATAAATCAAAGGAGCTCATCAAAAGGCTGCTGGATTATTACAACCTGTGGACATACCCAATTGGAAATGGGAAAGCATTTCAATGGATTTTTTCGATTCAAGAAAGGAAGAATTAAGCAAAAACAAATATTATGTTCCTTATCCAAACAAGGTTAATAATAATCTATACCATCTCATATATTTTTAATTGAACATTTTGATTTCGGATTTGTAGTTTTAAAACCGTTTGGATGATTTGAATGACGATATGCTTTGATTATATGCCATGTTTGATTTAACATTTCGAATGTCATAAGGATTTAATACGTTATGTAAACATTATTTTGGAGATGGGTTTAAATTTTCATAATAATCCAAGCTATGGATAATTTATTATGAATTTTGAATATGAGAAATAAATAATCTGGGTTTAAAATTTTATTATTGTAATTATATAAAGGACTTCAGTTCTGAAATTAATACATGTTAGGAAACATATTAAAAGTGAATTATGATGGTTTTTGGGGATTTTTCCTAAATTGCTTTAATATGGTTATTAAATTATTTATGTTGAAGGACTTAAATGTTTAAATGTTTTAAGCAAGGAAATGGCTGATTTTTTAAAATAATTTCAATTATAAATTAGTGAATTAGGAAGACTTCTTAGAAAAAGGATTTTTGAAAAAGAAATAACAACCAGTTATATTTTGACCAATTGGCAAGTTAGATGAAAAGAAATTACTTTATATGGCAAAAAAATCAATTTTGACATCATTTGCCACTTCGCCACTTTCATTAGCTCGCTTTCAAAACCATGCCCAGTAGGCCTTTCAAACCCATTCGAAACAAATACACAGGGTATCAAGTAATTGGTACGTAGCATATTGGAGAAAGGCGGAAAGGATGGTGTGAAGGTTTGCTTTTGAAAGGTTTGAAGTCGTTCTTATAATCTTTCAAAGGGGTAGAAGCTATCCCTATTAATTTTGAATTAGTTTTGTTTATAAATGATGCTTTTGAAAGGCTTGCCTCCTTTATTGTTTAAGAAAAGCTTTCGAATGAGTTTCTGCTTATTTAGTTTTGAAAAGGAGCTTTCGAAAAGGGAGTTGCATTTGAACCTAATCAAAACCCAACTGTCGTCTTTATATCTTTCAAATTGGTTAAAGGCCGCTTTTCTTATAGCCTTATAACTATGAGTTCAAAAGGGAAACTTTTGTCTTATTAATATTGAAGCCACTTCCTAATGCTTTTGAAAGGGTTTTTTGTAGCTGTTTTTATCAATGTTTTCAAAAGGGTGGTTTAGAAGCCATCCGTTCTCCAAATTCTTTTATTTGAAGATTAATGTTTTTGAAAGGGTTACTTTCTTTTATGTTATCTTTGAATTTAAGTTATACTTAAGGTTAAACCCAATGATTTCGAAAAAGATACTTTTAAATGGTTTTGAAGCCATGCTTCTATAAATTCTACTTGAATTAAGTGGTTTCAAAAGATAAGTTTTAATACTTTTGACTAGAATGTCTTAAGGCTTTTGAAAGGAGTGATTAAAGGGTTTCGAGTGGAAGAATTTAATGTTTTCGAAAGAAAGGGTTTAAGTGCCTCGAAAGGTATATCTTTAAGTGTTTTGAAAGAAGTTTTTGAATACCTTTGAATGATATGTTTCAATGGTTTCGAAAAAGAAGATCTAAGGTTTTGAAAGCCTTAGTTTTCAAAACAAAGAACCCAATCTCATTTCTAAAGATGAACCTATGGCCATATGAAAGAGATTTTGAAATGGCATTTAACTTTGAAGTCTTTGAAAAACCTTTACTTGCTAAAGATATTAAGTTAAAGGTATTAACCATGTTTCCTTTGAAAATGATTACTAAGAAATTTAACTATAGATGTTTATATTATTAGGTTATATCAATTAACATATGTGCCGATTCTATAAACATATTCACTTTATAATTAACCCATAACTACATTTTGGGGTATTAAGGGTAGAATTATCAGTTTGGTTGAACCAGTAGTCAATACACCTTGAGTTAACTCCTATATGAGTAGAATTGCATCCAATAGGTCAGATAGACCAGAATGTAGGATGCCCAAACACTGCTAAAAGAGTTGTTAGTTTAAAGAGGTTCATGGTAAGCCCATGAAAATTATTAATGGAAATTGTTATTGGCACAGGCCAATAGGTTCTTAATGATCTTATGAAAACTATACCAATATTAAGTTATTGACAGAGATCAATAGGTTTATAATCAACCCTGAAAAACTATGACATGAGAGAAGTTATTGGAGAACTCAATAGGTTCATAGTGAGCCTATGAAAACTATAATTGGACAATGTTGTTGGTAGATACCAATAGGTTCTTAGTGAACCTATAAAAACTATGAAATAGGATGGATAGTCTATATGATTTGAATAGGTTATTAGTCAGCAAATGAAAACTAATAGGTTAATAGCAACCCTAGAAACTATAACTTGAGACAGATAATCAAATGAATGAGAATGGGAAATCCAGAATATAATGCATGTTTGCATGTCATCATGATAAATTTTATTATTTTATATTTTAACCACTGTGGATGTAGGTGTACAATATTTGGTTATTATAAATTAATCTAATGAGGGGAAAAACTATTCCGTTAAGCGGCATGGTCTCACTACATATCCATATGGTTTGAGATGGTGGATTATTATTCACACCAGGCTTTTTCTCTGACTTGAAGTTTATGTTTTCCTCTTAAACTCTCGGGTGCTCAATTGATTTTTGAGTAGTTTAGGAGTTAAGGTTTTCAGGTTCTTCTCTAGACGAATAACCAAAGACGTGCAGGAGGCAAGCTAGCTATTAGGATTTCTTTCTGCTTGATTCAATATGTTTGGATGTATGACAAAGTTGTTTATTGGCTATATTTAGACTTTGATCAACCAATAGGGCATTTTCATATGTTGCTCTAGGCATATTTTGTAACAATTATATTTCTCTAAACGTGCTTTACGAATTGGGATTATGTAAAGAATTTGAAACATGATTTAAAGTTGAATGAGAAATCTGTTTTATGATTTTACTTTTTTTTCCATATTCATGTGCTTCTGTTAAATCAATGTGTCCAACTTTACTACATTTGGTCATCGAGAACTAATAACAATGGATGACTGTAGGATCCACAACCGTTAGTATTGGGCCTCCAAGCAGAGGATGTTACAAAATTGGTATCAGATCATAGGTTTATGTAAATTTAAAAATAAATTTATGCTTAAAATATTTTCAAAACATAATTCAATGAATCATAAGATAAGATCGAGGTTTGGGTTAATGCTAACGCATTCGTTATGTATATATTTATAAGTACATAGTCCCCTCTCTTTTAGACCGTTCTTTTGTATCTTACTAAGGCTCATATGAAGATTTATGAGAAAGGAAGATATGGAGGTAGGAAACAGAAGAGGAAATCTAGGTGGAGGAAGCACCAAACCAATGGAAATGCTCGACCTAATACCAGGAGGAAGCGGGACAATAGGTAAATGTTAATCCAAATGAAAATGCCAATGTAGGTGTTGGAACCCTGCTAGTAGATATGGGGATACTATGTTAGTCCTTTGTCAATCCGATGCAAGTTGGAGTAGCTGCAGGAGTAGTTATGGGTAATGCAAGGAATGTTGGAGGACCTAATCCCATTGCCCTACTTGGAAACAACTATACTAAGCTAAGTAGGGAATATACCAGTCTTGGTGGGAAGCTATTTTTGGAAACAGAGGATGCTATAGAAGTATAAAATTGTCTTTTTATTTTAAAAGGATCTTTGCTAACTTGGGCTTAAACAATGAGCAGAAGACGAGACTTGCCTCTAGATAGTGGCAGGGAGCAACACTTTATTGGTGGAATAGTGTTACTATAGGAGTTCCCGACGAGAAGTTGACTTGGATGGAATTTCGAAGGGATTCAAAGAGAGGTTTTTTCTGAAGTTGCCAAGTCGGTACTGCTGAGAAAGTCCATGGACTTAGTGCAGGGTGGGATGTTGGTGATTGAGTATGCTACAAAGTTTGATGAGTTGTCCAAATATGGATATACTACCATAGACACCGTCATTAAAAGAAACGCGAAGTTTATTCGGGAGTTAAGACCCGAGATTGCTATAGTGACTATGCCAAATCTGTATGATCCAAGTACAACTGTGGTGGAGATGGAAATCCAAAATAAAGAGATGCTTTCTACTTATGGAAAGAGAAGTAGGTTGAAACCCAGGGTTTTCAAGAGAAGAAAAGGAAATTCTTTAAGAAGAGAGGAAATCAAAAGGGAGAGGTTGCCAAGTTGGCAAAGGCTTACTTAGTTTGCTTTAAGTGTTGTAAGAAGGGATATTATGCTCATGAATATCGAACTAGAAAAAGGAAGAAGGCTACAAATAAGAAAGGAGTGAAGTGCTTTACTGTGAGCAGATTGGGCATTACAAGAATCAGTGTCCAGAACCGGTCAAAGCGGACAGGAGAAAGGTTTTTGCTTTTGGACCATCGTCTGCTAAGCCAACTGCTGTTGAGAAGGGAAAGGCTTTGATGGAAGATACACTTTTGATTCAAAATATACTAGTTAGGGTATAATTTGATATAGGTGCATCGCATTCAATTATATCTCAGTGTTTGGTAGATAGGTTATGTTTAGAACCCTCGTATATCTTGTTACTTCTTTAAGGGTTGTGAATTCGATAGGAGGGTATGCAACTCTAGGGATGAGATGCAACCAACTAGAACTTGATTTGTTAGGTTATAGACTTCAGAATCATTTTGGGTATGGATTGGTCAGATAAATATGAAGCTAGGATATTTTTTCAAGGCCGGAAAATATCGCTAAGACACCATAAGGTCATAACCAATTATATACTTGATGGGGAAATTAGACCCAATTTCTTGTTCCTTGCTGGATGCAATGAAAGTAGAAGAAGAGTTGAATTAGGTTTTGGTAGCAAGAGAGTTTGCAGATGTTTTTCAGCCAGTCATGGGTCTACCACGCCATTGAGTTTCAGATAGACCATGTGCTGGGAGAAAAATCTGTAAGTAGACCGCCTAGTTGGATGACACCAACCGAGATGAAGGAATTAAAGGTGCAGCTAGTGGATTTAGAAGGGAATAATTTCATTAGATCAAATAGTTTTCTTGAGCGGCCACGATATTCATAAGGAAACCGGATAGAACTTTAAGAATGTGTATTGACTATCGTAAATTGAACTAGAAGGCAAAAAGAATATGTATCCTTTGCTGAGGATCGATGATTTATTTGATTAGTTGGGTGGATCTAGAGTATTTTTCCAATTGGATTTAAATGCAAGTTTCCATCAGCTAAGAGTGGTAGAGGACAATATCCCATTGACGATGTTTCGGAATAGGTATGGTTCGTATGAGTGGTTAGTAATGCCATTCAGGTTAACGAACCCGCCAACTTTCTTCGTGGATTTGATGAATCATATTTTAAAGAGCAATTTGATAGGTTCATATTGGTATTCACAAATGACCGTTTGATATACTCTAGGGATGAAAAAGAGTATGAAGTTCAACTTAGAGTAGTGCTTGAGACACTGAAGTAGCATTAACTGAAAGCGATGTTTTCAAAATGTCATTTGTAAAAGAAAGAGGTTAAGTTTCTTTGTCATGTAGTCTTCGAAAAAGGTTTTTTAGTTGACCAAGATAAGATCAAAGCTATTAGCAACTAGAAGAGACCAAAGACGGTGATTGAGATTGGAAGTATTCTTGGACTTGCTGGCTATTACCAGAGATTCTTAAGGATTTGTTGCGGATAGTGGCACCTTTGACTAAGCTAACCAAGAAGGACGTGAAGTTTATTTAGTCTGAAAAATGTGAGGAAACATCCCTTAAGTTAAAGCATTTGATGACCAACGCGCCTGTATTGGTAGTTCCTGATAGGAATCAATGGTTAGTGGTGTATAAAAATGCATGTGTAACTAGGTTAGGAACTATGTTGTAGTAGAAAGATAAAGTTATTGCCTATGCTTCACTATAGCTTAGACCACATGATGTAAGATATCCTAATCCTGACTTAGAGTTGACAGTAGTGATCTTTGCATTGAAATTATGGAGACAACATCTCTTAGGAGAGAGATTTGAATTATACACAGATCATAAGTCCTTAAGGTATTTATTCTCTCAAAAGGAGTTGAATATGAGATAGCAGAGAGGGCTGAAGTTTTTAGGGCTTATGATTTTGGTATAGAGTGTACGCCTGGAATAGGAAATAAGGTAGATGATGCTCTTAGCAGAATACATCAGAATTTTGTGTTAGCTATGTTAAAGGAATGGAAGGATCAAAAGGCTTTGATAATTTGTACTATGCGGCTAGGACCGACTGCTAGTTTTAGTCAGAGCATTGCCATGTTGTCTTGCTTGGAGGTTCAACCAGTTTTGATCGAAAGGATAGCTTTACTGTAGAGAGAATACCCATTTTTAGCCGAGAATATTGGAAGGCTTGAGGTTGGGTCGAAGATTGATGATCTAAAGATTTTAATCTTGACAAGGGGGGATGGTTGAGAAAGAAGGGATGGTTGTGTGTTTCGAATGATGAGGACTTAAGGAGAGAAGTTTTTTGGGAATTTCATCGATCCAAATTTATGATTCATCCTAAGGAAACCAAGATGTATCAAGATATGAAAAGGTGTTTCTACTAGGAAGATATGAAGAACGACGTTGGCTTGTGGGTAAGGCAGTGTGTGAACTGTCAACAAGTGAAGGCCGAGAATCAGAAGCTGAGTGGATTGCTTCAACCTTTGGGGTTACCGGTTTAGAAATTGGATTCGACGAAATGAAAGTATATGGGTCATAGTGGACAGGTTAACTAAGATTTCCCATTTTGTTCTAGTTGATTCAATTAGGACGGCACTTGTTTTTGCTAAATTGTTTATGAAGAATATAGTTAGACTGCATGCGTTTCCTAGTAGTATAGTAAGTGATAAAGATACTTTGCTTACTAGCGAGTTCTGGAAGAGTTTACAAGATGTGCTAGGTACCAAGCTCAAGATGAGTACTGCTTATCACCCTCAGATAGATGGGCAGATAAAAAGAGCCCACAAGGTGCTCGAGGGTTTGTTAAAAGCTTGTGTATTAGACATTAGTGGATGCTAGAAAGATTACCCACACTTCATTGAGTTTTCCTATAATAACACTTATCGGACTAGGATAGGAATGGTGCCTTTCGAATCTTTTTATGGAGCGCCATGCCTGTGTTGATCCACATTTTCGTACCATTTGAGTCAACAATAAACTGCACATGTCCAACCCAAATTGAACGAAAAAATGGATTAGTAATGGTAATAAAGAAAATAAAGACAGAACAGAATCTCACTCGATGGAACAACATATATTATTTCAATACGAAATCTTTACAGCGGAAAATCTTTTATAACATATATCAGAGTCTGACCTAGATTTAGCTTTGACAGTTATAATACTTGTCCTTACAGTAGCTCTAATACAATAACACACAATGCAGCGGAAATAGAATACGTCCATACATCGATAAAGATCTGCGGCTCTCCTTTAGAAACTCCAAACGTCTTCAACTAATCCTAAAACTACTCAGATCTGACCCAAGTATGAAAATTCTCGATTAGTCAGGCAAACCAGCATGAGAAATTCAATTCATAGATGACAATGTCATAGATCAAAGACTTGTGACAAAAACCTTTTGAAAAGAAAGAGCATCTCATAAGACCACACTGCACATAAGCATGAACGAGTTTTTACCTTATGACTACTAAAACATTTTTATCAAAACTTTTGATATTAGTTTTAATGACATTGTTCGAAAATATTTGTAAGTAAACTTATTAAACTTAGCCGAAATTGTTACATTGATTCAATTTCAGCGTACTAGCCATAAAGTGGGTTCTATAAACAAAATCGCAGGCACTTTTTGGAGCATGGATTTCCTTACAAATGACCGAGTGAAGGGACTACCTTTCAGTAGTACATCTCTAGAGGAATGTATCGAGGCCCAGCTGATGGTCCTCTACCAACACAAGACCGGCCTACCTCTTCCTAGATAGTACTGAGTATGTCATCACCCTGGTCGTTATCGACCTATCCGAGCATGCTCTAACATACACCACATTATTTTAAACCTGAAAATCATAGAGGGTAGAAATATATCTAGAATGGGATGATCATACCCTAATGGTTACAAACCATATAGCCTTGTTGCATCTACCCTCTTTCGGTCATTTCCGGGTGTGAGGCCAAGGTAACAATTACCTTTCACATAGCAAACCATTTTTCACCTTTTGAATGCCACATTGTCATTCCATAATTACACAACTTATTTCTACAAACGTATAACTCCTGAGCTCGTACGTCTCAGGAAAGGGTGTTAAGCTAAGAGAAGTTGTATTTCAGCCACTAAGCCGAAAAATGTACATAGAGATCAATAATGTGATTTTAAAATGCAAGGTCAGACGTCATCCACACATGTTCATTCTGAGACTGAGCGAAGCCGAAGGCACTCCACTAACTGCATCCTGTTTTGGGAATCGCCCTTAGGATCAGTCGTGATTAGTCCTTACAAATCGAAGATTTTTATAACAGGGCACTAATGACACCATAAATATATGATATGGTAAAATCATATCAAGGGACTAGTGGCAAGCAGCCATACATCATGAATATATTCGTCTTCAATAATCTTATCTTCAACATGTTTTACTTAGAACGTAAATTGGTTTGAAGTGTTTTTCCGATAGGAATTACCAAAAATCGACCTCGATTTCTTCGAAATCCAATCATCGATAAAAATGTGAATATGTATGTACAAGATTTTTTTAAGCCTCTTTTCATCTTTTACCTTTTTACTGATAAATCAAAATACTTTTAACTTCGGAAATCTTCACGTTATTTACCTTCAAATCAAATAAAAATCCATCTTTCGAAAAAAATGTCTTAGTTTGAGTCAAAAATAATGTTATTTAAGACATCATTTACTATGAACTCAAAACCAGTTATATTAAGTAAAATATAAACTAAATTTACCCATATTAATTCCCGTATTCAACTCCCAAATTTAAGGATAGTACAAATTTACGTGTATAGTACAAATTTCTCTTCTCATAACTTAAACGCGTAATTTGACTAAAACATGTCTACATATTACTGAAAAACTTTTTTAATCATTTTTATTTTAGAAAAAACTTAAATTTAAATCTTTTATTTAGCGCATCCCGGCTTTCTCTTCAATCTGCTCCACCCCTCGCCTAGAAAGAGAAAACAAAGGACAAGTAAGTTTATGGCACTGGTTGCTCCATTCCTATACCTAGTTACACACCTTGCTTTATCTTCCTAGATCTCACAGGAGGGACAAATGTACTAGTCTTTTCCGCATACTCAATTTGTTATTGCATTCAAGGAATCGATTTCAAGTATATTGTTTAAGTGTTATAAAAAAAATTCTCTTAACCATTTTTTTAAAAGCTTATATATATGATTTAGGAAAGAATCGCTAAGCTTAAAACTGCATTTCTAAAGTTACTGCAACGGTAGCAGAAAAGTGATGCGGATAGTGCTTAAAAGATGATTCGAATTAAAAAAACATTCTAATATTTGAAAACCTATATTTTCAATTCAAATATCTTTTAAGGTATTTAATCGTATTTACCAAATTTATTTCATATTTTCAAACATTTAAATATATTCATGTAGAGAATTTTACACTTTGGTCACTTAATTGCAAAAGCGCGATTTCTATGGAAACTTGATTTGGTCATAACTTAAAATTGACAAGATGAAATCTTGATTTTCTCTCTTCATTTACAAAGTATGGATATAATAGTCCGGAAAATTCTTATTTCAAAGAATTCGGAGCTATATGCCACTTCGTACACTCATTTAAATCCTTCGATGCAAAATTGTTAACTGCCATTACACGACACACATTTTTGACTTGTTTTTCAATATTTGTCGTAACACTTCCAAATCTTTTTTATTTGCTTATAAACCATCTACAAACTATTTAAAATTATTAATTTATTATTTTGACTATTTAATATCTATTTTTCACTTATTTCAAAATATCTCACATTTTATTATTATAATATTAGAATTTCCATTCTTTAACCTTTTTAAACCATATAGTATTTATTTTTGAAACTTAAAACTTTAAAATTTATTATCTTTAAAATTCTCAAACATAAACTTCCATCTTCCAAAATAATTTCAACCTTTTTTGATTTTCCAATCAATTTCTGTCTTATTCGAATTAAATTTTCTTTTCCAAAATTGATTTTGAAAAGAGGCTTACTATTCAAAATATATCATATAAATGGTCTTTACTTAACAAAGGGAAAGGTTAATCATTTCTCATAAGTAAATATAAGATGCTAATAAATTATTATTAACAATACATCCATTCAACCAAACTCATTCATATAACATCCAAACATTCATATTAACAACTAAGTGGTGTTAATTACCGTAATCATCATAAAGGTGTAAACATGATCATTAAAGCATAACAATCATATGATTTTTAATGAGACAAGAGTTTACTCACTTTCATTTTCCATTGCATATCTTTTTCTACAGCTAATGTGGTTCTTTTCCTTTATCAACTCAAAACGACTTATCTCGAACTACTTTTTAAAATGGTGAAATGGATGGAAATGTTTGATAGAAGGTGGGTATGGCTTGTATAAGGAGGGTATGGGGATGTGTGGGTGTTTTGGAGGCGGGTAGGGGCGTGTGTGCGAGTTTGGGAGGCAGGTGAGTGTGAGTATAAGGGTCTGGAGGGCGGGTGCATGTGTTTAGGCAGTGGGTAGTGGCGGGTAGGTAGATTTTGGAGGTCGGTAGGCTTGGGTATGCGGGAGGTATGGGTGTGTGGTGGTGTATAGGCTTAAGTGTGGGAGTTTGAGGGGATGCATGTGTACGTAAGGGTGGGTAAACTCGAGTGGAGGTGTGTCGGGGACTTGGTCATGGGTAGGTAGGAAGGTAGAGGTAGGTATGTGTGTGGGTAAGGGGTATGGGTGCTAGGGTGAGTGGTTTAAGAAGCAGGAGTGTTGGATGCCATGGAAGAGACGGAGAAAGTGAAGAAAATGGAGAAGACTTTGGTGTGAGAAAATAGAGGGATGGTGATCCTATTTATACGTGAAGCTTCATATGTAAAATGACCTTCTTACCCTTATTAACTTTTGATTTTTCAACTCTCTTTTTATCATTTTTAAATTAATGATTTAACTCTTAAGTACAACATTTAATGAAGAGGAGATGGTTGGATTTGAGATTTGTAAAATTGAAATGATTATGCTACTTTTATTTAAATTTAACAAAATACATAAAATAGAAATGTTACTTTTCCATGCAAGGATTTGACATGTGCATTTATGTGAATGAATGCTTAAGTACTATTGGTAATGATTATGTTTAGTAAAGGATTTAATAATAAAATTATGTCAAGTCAAAAACTTCTGTAATTTATTTTATAAACTTTTGTCTTATATGCTAAATGTTTACATGTTTATAAGTGTGTAAATATGTTAAATTGAAGTTATATAGGTTTAAAAGAAATGATGTCGTAAAATATTTAAATAACTTGTATGGAACAAAATGTTGATTTTTGAAAAAATGTTTTACGGTTACATTTTGACATTTTTGTTAAACTATTTATTAGGTAAACAGAATTCGAAAATAAGTTTCTTATCATTTTTAAATATTCAAAACAAGTATGTTTTATTTATAAAACCATATGAAATAATGTTAAAATCTAATTTTAAAAATACGACGTTGAATTACCAATACTCAAAAAAATTATCAAATTTTATAAAACAAGTTTATATGGTTATAAAACCATTATAAATCAAATTTATATTATTATCATGTCATTATTTAACCTTAAAAAGAGTTATTAACCTTTTATAATAATTATTCGAATGTAAATTAATTTGTATTGAAACCCGGCTTTTGTCATTTTTTAATGAAAATTCACACTTTTTGATTTTATTTAATAAAATTCTAAACATAAGTTTATCATCTTTATTTATTCATAAAATATGATTATTAAATTTTGAATATTTAAAATAAATTAAATAATCTATTTTCAAAGTGGTAAAATTATGTGTCGTTACAATGCAGATCACCAGCATATTAGTTAGAAACTATAGATGAATTAGTCTTAGGACCAGATCTGGTAAAAGAGGTAATGAAGAAGATTGAGTTGATCCGAGGTAGGATGAGGAAAGCTCGGTCTAGATAGAAGAGTTACACACATAAGAGGCGCAAGGATCTAGAGTTCTCAGTTTGAAGTAAGGTTTTCATTAAAGTATCACCGATAAAAGGTGTTGTACAATTTGGAAAGATCGGGAAACTGGCACTGAGATATGCTGGACCATTCCCAGTTGTAGAAAGGATCAGAAAGCTTACATACTGATTAGAGCCACCAAGAAATTTGGTAGGTGTCCATAATGTGTTCGTATATCTCATCTTCGTAAGTATGTATATGATCTAGAGACTACTATTTCTTTAACTACATTGGAAGATTTAATAGTTGAACCAAATTTGACTTTCATTAGACAACTGGCTTAGGTTGTACCAAGACATTAGAAGAAGTTAAGAAATAAGACGGTTAAGATGTTGAAAGTTCAGTGGAGCGACAATGAGAAGGATTATATTTGGGAGACAAAAGACAATATTAGAGATACTTATCTTGAGTTGCTGCAGGGATATGTTCTATATTTTCTTTATAATAGATTGTTTTCTAGTCAAGTAGGCTAGTATGGTAGTTTGGAGATATTAGATGATTGTTATGTTAGTATTAGTCCTTACTGAATTTCAAGGATGAAATTATTTAAGGAGAGGTGCCTGTAACACCCCTAATTTTAAATGACATTATTTCTAAAATTTAATTAAATAAATTAAATAGAATAATTAAGAGACTAGAGTGATAAGGGGATCGAGATTTAAAACTTATTAAGGTTGTGCCTTAATCAAATGGATTTATAAAATGGTTCATAAGTTAATTCATAAGAATGGTTTATAAGGTGAATACTAAGTTAAGTAAGGCAAGGGTAACATGGGAAATACCCATATACCATAATCCCATAACCCCTGAACCTTTACCTCATTTTCAGTTCATATGTTCATAAACCAAAAATAAAAACTAAGGAGAACTAAAGCCCATAACCCTAGGGTAAAAGGGATCAAAAGTCAATTAAAAGCTAAGGATTCAAGCAAGGAAGAATTAAGCAAGAACAAATCTCAAGTTTCTTATCCAAAAAAGGTGGATAATAAATAATCTATACCATCTCATATATGTTTTATTAAACATTTTTATTTCGAATTTAAGTTTTAAAACTGTTTGGATTATTTGAATGATGATATGCTATGATTATATGCCATGTTTGATTCAAACATGTATGTTTGTAAAAGGTTTAATTTGATTTTAAGGTTAAAATCGTGTAAAATGGGTTTCAAATGCCTTGAGGATTTAATATGTTATGTAAAATATTATTCTGAAGATGGGTTTAAATTTTCATAATAATCCAAGTTACGGATAATTTATTATGAATTTTGAATGGAAGAAATAGACAACTTGGGTTTAAAAATTTATTACGATGATTATATAAAGGACTTCGGGTTTGAAAATAATGTAAGTTAGGAAACATATTAAAAGTGAATTATGATGATTTTTGGGGATTTTTCTGAAGTGCTTTAATATGGCTATTAAATTATTATTTTTGAAGAATTTAAATGATTAAATGTTTTATGCAAGGGAATGGATTATTTGTTAAAATAATTTCAATTATAAATTAGTGAATTTAGCAGCCTTTTTAGAAAATGGATTTTAAAAAAAGAAATGGCAACCAATTATATTTGACAAATTGGCAAGTTAGATGAAAAGAAATGACTTTATATGTCAAAAAAATCGGTTTCGATGTAATTTACCACTTAGCCACTTCCATTAGCTCACTTCCAAAACCATGCCCAGTATAACCAATACATAGGGTATCAAGTAATTAGTACGTAGTGTATTGAAGAAAGGCAGAAAGGATGGTGCCGAAGGTTTCGTTTCGAAGAGGTAGAAGTCAATCTTATAAGTTTTCTAAGGGGTTTAAGCTACCCTAATTAACTTTGAATTACTTTTGTTTATAAATGGTACTTTCGAAAGGGTTACCACCTTTTTGTTGTAAGAAAATATTTTGAATGAATCGCCGCTTATTTAGTTTTGAAAAGGGAGAAGCTTTGAACCTAGTCGAAATCTATATGTTGTCTTCATACCTTTCGAATTGGTTAAAGGCTGCTATTCTTATAGCCTTTTAACAATTAGTTCGAAAGGAAAGCTTTTGTTTTATTAATATTGAAGCCACTTCCTACTGCTTTCGAAAGGGTATTTTTTTGTAGCCACTTTTATCAATGCTTTTGAAAGGGTGGTTCGAAGCAAACTGTTCCCCAAATTCTTTTACAATAAGATTAATGTTTTCGAAAGTGTTACTTTCGTTTATGTCCTCCTTGACCTTGAAGTTATAAGGTTAAACCCAATGATTTCGAAAGAGATACTTTCAAATGGTTTATGCTTCTAAAAATTCTACTTAAGCTAAGCAGTTTCGAAAGATAAGTTGTAATACTTTCGAAGGGAATATTTAAATGCTTTCGAAAGGAAGATTTCAATGCTTTGAAAGGAGTGATTTAAGGGTTTCGAAAGAAAGGTTTCAGTGCTTTCGAAATGAGTGCTTCGAAAGGTATATCTTTAATTTTTTGAAAGAAGGTTTTGAATACTATTAAAAGGATGTTTCAATGGTCTCTAAAGAGAAGGTCTAAGGTTTCGAAAGTTATAGTTTTCAAAACAAAGAACCCAATCTCATTTTTAAAGATAAATCCATGGCAATATGTACGAGATTTTGAAATGGCATTTAACTTTTGAGTCTTTGAAAAAGATTTCCGTGCTAAAGATAATAGGTTAAAGATATTAACCATGTTACCTTTTAAAATGATTGCAAGGAAATTTAACCATGGATGTTTATATTATTAGGTTATGATCAGTTAATATATGTGTTGCTTCTGTAAACATATTCACTTTATAATTAACCCATAATTGCTTTTTGGGTATTAAGAATATAATAACCAGTTAGGTTCACCCAGAAGTGAATACACCTTGAGTCAATTCCTATGTGAGTAAATTGCATCTAGGAGGTCAGATAGACCAGAATGTAGGATTCCCAAAGACTGATCAAAGAGGTGTTAGTTTAGACAGGTTCATGGTAAGCCCATGAAAACTATGTAATGAAAATTTTAATTTTTAGGCGCCAATAGGTTCTTAGTGATCCAATGAAAATTATATACAGATTAAGCTATTGAAAGAGATAAATAGGTTCATAATCGACCCTTGAAATCTATGACATGAGAGAAGATATTAAGGAACTCAATAAATTCGTAGTGAACCCATGAAAATTATAATTAGAAGAAGTTATTAGTAGATATCAATAGGTTCTTAATGAAGCCATGAAAACTATGAAACAAGGCCGATAGTCCATAAGCTTTGAACAGGTTATTATTCATCCCATGAAAACTAATAAGTTAATAATGACCCTAGAAACTATAACTTGAGATAGATAGTCAAATGAATGGGGATGGAAAATTCAGAATATAATGCATGTTTGCATGTCATCATGATATATTGTATTATGTTATGTTTTAACCATTATGGATGCAGGAGCACAGTATATGGTTATTATACATTGAATTTGGATACTAGTCTGAGGAAAACCTGTTTCGCTAAGCATTATGGTTTCACTAGATATCTATATGGTTCGAGACGGTGGGTTATTATTCACACCATACTTTTTGTCTGACTCGAAGTTTATGTTTTCTCCTTGAACTCTCAGGTGATCGATTGATTTTTATAGTAGTTTGAGAGTTAAGGTTTCTAGGTTATTCTTCAGACGAATAGACTTCAGGAGACATTCAGGTGGCAAGCTAGCTATTAGGATTTCTTTATATTTGATTCCGTTGTGTTTGGATGTAATGGAAAAAAATTAATTGCCTGCATTTAGACTCTGATCAATAAAGGGGGCATCTTGATATGTCACTCTTGATGTATTTTGTTATTATTATGTTTCTCTGAACGTAATTAATGAATTTAGATTATGTAATGAATTTGAAACATGATTTGAAGTTGGATGAGAAATCATTTTTATGATTTTAATTTTTTTTCATATTCATGTGTTTCTATTATATCAATGTATCTAACATTACATCATTTGGTCACTAAGAATTAATAACTATGGATGACTACAGCGTCCGTAGCCATTAGTTTTAGGCCACCAAGTGCGGGATGTTACAATAGGTATGCAAGCTAACTCATCATGTGATAAGCCTAGGTAATACAAGTAACTCAACATAACAGAAAATTTAGGATCGTAATAAACCTTTAGGTTGCACCTACTACAAATATCCAAATGAATCACCATCCTATCATAATCTAGCAACACCCTGTACATAGCCATCCAGTTGATTCCTATAATTACACCAAACTCAGAAAATTCCAATATAAAAGTATCATAATCAAATTCGACACGCAAAATATGTAACTTCAAACCCTTAAAAAACATGGATAGATGGATTGATACCATAATAGGGTTCAATACTATAATTGGCTATGTAACTATGCTAGTCTCAAAGTGCATTTCATCTATTGGCTTACTCAGAATAAATAAGCGAGATGCTCCGGTTTAAACTAAAGTGCTAATAGATAAACTAGAGTGAGTTACACACCATTTATGATGACTTCTTTCCTTTATTCATAGATTTGATGCGCTTAAGTAGGAACAACCTCAAGTGCACAAGATGGAAACACTTGAGTTGAAGTATTAGGCTGGATCAACCACTTCCTCTTTATTTGTTCAAACTAGTTGCATTTGTTTTATTTGTTCTTCGCAACATTCACTTTGAAATCCTTTGTTAAATTCTCCTTGACATGACACTTCTTATATTCGAATCTTGTTTTTTTTATTCCGCCTTAAGCTCCTACTTCACCCTTGCTTTTATTCTATTGAACTGGCTTCCCTTCTACCTTATTAAATTCTTGTTTAGCAATTGAATTCAATAGCATCATCTCAATCAAGCTCTTAAAAGTAGCTACAGTGGGTACTTGGATAAAAGCAATATCTCTTAAAGAAAAAATTCAACCCATTGGCAAAGTTTGTTACCATTCTCACTAAGGTGCCAATGAGGTCTAAGCTATATTTCACTAGCTGATTGTACTCATTAACATACTCGTTGATAGTATGGTCTCCTTGCTCCAAATGGATAAACTTCTCCCACTTTACTCCTAATTCGGCCTCCAATATAAATTCAACAACAAAGCGCCTCTTAAAATCAGCCTAGGCAATCGCAGTCTATCTGCCTTAGTAATTATAATATCCCACTAGTTTAAGCCACTCAATGCAAATGCTATAAAGCCAATTTTCTATTCATTGCATCCTCTATGCCAATCATACCACATTTTCAATCATAATACCTTAGCCATGATTAAGACTCAACAAATGATTTTGTTACCAAGTATTTCTTTTCACCCAGACTTTAGAAGTCCCAACATAATTTGGGAAAATCCAAAGTAGGTCGAAGAACTAGGACTGCACTATGTGCTTGTAGTGTGAGTCTTCCATTGGGGTTGACTTTAGTCTTGCCTCTTACTAGAAGATACCAGCAGAACCATACTAGATCTTTTACACATGGAACCTCAGCCGCCTCACCTGAACTCTTTCCAATTAGATTGCTCATTTTTATTTATCCACAAACAGGAATTATTAGAACCTTCCTCAAATAATAGTATGATTTACTGGAATCTTATGGGTTTATTAAGGTTGTACTTATATAAAACTAATTTTTAAAATACACAAGTACACTCCTTCAACGCACACTTTTCCTTAACGAATTTTAAACCTTGCTCTTATACCGAGTGTAATTGCCGCACCTCCAAACACGTAGATTCAAAGCCCGAATGGGGCATATGAACCCGCTCCATGCGAAGAAATGCAGAACGTAAGGTGTTGGATGGTTTTTATATATATAATTATAACTTTAATGCACTTTACACTTTTAGATTTAGTAGCAAAAGGATAAAAATATAAATATTGAATATCCAATTCATTATTGACTTAAAACAACAATTATCCTCACAAGAAACAACTGAATAAATTCTCCAATTAGAAATTTCTAAATTACAAGTATAATTAGACACATAAGGAATGATGGAATGTAAGTTTACCTCCAAGGCGCACAGTCACCTTCTCTATGCATCTTAATCCCATTATACTACCTAATAACCTATCCTCCTGGAATAGATAAAAAATGGGTAAAATAGAGATGATAGGAAAAGGTCCGATAAGTAAGCAATATCACTATTGGTATGCATTTGCAACCAAATTATCGCAAACACCCAAGAATAAAATTATGTAGAGAAGTAAGTAAAGAAAATAAAATTAAACTGAGGAAAAGATTAAGCAATAAACAAATAAAAAGTAGTAATCAGAAATACAAAGATTTATAGTGGTTCGACGTTGTATGCCTATGTCCAGTTTGAAGATTATCTTTATTGATCACTTATAAATTTGATTACAACAGTCGGGAATAGAGAAAACTTGATTACAATAGAGTTTAGAGTAATAAGCAGCATAAAGATCCTCAGAATGATCCATTAGGCTAGTATTTATAGGTGAAGACAACCACCTATCTCTTTAAAACTTCGTCTGGAGGACCATCAAGTCCATATGGGTCCACCAGAGGGATCACTACCGACCTCTCCATTGATCGATTTTTGGGCAACGATCCTTTAATGGCTTCTTCATGCTAAAATATGTTTGTACTCCAATTTTCATGTCATTTGACCAATGGAACTCTAGTTACTGCTTGATCTTTGGTTTAATATAGCTTGCACACTGCTCTCTATCGATCCCTTCTAAGGGGCATTTGTCGACCCCTCCAACTATGCCCATGTGACCTGAGATCCCTAAGGTAGGCTCCTTAGGGTCCACACACCTTATCTTTCAAATTTCATGGCCTTTGGAGTTGTAGATCCTGAGATATAGAGTGTTGTATGCATGATGCACTTGGAACATGTTGGATGTCGATCCCTGTTTAATGTAGCCTGCCGATCCGTCCCCATAAATCATGTCATCCCTTCCAACTTGCCATGCTATGCCAAACCCTTCAATTCGTTGAGCCATATTCCATACTTTGAGCATCCTACATTGTAGATCCATCAAATCCATTCAATTCTGACTTCATATATTCATCTGTACACGACCTACGGGCCGCAGTCATCATTCTAGAACCATCATCCTTGATGGCAATTGGATCTAGCTCGTGTGGCCAGTTCAGTATGGCTAGGCTAGAATGCTAGGTAGCACTTGCCCCCCAATGTATGTCTTGTAATTAATATAACGTCCTTTGAATCGTTGAGAATGAGATCAATCAAGCTTTCTGAACAATTCCTATTCTTTTATCGAATCTTTTTTCCAAGGCGTAGAATTTTTCATTGATTGTCTGACACTTGGTCAATTTCCAATAATATAAATCTAGTGCCATATCCTATCAACTAATATATATAAATCCTGTTCTGCAAGACTATCAAGCTTTTGTTATATAGTCCAGCCTCGAACTCGAAGGCTTCAGGTTTGACTTCAGTGTCCATCGGTTTCAAAAATTAAGCTTTTAAGTCATACATAGGCATGCTCATATACACGAGCTATTGTTGGCTCCCGGACATGTTCAAACACTTACGAGTCATTGCCAATTTTCATAGTATTTTGTATGTCTGCTTATAGCCAAACTAACCATTTTTTTCCTTTTCTTTTTGTAGGGATCGACACATGCTTGGCCAACCCCTCTCATTCTTTTCTTCTCTTCTGTTTTTCTATATAGGGATCAGCACACATTTAGCCGATAACTTTACCTCTTCCTCCCAATTTTTTAAAGCTTTTGTAGGGATTGGAATATATGTATGTCGATCCTTCTTTTGATCCCATGCTAACAGGGATCGGCGAGCTTTTATGCCAATCCTTCCCTCTACATTATGTGCTCAGTGTTTTAGGATGAACCACCTTCTATATACATACCAACCTTCCATCCTTACCATTCTCATTTTCTTGCCTTTGCACCAAATCCTTATTTTCAAGCCACGTAACCAAGCTTTCCAACCTATGACCTTAAATCCACCTACGATCCAATCTTTCCTACAAACTTTTTTCTTCTTTCCTTCTAACTCAAACATCCCGAATTACTCGCCTCCATCTTAACTAGAACATTCACATAGTTAAGATTTTGAACTATAGCCTTCAATTATACGTTGAGGTTCTGGATTTCACGTTGTTAGTGATCACGATGACGTTTGAGGCTGTGATGATAATGCGATTAAAGCTGCCTGGAGGAAGTGAATTTTTAGAGGACTGGTTTGGCGGAATATGTAAGGGAAAGAAAGATGAGAGAAAGAATAAAGGAGGGATCAGTATTGGATTTTGATTCTATGTCGATCCCTCGCTGTAGAATTTAGATGAGTTGAAGACGAAGTAGAATAGGGATTGGCATGCTTAGTTTGAAGAGAAGGCTCGATTGTGAGGCTACAGGAAAGGGATCGGCCTAAACATAAGGATCGGTTGGACTTAAGGATCGATAGGTCTTGGTTGAAGAGAGGGATCGGTAGAGAAGCTTTGTGATAGGGATCGGTATGTAGGGTTTGGTCCATAGGAATTGGCATAAGGACTTTTAGGGGTTCTTTGAACTTATACACTGGCCTAACAATATTTGTTTGACACTAATCCATCCAACAAAATCGAAAATATGGTGACAATGAGCACTAAAACATGCATATTTACTACTGGACTCGAAATTGAACAATCAAATCCATGGAACTTTCTACATATAATAAAAACTTACAAATTGACTGGAATGCCAAACTTCACTTTCGATATACCAACAGTTCATCCCAAGCTTATACAATTGATCAATCTCTCCGCCAGTTGTGATGATCAACAATGACAGTCTGTCTAGTTTGAATCCAAAGTCTCGTCATCTAACTTCGTTTTTTAATTGATTTTAAACTGTTTATATCTTCCAAACATTTCACTACACTGCACTAGCTTACACTCAACACGGGGGAGTGGGTAAATTTTTCTAACCTCGATTATCATCTAAGTATAGATAGTATGGACTCCAGGCCTCAAAGCGTTTAGTTGTTATGTCTTCCGATCTGATAATGCAATACATCGATTCTAAAGAAAAATCAAGTTCTGCGACTATATTTGGCAGGCTTTCTCCCAGCCATCAAGCAAAACAAATAGAAGTTTCTAGCCTACCTATCGACATTTTCTTAGATTTTATGGTACTCCCAGCCAAGTCCTGCTTTCGATGCAATAGAGGATGCCAATCTTCTTAATAACCCAGTAGATTCTCAAGCCTCCCTAGTTGGTGAGGCTGCCCTTCGTCAGTTGTCCTCTATACATAGAAATTCATTTGTAGACGTCTTTGTCCCTTCAATAAACGACATGCTTCACTTTCCACCAGAGGGGTATACGTCGTATAAAAATTTTATGTGCTGGGCCAGATGCGTACTGCCCTTTAATTCGTTTATTTAAGAGATGTTGAGATATCTTGGAATAGCTCCCACTTAATTCGATCAAAATAGTTACGCCTTCCTATATGGAACCTTCCTGCTATTTATGAGCATTCTATTTCAATAGCTAACTCCCAAGGACACAAGATTCATTTACAACTTCAAAAGGATGTTAGGGAATCCTTCCTACATTTTCTTGAACCTTCGCAAAACTGCCAAGTCTTGACTGGCACTTGGAATAAACTTTCTCTGTTTAAGCACGAGTGGTTCTATGTTCGATATCCACCCAGCTTCACAAGGCGATGGTTGGAAGGACGTATGTGTTGCTTTCATCTCATTCTTAAGTTCATTAATCCAAGTCAAATTTTTGACTCCACTAGCATAAGGGATTCATTCAGGTGTTCATCCATGTCCTGAAGATGTTAATTTTTCGAGAGCAGTCGTCACCATTCATGCTACATCGATCGATGAGAAGAATATCAAACTTCTTGTCACTGATGAGTTACTGTCTTTATTCATGCTTCTAGAAGAGGTGGTGAATTGGGCTCCCATAAAGCATAGCATTGCCAAAAAAATTACACAGCAAAAAAGAGATGCTATAAACCTTATCATGCCCCCTACCGAGGAGACCTAGGACGACTTTGAAGTAGGTTAGATTAGGGGTTCTCAAGATAGTGAACCCAGAGATGTTGACCTAGGCCCGGATAAGGCGCCTTTGGTCGAACCATTGCAAGAACGCAATCTTAAACAACTGCCAAGAGAAAGAAGAGGCTGGCATACAAAATTCGTAAAAGAAAAACTGCTGCAGAACCAGAATTCATCATTACTACTATTAAAGAAGAATCATCTTCCCAACACTTGGAAAGTTCACCAAAGGGATTTTCAAATCTCCAAATTCTAGATGATATTATAACCTATGGCTTTCCAATATCAACATCGAAGGGCTCAATTCTCCTACTAGGAATGTTGAAGGCATTCTCCAACTAATAAAGGAGAGAGAATACCCATAATCAAGGCTACAGCCACCGGTTTTCAAGGGAACACTAGGACACTTACGACCACATGCATTTCACCACATGCTCTTCATTAATCTTTCGCACAATAATTATTCACATGTTCTCATTTGGTCTTTGCATGTGAAATGACATAGTCTCGAACCTTCGATTGCTTAAGAGGTTCTTTAACATATCATCGATCTAGCTGCCACTCGGAATCCGACCAACGTAGGCAGACAGATGATGGATGGGATAAAAGCTATCATTCAAGGGAATCCTCATCTTCTAAGTGCAAGTCCTAGTCCCCGACATCACGCTAAAGAGATTGGCCTAATATTCCTGCTTACAGTGGAGACCATCCTCCTTACGGCTGCTTGCAAATCATCACATCATATGAGCAACATTCCGTCTCTTTAAGCTCTAAGTAATCTTGCGATTATGATCAAGCAAACATCCAATTGCTGCTTCTGATCCGTCCATGCCGACCACTTCTCCTGACACTTCTATTGCAAAGAAATTCGTCGAGCTTATGGCCATTTTCCCAAAAATCTGTTTCAATAGGCTTAAATTCCTTCCTACAATACATATGATTCTGAGGGACACAAAACTAGTTCTCTTACATGTGTCAATGAAGTGTCCGTGCAACATGAATCGTTCCAACACTTGGCGGAAAAAATATCTAAAGCGGCAATTGAGCGACAACATGAAATAGATCATCTCAAGCTAGAGATGATACATGATAAAGACATAAACAAACAACAAGATGTCAAACTGTCGAAATTGACAACAAAACTTTCAGAAGCAGGGAAAAATGCCAAGGAAACGGCAAAGGCGGTGAGTCGTTTATAAGCTTCTCATAAAAAAGAACTCACTGCTTCTCTCAACTATAGTGGGGCACTTGCTTTGGTACAAGATTCCTTGTAAAAGGAAAAAATACGTTTTTGTACACTACGTTGAAGAACATTAAGAGCTTCTAAAAAAAGAAAAGGAGGAGAAAATTGAGGCTCACAAAGAATCACAAAAGTTCTTTGAAGAAGCTGTTGCAGCTAAGAGCCTGAAAATTAAACTTCATGAGTAGTTTGCCAAAATAGAAGCTCTTAAAGAAGAGGCTTGAGAGAAAGGGCTGCAAAGAAATGATTGAACAAATTAAATCCCAAGTGGAAGATGCTAAAGAGTCTGGTAGGAATGAAATCAAGGACATGTTTGATCTATTGATCATTGAGTGCAACACCAAAGTCCCCATCCACTACGACTTGAGTTTTCTTGGCAAATGTTAGCTCGAATCGCTTACTGTAGCCTGGGAGCACAACATTGAGATGAAAAAGAGGAGATTGGGTGGAGCCAAACTTGATGAAGAAAAATTAATGCGGGAGATCTTTCATAGAAGTAAACCCCTAGATCAAGCTGCCATGTGACACTAATATTTTAACACTTCTACGCCTACTGAGAAAGGGGAACATATTGCCAGATCTTCAAAGGTCAATCCTAAGGGTCCCTCTTCTTCCCAAGCAGCTAGAGATCGGTCACCTTCGGCATGGATCGGGACTTGGGAAAAGATCTAGATAAACTGGCTATCAATCCAAATTGTTGTCCCTAATTTTAGAAGGACATACTCCAGCAACCACCGAGAGCCAACCGGATATGGGTATTGCACTTTATCCTCCAACTTATTAAAGATTTTTGTGCTCATGCCTGATGATTTTAGGCTTATCTCCCATTTTAACAAATTTACAGGTCCTTTAGGTCCCGACCAATCTCCTAAAAGCAATGCTACTGTGGAGCAACAAGAGAAACTAGTAGAAGTTTTGACAGCTGCTGAGTACCAGGGCTCAATGCTCAAGTCATCGGAGCTCTTGATGATGATAAGGTCGAAGATCTGCTCCCAACGGATGAATCTATTGATGTTATGATTAGAAGCACCTTCGAACGCACGTATTAGATTAGTTTGAAAGTGAGAATTGAAAAGCAGGAGTTCTTGAAGAAAAGGCTACAATTGAGCCTATCAAGGTAGACAACAACGATCCACACCTTATCCCATTACAAGTTATTCCACCCGACGGGTCAATTACTAGTGAATTTCCTCCTATCTCTAAATTCTCTCATGCAAAAGGTGGCAGAGGATCCAAGAAGAGTACCATCGGGGGCTCAAGTAGCACCACTCCTGAAAAATCAGAAATAGAGAGGAGGTCAAAGAAATAGCCATCACTACAACTCAGTATGTATATAGTTTGCATACTCGTTTGTTCGTCGTTCCTTACATTAGTTATGGTTGTACTGGTAGGAGTTCCCATTTTTTGAAATAACTTGTACTACAATCTTGAAACATATTATGTGAATAAATTTTTTGTTTTATGTTGAGATTTCGTGTGAATTTCCATTTAAGCAGTTGAACTATTACTTTCCATTCAAGGTACTTATAATTTGTTGTTCATTAATTGTGGTAACAATTCACTAGCTCTATCCCAAGGCCTCCATATGGTTGTGGCCTCGAGTCGTATCAAACACTAGGCTCGAGCCTTAGGGTTATGCCATCGAATTCAACGATTTTTGAGTAACTATACTCATCCCCAGTCTTAGTTTAACGGGGTTAGATATTGGATGGTCTAACTCCATCCTTAGCAAGTTTATACTCCTCTTGTTGGTTTTAGGCCAGAGTTCATGGAATAGTGAACGGTCGAACTCCATTCATCTATTCGCTTACGCTCATATCTGCACTCTTAGGATAAAAGTTAGTTGATGGGTGGTCGAATCGCACCCAATTGATGTTTATACTCTAGTCCGTATTCTGGGACTTACAGTTATTTTGCAAGTGGTCTATTTACACTCAATTTATGTTTATACTCCAGTCCACACTCTGAGGACTTAGATTTATTTCGTGGGTGGTTGATTGACACTCGATTTATGTTGATACTCAAGTCCACACTCTGGGGACTTAGAGTTATTTTGAAGAGCTGTTAGATTGTACTCCCCTTAACTGATTGATTTGCTTCCATGATCTGGGGTTTGATCTAGCGAGTGATCGATCGTGCCGCAGTCACTCTCATTTTATCCTAGTCCCACGCTTTGGCTGGATTTAGTTGATATTAGATGGTCGACCATATTTATTCTATGTTCTACATCTCGTCCGCCAGATTATGAATGGGAGTTGTCAGATGAACAAGCAGACCAAGCTTATCTTATTTAATACCATTGGAAATTAGCATGATTGATTAATTTCAAACTCTAGGAGTCTGTTCATACATATCGGCATTAACTAGTTTTGCTAAATAATTAGTACATAATGCTACATCAAACATAAATATAACGGAAGTCCAAAAATTTTCGTTTGTAAATTCAAGAGATTCAAAGATAAGATATTTATTCTTTATGGGATCGTAGTATGTCACTTAATGAGAAAGAACTTCTAGCTCAATAGGAACGAAGGCTTCAGAACCGTAAGAAAGGGCAAATGGAGTATGACCAATCGCAGACTTATGGGTGGTCCTTTAAGCCCACAGTGCTGCAGCGAGTTCATCCATCTACCTGCCTCCAGCCTTCTTCGAAAACCTCATTAGAATTGACCTTATGATTTTATTTGCAGCTTCAACCTATCCATTTGCTCGAGGGTGAGCGACCGCTGCAAATCTATTTTCAATACAATATCTCCGACAAAAGTCTTTGAATTCAACACTTTCTAATTGAGTGTCATTATCTGTTACGATGGTTTGCAGAAGATGAAGCGGCATATGATGTTTCAGACAATAAAATTGATTGCTTTCTTGGTTGTAATCGTTGCTAAAGGTTCTGCTTCGGCCCATTTGGTGAAATAATCAACTACAACGATAGCGGAATTTGCGCCACCTTTAGCGACCAGTAAGGAGTCGATAATATCTATACCTCACATGGCAAATGGCCATGGGCTGACCTTTGCGTTATTTTCATTGCTAGAGCTCTTGGAACTTTTGCATTGATCTGGAATTTATCACATCGTCTTACATAATCAGAGGCGTCTCGAATTACGTTTGGCCAATAATACCCGTAACAGAGTATTTTCTTTACTAGATTTTGCCCCGCGGTTTGGTCGTCCTTTATGAACTTCTCTTGGAACACGGTTTATCTCATCATGAGCGAAAATCGAATTAAGGGAATGGAGAAACCTTTCATGTGCACAATTCCATCCTACACGACAAACCGCGAAGCCTTATGAAGGACTTGTCACTTTTCATTTCTTTTATCCGGTAGGACTTCATGCAGTAGATAGTCTTTGATTAGAATCACCCACGATTTCATCTCCTACTCCACTTCCAATGTTTCGTTGATTTCTATCACTTTTATACTTAGGTTATTTAATATTTTGTTTGGATCCTAGCCTATCTACTATGCGTCGCCGATACTAGCAAACTTTTTCGATGAATCATCCTTTCTGTTTTGATCTCGTAGAATATGCGAAATGTCATAGTACTCAAATTCGGTTAACAACTATTAGACATAGGTAAGGTATAGGGCAATCCATTGTCCCTTAGCCTGATAATCTCCCTTAACTTGATACGTTAACAATTATAAATTGTAAAAGTTTTCGAGAGATTTTATTCCAAGTTCTCTAGCAAGTCAAGTCCAGAAATTAGAGCTTCATACTCAGCTTCGTTGTTTTTCGTTGGTAAACCAAGCTTTCATGCATAACATATTGACCAACTTTCAGGGGTTGCAAGCATAATTCTAGCTCCTGAACAATGACCGTTAGACACTCCATCAGTATACAATTTCCACCATACAGTAGGGATTTCGCTGCCTTCTGAAGGATCATCCTGCATAGTGAATTCTGTTATAAAATTTGCCATAGCCTGACCCTAGATAGCCCTTCGATGGAGATAAGTAATATCAAATTGACTAAGCTCTATATTCCACTTAAGAAGCCTTCCAAACATCTCAGGTTGCTACAGGACCTGTAGCAATGGCAGATCGGTGTACACATTGATCAGATGTGCCTGAAAGTATGGACGGAGCTTCCGAGATGCAATTAGTAAGCAGTGTTCCAGTTTCTCAATTTTTGGATAGTTTCCTTTCAGCTACTGTTACGGCCTCTCGATCTGATCCTCATCATGAAGCAACGCGGCACTTATAGAGTGTGCCAAAATGGACAAATAATTGTACAAATCTTCATGATCCATCGTCTTTGACAAGATAGAAGGTCTCTCCAAATTATTCACCAAAGCCTAAAATGCGTATTTACAATCCTGCATCTGTTCAAAGTTTCTTTTCCCTTTCCTAATCAAATCAAAGAAAGGAATGCATTTGTCGATAGCTCTGGAGATAAATGGGCTTAAGGCACCAACTTTTCTATTAAGACTCTGCACTTGTTTAATAGTCCTTGGTTCTTGGATATGGGAATAGCCTGAACCTTCTCAGAGTTGGCTTCAATCCCACGGGCATTAACAATAAAACCGAATCATTTCCTTGATGCAACACCAAAAGAACATTTCAAAGGATCGATTTTCATCTTGTAATATTGTAGGATGTTAAACATTTCTCCATGTCTCTAATGTGGTCATTTGATCATCGTGACTTCATAAGCATATCATCCACATACACTTTCATTTTTTTTCCAATCTGATCTTTAAACATCCTATTAACTAAGCATTTATAAGTCGCTCATGCATTCTTTAATCCAAATGGCATTGCTACATAGCAGTACAATCCAACATCGGTAATGAAACCAATGTGCTCCTGATCGGGAATATGCATCGGGATTTTATTATATCCTGAGTATGCATTCATGAAATGTGGAAATTCATGTCCATCCGGTGAATCCACCAGCTGGTTGATCCTCGAAAGGGAAAAACTATCCTTTGGACATGCCTTGTTTAAATCTAAATAATCAATGCATGCCTCTCCAGATCCTCTTTAGGAGCGGCAGATCTCTCCAGATCCATGCCTCATCTTTATTACTTTACTGGGACATGCCTCAGGTCGATGTTCAATGCATGGCTCACAAAAGGAAGCAAGATTCCACACATGTTAGAGTGAGTTCAAGCGAACCCATCTACATTATCTTGGATAAAACCAGCAAGTTCTTTCATCATCGAGGGGGGGTGAGCTGTGATCCAATCTTTAGGACTCATGATGGATCGTCATGGCTGATTAGGACATCAATTATCAGCTCAATCAGTGCAGCCTTAATCTCTTTGGGCCCTTTTTCCATCATTTCTCAGATATATATATATATATATATATATATATATATATCCCTATACAACCGACTATGGCACTCGAGCCAAGGCTCAAGCGCTAGTTGTCAATCTTTGGTAGCTTAGATGCGGACGGTCTTGTCCACACCCTTACCTTTTTCTTTGCATTAAGCTTCCCTTAACTCAGCTACATAATAGGCATGTCAGGTCGCCTGATCACCATGAACAACTCCTACACCATTATCTTTCAGAAACTTCAAAATTAAACACCATAGGGCAGTAGCTGCGCGAATTCAATTAAGGTCGGACAACCTATTAAAATAGTATATGGAGAATCGACATCCAAAATAATAAACAGAAGGATCTGAACTCTCCTTCGTTCACCTTCTCCTAACTCAACAGGTAATCCCACATAACCAACAGCTTCGGTTGCAATATCGTTAAACCCGTGTATAAAAGCTTTTGATGGTTTTAAATCTTTGGCTTCCATCCTAATATGATCATAAGCTTTTCTGGATATTATATTCAATGAACTTCCACAACCAATCAAAATCGTTCTTGCCAAAGTGGGGCCAATCATGACTGAAATGATCGTTAGGTCGATTGTCAGAGCCTCTACCTTACCTGCATCTATGTTCCTAAACATATATCATCCACCATCGTATGTTGCTGTTTTGTTGGAGCTCCACTTACCATATTTGAACAACATTCAAAATCCACATGCCTAATCGCGCTAGCATAGCACACCATCTCTTGCCAACTCTTATCTAGTGGGTGCGGTCCTCCGACCATCGTATATCATCAGTCTTCCACCAGTCCGTGCAGGCTCCTCATCCTTACGTTGCGCTTATCCTCGATTAGGGTCAGAAGTCCCTTGCCCACCATCATGTACAGCTTTCACAAACTATTGTAATTTCTTTTCTAGAATCAGCTTTACTCTAACATCCTGAAGATGCTTGCATTCATTTGTTATGCTTATTGCACTCATGAAACTGACAATATTTCACATTCTGTTTATGTTTCTCTGTTGATTCTTTTGGAGGTGGCTTCCAATGCTGCATGGTATTGCAAGTAGACAAATAGATGTTCTCCAAGGACGTAATCAACGACACATACTAATTATACATTGAAATCCTAGGCTTCAATCTTCCAGAATCCTACTTTCATTCTCGATTCCTGTCTCCACCTCTCTTTTGCTGATTTGGTTTATTCTAATATTCAATTGGACATTTCCAGAACCGTCATCAGACTTTTTTATTGCAACGTTATTCCATAGTACTTCTCCATTTGGTCCTACAACTTTCTTACTTCTGGTGGACCAGGATTCCTCCCTTTTTAAATACTTAACCGGCGTATAAGCGCTCCAATGTTGTGTGTTGCTTATCGGCTAACCAATCGTCAAACTTAGACGTTGGATCAATCCCTCTTGTCATGGCCATGAATATTACATGGTCATTCGAATTACTGACCTCTGGAACAGCTGTATGAAATCTCTTCAAATAATCTTTCAATGACTCTCCTAGAGCCTAAATCGCACTGAAAAGCGACATTACATCTTTGGGATGAGTCACATGCATTCGGAACTACTCTACAAACTTGGTTGCCAAATCATCGAATCTGAAAATCAATCGTAGGGGCAGTCTCATGAACCACATCTTTGCTATTCCTTAAAGAGTTATGGGAAAGCATCTACACTTGGTTGCATCATCTGCTTACGTGGAAACCATCAGCTATTCATATTTATGATGTGCTGACTACGGTCGGTTTTTCCCTCGTAGGCCAACATCGATGGTATGTTGAACTTTCATGGATACTATGCATGTAACAAACTATCAGTGAATGTGGTATGACCTCTTGAGATTCCTCGGCCATCATTGGTTAAGCCTTTTCTCTCCTTTATTATCTGTCTGACCATTGCCTATAAGTCAGGCGTTTGAATAGTTAGTGCCAAGTGGTGGCCGAGCTCCACCTTACGTGAATTGTTCGGTTGGTGTCTACAGGCTATTTCATGCCTTCTTGATTCACCGTCCCATCGATGTGTATCTTATAAATTCACTTCATCGTCATTATGGGTAAGACCTTGGTCAAGATTCAATTGAACTCCGACATCCAAACTAACCGTAGCAGCTCCAGCTTGATTGCCATAATGCATAGAAGAATTTCCCTTTCTGGTGGAGGGTTCGGTACCGATTTCGATGGAAGGGTCGACATCAATCGATCCCTATAGACCACGCTGGTCTTCCAGTTGATGCCTCGTTTCTACGTGATATTTATCAATTCTGCGATGCATATGCCTATTATACTCGTAGGATGAGCTAGGAACTCTTCGACGATGAGTAAGGAGTAGGGTCCCCCTTGCTTTCCATCGCTGCTGCTAATTAATTTGGTTCACCAAGTTGATATTGGTCTGAATTTATTGGCTTAGTTTTCGACGGCTCTCCATGATCTCTCTCAACTAATTATGAAATTCAGATCTTGTAATAGGGTCAGTGGATTAGCATTTTGTTGGTTGATTACCGGGTCTCCTTACTGAACGCTAGCCGTCCCATTTCCTTCCATGTTTTAATAAGTAGATATGTTATGTCTCACCACTATTAATTACTCTGCTTTAGATTCCTACAAATCTGAGTAGTAGAAGCAATTTTTTGAAGATAATTATAGATCTCCTTTATGGGATTTATCCAATCTAGTGGCAATACATGTGATCCTAGCAAGTTGTGAATCAAGCTTCTCGGCTATTTTTGCAACCAAATTGGTTAAAAATACCCAAAAAAGATTTATGTAGAGAAGTAAGTGAAGGAAATAAAATTTAATCGAGGAAAAGATTAAACTAATAACAAATAAAAAGCAATAATCAGAAACACAGAGATTTATAGTGGTTCGACATTGTATATACCTACCTCCACATTGAGGATTATCTTTATTGATCACTTATTAATTTGATTATAGCAGCTGGAATAGAGAACACTTGATTACAATTGATTACAATATAGTCTAGAGTAATAAGCAGCGTAAAAATCCTCAGAATGACCCATTAGGCCAGTATTTATAGGTCAAGACAAATGCCAATTTCTTTGAAACTTTGGATGAAGGACCTTCCAATCCACATGGGCCAACCGGAGGGGTCGTCAGGCCCAATTCCCAGTAAGGAGGGATTGATATCGATCCCTTCATTGGTCGATTTTTGGACAACAATCCCTATAGTGGCTTCTTCATGCTAAAATACGTTTATACTCCAACTTTCATGTCATTTGGACCAATGGAATTCAAGTTATTGCTTGACCTTTGGTTTAATATAGCTTGCGCACTACTCTCTATCGATCCCTTCCAAGGGACACTTGTCGACCCCTCCAACTTTTCCCATGTGACGTGCGATCCCTGGGGAAGGATCCCTAGGGTCCACACACCTTGTCTTCCAAATCTCATAGCCTTTGGAGTTGTAGATCTTGAGATATAGAGTGTTGTATGCATGAATGCACTTGGAACTTGTGGATGCCGATCCCTCTTTAATATACCATGTTGATCCCTCTCCATCAATCTTGCCGATCCCTTCCAACTTTCTATGCTTTTCTGAACCCTTTAATTCATTGAGCCATATTCCATGCTTTGAGCATCCTACATCATACATCCATCAAATCCATACAATTCCGACTACATATAATCAACTGTACTCAACCTTCGGGCCCCACGGTTATCATTCTGGAACTATCAGCCTTGATGGCAATCAGATCTAACTCGTGCAACTAGTTCAATATACCCAAGATGGAATACTAGGTAAAAGTATGGTGTTATTAATTAATCAAATTATCATTTATAATCTACACAACCTAAGGATGTTCATTTGTATGTATATACTATGTGTAAGGAATTAGTTTAATTTACACACTATAGGTAAAAACCTTTAATATGCTTAAATCTGATAATATTCTACAACTCTTTTCACTCAAATGTAGGACATCCATAAATAAGGTAAACCTAGGAATTAATCGAATGTATTGTCCTAATAATAACCCACCTAATCATACATTGAATAACATTCTCAACAGTAAACCTCTTAAGTCGCATGCACACCGAGTATACATCACAATGACTAGACATATATCGAGTACACAATCCTGATGATAAATTGCCTACCAAAATGTCGAGTTAACAAAATCTATGGTAATGTGTCCTACGTTCTATATCATTGAACCTGAAGCTAAAAGGGTCGATGGACAATTTAACTCCTCCATAGGTATAACCGCCTGATCGGTCGTAAACTCCACTAATGTGGATGTCTCCTTCACCTCTTCCATGTAGTCTGCAAGTCAAAAACATGCAATGCTACTAATAATGATAAGATCATATAATTTCTATACAATCGTTCATCAAATTGAGTATCATGTTATATAACATCATGAAGTGTGAACTTTTGATTGGCAACTAGATGGGACGCAAAGTCCTGCAGGTTATAAAATTTTATGTAGTTATGTGAACTCTATAAACTCAAAAATTGAGGAGAAATCCCCAAAGCTATCCAACTTTGCTTGTGCTAGGTCTAGGTTCAACCTAGGCTATTTACAGTTTATCAGTCTACTGAATAACATGTTGGTCGATAGGTTCCTGATACCATATAATTTTCCCAAAACTTCAAAATCAATCGACTGGACAACATTAATAGTTAACTATAGGTGGTTCACTCCACTAGCTACTTCAGTCGGTCAACTATGCAACCCTAAAATGATCTATTTTCTTGTGGGTTAAGCCCTTGCTTTCCCTAACGTTGCCATGAAGCAATTCAGATGGCTGACATAAATTTTCAATCAACTGATATTCCCAAATTTGATTTCTGCACATGTTTAAATTGTTATTTTGATCCGATTTTGATTATTTATCATTAGTTCATCTCTCTGTAATCATTAGTTCATCTTTCTAAACTTAAGTATAACTTTTGAGTTTATATAATTAGTTTGCACTGAAAATGGTCACAAACTTAGAAGTAGTGAAAGCACCAATGTATATATACAGATCCACAATATTTGCCGCATGGATCTCAGATCTAGATAAAGTATAGGATAAATAAATAAGTAACAAAATTAAAATGTAAAAAAGCAAGAAAGAACACAAGATTTATAGTGGTACGGCTATCTTCGGACTACGTCCACTTTGAATCAATCCTTTTATTCCTTTTGTATTGAGATTACCATTACAAGCCTTTGAACATCAAACAACAAAATAGCAGCGTTTCAACGTAAAGAACATAAGAAGATCCCTTTTTGTTTGTCATGGGACCGCTGTTCATAGGTGTAGATTCGAAAATATTCATCTCAACTTGGAGTACCTTATCTCTTGCCCAAATGTGCCTACGAGATCGATCCAGAGTGATTTTTGATCGATCCAGGTATAATTCGTATCAATCCAAGTTGGCGCCAATTGAGTTGAAATCGATCATAGGGGTTCCTAGGTGTATAAGCAAGCTTCTGTGAAAATTTATAGCATTTGGACTTGTAGATTGAGAGTTATGATCGATCCAAGTTTGCATTTGCGAGTAGGCTGGAACCTACGTATCCATCGAACAGTGCGTATCTATCGCTTTCGCCTCCATCAATTCATATCCATGCCTCTATTCGTATCGATCCTCGAATACTTGCCTTTCATATCCATCACCCATTCCTTTGTTTGTATACATCAATTTGACTTCATTAGTTCGTATCAATCAATGATGGATCGATATGAAATGCCTTCCCAAACTCCTTCAACTGTCGCCCCATGTCCATGCTTTATTCCTACTTTTGTATTGATCCTGAATGTCCTATTGAAGTCATATGACTTCGTATCCATCGGTCGCTCCTCTGTTTATGTATTTCGTATTGATCCAATACCTGACCGATACGAAATGCTCTTCCGAACACCTATGATCGCTGCTTCATTCTTCATATCGATCCCAGTCATGATCGATAAGAAATACGCTGCCATCCAACGCCGTGTCCAACCAAAATTGATGCACATTACAATTGATACGAAAGCCATCAATCACAAGATCGATGGATCCAAACTAACTACCACCATGATCGATATGAAGAGATCGATACACAACCACTTCTTATCAATATCGATCCATCTATAACTCGGTCATACAAAATCCGTTTGACCTAAAATTTGAAATGTTGTCTTCCCTAGCCTTGCTCATCATTCCTAATCGATCTCATCTTGATTGGAGCTTGGTCAAATTTTGACGATATCGATCATAGCCTTGTTTCCAATCGATCTCCTATCTTAATATCCATCCTTTCCAGTCAATTTGTTGATATCCTAGCCTTGACCAAATGGCAAGGTAACATTTGCCCCCCAAAACATGCCTTGTGGTAAGAAGGCGAGTTTGTTTAGCTCTGAATCTGACATCCAAAGTATATATTCCATCCTTAACCACACCATTCAATCCATAATCCAATATATTACCAAGCCATCCTATCAAGTGTCGTAATCGTATCCTTATCCGAATTCGTGATCGCTTCGAGCTGATATCCGATTCTGAATTCAGTAACCAAATCCTTAGCCAATTTTGTGTCCATCTAAACCCGTCAACCGAGCTCTAATCCATCTATATCCAATAACCAATAATCAAATCCATACCTATCCGGGTCGATATCTAAATCCTTAGCTGTTCATAGTTAATGTTCGAATCCTTAACCTCTCTGGCTTCTTGCCAAGTGCAATCTATACTCGATGACCTGTACTAAGCAACGCCTTGGTGCTCTTGGTTTAGTGTCCCTGAATGCTGAGTAATGCCATGGATTAAGTCCTAAGCTGAATCCTGGTCGCTTCGAACACTTCTCGAGTAAAGTCCATACCCGATGACCTGAAATAATACCCGATAGGTAATATGTGGCTTAAGTCCTACGCCGAATCCTGGTCTCTCTAGACCCTTGCCGAGCATAGTCCGTACTCGCAACCTAAATAAGCCAATTCACCACATTCGGATGAAGCAACTTACCCTTTGTCAGGCATAATCCATACCCGATGACCATTTACCAAAAACCAGATAAAAATCCAATCAAAATCCAATCCAAAGTTTAGATTAAATTAGAAATCCAAAATTTCATACCCGAAATCCAAACTAATATCCAAATCGAAAAATAAGCATCCAAACCAAAGTCCAAACCAGAAAGCAAACAAAACCAGTAGTTCAAACCAAACTTTGAAACCAAACCAAAAAAACAAATTTCTAAACTAAAAAAAAACGCAGATTTCACATACTAGAGCGTTGCGTTTTACCATCATCTTAGAGCATGCCTAGGGGCTATCTCTGTCCCCGTACATGAGTAAGTGACTTGGCCATTTCCCCAAAGTTTGCTACGTATTCCATATCATCCCTGTCAGTCGATAACCAATCGACCATCATTCCTGGGCCTCATGCCATTGTCATTTGTGGTAGATGGTGGCTGCTCCTATTCCACCGCCGCATTTTGAGTTCAGACATACTGCCGCACCTAACCACATCTTACATACTCCTCGATTATATCCTTTAGATGCCTACAGCTGTTGGTATGATGCCTTTCCAGGTCGTGAAAGAGGCGGTGCCTTTTGGATGCCCTCTCGCGTTTCGAGGGTTTCCTCCTTGCCGACCTTCCTTAAAGAAGGCGATCCCGAGTCTCCATAAATGTCCGCTCCAATGTTTCATTCAATCCCGTGTAAGTGGAAAATTTTGGCTCTTCCCACCACTTCCTTGCTCTGCCAGATTCGTTATCTGACTTCCTCTTCCATTCATCCTTATCCTTACCCGAGCTTTCACCAAATAGTTCCCCATCCTTAACCACGTTTACTTCCTTTAGCTTTGAATCCAAACTCGCATCCTCCGGTCGAAGAAATCTTTCGGCCTCATGAATGAATTCCTCGAGGTCCATTGGTGGATCTCGTATCAATGACACTTTGAGATCTAAGTTATCCCTAACTCTTGACACTACTGCCATTAAAACCATCGATGGATCCGGCCGATCCACTAAAGCAACCGCTGCGTTGAACCTAGTTAGGAAAGCCCTGAGCGATTCCCATGTCAGTTGTTTTGTTGATGTCAGTGTCATCACATTATTTGGCCTCTTGATATGAAAACGAAACTGCTTCAAGAACCTATCCACCAATTCTATCCATGTCCTAATGGATCTATCTTCCAACTGCTTGAACCACATAGAAACTATATCCATTAAGTATAGGGTTAAACACTGGGCCATAACCTCCTCCGACGCCCCCCAACACTTTCATGTGTCTCATGTACCTCACCAAATGATCGATAGGATCAGCCCTGCCATTGTATACCTCTAGAGTATGTAGCTTAAACTCTAGTGGATTCCTAGCCATTTTGATATCATGGGTGAACAAACTCTTGTTTACTCCTTCCAGATCTCTATTTGTCAAACCTCCATGCATAGTTCGCCTGATGATCTCAGCTAGTCCTGTGTTCCCAACAAGGGTTGCCCCTGGTCCTCGAGGGAATTCTGGTATGTACTCTTCATTACGCACTCCTGCATTCCAATCAGCTCCATGTTATGCAGTGTCACCTAGAATCCCTCCATGAATCGGTCCATCGTTTCCTGGAATTATGCCCACGAGTCTAGATCTGTCTAGATTGATAGTTGTGTGCTAATTCGGGGTTGCGCCCTATTGAGATGCTCCATCCGAATACATGTTGGGTCCTGCTGGTCCAGCTCTGCGGGTTTGAACTCTAGCAGCTCCAACTGTTCCGTCATGTCCAAACCATTTGAGAACGTTATGCGTCATTTCCTCCTACCTTTTCAGCAATTCTTCCTACATGGCTCCATCATTATTTCCATCTCATCTATGGTGATGAAAACTGAGGCCTGATTTGTTCAGGAGGAAGACTCCTGACTCCCTTCATGTTGGCTCCTTTCTATTGCTTGTCCCTTGTTGATGGCCCAACCATTGTTTCAAATCCAATCCTTTAGCTTTCCAAATCTGAACTCCAAATCTGATGTGGTTGGTGCTAGTCCTTTCCAGTGAAAGCACCAAAGTGTTTGCACCAAAAATGGTCACAAACCCCAAAAGTAGTGAAAGCAGCAGTGTATATACACAGATCCATGATATTCCAATAGAGATCTCAGATCTAGATAAATTGGAGAATAAAAATGAAGAAATAGAAACATTAAAATGAAAGAAAGCAAGAAAGAACACAAGATTTATAGTGGCTCGGCTATCTCTGCCATACGTCCACTTTAAATCAATCCTTTTATTCCTTTTGTATTGAGATTACAATTACAAGCCTTTGAACATCAACCAACAAAATAGCAGAGAGTCAACGTAAAGAGCAGAAGAAGATTCCCTTTCGGTTGCCATAGGACTGCTATTTATAGGTGTAGATCCGAAAATATCCACCTCAAAACCTAGAATACCTCTTCTCTTGCGCAGGTGGGCCCGCTAGATCGATCTAGAGTGATTTTGGATCGATCCAAGTATAATTCGTAGCAATCCAAATTGGCTCCATTTGAGTGAGATTGATCACGGGGGTTCCTGAGTGCATAAGCAAGCTTCTATGAAAATTTCATAGTATTTGAACTTGTAGAATGAGAGTTACGATTGATCCAAGTTTGCATTTGCGAGTAGGATGGAACCTTCATGTCCATCGAACAGTGCGTATCCATTGCTTTCGCCTCCATTTATTCGTATCCATGCCTCTATTCGTATCGATCCCTGAATGCTTGCCTTTCGTATCCATCACTTATGCCTTTATTCATATCCATCAATTTGACTCCATCAATTCGTATCCATCAATGATGGATCGATACGAAATGCCTCCCCAAACTCCTTCAACTGTCGCCTCGTGCCCATGCTTTATTCTGATTTTTACATCGATCCAAAATGTCCAATTGAAGTCATATGAATTCGTATCCATCGATCACTCCTCTGTTTATATCTTTCGTATTGATCGAATACCTGATTGATACGAAATGCTCTTCCAAACTCCTTGATCGCCGCTCATTCTTCGTATCGATCCTAGTCTTGACTGATACGAATTACGTTGTCATACCGATGTCGTGTCTAACCAAATCAATATACATTGCATCGATATGAAAGCCATCGATCCCAAGAATGATTGATCCAAACTAACTACCACTATGATCGATACAAAGAGATCAAAACACAACCACTTCTTGTCAATATTGATCCATCAATAACTCCATATATGAACTCTGTTTGACCTGAAATTTGAAATGTAGCCTTTCCTAGTCTTTCTCGTCATTTTCAATCGATCCCGTCTTGATTGGAGCTTGGTCAAATTTTGACGGTATCAACCATAGCCTTGTTTCCAATCGATCTCCAATCCTTATATCCATCCTTTCCAACCAATTTGTAGATATCCCGGCCATGACCAAATGGTGTGGTAACAGAATCCAACATTTAAACAATTATACAAACACATACAATTTTCACTTTTACCATATCCATCCGTTTTGTGTAATTTATCCAACAAATTCTATATAAACAATTTTATGATCATCTATATATATTTATCATAGTTGATCCTTATCTTCGATATAGAATCTGATATGGATGTTTTTAAAGGTTACACATGGAAATAATTTCCTTTATCTAAATCAATTCAAATATTTTACGCATAACTAGATTTATACAATTTCATGGCTACATGTATAGATTCATGTTTATTCGTTAAAATTAACTCAAATCTATTACATAAAATCAGATTTATAAGATTTCAAGGGTGACAATCATTCAATCTATGCTCCCTTTAATTAATAAGAATTTCTATCATCATCAATTAAACTTATAATCATACTTTTAAATTTAGTAGATATATAAATAAAATTTATAATCTTATCTGCATCGTATTAATTTTATGGAGAAACTCACTCACCTCTATTCGTTGCCTTTATAGAAATCCCCAAATAATATTTGCTTATGCGATAGGATTTGGCACCTCTATTTTTATACTTAGCTAGATGATGCAGAGATATGAATCTCTCTTCCTTTCTATTTGATTTTATTATATATTTTTTAAAGGAATTTGATTTAATTTTAGTTTGGAGAGATTTGCATTAACATTTGAGGAAGAAGAAGGATAAAATGGAGTTTAGATCAAGTAATGGATTTAGGATGAAAAGAAGTGAAGGATAACTTGAATTAGGATTAGAAACATCTCTTACATAGGCACAAAACTAGAAACCCCCCTACCCCCGCTTGGGCCTTGACCTGTTTCTCTTTGAACTGCATGCTACGATAAATAGTCTAAATCTGCTTCATCCGGCATCCATTCCTGACGTTTTATATACAAATTTAAGTTGAAAAAATCTACTTGGTATAATGGGAAATTCAAAATTTCTAAATTCCTTCATTTGTAAAAAAATTTAATTTTTCATCTTTATGTAAAATCACCAAAATGCCCTTTATAATTATTTGATTATTTTTTATGAAAATTTAGGTGCTACGAATCCAGATGTGCATCCTTAAAATAGGTGCTCCCTGAATGTAATGAGTCATAAATTTATTGAGTGATTAATCAAGAAATTAATTATAAGAATAAAGTATTAAATGATTTAATTAAGGAATCAAATAAGTTAGTGAATGGATCAAACGAGGTAAATATTTAGGGTATATGTATTAACTTATTGTGTATACTGGATTAAATTAGTAATAAAAGACTATTGAATAAAATTTAAGTAATTTAGTTAAATGATATATAATTTGGCGTGTATAGTATGGTTCAAGTAAATAAAGATTTGTTATTAAGGGAAATAGATTAATATAATGAAGAAACAAAAGGCTTTACAAATCAAAACCCTATATATATGTGTCATTGAACATACCCATCTTGTAATGTATTCATTCTCTCTTCAAATTAAAATGAATAAAAAAAACCTTGTCAGCCTTCATTCCTAAGAAAAAAAGAAGAAGAGAACGAGAAAAAGCAAAGAAAACCTAAGAAGATTGAAGACCAAGTGAAATCCTAAGGCTTAAGTTGGCAAAATCATTTCTTCTAGGTTTTTTCATCCAAGTTGATTACAACTTTTACTATTTATGATAAAGTCCGTATAATACAAGTTTATATATAATGTGTCTTGATTTAATGAATGTTTTGTTTGAATAATGTCCCTACCCTAAGTGTTTTTGAAATTAAAAAAAGATTTAATATGATTATTGAAAATGAATTTTTAGATATGTTTTTAATTTTAGTAATAATCCAATGTAAAAGTATTTAATTTGTGAAGAAATATGTATGCAATAAGAGAAAATGGCTTAGTAACTGAAACTTAGTAAAATGTGCAAAAGAATTTATTTGAGAATTTCTGTAAAGTAATAAGTGATTTTCTGTTCAAAGTCTACCATTTTAGAAAGGCAAAATTTGATGGTCGAAAACTAAATAATAAGGTAATCGAGACCTAATTACACATTTAAATTTAATGATTAGGTAATAAGGTGACAAGATGCTATTAAAATGTTGTAAAGATATAACAAAATGACACAACCACTAACTCAATGTAGAAGTCGAATGAATCAGGAGGTGAAACTTGGAAAGATATGCACAAACATGTTTAGAATTACAGATGTCGGTAGTTAATTATGCAGGCTTTATTACATGTAGTGAAGTAAGAGATGAGCCGAAGACGTTACACCAGGGGTACAACACAAGAAAACTAATATGAACTAAGAAATAATAAGAAAATGTTCTAAGTAAATAAACTAACTAAGAGCATAGCCAAAAGTGATAGTCGATCGAGGTTCGAGACAAAGATAATAACGAAGAAAGATTGTCAAAGGCGTTCCAAACAAGTACACAAAAAGGCTTCCCTAGGACGAAATACGAGACCCATTGACTTTCAGAGAGTGTCAATACCAATGCCCGTTATCTTTTAAAGGAAAGCCAATACCAAAACCCTAGGCTTAAGACGGCCGAAGCTAGAACTTGGAGTCTTTTAAAGCCTGATGCATAGCAGAAATATAGCCGAGGCCCAAGATAATCAAAGGTAGGCTAGGAGCCAATCGAAGCTAAAGAATAGCTAAATATAAAACATAATAAATGAAAAACTAGGTGAAGTTTGAAAAACAAAAGATAATAAGAAGTAAAAAAGGTAAGTTCCAATAAACAACATGGGTACGAAAAGGCTGGGGCGCTTACTCGAATGCGCCTACTTTAAGAGGTGGGCTTGAAATTTGGCTTTTAAAAATACATGGGACATCCAAGCGGGTTGTACATTTTCCAAAGTGGATATAACTCTCTTTTGGGGTTTAAGATTAAGTAAATAAATTCACCAAGACTATTTTGGGTTGTACGTTATAGTATAAAGGTAAAAATAAAGAGACGGCTTAGGGTTGTACATTGTTGTATGAAAATGAAGATAAAAAGATAGCTTAGAGTTGTACTTTGCAGTATAAAATAAAGATGAAGTGACAACTTAGGATTCTACCTTGTGGAATAAACTAATAAATGAATTACTGAAATCAGGAAGGGAGGCACCTTACTATGTAAAGTTAAGAAAATAATAGTGAGACTATTTAGGGTTGTACCTTATATTGTAAGAGATATTACCTCTGAAACTGATGATAGTTCCGAAAGTATTGTTGCTAAATCCAAAAAAGGAACATAGGCCAAGTATTATGTTTTTGAAACTCCAAACTCAATATAGTTTCAAGTGTAGTTTTATTCAGACATATTATGTATGCTTAACATATTTTGTTGTGACTTAGGACATATTATAGTCTTATATTGGCTGTATAACCAAGCTGGTATGGAGGGAACCCATTCGTGCTTTAGGGATGTTGTCCCACCTAAGGGGAATATAGATGGAAAATGATATTACTCTTACCAGACATATGTCTGACCCGTGTGTTTTTTGTTTTCTTCCTATAACCTCATGGGTATCATTTGATAAGGCCGAGTTTACAAAATTTCAAGTTACAATTATTAGTTGAAAGTAGGACTTTAGCCGAGACTATGCTGACGACGAAGACAGACGAGAGGCCTTATTATTATATTTTGTAGTATCCCAAATGTTACTATATAATTCAAATATTTGTTGAGTCCAAGGGTTTATGTAATGCTTCATAAAATTAATGGTATTTAATAAATAATTAATAAGGTTTCAATATGGAATTTGAGCAAACATTTGAATTTGGTCATGAAAATTATACCATTGCATTCATGGCGATTTTATGAGCAACTTTCGTATTTGGATTTTTTGTGATCGGATTTCAAACGAAGATTTATTAGCATTTGAAAATTTTAAAATGAAAATAATTAAATAATAAAAAAGAAGTAAACAATATTAAATGCAGGATCCTACCGATCGATTCCCTTACATGGGTTGATCGATTACTTAGAAGGGTCGGTCGGTCGATCGATCGATCTAGGAGGAGATGGCTAGGGTTGAACCTTGGCCAAACGGACCATATTTAATTATATTAATCTAATCTATATGATTGATTTGAGTGCCTATAAATATAGACCTAACATTCATTTCTCTTCTCATATTTTCTGATCAAAGCAGCCAAGCTATGCCATTTTCTCCACTATTTTCAAAAATTATAAAATATCATATAAAATATACAAATCAAAGAAGGGCAAAAAATAAAATGAGAAGAAGAGAAGAAACAATTCAACATTATGAGATAATAAGGTAATTTCTATATCTATAAATCTATAATTCCCCTTAACCCCAAATCTATTCCTAGATCTGTAATTCTAATAGTTCTACATGCCTTATAATACATATTCTTTTATATTGGAATGGAAAATGAGTCAAGTAAAGGATGATTTTATATTTGGAGATTTGAAAAGCTTGAAAGGTGAATGGTTCGCAGAATGTTATTCAATTATTATGCATATATAAGATCTAATGAGTTATAAGCTTAGAAAGAAATCTCGCCTACATATTCCATAAGATTAGGTAATTGGAATAGGAATGGTATTTACATGCTAATATGGAAATTTGAAAATTAGTCCTCAAATTTATTAAAGTTGAATGTTGATAAAGTTGTAAAATTTATTGCAAATTTATAGTCGGGTTGTAGTTTAGATTGCCCTAATTTGACTTAGCATATGAGTTGCCATGTTTTAATTTATTGGAAGTAGGGTATAATTTAATTGTATCTATTTTCATGTTATTCCCATAAATTACCTAATTTCATAAATGAGCATCGTTTGAATTAGAAAGGAATATGCCAAAAAGGAAATAGATGTGTAAAACACGGATATTCTTCTTCATAGTTTGCACTGCCCATTTCAATAAAAGAAAAGAGATAATTTCTTATAATTTCAAACGAAGCAAAAGTCTCATTTTTTTGGTAATAATGGTAATCCTTTCTAGGAATGTAACTCTAATAAATAAAAATGTGAAAATTAATATTTTAGAATTATTAATTATAGGAATTAATGTGTATGGAATACACATGCACACACACACGTATAACCATGCCTATTGATTAAAAGTATAAATATAAATATAAATATAAAGATATATAGCATAATGTACATCGATATTCATATTAGTTATCATAAATAGGATAATAAATTATAAGATTAGGAGGTGTATACGGAAAAGAGACAGTAACTCTAAAATTAATAGGGAAATAAATGTGTTGTTAATAGAGAATTCAGGAATCGAATAGGGACATAAATATGTTTAATGAGACTGGTTAAATAATTTAGTATGGCATTTAAGGGAAAAATGAAATAGGTATGAAAGGTTGAATTAGAACGAATAAATAAACGTTATTAGAGATTGTCTAATTAGAATAATAATGAATATTTATTACAGATAATTGACATTTCTACAGTATAGTAAATATGCGTATAATAAAGGAATTAAATATTAGGAGGCAATATAATTTTCATATTGGGAAACTACAAAGCCTTAATTATACACTTATGATAAATGTGAATTAGTGGGACTAGCCCAATGTTTAGGCATAGTATAATTGGTTGGTTTAGAATGGGTTGGGATGCGAGGACAGTAGAGTCACACAATAGAAGCCCGCCATTCAGTTAAAGGCTACTGGCAGTTGTGTATACTTACTACCGATGTAGGACATCTCTAACCATAGATCCCATGAGGAAGTGATATGCATTTGCGGATAAGTAGGGAAAATATACCAAGGGTTCACCTTGAATTTGAAGTATTAAATGACCCATTATTTTTAAGAAAACGAGGTCTTCTTCATTTCTGATCAGAGGTATTAAGTAATTGAAAGGGGCATTTTCCTTGTTTTACTTAGGATGGTATAAACGGGATTTCAGTCGTGGAAAGTCAGCAGATTATGTCAGTATTATTGTTGGATCCGTATTTCGTAATAAGGCTGGCATATAGGCTATGACCACAGAAGATCCCAAACGGTTGGTAGCAAAGACTTAGGTTATGCCCTTACGGATTTTTCTTCCAACTAGCTTAAAATCTGTATGGGATATGCACAAACATCAAAATTTCTGTTTGTTTGTTGGAGGTAGGCTAGTTAACCTTTAGACGAGTCTTTGAAATGTGTTATTAATACATCCATTAAATTATAAAGCAGTATCTAGAGGTCATCGGTCCTTGTAGTTAGGACCGATTGACTAACATTTACGTTGTGGAGGGCCTGCTTCGAGATTGAGGTATTAAACGGTCGTTGGTTCTTCTTCCTCCTTATCCAAGAAGTATCAAGTGGTGTGGTTTTCTTTTGGGTAGTAAATACACACACACACATATGTGTGTGTATATAGGCTTATATACATATATGTATGTATATATGCATATATATAGTTATACTTCGGAGGAGGTTAGATATGCCATATGCATACATAAAATTTGATGGATTAGCCGTAAATAATACACATAACACAGCATAAATCAGTATTATGAATAAAGTATGAAAATTTTTAGTCACGGAAACATTGTTCTGACTCCCTTCCTCATTACAACCCTTATGATAGATTTAGAGGGACATGCTATTCTGTAAGACGGGAACAACAGATGGTTGAGTCTTCTCTTTCATGCTTGGCACTGACAAGGTAACCAGATATTAAAGGAATAATATTGATTAAAAAGTAGTAGCCTTAGTCGGTTCATATGTTCTATTATATTTTTCTATTTTATTATGAGGTTATATTGATCACCCTAATATATGCTTATGTTTATTACAGGTTACCGAAACCAAAGTTTGGGGCTTAGTGCACTTAGGATTTGATATAGTCGAAGTTCAACCCCACTAAGGTGCGGTTTGTTACATTGGATATCGAAGATTAGGTTAGTCGATCATATAAATTAGGATACGTTGAGTAAACATATTTATACTTTTTATAACCATATATATATATTATATGCCAAACCCTATGACTTCTAACTATAAAAGTAGTTGCGAGCATATTCCAAAAGGATGGATGAAGAAATTATGAGTTGGAGAAGTAGATTGAGTTAAATTTATACACCGACCCCTATTACCTAATGGAACATTGATTGTACCTAAGGCGTTGACTAACAAAAGCATGAGCACGACATATAGAAGAATCCCAAAGGTTGGATTGTACTTGAATCCTTTGTTGGGCATAGGATGTCTTATGGTTATGGATTTCGATGGATTACCAATTAAAAATATACATCACATCTAGATAGATGAAAGATAAGAACTTATATATTGCAAGAATCTAGAAGCTAGATGTGAAGAAGAATTGAGAAAGTTCCCTAAGAAGGCGTGCATTAATCACCACAAGAAGATAAGACAAATTTTTGAAGAAGATGAGTTAAGGATGAGTGGAAAAGTAGAAGAGTCCAAAAGAAGGGCCAATTAAAGTCCCTTTCTAAGTCCAACCCCATAAGAAATAATTTGACAAAGTATTTTTGAAAATTCCCTAAAACGTTTTGGATAGGTTTTTCAAAGGAAAGTTTTGAAATCCTTGGTTTAAAATTGGTTTAGTCAAAAAGTTTTCAATTTGAAGGTTTTTGGTAAAATGGTTTTTTATTTTTGGAAATGAAGGGAAATGATGATGTATGTTTGGATTGATGATTATTTTTCTATTTTTCTAAGTTTAAAAGTTTTCAGAATTCTTTGTCTAAGGAGTGGATAGATGGAAATAGTATTGAATGAAATGGGATAAAGAGAGTAGAAGAGTAATAACAACCGAAAATGAAGTTAGGAGGAATATTCTTATATAAAGAAAATACGGAGGAAAATAGTTAAATAGATTTATACGTAACCATTTTCATTTTAATGAAGAAAAGCTCAATGGCTGAAATAGAAGACGAATGAACTGCAAAGAGCCAATAGGAAAATAATAAAAGAGGGAAAAAACTATGTAAGGAGAACCCACTTGAATGCAATTTAGGTAGGAGAAAGTTTTAATAGTAGCAATATTAGAAAATTTAGATAGAAATAGTGTTGGGAATTTATAATAGGTTTAGTAATCTATTTAGAAATAATATAGGAGAAAAACAATATAGGAATAGAATATGAAGAATGGATAAATTCCATAGATAGGCATAGTAATTACACATATGTTTGAGATAGGCGTTTAGATAAATGTTGCAATTGTGCATATCTTTTAGAAGCCCCCCTTATATGCCATTAAAATCCCTACTAAGCTTGAAAGTATAAATAACGTGGATAGTAGGAAAGTAATAGAACGGAAGTTATTCCTATCTATTATAGTTTTCATTTGTAAGTTATTGTAACAACCCGCTCTAAAATAGACCTAAATTTCGATCCAGAAATGGCACTTCAAAAATTAAACCCTTCTTAAAATTGGGTGTTTGTTTTGAAAAGGACAAGATAAAGCTATAAAACTATGCATTTGGAATCTCACAGTGTGGAAGGATAAAATATAATAATAGTAATAGTAACCAATTCATTCAAACTTCAAATTGTCATTGAAAACCATAAAACAATATACATGAACACCGTTACATGTCTATTCTATAATATTCCAAAATTACAACATCATTATTATTTGATGGGTGCATCCAAAAATACAGAAAATAATAAATAAATAAATAGACTGTTGCCACAAGTCTCATCAATGTCTCCGCCTTCAGCATCGTCCTTCCTAACCTGTGTTGTAATGAGGAGGAAGTCAAAACAACATATGTCCTGTGAATAAAAATCTCGAGACTTACTATATAAGTACTTGAGCAGTATAATTTAAATAGAAATATGTCTTACATATTCTACATCATAAGTCTTTTCAAATATGATTGCAAAGGTTGTTCTCATAAATAAAAATCCTTTCCAAATATAAGCCTATATCCAACTTGTTATCAACCCATTAGCCTATATGTATCATCTAGAATGTCTGATTGATGTAAGAGATATCACTCAAGTCACTTAATACCTTTTAATTGGAATTAGGCAGATTCCAACTACTTAATACCTTATTTAAAGAAGATCCATGTCATTTGCTACCTATCCCAAGAAAGGACTACTCACTAGTAACTATCCAGCTGGCATTGTACAGAATCTCTTTAGCCACATAATACTTTCTATTGAAGTTGGCCATTTCCCGAGATATCCTTTACTGGGCTTAAACCATAACCCGACCATTTACTACTTTCTACATACAGAAGAGGCGGGCCTCACACAACCGCTTAATACAATTAATATCTAAAGTAGGTCCTTTGTATTATGACTCGAATTCCACGATGACGTCTCACATTGAACCGACTATTCATAGTACTGATAGCCAGATTAACTGAAAGATTTACCCTACATAATTTGAGACTAATCTCGCATCATTGTAGTTACTTATTATTAAAATATCTTACATCAACCCAAAGTCACAGTACTCGTAGCCAGATTAGCTGGGCAGACTTTCGTGTGCTTTTGACTGACCTTGCGTCGCTATAACTTAGCTATAATCTATATCAACCTCTACATCTGTTATACACATCTCACTGTTTCCTTAAATTATGCCTTATAATAAAAAAAAATATTTCGCCTTCAACATTAATTACTTTCTTAAGGGGGATTTAATAAAGTAAATAACCCTATTTAACTACATTATTATAATTTATACTAATAGGTTAATTATGCCAATATATATATCTGTGTGTGTGCGCACCTAGCAATTTCTAAGCGTGCATAATTTACGCCCTAAATTAGCATTTAAATGTGAACTCTTTCAATAATTATACAAGTCTCATTCCATATTATCAATAAGGCCAAAATTCCAATATTCATATTCAAAAATTCCAATCAATAGACTTGTATACCATTAAAATTAAAACTTAACTTGTTGCATCAAAATAATGGAACATATTGATAATAGAAACTTATAATTTCAATTTTATGCTCTATTCCACTCCTTTTTCATGTAAAAATAAATAAGAAAAATTATATTTAATTTATGGAAACAAGCGGTGAAAACTATGAATAAAATTCATATTTATACATTATTTCCAAGTCAAACCCTTTAATAAAATTCAAAGATAAAGAATAATAAGTGGAATAGAAGATAAAATTATCAAAATTGCAAATCTACATGAGTTCCATTATTTTGACATAAATAATTGAGATTTTAACGTAGAATTGACTTTTCACATTGGAGGAGTTTTGGGGATTTATAATATGATGTTTTAGCAAACAAAAACTCCCTAAGACATATTCAAACTCAAAATATACTAATCAATTAATAAAATAGAAAAACTAAGAGTTCCTCTCCGAGTATATCCTTAGCTTTGCCTTATTTGGATTTGACACACCCTTAACAATCTCTAGTAGGGTTCTTCTCTTTGTTATATACAGCAAGAGATTTGTATAAATTGGTTTGATTAGGAAAAATGGAGAAGAATAGGTTTGAAAAATAAATAGAAAACAAAATAGATATGTAGGATTTCTTACCAAAAACCTTGATGAAGTTTAATGTCCCATATTTTCGTGACATTATTTATGATATTTAATTTGTTAAATAAAATTAAAATAATGTAAAGATTAATAGGTTGAGATTTGATTAGTTAAAGTTAGCCGTGCCATGTTAAGTGGGTTAACTAAAATGAAATAGGACTAGATAATGTGTTAGGATAGGAGAAGGGCAATATGGGAAATAGTAAAACCTTATACCCTAAACCCTTAGGAGAGGGGTAACTCACGTTCACTCACTCTCATTTCGCTAAAGCAAAATTACTAAGGTCGACCACCATTTTATTCTCAAAAGAAGAACTAAAGCTAGGATTAAAGAGCAGAGAAGTGATCAACTAATTCAACAATCAAAAATCTCATCTATAATCTCAAAGTTAAGGTGAATAATTACTACATCCCTAAATTCTTTTTCGATTTTATGATTAAATCCGATTTTTTTTGCTATATTTATGCCATGTTTGATGTTTAAAGATATACACACACACACACATACATACATACATATATATATACATTTATATTATTGGTAAAATTATACATGTTCACTTGTGTTTTATCATATTTTTGGCATGGAAACCTCATTTAATAACATCCGAATGCAAAGTCTAAATTTAGATTGAAAATAATATTTTAGAGATGGGTTTCGATTTTCATAATTTTATTATTTAATATAAATTTTATACTAATTTACGAATGAATGGAATTGTTTATTGGGTTATAAATGATTTTTGGCTAAAATGATAATTATTTGGGTTTAAAATTTTAACATGTTAGGTAATATATTAAAATAGATTTTCTGGGATTTTTTAGATTATTCCTAAGTCATTTGATGAATATAATATTATTTAGGGTAAGGGGCTTAAATGTTTTTTATATTTAATTAAGAAGAAGGCGCATTTTGTAAGATAAAATTATTATTTGAATTTTAGTAATAGCGGCAGCACATTTCTGAAAAGTATTTATTAGCCAATGAAAATTTGACAAACAAAGGCAGATTGGTTGAAAAGTTTCTTTTGTTAAGTTTGGAAACAAAAATCACACTTTTTCCATGTTTCAGCCTATGCGGCAGTATACCTTCCGCTCTAGACCTCGACAAGGTCAAAGTTCAGTGCATAAGGTATCAAATGCTTAGTACGTAATGAATTGAATAAAGTCGAAAGGTTTAAGGTCGAAAGGTTAATGGCCTAAATGGTTGGAATATAATTTTTTTATGAATGAAAAGCTTTCGCCTACTTTGCTTTCGAATTTGAGCTTTCGACTTGGTTACTTTCGACTAGGTCAAATTATTTAAAAGAAAGATTTTAAACCTTCCGACGTAGTCGATTGGTTATTGCTACTTCCACTATTACTTTGTTTTGAAACCTTCCGACATAGCCGAAGGGTTTCTAACCATTTTTATAAATGTTTTGTTTTGAACTTTTCAACCTAGCAGAAAGGTTTACTTGTTTTTAAAACTAGCCATTTCTCTAATGCTTTTGAAAGGAAACTTTGGACTTATGTGATTTGCCCTTATCTTGTAAAATATAACCCGAAGCTTTTGAAAGGTTATTTTCAATGAAGACGAAAGGTTTTAAAAGAAGGTTTCCTGATTGTTTTGAATCGAACCCTATATATCTTTGAAAAATTTATGTTTTAAAAGGTTTAATGCCTTCGTAGGGTTTGTTTTTGAATGATTTCGAAAGGTTTTAGTTGAACGACTTTGAAAGGTTTAATGGAAGGGTTTCGAAGTTTTGTAAGGCAATGTATTAAAGTAATTTAAAGAAGGATGTCCAAAGTTTATAGCTTTCGTAAGGTTTGTTTTGAATGAGTTCGAAAGGTTTGAGAAATGATTTCGAAAGGTTTATGTCGATTTTGAGAGAGATAATTTCAAAGTAAGGAAAGAGGTTATTTCAAATGGTTAAATGTTTTCATCAACTAAATTTGGAGTAAAGGATATATATCTAACATGGTAATATGATTTGAGTAAAGTATAAAGAATATATTCTTTTCCTTGTTCAAGTTTGATTTAAAGGTTTAAATCATTTTGAAAACTTTTTCAAGGAATATTATAGGAGGGGATCCTTAAGTATAAATGAATTAGATATTAAAAATCCAGATGGGACTAGTATGGGGTCGCGCACTATACATTAACTAATAGCCCCAGCTAATTGTTGCCTAAAATTCCAGTCTGTAGGGCTTTGTCATAGGTAGACTAACATTATGTTTACACATAGCAGGAATATATGTTTGTATTCAAATATGTTATTGGTGAGCCCGAAAAACCATTCGGATCGGAAAGACCTGGGAGATGACCAAGTTAGGAACATACCATCCAGAAGTGAGATATTTAATAGATAGTTTAGGACAGACCATCTTGATGGAAAATATTAAATTGATTGTTGAGGATAGAAAATCCAAAATATGAATATCTAATAGGTGTTATGTTAACTTTGATTATATTATCTGGTAGACCGTAGTCAGCCAAAGGTTAAAAGTTATCCAAACAAAACTTGTGTGTTTGAACAGATAGTTCATTGATACTTGATATTTATGTATGTTTACATAATGCTTACTTTATAGTATTTAACCATTGTGAATGCAGGAGCATGGTATATGGTTTTTTGAAAGGTTTTGCAAAGATATGTTTTAAAAAGGATGTTAGTGAGAGGAAACCAGTTCCATTAAGCGGCGTGGTCTCACTTAACATAATTATACCAGGATGTATAGTATTATTCATACCAGACTTTATGTCTAACTTGAAGTTTATGTTTCCCCTTAAATTATTGGGTGCTCAAAATTGATTTGAGTAGGCTGAGGGGTTAAGGATCTTTATAGGTTTTAGATTGTTTGACGAATAAGCTACCGGAGGCATGTAGGAGGCAACAGATGGCTACTTAGGATTTGCTGCTTTTATTATGATATTATGGAATTTCTGTTATGTGATTATGTATTAGGTCTAATATGACCATATGAATCTAATCCACTGAGGGGGTATCTTCATGTATCTCTATCGACGTAATTTGTAATACTTATATTAAATTTGTGATTGGGAAAACGATTTGGGTTATGTGACGTGAATGTGAGACAATTTGATTTGGAAATGTAATGAATTAAAATGTGTTTTCTTGAAATCTATGTTTGTTTCATATTTAAGTTCTTATGACATTATTGATACCATTAACATAGCTGTATTTAGCTATTGGAAGCTAATACTATGGATGACCACAGCATCTATAGCGCTTAGTTTTTGGCCTCTAGATAGGGGATGTCACAACTTGGTATTGGAGCGTGGTTTTGTTAGTTCCTGAGAAGTTGGTTTTGATGACGACAACCTTAGAATAAGATTATAAAATATAAATACTAACATTATTGTTTATATATATATATATATATGTATATGCAGGATATATATACAGGTATCAAAGAATGAAGACTGTACAGTATAGAGATTCAAGAACTGATAAACTCAAGATCGAAGATATCAAGATTCAAGACTCATGAGTATCAAGATTATCAAGAGTTCAAGTTTTCAATATAAGTAATTTAGTTAGGAATTTCTTTAAAACTCCTAGAAAAGCAATGACATTTTAAAATCCATTTTATTCGTGGAATGGAATCCACTTCGAGCCTGTTAAAGGGATGGAACCCTAAGTAGGATGGAACCTACGAAAAATCTAGTGGAACATTGTTTTGTATCCACTAACTTTTATTCAAATGTTTTACAAAATTATATCTTGTTTACAAAATGATTTCAAAATCTTCTTTTTTAAATCAAAACATCCATTCTGGTTTTAAAACACTTTTAGCCTCAAAATAATCTTTATTTTCGATATCAAACTATCCTTGGTATTGAACTATCTTTTAATTATAATATATTTAACTTTTAATATTTATATTAAGGCTTAAATATAAAATTATAGTAAAATTTTATATATACCAAAATATTATTCTCTATACTTATCTATGTATTTTAACTATAGTTAAGTATATTTGTAAAGTTTAAAATAGTTTTAATACAAGATAGAAGTTATTTTCAAAGAAAACCAAATTACCAAAAATAACTTAGGCCTGTCGAAAACCCCAAGGAACCCGTGTCGACAAGGTGACAGTTTATTTCAAAAGTTTGAATTTCAAAGGAAGTGTCTATTCATCATATCCTTTCAGGAATGGATATAGTTGTTGTTCTACCATAAATAAGGGTTGTTTTAAACGAATTTACATTCATATATATTCTCTGATTTCACTCCTCTTCTTCTTCCACATTTCTTTATATACATTTTTACCATTACTCTACCGAAATCACCATTGAATCTAACTAGATCATCTCTGGTTTGATTCTCTAACACTACCTCAATAAGATCCCAGTGCTATTTAGAGTTATAGACTTCTTTGTAATCAATCGAGCGAGAAAGGTGTGATTGTAGCCTAGAAAATCAATCGGTTGAACTTGTTGCTTGTAAAATCAAGTATCTCTACCTAGAGGATTGTGAATCTGGAGCGGCGTACCTCATGGCCATGAAATCGAGGGTGTAATTGTAAGAATTGATTTTGAAAGGAAATCTGTACTTGTGTTGCGGGACTGGATGTAGGGTAACTCCGAACCAGTATAAATTTGGTGTGTTCTTTCCTTTATTGCTTTTACTTTATATCTGCATCTTTTGATTCTGTAATCATATATGTTTCTGAATATTACATACATTTGCGTTCAAATTAATATAAACTCAAAAAGAATTAGTAATTCCTTTAAACACTATTCAACCCCCCTTTCTAGTGTTAATTGTAGCCTTAAGATCTGTAATCTGCATTTCTCACATTTGGTATCACAGCAAGGATTTCAAAGTTTCATAATACGAATTTTGAAAAAGCTTTTGAAATGGCTATGTTTCAAAAACTTTTTAATACTACTTTAGAAATATTCAGATCATCATTGTCTCATGAGTCTGCATATAATCGATATTCAAATTTAAGTTGTCTACCAAAATTGTATGATGTGCAGGAAATATGTTTTATGGGTGTTAAGGAATCAATCCACAATGGACAAATTGCGCAGATCAAAAAGAATAAATGGATACTCAATAGTGGATGCTCTAGACATATGACTGGTAATCCGGATATGTTGAATGATATAATATACAAAGACGGAGGACTGGTTAACTTTGGAGACAACTCAAAAGGATATGTGATTAGCATCGACAATGTCGGTAACTCTGAAACTCCTATTATTACTAATGTTTTTCTAGTTAAGAATCTGAAACATAATCTGCTAAGTTTTAGTTTCAGAATTATGTGTTGATAATTTATGATAATACTATCATTATAATCACATGTCATATAGTAATAGAATAAGGGGGAGTTGTATAGATTTAAACTTTGCCTTTGTTAATGACAAAGAGGGAGAAGTATAAAATAGGATAGTTAGGCATAGATCAAGGGGGAGTTATTAGTTTTAGGGGGAGTTATTAGGATAGAAGTAATATTTTATAAACAAAGGTTGTCATCATCAAAAAGGGGGAGATTGTTAGTCCTTGAGAAGTTGGTTTTGATGACAACAACCTTAGAATAAGATTATGAAATATAAATACTAACATTATTGTTTAGATATATATGTATATGTAGGATATATATACAGGTACCAAAGAATGAAGACTGTATAGTATAGAGATTTAAGAAGTGATAAACTCAAGATCGAAGATATCAAGATTCAAGACTCATGAGTATCAAGATTATCAAGAGTTCAAGATTTCAATATAAGTAATTTAGTTAGGAATTTTGTTAAAACACCTAGAAAAGCACTGACATCTTAAAATCCATTTTATTCGTGGAATAGAATCCACTTCGAGCCCGTCAAAGGGTTGGAACCTTAAGTAGGATGGAACCTACGAAAAATCTAGTGGAACATTGTTTTGTATCCACTAACTTTTATTCAAATGTTTTACAAAATTATATCTTGTTTTCAAAATGATTTCAAAATCTTCTTTTTTAAATCAAAAACATTCATCCTTGTTTTAAAATACTTTTAGCCTCAGAATAATCTTTATTTTCATTATCAAATTATCCTTGGTTTTAAACTATTTTTTAATTATAATATATTTAACTTTTAATATTTATACTTAGATTTAAATATAAAATTATAGTAAAATTTTATATATACCAAAACATTATTCCCTATACTTATTTATGTATTTTAATTATAGTTAAGTATATTTATAAAGTTTAAAATAGTTTTAATACAAGATAGAAGTTATTTTCAAAGAAAAACAAGTTACCAAAAATAACTTAGGCCTATCGACAACCCCAACGAACCCTTGTCGATAAGGTGATAGTTTATGTCAAAAATTTGAATTTCAAAGGAAGTGTCTATTCGTCATATCCTTTCACAAATGGACATGGCTGTTGTTCTACAATAAATAGGGGTTATTTTAAACAAATTTATATTCATATATATTCTCTGATTTCACTCCTCTTCTTCTTCCACATTTCTTTATATACATTTTTACCATTACTCTACCGAAATCACCATTGAATCTAACTAGATCATCTTTGTTTTGATTCTCTATCACTATCTCAACAAGAACCCAATGCTATTCAGAGTTATAGACTTCTTTTTAATCAATCGAGTGAGAAAAGGTGTGATTGTATCCTGGAAAATCAATCGGGTGAACTTGTTGCCCGTAAAATCAAGTATCTCTACCTAGAGGATTGTGAATCTAGAGTGGTGTACTTTGTGGCCTTGAAATCGAGGGTGTAATTGTAAGAATTGATTTTGAAAGGAAATCCGTACTTGTGTTGTGGGACTGGATGTAGGGTAACTCCGAACCAGTATAAAATTCGGTGTGCTCTTTCCATTATTGCTTTTACATTATATCTGCATCTATGTTTGATTCTGTAATCATATCTATGTCTGAATATTGCATACATTTGTGTTCAAATTAATATAAACTCAAAAAGAATTAGTAATTCCTTTGAACACTATTCAACCCCCTCTAGTGTTAATTCTAGCCTTAAGATCCGTAATCCGCATTTCTCAAGGTTTATGAAATACTTTAACTAAAATGACTTTTGAAAATATAATCCTTAAATATTTGAGTTAAGATCAGGGTATGGAATAACGCTATAGTAACGTACTTGTATTGTTATATATATAAGCATACACTATATCAATAGACTCCTATCTTAGTTAGTTTATGCATCTGTTTCTCATGAGGTTTGAATACAGATATGGAGGGAAGGAGAAGCAAAGTAAGTATCGGAGGAGACAACAGCATCACCAACGGAAATTCCCGACCAAACACCAGGAAAGGTCCCGATCAGGCACAAGCTGAACTAGTAGTGCAGAAGTTCCCCAAGTAGATATAAGAGCAATGTATCAGTTCTTCGTAAACATGATGCAAACTGGAATAGCAGTTGGAGTTGGAGGTAATGCTGTTGGAGGTGGAGCTCAAAAAGTTCATGCAGTTAATTAGTATGCCAACTTGAGTAGGGATTACATCAGGCTTGGAGGGAAGCCATTCATTGGTAATGAAGATGTGATTGAAGTGGAAAACTGGCTACTGCATTGTAAAAGAATCTTTGCTGATTTAGGAATAAATGATGCACAAAAAAGGAGGTTGGCCTTAAGGCAGCTGTAGGGAGCTGCACTATTTTGGTGGAACACCGTCACCACTAGAGTTGATGAAGAGACCATTACTTGGAAGGAATTTATGAGAAGGTTTTCGGAGAGATTTATGTCCGTACTGGCGCAAGCTGCATTTATGAGGAAGTTTGTAGAGTTGGAACAAAGAGATATGACTATCTTGGAGTATACAAGGAAGTTTGTGGAATTGGCCCAATACGGGTATGCTTTGTTAGACACCATGATTAGCGGGAATGAGAAGTATATCGTGGCTTGAGACCAGAGTTGATAAGTGCTACTTTGCCACACTTGAGAGACCCTAATGATGTGGTTATTGAAATGGCATTAAGATAGGAGGAGGCATTGGCTTGCTTAAGGAAGAAGGAGAAAGTGGCTCAGGCAGGACAGGCCTAGATGAGGAAATTTTTCTAGAAAAAGACTATTCAGAAAGAAAGAACACAAAGAAAAGTAAGGCTGAAATAGTTTGCTACAATTGCAACAAGAAGGGACACTATGCCAACGAGTGTCGAGCCAATAAGAGAACAGGAAAAGAGGCTGGTGGAAAGAAGAATGTCAGATGCTTTAATTGCGATCAAGTGGTTCATTATAAGAACAAGTGCCCAGAACCTACAAGGAAAGGAAATGTGCGAGTTTATGCTTTAGAGCCCATAACCGCAAGTCCAGTGGTGCAGGAAAAGGGAAAGGCTTTTTTGGGAGGCTTGCTGCAGATCCACGGTATGTCTGTTAGCATTCTATTAGATACTAGAGAATCTCATTCTTTTATACCTCGATGTCTGGTAGATAGGCTTAACCTAGAACTGAGACGACCCGACTTTTTCTTCACAAAAAGTCGTATCATCCTTAAGAAAGAAAGTGATAGAAAAGAGAAAAGAAAGAAGAGAAAGAAGAAACAACACAAGAATCTCAACAGCGGAACAAATAAATTAAATTAATAACATAAGTATTACATAGTATACATCAAATATCAGAGTTACACAGACAATACAACACATACTAGACAGTTATAAACACCTGTCTAGTTATTACAACTCAATACATTACAGAAACACTCAAAGATACCCACACAGCGGAACTATATAACTATACGCAGAAGCCTCCTGCTCTATTTGCTCCTCCACAATTCGTCAAAGCTAAACTGAATCCTAACCTGAATTCCCTTGGCTACTCGTAAAAAAATTTGAGTACCCAAGAGTTAAAGAAAAACAGAAATAACTCCGGGTCAGACATGGATCTGGTGCGAGTAACAGGTTAAAGTTGCTTAACTTTGAAAAACCTTTGAAAAGGAAAGGTATCACGTAAGACTTCCCACACATAAACATGGAAAAGTTTTTACCTTACGCTAACCAAAACATTTAATAGGAAATCCGATGATATTATAATATTGTCTAGGGTTTTCAAGTAAATAAGAAATAGCCGAAATTGTTACATTCATTAAATTCCAACTACTAGTCACAAAAGTGGGTAATATAATCAAAACCGTTGGCACTTATTGGATTTTGGATTCCATCAATGGTTGGGCTACTGGAGTACCGCCCGTCACAGTACGTGGCCTAGATCACTGTACCGAGGAGCCACCCTAACTCCCCTGCAACAAAAAGCCGAAACCATTCCTTACTGAACAGTTCCGAACAAGACCACCCCGCAATTGTGATCAGCAATCGCACCACTAAGCCGAAATAAAGGGACATCTAGACAGGGGTAAACCTTGCTCTCAAGTGGGGGATACCCACGAAGCCTTGCTGCACCTCCCCTGTTTTAGCCATTCCCGGTTGATGAGGCTTGAGGCTACGATTACCTTTAGGACATATCACTTAGAATGCTCATCATCCACCTAACGATGTTCTGAAAGCATTCAATCCATACAAGTTCGTTCCGGGTTCGAACGAAACCGAAGGCTTTATCCCGTTACACTCGCTTTGGAATCACCCTCAGAGTTAACGACGATAACCCTTGCACTCTGAACCTTCATCTCCACTTCAGATTCACGACCTAACGTTAATTTGGATCGATGTGGTTTCCAGATATCCAAATATGGAAACCCGATCCCAGTCTCATCGAAATCCAAAATGTGTCTTTTAAGGCCAAGTTGTTTTAAAGTTTAAAACAATTCAATTCATTATCTATGTACACACAGATTTATAATTCTCAACGTAACAATGGATAATTAACCTTATTATTACCAACAGATAATTTATATCATAATTAGATAATCCATATTATCATTCAAAAGCAACCAATGCATCCATATTACATACATAACTCATCTCATAGCTGAGATTACAAACCATACCAGGCAATTAATATCAATCATCAAATATAAGCAATGATCTAATGATCACACCTTCTATAATTAATTTAAAATGAATTAAATTAATTACTTAATTTTTAATTAATTTAAAATAAATTAAATTAATTACTTCATCATTATAATCCTGCTTAACTTAACCATCAATTGATTACAAATCAATTAAATAATCACCATCTCAATATTCATCTCAATTAATCATTACCGATTAATAATTCCCTAATTACAATAAGTAATTAGCCTTTAATATTAATTACATAAGTTAATTATATTAAATTCATTGCAAATAATTAACTTGTAATTACTTAATTAATTAATTAACTAAAGTTAATTACATTATTTCTTTATTAATTTATTACTTCATTTATTGATTATTCCTTAATTAATCAGTTCTAAATTACATCATTAATTTTATTAATTAATGATTTCTAATTACAATTTACTTAATCTCACTATTTAAAATTAATTACATTAAGTAATAAATCTCAATCTAAACCATATATATATTAATCACCCATAATTAATAACCATTCAGTAATTAACTACTTTAATTACTCATCCCATAAATTAATTATTCTTAATTAATTATCCTCCTTAATCACTTGATTAATTTTCAAAGTAATTTAAATCCAAATTACTTCTATAATAAATATCTTTAATTACATTCAGTAATTAACAATTACAAATCCATAAATTACATAAAGTAATTATCAACAATCCACAAATGTTTAAATTAATTTAACTTAATTAATCTAAACTAATCAAATTAATCAAATTAATCAAATTAATTACACGAAGTAATTCATTCATTAATTACTTCCATTAAGTAATTAAACTTAAACAATTGGTTATTATTAATTAATCTAATTAATTATTAAAAAATAATCACATTAATTAATTGTTAAATAATCTTAAGTTTATGACCTTCGTTAACATTTCTTAATTACTTAATTAAGAGTTAACTTATACAAATCATTATTAATTATCAATTAATTAATATTTAATTTCAATTTAGTTAATCTCTAATTATTAATTAATTAAGTGTTAATTAAAATCTTAATTATCTTTCATCACTTGATTAAATAAATCTTAATCATTAATTAAAATTTAATTAACCATCCTTAATTATAGATTAATTAACCTTAATTAATTAATCTCAAGTCTTGATTAATTAACTTAAAAATTATTAATTACTTAATTAAACATCCACATTATTAATTAATTAAATAATTAATTATTCATGTTAATTACCTTAATAATTTAATGAATCCAATCATTAAATTTTATTTATCTTTTAGATAAATATTTCTTACTTAATTAAGCATTTAAAAACAAATTGTTTTTAAATTTACTTTAAATTCCATTTAACTTCATTTTAAGCTTAAGATTCAAATTTATCTAAAATAAGATTTTAAAACAATTCAAAACATTTATCTAATATGTTAAAAGAAACATCTACTTTATCAATAAGTTTAAAAGAATTTAAATTGCAATTCAATTTAAATTCAAATCAATTTAAAAAAATTACTTTTAAATTTCAAAATTGAAATACAGCTTTTAAACTCATTCTAGATTTAACTTAACTCTTTAAAACTTTTCTTGCAATCTACATCTTAAATTTAAATGCAAATCATTTAATCATTTTAAAGAAATTTAAATTTAAACTTTATTTATTTAAAAATTGAAGTTCAAACCCAATTCCAGGTTTTAAATCTCAGATTCAAACTTACTTTATATCTTTCAATTTAAAACTTCCAGTTTAAATTCAAAACCAAATACCCTTTTTATACTTAAAAGTTTTAAAAACTCAAACTTAAATTTCAAACTTAAATTATTCAAAAACTCAAATTCAAACTAATTTTAAATCAGGTTCAAACTCAGGTTTACTTAATTTAAATTTTTAGTTTATATTTTAAAACCTGCTTTTAAAACTAAAAACAAAAACAGGTTTTCTGTTTTTTTTAAACCATACTTACGTTTTAAAAACTCAAATTATTACAAAAACCAGAATTCAAACTTTTTGAATTCATATTTAAATTCAGGTTTAAAGCCTAAGTTAAATTCCAGTTTAAATTCAAACTTTACTTTTAATTTATTTTTTAAAAACAGAAAGACAATTTCTGTTTTGGTTTAAAACCAAAATCGATTTTAAAAGCATTTCAAATTTATTTCAAAGATCTAAAATTTAAACTTATTGAATTCAAATTCAATTTCAGGTTCAAAGATTATTTCAGATTTTTGTTTGCATTTTATTTTTTACTTTAAGATTTTAAAAACTGAAACAGGTTTTGTTTTTAATAAAACCTGAAACATTCAAATACTCGAGCCACTATTATTTACTTCGAGTCAAAATCCCATCCGCTTCGAGTTAAAATTCTAAACTCCCAAGACCATCACGAGTAAACTACAACTGCACCAATTTCCAACTTCATCAGAAAATACATGTCGCCGTGCACATGTACATCGACGCCGGCCATCCCTGATCACTTCTGACGATCTCCACATGTCGCCAACTACCATATCACCTGACCATGATCATCAAATCGCCCAGAATTCAACTCGAATTGAATTTATGTTTAAAAACCGAAACCTGGAATATCATTTCCCCCTTTCAAGCTTGACCTGTCAACGGCGAGACCTCCCAACTCCAGCCACTATCACCCTTGAAACTCCGTCAACAACTCCATCAATCCCTCATCTAACAATACCCTAAAGATCTAAGAATTCGATCCTTAGTTGAAGCCGAAGTACTCAAATTCTTAAACCCAGTAAAACTAGGGTTCATAACTGAAAATCCCAAATTACAACATCATAATTGAATTTCAATTCAAACTAAAAAATTTCCTATAATCTCTGATAGCTACACCATCACCAGGAACAATCTCAACATTTCTAATTGCTTGTAGCAACAGAGATGCCCCATAATTTAATTTACAGTCAAATCTAAACTGCATTTTGATTCTAACATTATAAATGGTAATATTATTTTTAAAAATCTTAATTTTGTAAGATGTTTTGATTTGAAATCCTGAAACATTGATTTGCATTGTTTTATATTTTCACTTATAAAATTTCTATTGCTCTGTTACTTATTTTCCAGTAAGTTTTACTTAAATTTTTACTTTTAATAAAATCTCACAGTCTAAACTCTAAAGCCGACATACAAATCTTATTTAAATCCTACAATTTAACAAAGACTAATTAAAGATACAAGAATTTAAGTAAGACTTGTGTCAGTAAACAAAACAGGACAAGAGAGTTTAACAGCACACACACCAATACATTTGTACATTAGACAAGTTAAATTGTAATCATATGCAATATTTATATTTTTAGTACACTAGCATGCAACAGATTTTAACCTTTAATTTTTAGAAGAAAAGTTACTCACTTAAATTAAAATGCAGGCAGAGCCCATCCCCTTTAATTATGCATGCAGAATATCCCTTGCAAATGTCTAGAATGTCTTTAAACTTTGAGCTTTAATTGATTGATGCTTTTAAAACTTGCTTCCTGATCTTTGAAAAATCCTTGCATGCAGTTTTACTTGATTTGCAGTTTCTTTCCAAATTGTTTTGAAAAAAATGCAGGCTATAGTTTGTTGCTTGCAGGCCCTTAGATTTAAAAATGCAGAATCTTGCATTTTCATATTTTAAAAAGAGATGCAGATAGCTTAAGTTTTAAACTTGAATGCTTTAAAATGTCTCTAGATTTTTGATGTAGGTTACAAAGTATTTGATGTTGAAATTTTGAGGAGATGAACTTTGCAGATTTTCATAGAAGTTGATATGAAATTTTGAAGAAGATAAAAATGGTTTGAAGAGCATTTAGAGGAAAAAGTTTCAGCTGAAAATTCTTAGATGAAAATGAAGAAAAGAAAAAGAAATGAAAAGATGCAGGTTATATAACAATATTTTGATTTAAATTAAAATTAAAGGAAAATTAAAACTAAAATTTTGACACATGTCTTAAGCTATTAACACTTGTAAATATCTTGCCTAAATACTTAACACGTGTTAACTTATATCTTAAATTACTTACACATGTCTTTTTAAATGATTTGTTATTTTAATTAAAGTTAATGAATGTTTAGTTTAAATTAATTAGTTTCTTATACTTAGTTATGTATATAATTAATTTCTAAAGAATAAAGCAAAGTGTTCTTATAAATAAAACAATATACAAATAAATCATTTGACAAAGATACTTTTAACAATTAAAATAAAATTATAAAAAAGGTTGTAACTTAAATGAATACATGTTTCATATTTTAAATTGTATTTTAAATTTCATATTTTAATTTACAAATCATAATCATTAATCAATAATTTAAAAAGAATAAAACAAACATTGTATAACTTATTTTAATATACAAACTTATGTTAAAATGAATTCTAAACCAATAAAACATTTATCTCATATATTTGAAATCACATAATATTTTATTAAATATTTTTGAAAAACTTAAATCCAAAAATAAATCACAATTCCCAATTAAAATTATGCTATACTAATTTAATTAAAAACAACTTATCTGCTTAAAATATACATATACATTTTATAAATAGAAAACAATTTATTAACTTATTAAAAATAAATTCACAAATTAAATATTTATTAAAGAAGATTATTGAATCAAATTAAATTTATTAACAAAAATTATCAGTTCAATTTAAATTCAAACACAGGTTATTAAATTTATATTGTCCAAAATTCCGGGATATTACAATCCTTCCCCCTTAAAAGAATTTCGTCCCCGAAATTTAAAACAAAGGTAATTTAATAATCTATTAACAGATTTTATTTTAAAACACAGCATATGTTAATCATATGTTAACAACCATAGCAACCAATTCACACAATCAGAACAAATCTAATTATCCAAAAGAATTTTGGATAAAACTTTCACGAGTTTCCCTGGTATATATATATATATATATATATATATATGAATATTCGCTCTATAGAATCCAATCAATCAATACTACTAAGCTATAGAGCTCCTATCAACAACTCTAAACAGAATATCAGACTACAGACGAGTCTGACCTAACAAACAAACTCCCGAACTGCTGTTACTAAAACCAGAAATATCAAACACGTACTCCCTTAGAGATACGTGAAACACTCTGAATTTTAGTTACCCAAACTGGCAATTCAACTCTAGAAAACCAAACACTTATCTTAACCATCACAGAAGAAACCCAAAACACCTCGGAGCTAGCTTCACAGACTTGCCAAAACTTATAGCTCCATGGATAGAGAAAAACTTATCCCAAAACAAACCTCCGATTCTAGAATCCAAATTTCTCCCCCTCTTATCCATAAAATGTTAGGAACTGAGTTGATGATGTTTTGATGACAACAACCTTATATAGTTATTATACTTTACTTTATAAAATATATACTAACATTTCCATATATATATATATATATATATATATATATATATAGGAAGTATATGCAGGTATCATCGAAGACTGATCAGTATAAAGACTCAAGCATCAAGATGAAGATTAGAGATTCAAGATTCAAGACTCTAGAGAATCAAGATTTCAAGATCTCAAGACAAGTGTCCAGTATTTTATTAAAAAATCATAATAGCACTCTCATCTTTCTTCCAATTTTCTTTTGGGATGGAACCCAATTTCTATCGAAACCAGTGGCTTACAAACCCACGACAAGTAGCTTACAAACCTACGACAAGTGGCTTACAAACCTGCGAAAATCAAAATCATTTAAACTACTTTGTACAAGTTCTCAAGTCCTATGAGGAGCTCTGTAGGAATGTTCTTGCAATTTCAGTTTGAATAGATTTTTAAAATGTTTTTAAATCTGTTTTCAAAATGTTTTAGCTTTCAAAATCTTGTTTTCAAAAATATTTTCAAACTTTGTTTTAGCCTTGAAATATTCCTCTATTCTGATTTTAAAAACTTCTATTTTTAAAACATCAAAACTTATTCTGATTTTAAATATTACTTATATAATTGACGGTCTATATCAATTATATATACATATATTTAAAATAATGTTTTATATTCATTCTCTATCTCAATATATTGTTTAAACACTTTATTTTGCTTAAGAGAAGTTTCAACCTGTTTTAAATTCAATTGTCTTTACAAAACAACATCTCTATAATTTTGAACTAAGGATGTCGACATAAGGGGATACCCCATGTCGACATGGTGACAGTTGGATTCAAAATTCAATTTTCAAAAGAAGTGTCCACTCGTTCGAAAACCTTTCGCCAATGGTTATGACTGTTGTGAATCTATATAAAGGCTTCCAAAACGAATTTTTTTTAACAACTACTTTCTTATTTTCTTCACTCTTTCTTCTCCATCATTCCATATCCATAAAACTTCATATTTTCAAGATCGTGCCATCATTCTGCCAAATTCTCAATAGGAAATCATTTAGATACTCTCTCTATTTGATTCTCCATCATTCTACTAAAGATCAAAGTGCTAATCAGAGTTATAGGATTAATTTGTATTCAAAAAGTCCATAGAGTCTATCCATTCAAAAGGATTGTTATTAAGAAGTATTAGGGTGATCTTGTGTCCCGTAAATCAAGAGAGTTTACCCCAGACTCGGAGATAGGAGGGTTCCTCAAGGCCTTAGAAATTGAGGGTTGTAATTTGGATATTGGCTTATAAAAATCTGTACAAGGATATTGCCTTGGTGCAGGACTGGATGTAGGAGGATTCCGAACCAGTATAAAATCCAGTGTGTTCTTTCCTTTTACTTGCTTTACTTTACTATTTGCATTTGTTATATGTTCTGTGATCATTCTGTGTTAGAATTCTGTTTATTTTTGTGTTGAAAGTTTTAATTTAGTCATATAGTTCATATATTCTTTAAAACAACTATTCACCCCCCCTCTAGTGTTATTTCTGCCTTAAGATCCTTAATCCGCATCCCTAACAATTGGTATCAGAGCATTGGTTTTCATTGTTTTCATAATCTGAAACTTGAAAAAAATATAAAAATGGCATTTTTGGAAAATTGTGTTAAAACTGTTTTGAATCTATGCATTTCATCAAAGTATCATAAGTCTGCATATAGTTATTTTGAAAAAAATCCAGTTATCTACCGAATTGGTGTTGCAGGGACAGACATGTTATATGGCTTTTGACGAATCAACACCCAATGGACAAACTGTGCAAATTGAGAAAGATAAATGGATACTTGATAGTGGCTGTTCGAGGCACATGACTGGAAATCCCGAGATACTCAAGGACATTACTTATCAAGATGGTGGATTAGTCAATTTTGGTGACAACTCTAAAGGATATGTGGTTGGCGTCGGCAATGTCGGTAACTCTAAAACTTTACTTATTTCTGATGTTTTATTAGTTAGGAACTTAAAACATAATCTGCTTAGTATAAGTCAACTTTGCGATAAAGGTTTTAAAATTAAATTTGGAAAAGATAAATGTCACATTGAAGATGATAAGTCTAATATAATTTTTGAAGGTATTAGGAAGAAAAATATTTATATCCTTAGTATGAAAATTTCAAATGATAATCTATGTCTTTTGGCTAATACAAGTGACCCTTGGATTTGGCATAAAAGATTTGGCCATTTGAATTTCAAATTATTATCTAGGATATCAAAACTTGACTTAGTTAGAGGTCTACCCAAGTTAAACTTTAAAGTAGATAGTATTTGTGATGCTTATCAATTAGGAAAACTTAAGAAAAGTTCATTTAAATTAAAAGATGCTATTTCTACCTCTAGTCCTCTAGAATTACTTCATTTAGATTTATTTGGTCCATCTCAAGTTCAATCAATTAACCATAGTAAATATGTTTTTGTTATAGTAGATGATTATTCAAGATATACTTGGACAATATTTTTAAAACATAAAAGTGATGCTTTTGAAATATTTAAAAACTTTTCTAAAAGAATTCAAAAACAACATTCTTTGAAAATTAAAACTATTCGAAGTGATCACGGTGGTGAATTTGAAAATGAAAATTTTGAGAATTTCTATACTCAAAAGGGAATTACTCACAACTTTTCATTTCCAAGAACTCCACAACAAAATGGAGTAGTAGAACGTAAGAATAGAACGATTCAAGAGTGTGCTCGTACAATGCTTTCTGATAGTAATTTACCTAAATATTTTTGGGCAGAAGCAGTTGCTACAACTTGTTATATATTAAATAGAATTTTAATTAGACCATTAACAAATAAAACTCCATATGAATTACTTTATAATAAGAAACCTATAGTTTCTTATTTTAAAGTCTTTGGGAGTAAATGTTTTATACTTAGTACAAAAGATAATTTAGATAAATTTGAACCAAAAGCTGATAAAGGATTCTTTATTGGTTATTCCAATAGAAGCAAAGCATTTAGTGTTTTTAATTTAAAAACTAATACTATTGAAGAAACTATGCATGTATCTTTTGATGAAAATCTTAAAGATATTGTACAAATAGATGATGAAGAAGATTTTATAAATTTAAATCAATCTAATGAAACTATTAGTGAAATAAATCAACCTAATAAGAGATTTAAAATATCAAAAGATCATCCTATAGAAAATGTTTTAGGAAATATTGAATCTGTAGTGAGAACTAGAAATCAATTAATTAGTATGAGTAATGTAGCCTTTATATCAACAATTGAACCTATAAATCCAAAGGAAGCATCGTCTGATAATTCATGGATTCTTGCTATGCAAGAAGAATTGAATCAATTTACCAGAAATGATGTATGGGAACTTGATCCTAAACCTGAGGATAAAAGTATAACTGGAACTAAATGGGTTTATAAAAATAAAATGAATGAACTCGGTGAGGTCGTAAGAAATAAAGCTCGTTTAGTCGCGCAAGGTTATTGTTAAGAAGAAGGAATTGACTATGATGAAACCTTTGCCCCCGTAGCAAGATTAGAAGCTATAAGAATTCTACTTTCTTTCGCTAATTATAATAATTTCAAATTATATCAAATGGATGTTAAAAGTGCTTTTCTAAATGGTTTTGTAAAAGAAGATGTTTATGTTGAACAACCTCCACTTTTTGAAGATAATAAATTTCCAAACCATGTATACAAGTTAAAGAAAGCTCTATATGGTCTAAAGCAAGCTCCTAGAGCCTGGTATGAAAGACTAAGATCTTATTTACTTCAATCTGGTTTTGAAATTGGTAAAGTAGATACAACACTTTTTATTAAAAGAAATAATCAAGATATTCAACTGGTTCAAATATATGTAGATGATATAATCTTTGGATCAACTAATAACATAATGAATAAAGAATTTTCAGATATAACGACTAAAGAATTTGAAATGAGTCACATAGGAGAATTAAGTTTCTTCTTAGGGCTTCAAATTAAACAACTAGAAAATGGAATCTTCATAAGTCAAGAAAAATATGCTAAAGACTTAATCAATAAATTTGGTTTAAGCACCTCTAGTGGGAAACCAACTCCAATGTCAACAAACATAGGTTTAAGTAAAGAAGATAAATCAAAAGATATTGATCAAACTTTATATAGGGGAATGATTGGTTCGCTACTCTATATAACAGCGAGTCGTCTTGATATTATGCATAGTGTTTGTCTCTGTGCAAGATACCAATCACAACCTAAAGAAACTCACTTAAAAGCTGTTAAAAGAATTTTAAGATATGTAAAATACACTTTAGATTATGGTTTATTTTATTCTAAAAATAATACTTTTGATTTAATATCATATTGTGATGCTGATTATGCTGGTTGTAAATCAGACCGAAAGAGTACAAGTGGAACTTGTCACTTTCTAGGACATTCACTGGTTTCCTGGTTCAGCAAGAAACAAAATATTGTTTCCTTGTCAACAACTGAAGCAGAGTATATATCTGCTGCTCTGGCCTATTCACAAGTCATATATATGCAACAAACTTTAACAGGTTTTGGAATTAACATAAGTAAATCACCAATATATTGCGATAATACTAGTGCAATAAATCTATCTAAAAATCCAACTCATCATGCTAGAACTAAATATATTGATATAAGACATCATTTTCTTAGAGATAATATAACTAAAGAAATAATAACTCTAGATTATATAAATACTGAAAAACAAATTGCTGATATCTTAACTAAGCCATTAACCGAACAGAATTTTACTAAATTTAGAAGAGAATTAGGTATTTGTTCAAAATCCGAAATATAAAATAATATAATATAATAATCAATAAAAATTCAAAATAAAAATTGCACTTTTTTTTGAAGAACATGTAGACATGCCCCATCTCATGATGTCGACATACCCAACAAAAATTTGAAAATTGAATTTCCCTCCAAAGTTAGTTATTTGGTTATTTATCTATTTATTATGTTTTCTCTCCTCTTTCTTCACTATATTCTCTGTAAATAACTTTTGAAACAATAAAATAATGGCCTCCTCTTCTACTAATGAACCCACTTCACCCACATCTCCTCATTCTGGTCCATTTCAACGAACTACGCACGCTCGAGTGATCAAATTGCAAGAGAAGATGAAAGATATCCTTCAATTGATAACTGAAATTCAAGTAAGTCAACTTAGGATGGCTAGAGAACAATAAAGGCAAGGGAATATTATTAGGAACGTACAAAAATTCCTTATGGATAACCGTACAAATCCTATTAACATTGAAGACTCTTCACAAGCCATGGAATCCGAGGAAGAAGAACCTATGGAAGAACTACAAGAAGACCAAGAGGAAGATCAACCTTTACCTCAACCCGAAGTCCCTATGAATACCGACGAGAGCGTTATTTGCATCGGTGAGATCCTTGTTGATACTAATGGAAACATAATTGAACAACGTGGAAACTTTTGTCTCCACTGCCCCAATTGTTCGATTCATAAGTCTCCTATAGTTAAGGATCGCCATTAAAGCGTACTTTCATTTTATTCTTTGTTTTAAATTGTTTTGTTTGTTCGTGTTTATGTATGTTCTTATACATGTTGTAATAACTAAAATGTGTTCGCTTATACTCATTGTTCATGCTTGTTCTATACATATTATTTGTTAATACTAATCATTCTTGAATTCTTAAGTAGTTAATAGTTTTTGTTGATGACAAAGGGGGAGAAAGTTACAAAAATATATGTGCTTGGTGTAAGAGGGAGTCATGGAGTAAGGGGGGGTTGTAGTTTTAAGAAGAAATCACGGAGTAAGGGGGAGTTGTGGTATGGTAAGAATATTTTATAAATAAAGGTCGTCATCATCAAAAAGGGGGAGATTGTTAGGAACTGAGTTGATGATGTTTTGATGACAACAACCTTATATAGTTATTATACTTTACTTTATAAAATATATACTAACATTTCCATATATATATATATATATATATATAGGAAGTATATGCAGGTATCATCGAAGACTGGTCAGTATAAAGACTCAAGCATCAAGATGAAGATTAGAGATTCAAGATTCAAGACTCTAGAGAATCAAGATTTCAAGATCTCAAGATAAGTTTCTAGTATTTTATTAAAACTTCATAATAGCACTCTCATCTTTCTTCCAATTTTTTTTTGGGATGGAACCCAATTTCTATCGAAACCAGTGGCTTACAAACCCACGATAAGTAGCTCACAAACCTACGACAAGTGGCTTACAAACCCACGAAAATCAAAATCATTTAAACTACTTTGTACAAGATCTTGAGTCCTATGGAGGAGCTCTGTATGAAGGTTCTTGCAATTTCAGTTTGAATAGATTTTTCAAAATGTTTTTAAATCTGTTTTCAAAATGTTTTAGCTTTCAAAATCATGTTTTCAAAAATATTTTCAAACTTTGTTTTAGCCTTGAAATATTCCTCTATTCTGATTTTAAAAACTTCTATTTTTAAAACATCAAAACTTATTCTAATTTTAAATATTACTTATATAATTGACGGTCTATATCAATTATATATATGTATTTAAAATAATGTTTTATATTTATTCTCTATCTCAAAATATTGTTTAAACATTTTACTTTGCTTCAGAGAAGTTTCAACTTGTTTTAAATTCAATTGTCTTTACAAAACAACATCTCTATAATTTTGAACTAAGGGATGTCGACATAAGGGGATACCCCATGTCAACATGGTGACAATTGGATTCAAAATTCAATTTTCAAAAGAAGTGTCCATTCGTTCAAAAACCTTTCTCCAATGGTTATGACTGTTGTGCATCTATATAAAGGCTTCCAAAACGAATTTTTTTTAACAACTACTTTCTTATTTTTTTTCACTCTTTCTTCTCCACCATTCCATATCCATAAAACTTCATATTTTCAAGATCGTGCCATCATTCTGCCAAATTATCAATAGGAAATCATTTAGATACTCTCTCTATTTAATTCTCCATCATTCTACTAAAGATCAAAGTGCTATTCAGAGTTATAGGATTAATTTGTATTCAAAAAGTCCATAGAGTCTATCCATTCAAAAGGATTGTTATTAAAAAGTATTAGGGTGATCTTGTGTCCCGTAAATCCAGAGAGTATACCACAGACTCAGAGATAGGAGGGTTCCTCAAGGCCTTATAAATTGAGGGTTGTAATTTGGATATTGGCTTATAAAAATCTGTACAAGGATATTGTCTTGGTGCAGGACTAGATGTGGGAGGATTCCGAACCAGTATAAAATCCGGTGTGTTCTTTCCTTTTACTTGCTCTACTTTACTATTTGCATTTGTTATATGTTCTGTGATCATTCTGTGTTAGAATTCTGTTTATATTTGTGTTGAAAGTTTTAATTTAGTCATATATTTCATATATTCTTTAAAACACTATTCACACCCCCTCTAGTGTTATTTCTGCCTTAAGATCCTTAATCTGCATCCCTAACATAAAAATCTTCGGACGATCCTGGGCTACCAACATCCATCCTGATCAGCTCAACTCTATGTTGATGCCTCTAGAAATAGACTGGATCAAAACAATCCAATGATCTCCTCAAGATCACTCAAATACCAAGAACACAAACCCTACTTCTCAACAACAGAAGACAGACCAAACTTCTTCTTATCTGGAAAAGACAAAACAGAAACACCCCCAAACTGCTTCCGCTGCACAACTCTGATCCGAAACAGAAGAAAATGCTGAAGAACATGATCACAGACTAGACAACCCAGCACAGAAATATGGTTCCACATATCCATAAAGAAAACTAAGAAGTTCCTTCGAAACCTGAGTTGCTTCACCCCCTTCTATCTCAAGGAACCATCCATCTACTAACTAAACCACCAGTTCCAATCCTGGAAAGAAAACTCGATCTCCATATGGTGACAAACCTCTGACTTCCTGGAAGAAATCCGGACAATCTCCAAGAATCCAAAAGAACACCATCGCAAGTCACTTTTGCGATCAACTCAGCCTAATTCCAAGGAAAACTACTCTCTTTACCAAACAAAACAGCTTATGCTAGCTTAGCCAACTCACCAAAGAAACGAGTCCACTCTGCTGCTTCTGAACTCCACTTCAGAAAAACTACTCAACCAGAAGACTCCTTACCAACTCAGAACACTCTGCTAAACTCAGCCATATCACCGAGCGGACTTACTTCTTACTCTTGTTCCAAAGAAACATCTTCGGAAACATTCATAGTCACTGCATCTCATCACGCAGCTACTACTTTCCGAGATATCAAAATATCATCACTTACTTGTTTTAGCCTTATCGACAGATAAAAACTCAATTCTGCACTTCAAAGATGAACTCCGAACCTTAAGGGTTTCCTTCAGAGATCGATGAAGTCCTTCACCACAATAAAACTCACTCGAGGCGGTATTCGGTCTACAATCTCGACAAAGCCACTTCCAACCTTATTCATTCAAACTCCAACCAACGGTAGTCGTGTTACACACACTTCTACCTCATCTACCTTTATAACTTACATTGGAAAACCCGAACAGGTAAACCAACAAATAGGTAGAACCATATATATATATATATATATATATATATATATATATATATATATATATATTAAAAATACAAATACGCTCTCTCAAGATAGACACCACTACAGAGACTAGGTATTCGCTCAACCTAGCGCTCTGATACCAACTGAGACGACCCGACTTTTTCTTCACAAAAAGTTGAATCATCCTTAAGAAGGAAAGGGATAGAAAAGAGAAAAGAAAGAAGAGAAAGAAGAAACAACACAAAATATCAACAGCGGAACGAATAAATTATACTAATAACATAAGTATTACATAGTATACATCAAATATCATAGTTACACAGACAATACAACACATACTAGACAGTTATAAACACCTATCTAGTTATTACAACTCAATACATTATAGAAACACTCAGAGATACCCACACAGCGGAACTATATAACTATACGCAGAAGCCCCCTCCTCCATTTGCTCCTCCACAATTCGTCAAAGCTAACCTGAATCCTAACCTGAATTCCCTTGGCTACTCGTAAAAAAATTTGAGTACCCAAGAGTTAAAGAAAAACAGAAATAACTCCGGTCAAACATGGGTCTGATGTGAGTAACAGGTTAAAGTTGCTTAACTTTGAAAAACCTTTGAAAAGAAAAGGTATCACGTAAGACTTCCCACACATAAACATGGAAAAGTTTTTACCTTACGCTAACCAAAACATTTGACAGGAAATCCGATGATATTATAATAGTGTCTAGGGTTTTCAAGTAAATAATAAATAACTGAAATTGTTACATTCATTAAATTCTAGCTACTAGCCACAAAAGTGGGTAATACAATCAAAACCATTGGAACTTATTGGATTTTGGATTCCATCAATGGTTGGCTACTAGGGTACCGCCCGTCACAGTACGTGGCCTAGATCACCGCACCGAGGAGCAACCCTAACTCCCTTGCAATACTAAGTCGGAACCATTCCTTACTGAATAGTTCCGAACAAGACCACCCCGCAATTGTGATCAGCAACCGCACCACTAATCCGAAATAAAGGGACATCTAGACAGGGGTAAACCTTGCTCTCAAGTGGGGGCTACCCACGAAGCCTTTCTGCACCTCCCCTATTTTAGCCATTCCCGGTTGATGAGGCTTGAGGCTACGATTACCTTTAGGACATATCACTTAGAATGCTCGTCGTCCACCAAACGATGTTCTGAAAGCATTCAATCCATACAAGTTCGTTCCGGGTTCGAACGAAACCGAAGGCATTATCCCGTTACACTCGTTTTGGAATCACCCTCAGAGTTAACGACGATAACCCTTGCACTCTGAACCTTCATCTTCACTTCAGATTCACGACCTAACGTTAATTTGGATCGATGTGGTTTCCGGATATCCAAATATGGAAACCCGAACCCCGGTCTCATCGAAATCCAAAACATGTCTTTTAAGGCCAAGTTGTTTTAAAGTTTAAAGCAATTCAATTCATTATCTATGTACACACAGATAGATAATTCTCAACATAACAATGGATAATTAACCTTATCATTACCAACAGATAATTCATATCATAATCAGATAATCCATATTATCATTCAAAAGCAACCAATGCATCCATATTACATACATAACTCATCTCATAGCTGAGATTACAAACCATACCAGGCAATTAATATCAATCATCAAATATAAGCAATGATTTAATGATCACACCATCTATAACTAATTTAAAATGAATTAAATTAATTACTTAATTTTTAATTAATTTAAAATAAATTAAATTAATTACTTCATCATTATAATCCTACTCAACTTAACCATCAATTAATTACAAATCAATTAAATAATCACCATCTCAATATTCATCTCAATTAATCATTACTGATTAATAATTCCCTAATTACAATAAGTAATTAGCCTTTAATATTAATTACATAAGTTAATTATATTAAATTCTTTGCAAATAATTAACTTATAATTACTTAATTAATTAATTAACTAAAGTTAATTACATTATTTCTTTATTAATTTATTACTTCATTTATTGATTATTCCTTAATTAATCAATTCTAATTTACATCATTAATTTTATTAATTAATGATTTCTAATTACAATTTAATTAATCTCACTATTCAAAATTAATTACATTAAGTAATTAATCTCAATTTAAACCATATATATATTAATCACCCATAATTAATAACCATTCAGTAATTAACTACTTTAATTACTCATCCCACAAATTAATTATTCTTAATTAATTATCCTCATTAATCACTTGATTAATTTTGAAAGTAATTTAAATCCAACTTACTTCTATAATAAATATCTTTAATTACATTCAGTAATTAATAATTACAAATCCATAAATTACATAAAGTAATTATCAACAATCCACAAATGTTTAAATTAATTTAACTTAATTAATCTAAACTAATCACATTAATCAAATTAATTACACCAAGTAATTCATTCATTAATTACTTTCATTAAGTAATTAAACTTAAACAATTGATTATTATTAATTAATCTAATTAATTATTAAAAAATTAATCACATTAATTAATTGTTAAATAATCTTAAGTTTATGACCTTCATTAACATTTCTTAATTACTTAATTAAGAGTTAACTTATACAAATCATTATTAATTATCAATTAATTAATATTTAATTTCAATTTAATTAATCTCTAATTATTAATCAATTAAGTGTTAATTAAAATCTTAATTATCTTTAATCACTTGATTAAATAAATCTTAATCATTAATTAAAATTTAATTAACCATCCTTAATTATAGATTAATTAACGTTAACTAATTAATCTCAAGTCTTGATTAATTAACTTAAAAATTATTAATTACTTAATTAAACATCCACATTATTAATTAATTAAATAATTAATTATTCATGTTAATTACCTTAATAATTTAATGAATCCAATCGTTAAATTTTATTTATCTTTTAGATAAATATTTCTTACTTAATTAAGTATTTAAAAAAAATTGTTTTTAAATTTACTTTAAATTCCATTTAACTTCATTTTAAACTTAAGATTGAAATTTATCTTAAATAAGATTTTAAAACAATTCAAAACTTTTATCTAATATGTTAAAAGAAACATCTACTTTATCAATAAGTTTAAAAGAATTTAAATTGCAATTCAATTTAAATTCAAATCAATTTAAAAATTTTATATTTAAATTTCAAAATTGAAATACAGCTTTTAAACTCATTCTAGATTTAACTTAACTCTTTAAAACATTTATTACAATCTACATCTTAAATTTAAATTCAAATCATTTAATCATTTTAAAGCAATTTAAATTTAAATTTAAACTTTATTTATTTAAAAACTGAAGTTCAAACCCAATTCCAGGTTTTAAATCTCAGATTCAAACTTACTTTATATCTTTCAATTTAAAACTTCCAGTTTAAATTCAAAACCAAATACCCTTTTTATACTTAAAAGTTTTAAAAACTCAAACTTAAATTTCAAACTTAAATTATTCAAAAACTCAAATTCAAACTAATTTTAAATCAGGTTCAAACTCAGGTTTACTTAATTTAAAATTTTAGTTTATGTTTTAAAACCTGCTTTTAAAACTAAAAACAAAAACAGGTTTTCTATTTTTTTTTAAACCATACTTACGTTTTAAAAACTCAAATTATTACAAAAACTAGAATTCAAACTTTTTGAATTCATATTTAAATTCAGGTTTAAAGCCTAAGTTAAATTCCAGTTTAAATTCAAACTTTACTTTTAATTTTTTTTTAAAAAAAAGAAAGACAGTTTCTGTTTTGGTTTAAAACCAAAATCGAGTTTAAAAGCATTTCAAATTTATTTCGAAGATCTAAAATTTAAACTTATTGAATTCAAATTCAATTTCAGGTTCAAGGCTTATTTCAGATTTTTGTTTGCATTTTACTTTAAGATTTTAAAAATTGAAACAGGTTTGTTTCTAATAAAACCTGAAACATTCAAATACTCGAGCCACTATTATTTACTTCGAGTCAAAATCCCATCCGCTTCGAGTTAAAATTCGAAACTCCCGAGACCATCACGAGTAAATTACAACTGCACCAATTTCCAACTTCATCAGAAAATACATGTCGCCGAGCACAGGTACATCGACGCCGGCCATCCCTGATCACTTCTGACGATCTCCACATGTCGCCAACTACCATATCACCTGACCACGATCATCAAATCGGCCAGAATTCAACTCGAATTGAATTCATTTTTAAAAACCGAAACCTGGAATATCATTTCCCCTTTCAAGCTTGGCCTGTCAACGGCGAGACCTCCCAACTTCGGCCACTATCACCCTTGAAACTCCATCAACAACTTCATCAATCCCTCATTTAACAATACCCTAAAGTTCTAAGAATTCGATCCTTAGTTGAAGCCGAAGTACTCAAATTCTTATACCCAGTAAAACTAGGGTTCATAACTAAAAATCCCAAATTACAACATCATAATTTAGTTTCAATTCAAACTAAAAATTTCCTATAATCTTTGATAGCTACACCATCACCAGGAACAATCTCATCATTTCTAATTGCTTGTAGCAACAAAGATGCCCCATAATTTAATTTACAGTCAAATCTAAACTGTACTTTGATTCTAACGTTGTAAATGGTAATATTATTTTTTAAAATCTTAATTTTGTAAGGTGTTTTGAGTTGAAATCCTGAAACATTGATTTGCATTGTTTTATATTTTCACTTATAAAATTTCTATTGCTCTGTTACTTATTTTCCAGTAAGTTTTACTTAAATTTTTACTTTTAATAAAATCTCACAGTCTAAACTCTAAAGCCAACATACAAATCTTATTTAAATCCTACAATTTAACAAAGACTAATTAAAGATACAAGAATTTAAGTAAGACTTGTGTCAGTAAACAAAACAGGACAAGGGGGTTTAACGCCATACACACCAATACGTTTGTACATCAGACAAGTTAAATTATAACCATATGCAATATTTATATTTTTTGTACACTAGCATGCAACATATTCTAACCTTTAATTTTTGAAAGAAAAGTTACTCACTTGAATTAAAATGCAGACAGAGCTCATCTCCTTTAATTATGCATGCAGAATATCCCTTGCAAATGTCTAGAATGTCTTTAAACTTTGAGCTTTAATTGATTGATGCTTTTAAAACTTGCTTCCTGATCTTTGAAAAATCCTTGCATGCAGTTTTACTTGATTTGCAGTTTCTTTCCAGATTGTTTTGAAAAAAATGCAGGCTATAGTTTGTTGCTTTCAGGCCCTTAGATTTAAAAATGCAGAGTCTTGCATTTTCAGATTTTAAAAAGAGATGCAGATAGCTTAAGTTTTAAACTTGAATGCTTTAACATGTCTCCAGATTTTTCATGCAGGTTACAAAGTATTTGATTTTGAAATTTTGAGGAGATGAACTTTGCAGATTTTCGTAGAACTTGATATGAAATTTTGAAGAAGATAAAAATGGTTTGAAGAGCATTTAGAGGAAAAAGTTTCAGCTGAAAATTCTTAGATGAAAATAAATAAAAGAAAAAGAAATGAAAAGATGCAAGTTATATAACAATATTTGATTTAAATTAAAATTAAAGGAAAATTAAAACTAAAATTTTGACACATTTCTTAAGCTACTAACACTTGTAAATATCTTGCCTAAATACTTAACACGTGTTAACTTATATCTTAAATTACTTACACATGTCTTTTTAAATGATTTGTTATTTTAATTAAAGTTAATGAATGTTTAGTTTAAATTAATTAGTTTCTTATACTTAGTTATGTATATAATTAATTTCTAAAGAATAAAGCAAAGTGTTCTTATAAATAAAACAATATACAAATAAATCATTTAACAAAGATACTTTTAAACAATTAAAATAAAATTATAAAAGAGGTTGTAACTTAAATGAATACATGTTTCATATTTTAAATTGCATTTTAAATTTCATATTGTAATTTACAAATCATAATCATTAATCAATAATTTAAAAAGAATAAAACAAACATTTTATAAATTATTTAAATATACAAACTTAAGTTAAAATGAATTCTAAACCAATAAAACATTTATCTCATATATTTAAAATCACATAATATTTTATTAAATATTTTTGAAAAACTTAAATCCAAAAATAAATCACAATTCCCAATTAAAACTATGCTATACTAATTTAATTAAAAACAACTTATCTATTTAAAATATACATATACATTTTATAAATAGAAAACAATTTATTAACTTATTAAAAATAAATTCACAAATTAAATATTTATTAAGGAATATTATTGAATCAAATCAAATTTATTAACAAAAATTATCAGTTCAATTTAAATTTAAACACAGATTATTAAATATATATTGTCCAAAATCCCGGGATATTACAAGAACCCTCATATTTAGTTACTTCCTTAAGGGTTGCAAATCGGATTGGAGAGTATGCAACACTTGGGATGAGGTGTGACCATTTAGAACTTGATTTGTTGGGTCATACTTTTGATTGATGTTTGCATGCATTTGATTTTTTGGGTTATGGGATTATCCTTGGGATGGATTGGTTGAGTAAATATGATGCTAGGATATTTTGCCTTGATAGGAAAATATCACTTAGCCACCCGGATTGTAGTGATCGGATAGTTTATACTGAGAAAACCAAGTTGGAAAGTGAATGCTTTATTGGATATTATGGAGTTAAAGGATGAGTTGCATCAAATCTTTGTAGTTAGAGAATTTGCCGATGTGTTTGAGCCAGTCGTTGGACCGCCACCGAAATGACCAATTGAGTTTCGAATTGATTTGGTACCTCGAGCTGAACCGGTGTGTAGAACGCCAAGCAGGATGACACCCACAGAGATGAAAGAGTTGACGGTGTAGTTAGTAGATTTGGAAGGCAAGAATTTTATTAGACCAAGTAGTTAATCATGGGGAGATATCGCTGTATTTTCTAAGAAGCTGGACGGATCGTTAAGGCTATGTATCGATTATCATAATTCGAATAAGAAGATGATAAAGAACCGATACCTATTGCCAAGAATTTATAATTTATTCGATCAGATAAGTGGAGATAAGGTATTCTCTCGGTTGGATTTGGCGATGGGATTTCATCAGCTTAGAGTGGCAGAGGATAGCATTCCCTTGACGGTGTTTAGGACGAAGTATGGGTCGTACAAATGGTTAGTTATGTCGTTCGGACTGACTAATGCATCGGCATTCTTTGTAGATTTGATGAATAGAATTTTTCAAGAGCACTTAGATTGATTTGTGTTGGTCTTCATAAATGATATTTTGATATACTCTAAGGTTGAGAAGGAGCATAAATTTCATCTTAGAGTCATGCTTGAGACATTAAGAGAGCATCAGTTGAAGGCTAAGTTTTCGAAGTGTCATTCTTGGGAGAAGGAAGTGAAGTTCCTTAGCCATATTGTCTCAGAGAAAGGTTATTTGTAGATCTGATTAAGATTGAAGTGGTGAATAACTGGAAGAGACCCGAGATGGTGACCATGATAAAGAGTTTTCTTGGATTGGTTGGATACTATCGGAGATTTATAAAGGATTCTCACGAATAGCTGCATCAATGACTAAGCTTACGTGAAAAGATGCGAAATTCGTATGGACAATAAGTGTGAGGAAGCGTTCTAGAGCTTGAAACACTTATTGACCCATGCACCAGTGTTAGTGGTTCTGGAGGGAAATCAAGATTTGGTTGTTTATATAGATACCTGTGGAATAGGATTGGAAGCTGTGCTGATGTAGAGAGGTAAAGTGATTGTTTATGCTTCTAGACAGCTCAAACCACATGAAGTTAGATATCCAACACATGATTTGGAGTTAGCTTGCCATTATATTTTCCTTAAAGGTATGGAGTGATTATCTTTTGGCCAAGCGATTTGAGCATTATACCGATCATAAGTCATTGAATTACTTATTCTCTCAGAAGGAGATGAATATGAGGCACAGAGATGGTTGGAGTTTATTGCTGCCTATGCTTTGGAATTGAGTACACACTCGACAAAGGAAACAAGGTAGCAGATGCACTCAGTTGGAAACATTAGAATGTGGCATTGGCCATGATTGCTGAGCGGAAAGATTTGGAAACATTATCATCTTGTAGAGTGCAGTTTAGATCCAAGGTAGGTTCAAGTTTAGGAAGTACTTTGTTGTCTTGTTTACAAGTTCGAGTGGTAGTGATTGAAAAGATAGCTTGTAAGCAAGAGAAGTATCTGGTTTTGGCTTAACGGATGAAAAGGTTGAAGGAAGGAACGGAGAGCGATGACTTAAAGGATTTCAATCTTGACCAAGATGGGTGGTTGAGAAAGAAAGGAAGGCTATATGTTCCGAATATAGGAGACATAAAGAAACAGGTTTTAGATGAGTGCTATCGTTCGAAGTTCACTATCCATCCAGGAGGAACGAAGATGTATCAGGATATGAGAAGAAGTTTCTTCCAGGAAGGTATGAAACGGGACATTGGATTGTGTGTCAAGCAGTTCTTGAATTGCTAATAGGCAAAGGCCGAACACTAGAAAATAAGTGGATTGTTTCAACCGTTGGAAGTTCTGTTATGGAAATGGGGTTCGATCTCTATGGATTTTATTGATGGATTGCCAATATCAAGTATAGGAAACGAAAGCATCTGGGACATAGTGGATAGATTGACTAAGAGTGCCTATTTTATTTCAATAAAGTCAACAAGGACGGCACCTAGTTTGGCGAAGCTATTTGTGAAGAATGTAGTTACGCTGCACGGTATTCCTAGTAGTATTGTCGATGATAGCGATTCTTTATTTTCTAATGAGTTCTGGAGAAGTCTACATGAAGTATTAGGAACCCAGCTCAACATGAGAACCGCTTACCATCCAAAGACTGATGGGAAAACGCAAAAAGTTAACAAAATCTTGGAAGATTTGTTAAAAGCTTGTATATTGAATTTTGGAAGATCATGGGAGGACCATCTTCATCTAATCGAGTTCTCGTATAACAATAGTTATCAGATTAGTATTGTGATGGCACCGTTTGAAGCGTTGTATGGAAGACCTTACAAGTATCCCGTATGTTGGTTGGATATTGGGGATAGATTGGTTCTTGGTCCGGATTTAGTTAGGATGTTGTGGGGAAGATTGACTGATTCGAGCTAGAATGAAAGAGGCTCAATCTAGGCAGAAAAGTTATGCAGATAAAAGAAGGAAGGATTTAGAATTTTCCACTGGAGATTATGTATTTATTAAGGTTTCTCCAATGAAAGGTGTAATAAGATTTGGAAGTCAGGGAAGTTAGCACCTAGGTTTGTTGGCCCATTTTGTATTATTGAGAGAATCAGAAAACTCGCTTATAGAATAGAGTTATAAGTAGTTTGACTGGAGTCCATGATGTTTTCCATGTTTCTCATCTTAGGAAATGTGTTAGAGACCCGGAGACTACCATAGAACTTACAGTGTTAGAAGACTTAGTAGTAGAACCGGATTTGACTATGGTTAGAAGACCAATTCAGATTGTGGCTAAAGATGAGAAGAAATTTAGGAACAAGACAGTCAAGTTAGTAAAGGTTTAGTGGAGTGATGATGCTAGAGACTGTACTTGGAAAATGGAGAGCAGGATAAGAGGCCTTACCTTATTTATTTGATGGTATGTTCTACCTTTGATTGTTTTGCTATGTACCTTATTGTAATTTCGAGGACAAAATTCTTTAAGGTAGGGAGTCTGTAACACCCCATATTTTCATGACATTATTTATGATATTTAATTAGTTAAATTATTTTAAAATAATGTGAAGATTAATAGGTTGAGATTTGATTAGCTAAATGTAGCCATGTCTTGTTAAGTGGGTTAACAAAAATGAAATAGTACTAGATAATGTGTTAGGAAAGAAGAAGGGCAATATGCTAAATAGTAAAACCTTATACCATAAACCATTAAGAGAGGGGTAACTCACGTTCACTCACTCTCATTTCACTAAAGCAGAATTACTAATGCTGGCCACCATTTTACTCATATGAGAAGAGCTAAAGCTAGGATTCAAGAGAAGAGAAGTAATCAACTAATTCAACAACCAAAAATCTCATCTATAATCTCAAAGCTAAGGTGAATAATCACTACATCTCTAATTCTTTTGGTTCCGGTTTTATGATTGGATCCGAAATGTTTTTGCTATATTTATGCCATGTTTGATGTTTATATATATATATATATATATATAGTTGGTGAAATTATATATGTTCATTCTGTTCTAAGATATGTTTAGCACGAAAACCCTATTTAATGATATCCAAATGCCGTGAAATTTTAAATTTAGATCGGAAATAACATTTTAAAGATGGGTTTCGATTTTCATAATTTTTTTTATTTAATTTGGATTTTTTATTAATTTTCAAATGAAAGGAATTGTTTATTGGGTTATAAATTATTTTTGGCTAAAATAATAATTGTTTGGGTTTGAAATTTTAATATGTTAGGTAATATATTAATATAGATTTTCTGGGATTTTTTCAGATTTTTCCTAAGTCATTTCATTAATATATAAAATTATTTAAGGTATGGGATTTAAATGTTTTATATATTTAATTAAGGAGACGGGGCATTTGTAAAATAAAATGATTATTTGAATTTTAGTAATAGCGGCAACATATTTCTGAAAAGTATTTATTAACCAGTGGAAATTTGACAAGCAAAGTCAGGCTGGTTGAAAAGTTTCTTTTTTCTAAGTTTAAAAACAAAAATCACACTTTTTCCATGTTTCAGCCTATACGGCGGTATACCTTCCGCCCTAGACCTTTTGTCACAGTCGAAAGGTTTGCATTCGACAAGCTTAAAGTTTAATGAATAAGGTATCAAATGCTTGGTACGTAATGAATTGAATAAAGCTGAAAGGTTTAAGATCGAATGGTTGATGGCCTAAAAGGTTGGAATATAATTGTTTTATAAATGAAAAGCTTTCCCCCGCTTTTCCTTCGAATTTGAGCTTTCGACTTGGTTACTTTCGACGAGGTCAAATTATTTAAAAGAAAGATTTTAAACCTTCTGACGTAGTCGATTGGTTATTGCTGCTTCCACTATTATTTTGTTTTGAAACCTTCCAACATAGCCGAAGGGTTTCTACCGGTTTTATAAATGTTTTGTTTCGAACCTTTCGACCTAGTCGAAAGGTTTACTTGTTTTTAAAACTAGCCGTTTCTCCAATGCTTTCAGAAGTAAGCTTTTGACTTAGGTAATTTACCATTGTCTTGTAAAATATAACCCAAAGCTTTCGAAAGGTTATTTCCAATGGAGAGGAAAGGTTTTAAAAGAACGTTTCCAGATTGTTTTGAATTGGACCCTATATGCCTTCGAAAGGTTTATTTATTAAAAGATTTAATTCCTTTGAAGGGTTTGTTTGTTGAATGGTTTCGAAATTTAGTTGAATGACTTTGAAAGTTTTAGATGGAAGGGTTTCCAAAGTTTTCTAAGGTAATGTATTAAAGTAATTTAAAGAAGGATGTCCAAAGTTTATAGCTTTCGTAAGGTTTGTTTTGAATGAATTCGAAAGGTTTGAGAAATGATTTCGAAAGGTTCATGTTGATTTTGAGAGAGATAATTTCAAAGTAGGGAAAGAGGTTCTTCCAAATGGTTAAATGTTTTCATTAACTAAATTTGGAGTAAAGTATATATATCTAAGATGGTGATATGATTTGAGTAAAGTATAAAGACTATATTCTTTTCCTTGTTTAAGTTTGATTTAAAGGTTTAATCATTATGAAAACCTTTTCAAGGAAAATTATGGGAGGGGATCCTTAAGAATAAATGACTCGGATATTAGAAAACCAAAGGGGACAAGTATGGGGTCGCGCCCTATACATTAACTAATAGTCCCAGCTAATTATTGCCCAAAATTCCGGTCTATAGGGATTTGTCATATGTAGACTAACATTATTTTTACACACAGAAGGAATATATGTTTGTAGGCAGATAGATTATTGGTGAACCCGAAAAACCATTAGGATCGGGAAGACCTGGGAGATGAAGGGACAGACCGTCCAGAAGTGAGATTTTTAACAGATAGTTTAGGACAGACCGTCTTAATGGAAAATGTTAAATAGATAGTTGAGGATTGAAAATCCAAAATTTGAATATCTAACAGGTGTTAGGTTAACTTTGATTATATTATTTGTTGTCCCGAGTCAGCCAAAGGTTAAAAGTTATCCAAACAAAACTTGTGTATTTGAATAGATATTTTATTAATACCTGATATTTATGTATGTTTACATAATGTTTACTTTATAGCATTTAACAATTGTAATGTAGGAGCAAGGTATATGGTTTTATGAAAGGTTTTGCAAGATATGTTTTAAAAAGGATGTCAGTGAGAGGAAACCTGTTATGCTAAGCGGCATGGTCTCGCTTAACATAATTAAACCAAGATGTACAGTATTATTCGTACTGGGTTTTATGTCTGACTCGAAGTTTATGTTTTTCCTTAAACTCTCGGATGCTCAAAATTGATTTGAGTAGGCAGAGGGGTTAAGGATCTTTTCAGGGTTAAGGTTGTTTGACGAATTAGCTACGGAGGCATGCAGAAGGCAACAGATAGCTACTTAGGATTTGCTGCTTTTATTATGATACTATTGATTTTTCACTGTGTTATTGTGTATTAGGTCTAATATGACCATATGACTCTGATCCACCGAGGAGGTATCTTCATATGCCGCTCTCAGCGTAATTTGTAATAACTATATTTAATCTGTGCTTGGGAAAATTATTTGGGTTATGTGACTTGAATGTGAGACAGTTTGATTTGGAAATGCAATGAATCTAAATGTGTTTTCCTGAAATCTATGTTTGTTTCATATTCAAGTGCTTCTGATATTATTGATACCATTAACATAGCCGTATATAATCGACGAAACCTAATACTATGGATGACTGCAGCATCTGTAGCGCTTAGTTTTAGGCCTCTATATATGGGATGTCACATGAAGTTTTCTGAATCATTGAAGAGATGAATTGATAGAGCTTCGCTAGAGTTATAAAATATTCTGTAAATAAAAGTGAGGGGGCTAGGCTTCTATTTATAGTGGTTGAAATGCATTAGAACCAAAGGATTCAAGTCTAATAAATAATATATAATCCCATGTGTTAATTGTGCCAAAAACCCAACCAGCGTTCACAACCGGTCAACCACCGCCTCCAATTGGTAGACCGCTTGCAGTCAATCGGTACATGCTATTTTGGAAAGAATTCATTTTCTATTGATTTTTAATTATTTTAGTCCTTATTTACTTTTTAATGTTAACATTTATTTCAATGGTTACTTAATTTTCAAGTCTAGTTAATATTAAGTTTTGAATTCCAAAATTTAAAATTAAATATTCACTTGAATTTTAATTCTATTTAAATTATTTTAAACCTAAAAAATTCAAACGCCTATATCCATTTCATTTGAGCTCCATTTTTATTATATTGTATGTAGAAATTGATCAACATTTTGCCATGAATGCAATGACATAACTTTCCTGGTCAAATTTTGAATTCTATAAAATTTCTATTTTTTTCCCTATCTTATTTAATTTAATTTATCTAATCTATTTATTAATGCCTGAATTTATGGGGTGTTGCATTCTTACCCTTTAAAAAGGATTTCGTCCCCAAAATCTTTTCCAAGGTAAACAGCGTAATGCGTGTTAAACATCCATGTTATACAACCAAGTTATCTACACAACTATCTACTCAACCAAAAGTGCAATGTGATTATGTATTGCAGACATGCTATAAGTGAGCTCAATCCTAGCGTGGCTGTGTGACCATGACATATAAGTCTGTTTGTGAAGCACCTTAAACATGCATAAAATTTCTACATGAGTGTAAAGTGACAGTGAAAATTATAGCAGCCAACTTCTACCATCCAACCTAGCAACCATGATGCAACCAAATATCTAATTTTGAAGAGAAAAGTTTACTAGTGAAAATTTCAAGATGAGAGATCTTCATCTTTTTATCAGCTTCCCACACGCTTTCCATCGGGATATCTCCCCATTATGCTCGAACCAACCTAATTCTTTGTTGCGGAGATTCCAAATCTATGCTCCATAATGCGTTCGATGGCATAGGATGTTATTGGCTCCGTCCCAATATCCCCTAATTAATAATGCTCTACAGCAATAGTTGTGTAATAAAGGCATTTCTTCAATGTGAAATACATAGCAGGCTCCTGCTAATATATCAAGTAGCTCCACATGGTAGCCAATCATCCTACGCTTTCCAAAACTCGACAAGGTCCAACGAATCTTCATGCCAACGTTCTTGATTCTCTGAATCTCATGACCATCTTAAACGGGTAGACTTTGATAAACATCATATCTCCAACATCAAACTCCAATTCCTTCCTTCTCCTATCCGCATAGGATTTCTAGCGATCTTGCAACACTTTCATTCGTTGCCCAGTCAACTCTACCTTCATCGAAGTTTCTCAAATCATGTTTAGTCCGAGTAAAATTTGCATTGCCTCCCATAAAACGCTTCAAAGAGTGCCATACCAATCGTCGATTACTAACTATTATCATAAGCGTATTTCATTAAAGGTGGATGTTGCTCCCAATGCCCTCCGAAGTCCATGATGCAAGCTCTCAACAAGTCCTCCAAGATCATAATAACTCTTTAAGTCTATCCATCTATCTAGGGGGTAAGAGGTACTAAAATTCGACTATGTTCCTAAAGATGTCTACAAATTCTATTAATAAGATTTCTTGTAAATACCCTAATGATGTGCTATGGAAAGAAGATTATCCTCTAGATAAATAGTGTAGGAAGGAAGATATGTATCCCTCTCAAATTTCCTTTTTAATAGGCTTAAGTAGACAATAGTTACTCAGATCAACCTTTCAACTCAGTCATAAGGGGTAGGTAGTTGGATGGCTTGGACTTAGATTGAGGATCAGAAATAGGGATTTCAATGTTGTCTAAACATGTAGGCTTAACCATTTTGAGTTTGAATTAGTAATCTCGAGCTTCAATTTTTTCGAGATGGGTTCGACCTTGTCGAAAGCCGGACCTTGATCTCCTTGCATTAGTTGAAGGTTTAAGTAAGTTGTGACTTGGTTTCAACCTTGTCGAAAGTAGTGACTCGGGGAGATAGCTAGAAGATAGTAACTAAATTTGTTTGAATCTACAGGGTTTCGACTATGTCGACAGTGGCCTTTCAATGCAGGCAAAACTTGAAACATGAGAGTGAACCCAATAAAAGCTTTAATAAAATAATAAAATAATCTAGAATATTGAAGACTTCCCTTTAACAAGCTAAGAAAACTTTATTTCTTCATATCCTCAAATCGATTTTGAAATTAGAGTTACAATACTTTTCATTCAGAAAATACAAATTTGGACTGGAAAGAATCAGATCTCCAAATCGTGACCCCTTGAGTCTCATTTATAGATGTGGGTCAGCACCTTTTGACCACGCTGCTTTCAACTGGGTCAAAAGGTGGCTACCGAAAGACTCAAGGATGTTGTCGCCTTTGTCGAAGGTATGGTCACGCTCTTATTCTTTGAGTTGCCTTGTAAGTTCTTTCAACTCCGTTGATATCCCTTGTTCAATGGTTTCAATGATATTGAGGTGAGGCTGGTTTCGACACTGTTGGTTGCTTCTGAACTCTTGTTTGTAACTTAATGAGGAATCCTCTTGGGTCACATTGGCTTTGACCAGTTCGAGTGGCTTACATAGCTTTCAAAGAGGTTGTTCAAGACAATGTTGGCTTTCGCATTGTTTATACAAAGGCAAAACCTTTGGTTTCGAAAGATTTGGTGCATATGCAAAGGTTTTCACTTCATTGTCTTCGAAAAGCGCTACTTTCACTCATTCTAAAGTCTTCAAAGATATGGATTCACCTAGTCAAAAGGTTGTTACTGAAGGTGGAAGGATGTTTCGACTCCTTTAACTCCTTGAAAATGTAATAATCTTCTGGATATTGATTGAAGAAACCTTCCACGCCTTCGAAAGATCATGAAGCCTCCAGACTTTGACGGCAGCATCCTTCAACTCCTTCGAAAGGTTTAGTTGGAACCTTCTTCGCTTGTCCTCCTTAGACTTCTACTCAAATGGCTTCGATTAATTCAAAAAATGGATTTTTGGAGTAACAAACTCTTTCAAAACTCGCTAGCAAATATGGGGTCCTTATCACGAAAATTGCAAATTATAATTCCATGAAGTCGAACCACTTCCTTAATATAAATTTATGCTAGAGACACTGGAGTCCTATTGCTCCTAATGGAAATAACATGGGTGCTTTTGTGAGTCTATGCACTATGATCCAACTTGCTTCATTTCCTCTTTGACTCCTAGGCAACCCATCTAAAAATCCATAGATATATGTTCCCACGTCCAAGTCATGATTTTTAATGGCGGTAATTATCCTCCACGCATCCCTTGCTTAGTTTTAACTCTTTAACATGTTAAACACCTAAAAACAAATTCGACTACTCTCTCCTTCATCCTTGGTCAATAGAAATCCATTTCATATCCCTATACATCTTACCTCCTCGGATTTGAATAGTCATCCTTGAATGGTGACGTTCCCTCAACACTTCCTTCAACATACTATCAAACTTTGGAATGCAAAGTCCTCCGTCTCTTCGCAAAATATTACTTTACAGCTTCTTCTCAGGTTACATTGCCTTATGATGTTGTTGCCTCTCTTCCTTCGACTTTTGAAGTGCCATCAATTATCGAATCCTTCGCCAAAACCAAGAAGGCTTTCAAAAAGAGTTGATGGAATCGTTTGAAATAGAGTCACCAAAGAAGGCTACTAAAGTTGTAGATGTAGAGGAGGAACATTTATCTCTTGACAAGCTCCAAAGTGCCATATTGTGGAAGTTCCCAGAGACAAACCAGTGCAAACCCCTATTGTGATTGATTCCCTCACTCGTGTTTCTGTTTCAAACTCTCCGGCTACTCTCGCATAAATGCAAATGGCTTTGGATATGCCCCCACTTCCTAAGTGCACTCCTTCTCCAGCCATTACGTTCTTCTCCTTCTGCCATCAACTTCGAAGAGATAGCTAAATCTATCTTACACTTTGAGTCCTTCACTTCCTTCATCCGGCATCTTTCATTTCGGATTTGGCGGGGAACTATCGCTCTCTAATAGAGCAACAATTTCTAGTAAGTTCCATTTCAATTGATCTTATCATCATTAGTTTTCTCTAAATCACTAACTTGTGTTACAATTCTTCTTTCAGATTTCTAAGGGTTGGTTAACTCTTCATGAGCATACATCCATATCTTTCTTTGAATCATCTAAGTCCTAGGAGGAAATCTCGGCCCTTAAGAATCAAGTGTCTACATTTTGTATGTTGAAAGATGAAGCTACTTTGGAATTGGAACAACTAAGAGCTTCTCTTGGCCGGGCAGAAAATGATCTCTTGGCAGAAAGAAAGCCTCATCCACTCCTTGCTAATGAAAAATTCACTATAGGCTTTAAAAGATTCTGATGATGAGAAATCTCACTTAACTGCAAAGAATGTTGCTTTAAAGGAAAAGTTCAAGAAAACCAGGGCTTCACTGAAACTCGTTGTCAATACTATCTCTGACGCAAAGTAGCGAGTATCTCAATTTATTATACTCCTGGGAAAATGTTGCTGAAATCCTATGAGGAAGCCCTCATGCTGGCCTATGCTAGAAATTTTACCAAATGTCCTGACTTCGGCTTCCCCTCGCTTGACTCTGCCCTAGTTGATAGAGTAAAAGGCAAGATCAATCAAGTGACGCAGGGGATTGAACCTATAGAAGAGGAGGAAATTGACACCTCTAAGATTCTTTCCTTTGGCGTCCCCACTTTTGAAATTAAATAATATTATAAGGACGAGGGTGATAAGAATGATGCCGCAAGGGTAAGAAGGCGCTAATGATGACGATGACAATGATGATGATAACGATGATGATGCTGATGATAACCTTACTGGAGACCAAGGTTCTGATGGAGACAGAGGGGCCTATTCTGGAACTTTTGAGCAGGATGGTGGTGATAATGCTGAAGATCTTGAAAAACAACCATCTTCCAAAAAGGATGTTCTTCCTGAATCCGTCAGGCCTTCCGCTCCTCTAGAGGATGAACTTGCTCCCACAAATATTGAAGAGCCTAAAGGGAAAGAGCAGGCTTCCCAAACTCTATCCCGGTATCGTAGGTATGGGATTCTCTATTTAAATATTTTCACTTAGAAGACAATAATAATGCAAATCATTCATTTTAGATAAGGAAGATGTCCATCCTCGCCTATAAAACAAAAATTGAGAGAAAACAAGCTAAAAATAAATAGTTATATAGAGAGTTAGAAAACAAATAAGGAAGCATAATGTACTCTCCGACAAGTATTATAGGATTGATAGGAGTGGCAATGTGTTGGCGTCTTTTAAACATCATAAGGCTGCACCTTACTAAAGAGAGTGTGCCTCCAATACGATGCTTCCTTAAAGGAAAATCGAGAGTTGATTACTTTAGTCTAGATGTTGATTGAAGAGAGTGATATTTTAGTCAACTTTTTATATAAAGCTTATTCTAGACATTCAATTATTGATTTTCCGTAATTAGGCAAATTCAGTGGGGGTCTACTTAGACGTTTCCACAAGAGATACTTAGATGAATTTAGATCTGACCCGCATCTTAGAGCTTGTTGGAACTTACCACGGGTCAGATTGATTCCTCAAGATCTCCCCCCTGAAAAGCTTAAGTACTAAAAGTATAAACTTGTCTCTTAGTTGTTTTCTAAGTCTATTTTGTATGAATTGGATGAGTGACTGTATATATGTAATGGTATATTTGATTTATAAGTATTTGTTTCAGTCTTACTTTTTATGCTTAGCCTCTCTTTATCATGTTATTATAAAGCGACTGTTAATTAAATCGACTTGTTTTATAGGCCATTTAAGCCAATATGTCAAATAGAGAAGGTTTCATCTTGAAAAGGCATCAATTTTAAAGTCTTTGAAATTAGCTAAATATTGATTCCTCAGAGATTTACAAAAGAATTACTTGGAATATCTACAACTTCAATTTGATTTTCTTGGTGATGAGGAAGAGAAATTTCTTAAAGAAATCAGGGCACTCCATACTAAAATAATTTGCGGCGGTGATAGTCCTCCAGCTGGGAAGTGAGATTATAGCAAATGTCCCTCTGTTTTAACCCGGGAGGGACTAAATATTCCTTTTGATTCTACAGTTTATCTTTCTTCCAATTTATTAGATGAAGTTAAAAATATAGTCCTAAACTTTAAATGTAAACCAATTGTTTATTGTTTTTTCAACTTTGTTATTGTTTGAATTGTAATCTTTCATTGTAATAATAAAGAGATTCTTCATTCTGATTTTAACTTTATTTTATTTCTTTTGCTTAATTAGGAACTACAACTATCCACAATTTTTCTCCACCTTGATTTATCATCACAGTTGCTGTTCTTAGGGAGAAATTGTTAAAATCAAGTGGAAGGATTGAGCTTAGCAATGATATCTTAGTGGAACGCTTCGGTGGCAACATCGAAGCTTTGAAATGGTGCAAAAGATATTTTCTCCAAAAAACCATTGCCAGCAATCAGAAAGGCCAAATCGCTTATCTTGAGACCGAAATAAAAAACAAAAATGAAACGGTTCTATCGTTGAAGCGACAGAAAATGTCTAATCCTTCAATTGACTTTGATAATAAGATGTCGAAGATCATTCAACAAATCAGTGATTTGAAGTTGAAATTTAAGGATAGTGAGGTGTAGCGTGAATCGTTGGAATTTATTATGGGAGACAACACATCGAGCATTGCTCTACCGGCTTCTCGTACTATTCCCTCGATTTCCAGGCCTACAAGGCCAAATACTCTTACTGTTTAGAAGTTTCCCTTAATGATTTACCCTCCCACGAGCTTTGATGAAAATTTCGTGCGTAACTAGTGCAGAGGAGTTAAATTTGAAATAGCTAAGTATTTTGACGAGCAACAAAGAGTGATTCTCAGAATATAAATGAGTATGCCGCTAAAGTTCAAAAGTTTGGACATGACAAATACTTCCTTCAGAAATGTGTTGTAGAGTTTGAAAGGGATAACAAGACTCTAGGGCACAAATAGAGCTTTCAACCATGCTCTGAAAACCAATATCGATGCAATTGATGATGCAGATTAAATGAGGAAGAAGGAAAAGAAACTCAAGGAAGTTCTCTAAGCTATAATTCATCAAATAATTGATCCTTCAATCGCTGAGAATTAGCATAGTCTCCCATACTTATGATATATCTGTATCGTTGAAATGTGGAAATTTGTTTTGTATGTATGTGAATAACTTCATAGTTTTGTAAATTATCTCACGACTTATGTAAATCACATAAATTTTGTAAATATCACCTGATTTATAATCCATTTCTTTAATGTCACATTTGAAATGCTTTCTAATAGCCCACTAAATATTTTCGAATTTGCTGAATTTTTTTGTTTCTCTTTGCTATGTTGATTTCCTTGAAAAGTATAAAGCAAAACAATATTTCTAATTGTTAGCTTGGAATTGACATACCAGTCTATGTATATCATTTGCTTAAATTAACAATTTATCTTTGTTAATTGCATGAAAAGTAGTCTATATAAAATATTTAAATCCCATCTTTAACCGTGATGAGAAATGTTCAAGAATTTAACTTCAACCATTTGGTTGGAATTTTTGAAATTTTTTGATAAGAAATCCTAACTTATCATAGGGGTACAAATAGTAGATAGTAATTTGTCAAGAGATAGTTATTAAGGAGTTAAACCCAAAAATCATTGTCATAACATTTGTAATAGAATCCCGACGACCTATTCTCAGGCTTTAATGAAATTTGAAAACGTAGTAATCGAAGACCAAAATTAGAGTATTAACAGAAACTTATAATAATGATCTTCTTGAGAGTAATTTTGACCCAGATTTGGGCATTTGTGATGGATAAATAGAGATCCATTATCAAAATTTAACACATAGATTATGGCTCAAATGAGTAATTATCTCGATACCCGGATTTAGGTATACAAAGATAGTCAATGATTGATAAAGACCCGAAATTCAAATTTGGGCATTAGTAAATGAAGTCCTAAAATGAATGTCCCAGAACCCATATTCACATATAAGGAGGAAATTCTGATATGAGAGAACTGAAACCTAGATTTGGCTATTAATAGATGATATTTAGAAATGGAAGTCCGGAAACCCTGATTCAGATATTAACTGACAAAAAACTTATGTAAGTGACCAGAAACCCAGATTCGGTTATTAATAAGTGGATCTCTGTTCTACTCCTATGATGTTTGATCCCTTCTGGTCTTATATACAAGTAATTTGATTAGATGCCTCTTGAGCTTGAACATCTTAGTCCATAATCAGATATGTCGTTTCTCGAGCTTGAACATCTTAGTTCATGATATGATGAGCCTCTTCTCGGGCTTAGACATCTTAGTTTGTTGCTGAATGTGTCTCCTTTTGGGCTTGGACATCCTAGTCCACTATAGAATGAGCCTCTACTTGGGTTTAGACATCTTGGTCCATTTTTTGATGGGCCTATTCTTTGGCCCGGACGTCTTAGTCTATTGTTGTCTGATGCTCTTGGTTAGCTCATATTAGAGGCTAGTACCAAGGACTTACCCAACTTCTCTCCAGGTGGTGCTTTGCCCTGGCCCTTGTACAGTGTAGACATGGGCTTTTTCAGTGCTTTAACATGGCTATATTATGGCGCGACTAAAAGCTTATCCCTTCCTCCCTCCAGGAGGTGCCTTACTCTGGCCATAGCATGGCGTGAATAAGGGCTTGTTTGCTGCTTTAACCTGGTTATCTTATGGCGTGGCTAAAGGCTTACTCCGTCCTCCCTCCAAGAGATGCCTCAACCTGACAAGAGGAGCAGCCAAGTGTTTATCCAGTGCTTTAACTTGGCCATCTTTTGGCGCAGCTTAACCCTTACCCGCCCTCTCTTCAGGTGGTGCTCTGCTCTGCCAACTTTGCACGAACAAAGGCTTTCTACATTCTTAGGTACACTACTATCTAAGGTAGTATCCAAGTATAATGAGCATTTCACTCCCAACCATGTAAATTTTCTTTTTATGAAAAGTTGCTCTTTATTTGTTTTGTTTGAAATTCTTTTTAAAAACTCTAGAATTTTTCATTGTCGAAAGAAATTTATGATCATCCTCTCCAGGGCTCTGCAATGGTTGGTTTCATGACCATTCATCATATGGCAGTGACAATAGGATCCTCCCAAATTCCTTTCATGTTTTGGCTTTTTCTTTTGTGATGGCCAATAGTTAAGCTCATCCTTGGTAGGCAAGTAGATATTTTATGTACATGTTGTTAAGCTGCATTTCTTTGGAAGTCTAGACTTAAAGCTTGATTCTTGCGGATGGCTTTTTGACTTTTTGTTTTTTGGCCTTATAATTTCATGCTCGTCAATTGCTTTTCTTTTTGCCACCCTTTGGATTTCTTGAGTTGGAAGTGCTCTTGCTGTAGTTGGTTTTCATATATATGCAAAGGCATTATAATCATCCATTATCTCCTTCTCAAAGATGGTGCCTTTGGAATAGTGTTGGATGGTCCTTCTCAAAGATAGAGGGCCAACATGAAAGAGGTATGCTTCATTTCTCAGGATTATATGATTTTGCTTTTTTCATATCTATAATTCTTAGAGCTTCTAGCCTCAACCTTTGCTATTCGTCTTGGTTGGACTCCTTGATGATTATCGGGGAGAATCTTTGCGAGTGGGATTCAGATGATCCTTGTTCAGATCACTTAATTATTCTGGCCATGATAAACCCAAATTAGATGAACTTGAGATAGAGTTAAGAGGGATTAGAGAATAGTGGTGTTGGGGGTTTATCCAAGTCAGAGGTTCGAGCCATCCTTCTAACGCGAAAATGTTAACAAGATTTCTTGTCAACACCTTAAGGTTGTGCTAACGAATGAAGATTATCCTTTAGATAAGTATGTAGGAAGGAAGATATATTTCCCTCTCAAATTTCATTTTTAATAGGCTTAAGTAGACAATAGTTTCTCAGATCAACCTTTTGACTTAGTCTGAAGGGGTATTCTTCGACCTTGTTGAAAGCAGTGGCTCTAAGGAGATAGCTAAAAGACAGTGACTAAAGTTGTTTGAATATACAGGGCTTCAACTGTGTCGACAGTGGCCTTTCGATGTAGGCGAAAACTAAAACAAAAGAGTGAACCCGACAAAAACTTTAATAGAACAATAAAGTAATCTAGAATATCGAAGACTTCCCTTTAACAAGCTAAGGAAATTTTATTTCTTCAAATCCTCAAATCAATTGAAATTAGGGTTACAACACTTTTCATTCAGAAAATGCAGGTTTGCAGTGGAAAGAATCAAATCTTCAAAGCATGACCCCTTGGGTCTTACTTATAGATGCGAGTCAGCACCTTTCAACCCAGATGCTTTCAACTAGGTCGAAAGGTGGCTGCCGAAAGATTCAAGTATGTTGGTACCTTTGTTGAAAGATATGGCTACGCTCCTCTTCTTTGAGTTGCCTTGTAAGTGCTTTTGATTCTATCGATAGCCCTCGTTCAACGGTTTCGACGATATTAAGGCGCGGTTGGTTTCGACACTGTTGGTTGCTTCTGAACCCTTGTTTGAATTTTAATGTGGAACCCTCCCAGGCCACATTGGCTTCGAATGGTCCAAAAGGCTTACTATAGGTTTCAAAGGGGTTGTTATGGACAATGCATGCTTTGGCATGGTTTGTACATAGGCGGAACCATAGGTTTCGAAAAGGTTTGGCCTATACACAAAGAATTGCCCTTCATTGTCTTCGAAAGGTACTACTTTGACTCATTCGAAAGGTCTTAACAGATATGGATTCACCTAGTCGAAAGGTTGTTATTGAAGGCGAAAGGGTGCTTTTGACTCCTCTAACTCCTCCGAAAGGTAAGAAACTTCTGGATATTGATTGGAGAAACCTTTCGATACCTTTAAAAGACCCCCAAGCTTCTAGAATTTGACGGTAGTATCCCTTTGACCCCTTCGAAAGGTTTAGCTGGAACCTTCTCCTCTTGTCCTCCTTTGACTTCTACTCAAAATGGTTCCGATCAAGTCGAAAGGTGAATTTTATGGAGTAAAATTTGCCTCCCTTCCTTGCGGAGGGATTGCACTTGACTTTCCAAATCAACTATGCCAAAACCTAGAACTTCGCACCTGTTGGCCTTCCCGCGTGGATCTGGGTTATCCATTTGAATTAAATCTAGTAGCCAATGGTTCTTGGCGACTTTTCTTATAAATACACTTTTCTTCTTCTTCCTCTTTCACTTTTCTACAATAAAAAATTCTAGCATGAGTAAAATAATTCTAAAAATTTTCAAACTTTCTATTCACTTCAAGAAATCAAAGTCTAACCAGATCTACACGTAAGTTTAAGGTTTTTTGGATTTTATATTTTCTCTTCTTTGTTATTTGTGTTTTAGTCAAAATTTTCTGTTCCAGATTTCAAAATCGAGATTTGACCTTGAAATGTTCGAATTTTCTTTTTTTGAGAGTAGGTCTGGTTTGATTTACTAACAAATTTTTTCTAATTTTAGTTTAACGAATCGATAGAATTTATTTCTTGGTTTGGATTATCATTCCAATATTACGATTTTTTTCCTTACAGAATCTGGATTTTCAGTTTGACAATAATTTTTATACTTTTGAAATCGAAAAAGTTTGATCTTTGTTAACATTCATTTTCTTAACAAGTTTAATTATTTATTTTAAAAAAAAAATTGAAACCTTGGATTTGCAATCAGGTTTAGGGAAGACGGTGGAACCTGCTTTCTTTTCTCAAAAGTTTCAAATGTACGAATGGAAAATTTATGGCACAAAATGACCTTACTACCCATTCGAAAGGGATTGAGGCGGCAACATAGTTTTGGTTTCTTAGCCCCTTTCGATGGGGTCGAAAGGTGTTGTAGTGCCAGTTTGATCAACCTCGTCGAAGGGACGTGTTATTAAGTAGAGTGTATTCACTTCTTTGAAAGCAAAACATTTTGACTTAGTCGAAACCTTTTGTGTCGATTGCAATCCATTCTCTTTAGTTAACCTTCAGAACCATCATACCCCTTTGACCCTTTCGACACCATTAAATCTAATGAGTCGAAACCTTTTGGAGTTACTTTCTCCAGCATTTTCGAAATGTTCTAAGTGCACATAAGTTTAACTTACGACCTTTCAACCCAATGAATATGTAAGGTTCTGACAACATTTGTATTTTTCTTAGGAAACCTAAGTTATTGGTTTGGATAGTGTTGAAGGATCTTGCTATTTTTTTTATGAAATGTATATAATGTAAGTTTTTACTCAAGTTCTTAAGTCAACCTTAACTATCTCCTTTTAGCAATTTGGTTCCTTTGGAGCTTTCGACACTATTGAAAAGTGCCAATTAAACAAATATTTTGGCTTATTCTTTCTAGCTTGCCGATAGCTTAAGGAACGTTCTTATTTAGACTTTCGACAATGTCGAGACGTACTTGCTAAGTGTTGATGTCCTTTTCCTTTCGACTCCATCCAAAGCCCAATATCCTTGAATTTTAACTCAAATATTTTACAAAAAATTGAAGTTTCATGTTTGATTAATGTTTAAGTTATCCAAGTAGGTTTCTTGACTAGTTCGTGAAAGAATATTAGGTTCATATTAAAATTGAAACTTTTAGCTGAAACATTTTCACCTGGCAGAATCATGAGCTCTCCAAAGAAACTTAACGCCATCTCAAAGCGTTCTCTGGTATCTTCCTAGGATGAGGTTGATGTCATCCTTAAGGACTTTGGAATTACTGGTGTGGAAGCTATATCACCCAGGGAGACAGACACTATCAACACCCCTCTTAAAGGGCTCTTCGCTTATACTGTCCTCCGCATATGGCGTGGAGGATTTTCGACTTTTCTTGAATTCTTGTCCAGATTTCTTTCTCAACTTAGGATTTCTCCAGTCCAACTATCTCCAAATGTCTGCACCTACCTTTTATATCTGAAGCTGATGGCACTGGAGTCAGGATTTCCCTCTTTAAATGTAAAATTTTCGAACTACTTGACTCGACTAGTAAAACTTAGCACTGTCAATCATCATATTTATAGAGCTAACCCCCCATAAAATCTTTTATCGGATGGGGTCAACAAGTTTAAAGACTAGGAAGATTAGTTTTTCTTTGTTAGATGTTTCCCAAACATCAGTGGGAACTTTTCTTCACCCCGAAGTTCAAATTTTCACTATCTTCCTTCCATTTTATCTCTTCCCTTGTCTAACTTTCATCTTATACCAGGTTCTCCTGCCAAAGAACTTAGTGAAGCGGACATGAGAACGGTTAAGTCTCTTACCACAGCTTCTGTTAAGATAAGAAACTTTTTAAAGCTACCGATACCATCGAACTTAAGGAAGCATTCTCTTCTCACCCGGGAAAAAGGGTTTTGGGTCTACCCACCTTGATCCAACATTATACGAAGGGAAAACGCTTCCTCTCCTTGGGAGATTCCAAATATTTTTCTCCAATGTCACCCATCTGCTCAGACCGCTCTGGTAAATTTTAGGCATGGTTTTTGCTTTCTATCCCTGTTGCTTTCTGAATTTTCTCACTAACTTTTAATCTGTTCGGGACCATTACAGCTGCTTCTTAGGTTACAGTACATATTAGTGATGCTGCCCCTCTTCCTTCGATTTATAGAGCACCATCGATTATCGAATCCTTCGCCAAAACTAAGAAGGATTTCAAAATAAAGTTGATGGAATCATTTAAAATAGAGCCACCAAAGAAGGCTGCTAAAGTTATAGATGTAGAGGCGGTGAAATTTTTATCTCTTGACAAAGCTTCAAAAAGCCCAATTGTGGAAGCTCCCAAAGACAAACCCGTGCAAACCCCTATTGTGATTGAACCCCTCACTCGTATTTCTATTTTAAACTCTTCGGCTGCTCTCGCACAAATGCAACTGACTTTAGATATGCCCCCACTCCAAAGCGCACTCCTTCTCAGCCATCATCTTCTTCCCCTTCTGCCATCAACTTCAAAGAGATAGCCCTCAAAGTCCTTAACTTCCATTCACCTACCTTCTTCCCTTTGAGATTTGGTAGGGCACCATCGCTCTCAAATAGAGCAACAATTTCTGGTATGTTCCACTTCAATTGATCTTATCATCATTAGTTTTCTTTAAATCGCTAACTTATGCTACCTTTCTTTTTCCAGAATTCCAATGGTTGGTTAACTCTTCATGAACATGCATCCGAATCTTCCCTTGAATCATCTAAGTCCCAGGAGGAAATCTTGTCCCTTAAGAATCAAGTGTCTACACTTTCTACGGCCAAAGATGAAGCTACTTTAGAATTGGAATGACTGAGAGCTTCTCTTGCCCGAGCAAAAATCGATCTCTCGGCAGAAAGAAAGGCTTGTCAACTGCTTGCTGATGAAAAATCTCTATGGAGCTTACTTTAAATGATTCCGATGAGGAGAAAGCTTGTAATGACCCGTAGTTTTTGGTAATTAAAAAGGGTTAATTTAATAAGGTATTGCGTTTTAATGTTTGAAGAAATAAATTTTTGTGATTAAATAATACGAATGTAATTGGATTAAAATGTAATAGTATTAATTTAAGGTAATTTATAATTGCTTTGAATGTAATTCCAATTAATTGAAATTATTTAAAAGTTATAATTGGATAAAGATTGTAAATTAATTGTAAATAAAGTGTGCGTTAATTTATAATTGGATCAAAAGAACAATTGATAATTTAAATCCTGATTAATTAATGAAATAGTATATAACTAATTGTAATTAATAGAAATAGTGTTGTGGTAGTAGTTATGACATTTATGTGTAGATAACAAACTTACAATTGTTATTAAATTAAGTAAAGGTAACAATTGTCATTTGTTGCCAATTTGTTTAACTGTTGAATTCAATTTGAAATCAAATGAAATTAAATGAGATAAAATGTTACGTTAATGTAAATTAAGATGAAATGGAGAATATTAATGTAATGAGATATAAACCAATGTTAACTATATCCAAATGATAATGATTTGGTTGAATAAAAGAATTGAAATCAAGTTTGATCAATTTATTGGAATTTAGATTATAATGGTAAATTATTAGTGTAATAGATATAAACAAACGTTAATTACAACCATGAGATGCCATTTGATTGAATAATAAGTTGGAAAGGCGAATAACTGAATTTATTGGAATTTTAAAGTATAATCATTGTATTTGCTTCTATTGGAATTAAATACTGTGACTAGTGTAATATTTAACATTTAATTGACCTGTAAATTTGTTTAAATTATTATAAATGTCTAAGTGATCAAAATTGATAAAATCTGTTAATTATAGGATTTGAAATTAAAAAGTGGTTTAATCAATTTAATAATAATTTAATTAATTAACGTGAAAATAGCCATTTAGGCCACTATCTCGGATTTCAATGAAACTAGTTCCAACGGATCCGTAATGGTGAATTATTGTAAACTTTCTAGTTTCGTGGCGATCGGACTTGTCGTTTAATCGTACGGACTCGGAATGCTTAGAAATCAATTTAATTAGATTTAACTAAAATAAATTTGAAATAAGCTAATTTAAAACTAACTTCTTTATACAATGAAATTAGCATTTGAAACCTGTTCCATTGAGTTTAAAAATATCGAAAAACGCTATTTTGATATATGGGATGACCTACTTTCGCTTCAGGGGGCAAAATGGGGTTTTTGGGTCGCGTAATCATTTCGATCTGTCCATTCGTTTCTTATCTAGCCTTGTCCATATAAATAGCTTTTTTTCTAAAACCCTAGCATCCATTTCTTATTATCTGTACATACATTTTATCTACCTCCTCTTTCTCAAACGACAACCAATGGCAGAAAAGAAATTCCCAAAAATCAAAAACCCTAAATCAAATTTCAGAATTCAATTTCAAAATCAAACTCCTCCAAACTTAACAAATTATATACCAATTCGAAGCTCTCGATGAGCGTAATCCAGATCTGTAATTCATTTTTTCCATCGAATCGTCGTCCGTCCAGAAATCGAGGATGAACCGCAACCGTCCTTTTTAGGTTTTGGATGATCCAAAGGTGGATCGTCGTCTGATTGACGATCGGGAGGTGGCATTAGGAAGGTATTGTCAAGCATTTCATGATGATGATATTCGTTTGTGCCAGTTGGCCACGAATTCGCCAGAAAGGCTTTTGAACGATAGCGGTGGCGCAGCTGCATCGAGGAGGCCATTCACGGCCGTGATCTCACCAGAGGGGCGTCAGGTGGGACGAAGGCGATGGGATGCTCTGATCGAGGCGACGACACTTATGGTGGCAGTGATTCATGGGTTTAGGGCGGTGATCGATCAGTTGTAGGCGCGAACGAGGGTTGGGAGAGGATGCTGACATGGGTAACTTTGTTGATATTTTATTTGTTTTATATATAAAATTGTATAACTTCTAATCGTTATATCTTTTGTATACGAGGTCCGATTCATGTGCAGTTTGCTCCGCTGCGATCATGTCGAAATTTCAGAAATTATGGAACTGGTTTGGATAAATTCTAAGACTGTTTGATTTTGAGCTCTATTTTGGATTTGAAATCAAAGGTGAGTGTTTTAACCTACTCACAACTTCCAAAATTTCTTATGTTTGTTAAACTAAAGTTATAATATGATTTGGAATTTATTTTTAGCAATTTGGTATATTTAAATCGTCATTCTAGTTAATTTGAATTTATTTTGATTTAAATAGCCATTTAATTTATTATCGAATTTAAATTGCCAGCTAATTACCTATAAATGATAATCAGTTATTTGCTGTAATTTATTGGTCAAACTAGATGATGATTATGATGGATGTTTGACTATTGATATTGGATGTTATGTTTAATTTATGTACCATTATCACTCTGCAAGTTCCCTATGGGTTGAAATGATACATACCCGAACGATCTATAGATTAGGAAAAATCGTCATGAGTTGAAATGATAGATTCGAGTAATTTTATGTATTTTTATTTAATTCAAGATTACGGTTTGAAATGATATATAACCGTAAAATTTTAAATTGCGGATTGAAATGATTAATATCTGTGTCACTAGACCATATGATAGAAAATTATATACGGACACCGGATTGGTTAAATTATATGATTTTAATTCTTTAAATTTTGAATTCAGTTAACTGGTATTTTGAAATAGAAATTGATTTATAGAAACGGAATATTTTTGATAATCCAAGCGTTAATGCTGAAATTGGAATTGATTTAATGATTGGTTTAAAGAAATTAAATTTGAATTTCAAAGTTGAAGTGTCAAATATAAATGAATTTATCTGAATTGAGTTATTGAAAATGTTTGGATATAACTTTGAAATCTATTTTAATCTAATTTTAAACTATTTTAATTAAGCTAAATATTTCAATCAATTCAAACTATTTTAATTTATTTCAATCTATTATAACCTATTTAAGAAAACTTGATCTATTTTACCTATTTTAAACTAATTAAATTTATTTGATCTATTTTAAATCTATTTAATATAATTTAACTCTATTTAATCTATTTTAAATTTATTTAATGTATTTAAGATATACTTAATATTATTCAAATCTATTGAATCCATGTTTAATCTATTTAAATCATTTTAACTTTAATAAAATCTATTTAAATCATTTTAAATCTAATTAAATCAAATTTAAATCTATTTAAACTATTTTTACTATTTTATTCTATTTAAACTAAAAAACTAAACAATTTATGACTATCTAAACTCTTTTCTAAAATTTCAGACTATGTAAAGTTGAAGTATTTATATTTAAATCCTTGATAGTGATTTACAGCCTAAGTTAGAATTTAGAATTGATACCTTTTTGTGAGATGACATATTTGAGTAATACGATGATTTTGGAATGAGGATTTAATTAACCTATCTTATCAATACGATTTAAAAAGTGAATAGAGTTTTGAAAGTGAATATGATTTCGAAAGAGATATGATTTGAAATCGAATGTGATATTTTGATATCAATTGTGAATTGACTTTTTGAAATGTAAAAGAACCGTCTGGCGTGAAATAAGCGTTAGTCATTAAGGTGACTGGGATCAGATATTGTCATACTTTCTGCCAATACGGCAAACCACTTTAACAACTGTGTACATGGTGGAGATTCCAGAAATGAAGTAGAATGGTTCGGTGAACAATTCTGTATGAGGTATTTACACGACCTTAACTCCCGTGAGTCAGCTTAGATGTGACCAAAATAGGAGCTATACCATTTCAAGTGAGGTCATTCCTCCTATCGGACACATTTCTTCGATACTATATTTTGACTTGTGATTTTGATTATGGGAGTGTGTTCCAAGGTGGGCGGTAGTAATTGCTATGCATTACCACTAGTCTTGGAGCGCAATTGGTATATCTACCCTAGCATTGCATCGAGTGCCATGTTCACATGCTTTATTGCACCTTCTACGAGTTTGGTTTGTACCATACCTATGGAGTGCCCTCTGATAGCCCTCCAGTTTACGGAGGAATTATAGTTCTGTATGGACTATGAGAATATATATATATATATGTGTTAAGAGGGATATGGGTAATGCCTTAACGCTATTTTAATACTTTACTTTATTGTAGACACTATTATAATAGTGTATTGTACTACATAGTAGATAGTTTAATGGATCCGTAGGAGATAGAAATCCCAAACATTTGTTAAGTTATTGCATTTATGTTGGACACTAGATAGGAGATGTCAAACCCCATAAGCATCTTCGACGCAGTTACACTCATATTTTTTTACTATTGATTTGACTTACATAAGATTTTTAGTTATGACTCGATTGTTTTGTCTTTTCAATTCACTCGGGTCAGTCCGAGCTTTTCAGTTTATCAAAGACTACTTTCTAGAGGATGAAGACAAAGATTTTGTACTATTATTATTTATTATATTTATTCCTCTGGATCATGTTGTTCCGCTGCATTTATTTATAGTTTATACTTGTTGCATGTAACTCTGATCAGTATTAGAAAAGTTTAATCAATGTTATATGTAAACAGCTTCATGAACTATTTATTTGATTATTATATTTTGTCATTCATGTTTGTACCAAAATTGGGCACAACACTCTTCGGGAGTCTTTTGAAGAGATAATAAATGAAGAATATGAATTAAAAATGAGGATTATCTAACAAAAACTCCAAACAACAGTGAAGTAAAGACAAAGACAAGCAATTTATAGTGGTTCGGCACGTTGCCTGCGTCCACTTTGAAGTTTTAGCAATTTTATTGATTCTCTTTCAACGTTTACAAGCGATTACAGCAAGCAACAACATGATACAACTGAAAATTCGAAATCAACAGCTAGTATACGATGTAGGATGATGAAGATCTCAATCCGGCAGAGTCTGGGCGCTTGAGAGTCGAAAGATCTCTTTTCTGTTGGCTCTGGGGCTCTATTTATAGGCGTAGGCTGCTGATATTTCGCTGAAAACTCGAGAGACCATTTCTGGCAGGTGAGGGGGCCCACACGCCCGGTCTTAGGAAGTTTGGGCCCACTTTGGCATCGGTTCGAACTCCATTCGAACCGATCCAGAATTCATCCAATCGAGGTGAAATTTGGTGTGGACACTCTTCGACATGAATGCAAGCTTCTGTCAAAATTTCATGGCATTTGGATCAGTGGATTGAGAGATATGATGGATTCGAGATGGGGTTTACTGCATGGCTGTTTGGTTCGAAACCATCCATTCGAATCGATGGTTTCGAACCGATGGTGGCACGTTCCTTCATGGTGACGTGGAGCGCAAACTTCGAACCGACCCGGTCTTCACTCCGAGTTGACCGCTTTGACTGCATGTATCTCGGCGCGTTCGAACCGATGGATGACACGTCATCGTGGCTGGTTGACCCAGTGGATTCGAACGAAGCTTCATAGATGGGTTCGAAGAAGGCTCCAATGGTGGGTTCGAACAAGGCTTCACAGATGGGTTCGAACAAGGCTTCACCGATGGCTTCGAACAACCAATGCTTGATGGGTTCGAACTTGTGTTTCTCTGATGGATGCGAGCTTTGCAACCTCTCCATGGACATGAGGCCCACCGACGCAAACCAGATGGGTTCGAAGTTGATGGATTCGAACCGAGGCACTCCGATGGGTTCGAAGTCCATTGATTCGAAGGTGATTGATTCGAATGGTACTTGACGATGGGTTCGAAGACACCTGCCGTGATGGGTTCGAAGCCAGTGCTTTTCCTATCAAGTTGATCGATCATAACTTGAGCGTATGAACTCGGCTTGACTCGAAATTTGAGATGACGACTTCTATGATCTTTCTTGTCACATCTTATCAATTGTAGTTCAATTCGGACTCGGACAAAATTCAGTGATATCCCTATCTTCACTCGGGACTTCTCGAAGTACTCGCACCATCTCCTTAAAGTGTTCTCCCTCAGGTCGCTGAATCGTTGCTGGGGAAAGAATAAAAAACATAAGTTTCACTTTAACCGCAATTGCCTTAGTAATTACTTGATAACTCAGCTACACTCACGTCTGAATAACCATCGCCGGGCAAACCCCATCGGAGAAACACTTAGACGATATTTGGAGAGGTTTAATGCTGCGTGCGCAGAGATCACCAACCCCAATGATAATTCTATCTTAATGGCTTTGACAATAGGAATCGATCCTGATTCCGAGTTTGGCAATTGGTTGGCTGGAAAGCCTCCCGCATCGTTGGGCCGTTTCTATTCCAAAGCCGCTCAGTTCTTGAGGCGAGAGGATGCGAAACAGTCTAGGAAGCAGGACGATGCAAGGCCCAGCAGTGAAGGGATTCAGAGTAATGTTGCGGTTAAACAGACCGGCGAGAGTTCAGGAAAAGTCGAGTTGAATATTCAAAATAAACAGACTCAACGACCGAGAAACGGTGATAACCGAAGCAAGAAGCAAGATCAGAATCGTGGTCCGAGGCGTAGGGCCGCAATGTTTGACAGTTATACACCGCTTAACACGTCGCTGGAAAACGTATACCTACAGACTTGTAATACTATGCAATACAAGAAGCCTGCTCCGAAGCCTTCGTCGGAGAGGCAGATTCAAACAGGAAAATTCTGTAGGTTTCATGAAAGTTACGGGCATAATACCAATGAGTGTAGGCATTTGCAAGACCTCATTGAAAACTTAATTAGAGAGAGAAAGTTGGACCAGTTTGTTCGGGCGCCGTAGTCTGGTGGAGCGGGCCCATCCAATCAAAATCGTACACAGAATCAGGAAAGGCAGGGTGAACCCGCTCGTACGGGCAGGAGGTTGGTTATCAATACAATAAGTGGTGGTCCCCATCCGGCAGACAGAAGCTGGAGGGAAATGGAGTCGTATGCCAGTGCGATCAGGCATGCGGACTTCGAGTGTTGTAGCAATTCTGAAGACGGGGCTCCGGCTAAACAACAGAAGACGATGACAGACGACATCGTGTTTAGAAGTCGAGATGCTGATAGAATCGAAGCTCCCACGATCGACCCACTGGTTATATCCGCTCAAGTTGGTCCTGCTTGGATGAAGAGGATCTTGGTAGACAGTGGGAGTTCTGTGAACATACTGTTTAAAAGAGCATATGATTTAATGAAGATGGAAGCTAAGGACTTAAAATCTTGTCAATCACGAGTCCACGGCTTCAGCGGAGGTGCGACGATACCAACCGGAATGGTTGAATTGCCGGTGGAGTTGGGAGTGGGAGAATGCCAGAGAGTTCGGATGTTGCAATTTGTTGTCTTGGATATTCCTTCTCCATATAATGCTTTCTTGGGCCGACCGGCCTTCGCTGAATTTAGGGCAGCTATTGCCCCATGGTGTTCGACCCTTAAGTTCCCTACTGATCGCGGGATAGGGTTATACAAGGAGATCAAGCTGCGGGGAGAGCTTGCAATGTTGCTGAGCTGCGAGAGGCGCAACGAAAGGAAAAAGGAAAGGGCGTAGAGGAATCTCTCTGCGTCCGTTTCGCCGACAATTGACAATTAACGCCTGCGCCTTGGCCCAGGCATCACGACCAATTCCAAAAGGATCTAGACCCCCGAGACAGTGAGAATAAAGATGAATCTAGAGAAAGTCAGGCTTCACCAGCTGAATTAACAATCGACGTTCCGATCAGTGGTAACGATAATCCAAAGATGTTGAAAATCGGGTCGCAGTTGAGCCTGCAAGCACAACGGGAATTGGTCGAGTTTCTCCAAGCAAATCTGGACGTATTTGCTTGGACGCATTCTGATATGTGTGGGATCTCGCCAGACATCGCGAGCCACACCCTAAATATTGACCCGCGGTTTGTCCCGGTCAAGCAAAAAAGGCGTGGTATGGATCCAGAGAGATCTGCCGCCCTGAAAGAAGAGGTCGATAAGTTGAAATCAAATGGGTTCATTAGAGACGCTTTATACCCAGAGTGGGTGTCCAATCTCGTACTCGTTCGAAAACCAAACAGGAAATGGAGAACGTGTATTGATTACTCGGACCTGAATAAAGACTGCCCGAAAGACAGCTTTCCACTTCCCCGAATCGATCAAATGGTAGATTCAACCGCAGGACATGAATTATTATCCTTCATGGACGCTTAATCAGGTTACAATCAGATACCCATGCATGTACCCAATCAAGAGCACACAAGCTTCGTAACCGACTTGGGATTATACTGCTACAAGGTCATGCCTTTTGGATTAAAGAATGCTGGCGCAACTTATCAACGCTTAGTCAACCGAATGTTTGCCTATCAGATTGGGAAGACTATGGAGGTTTATGTAGATGACATGTTGGTGAAATCACGATACTCCGTTGATCATGTCAAAGACTTGGAGTCAATGTTCAGTATCCTCCGGAAATACGGGATGAAGCTTAATCCGCTAAAGTGTCATTTAGGAGTCGCATCCGGAAAATTCCTTGGGTTCATTGTCAATGCCCGAGGAATAGAGGCCAACCCCGAGAAGATCTGGGCATCAGAAATCTTCAGACTCCGAGAACCATAAAGCAAGTTCAGAGCCTTAATGGGAAAGTCGCAGCAATGAGCAGGTTTATCTCGAAGTCGACCGACAAATGCATTCCCTTCTTCGATTTGTTTCGAAAAGGGAAACGAAACTTCGAATGGACTGCAGAATGTGAGGGCGCATTTCAATCGCTAGTCCAACATCTTTCCGTACCACCAATACTCTCAAAGCCTGTAGATCATGAACAGTTGTATCTCTACCTGGCGGTATCTGAAAATGCAATCAGTGTTGCATTAATTCGGGAGGAAGACCGAGTGCAAAAACCGGTCTACTATGTGAGTAAACGATTGACCGGAGCCGAGAGAAATTATCCAAAGCTAGAAAAGTTGGCATATTGCCTAGTCATTGCCTCGAGGAAGCTCCGTCCATATTTTCAAGCTCATCCTATTACTGTGTACACCGATCAGCCGTTACGACAGGTCCTCACGCGGCCTGAGACGTCTGGTAGGTTACTAAAATGGAACATCAAACTGAGTCAATTCGACATCACTTATACTCCCAGAAGGGCCATTCACGGCCAAGTCCTAGCAGATTTTATAGCCGAATTCACTGTTCCCGAAGACTTGCCCGAGACCAGCAAATCTCCCGAATACATATGGAAGCTGTACACCGATGGTGCGTCAAACGATCGATGCTCAGGAGCTGGGGTAGTGCTTGAAACCCCCGAGGGACGATCCATATGTTATGCTTTAAACTTCGAGTTCCGTGCGACCAACAATGAAGCCGAGTACGAAGCTCTACTTACCGGACTAAAGCTTGCCCGTGATCTGAAAATCATCGCAGTAGAGATCTACTGCGATTCCCAGTTGACAGTATGTCAAGTTCGAGGAGAATATCAGGCCAAAGACCGAAGATTAGCCGCTTATCTAACTCGAGTTCTGGAGATGCTTGATCAATTCGATTACTATGCCATTTTCTACATACCCCGAGAGCACAATCAGAAAGCTGATTCGTTGGCCAAGTTAGCAAGTACGGTTGAGGCTCAGCCGTTGGGGGTCGTCCCGGTTGAAACCTTATCCTCTCCGAGCATTGATCAAAGGGAGACCAATTTCACATTTGAAGCTACCTCCAATAGGGAGTCGTGGATGACTCCTTATCGAGATTATATCGAACGTGGTGTATTGCCCGAGCGTCGAAGCGAGAAAAGACAAATTCTACGAAAGGCTTCACGATTTGTTATTCAAAATGGAGTTATGTATCGAAGGGGATATTCCATTCCTCTTCTCCGGTGTATCGCGCACGATGAAATCAAACGAGTGTTACACGATGTACACGAAGGAGAATGTGGCGATCACACTGGGGGACAAGCACTTGCCAAGAAAATACTCTGATACGGATATTATTGGCCTACTGTAAATCGCGATGCCATGGACTATGCCAAAAAATGTGATAGATGCCAAAAACACGCTCGGGTTCCTAGAGCCCCGTCTACTGAGATAACCCAAATGGTCAGTCCATGGCTGTTCGCAATATGGGGGATTGATATAATTGGCACATTGCCTTTGGCCAAAGGTGGCGCGAAGTATGCTATCGTCGCAGTCAATTACTTCACGAAATGGGCGGAAGCCGAACCACTTGCAACAATCACGACGAAGAAAGTTAACAACTTTGTAGTACGCAATATCATCTGTCGGTTCGGTCTCCCGCATACTATTATTACTAATAACGGATCCCAGTTTGACAGCGCTGAATTCAAGAATTTCTGTCTGCGATTCCATATCCATAAGAAATTCTGCGCTGTTGCACACCCACAAGCAAATGGCCAAGTCGAAGCCGTAAATAAGGTCATCAAATCTATTTTGAAGAAACGACTGGAAAAGGCCGGGGGCAGGTGGGTTGATGAACTTCCCATGGCCTTGTGGGCTTATCGGACGACTCACAAAACTGCAACCGGCCACACTCCATTTTCTCTATCTTATGGCGCTGAAGCTGTTATTCCGGTCGAAATGGAAGTTCATTCTTATCGTGTGACATATTATGATCCGAAAACGAATGCTATAATACTTGCCGAATCCCTGGATCTGCTCGATGAGAGGCGCGAAGAGGCTGATTTAAGGGCAGCCGCATATCGGAGTCGAGTCGCCCGAATGTACAATGCCAAGGTCCGACAGCGGACCTTCGAACTTGGCGACCTTGTACTCAAGAGAGTTTATCCGGCTCCTTCTCACATAAAGCCAAATTGGGAAGGACCGTATGTGATTTCACAAAAGCTTGGAGATGGCACATTCAAGTTATCGACCATTGACGGTCTAACTCTGCCGAGAGCCTGGAATAGCGAGAGTCTCCGTCGCTACTACACATAACAGGCTTTATTTGTTCTAGCTCGTTATTTCCTTTGCATTTTATTTTCGCATTTTGAAACTCGAACTTGTAATAAGGCGGCTGACTTTTCCATATTTTCTCATTTCAGCAATAAAATGCTATCTCTTCAAGCCAGAGCTGTGATTTATCGAATACGCCGCAAAACATCACAATGCACGAAGTGCTAAGTTCCATCATACGGTGGGATTTAATTCAAGTAGAGAGTGACTGTGATACGACCGGTCACTCGCTATGTGAAGCCCAAGCTCGGGGGCATGTCACCACGTTAATATTTAAAAGGATTGATACACGACAATCCTCACACTAACTCCAGATTCCCAGAGTGCGAACTGGAGTATAAACATTGAAATAACTCTAAGTCCCTGGAGCGCAGACTAGAGTGTAAACACTAGCTCCAACTTCCCAGAGTGTGAATTGGAGTATAAATATTCAATAACTCGTTCCCGGAGTGCGAACGGACTCCAACTTCCCAGATTGTGAATTGGAGTATAAATATTCAATAACTCGTTCCCGGAACGCGAACGGACTCCAACTTCCCAAAGCGTGAATTGGAGTATAAACATCCAACAACTCGTTCCCAGAGCACGAACGAACTCCAACTTCCCAAAGCGCGAATTGGAGTATAAACATCCAACAACTCGTTCCCAGAGCGCGAACGGACTCCAACTTCCCAGAGCGCAAATTGGAGTATAAACATCCAACAACTCGTTCCCAGAGCGCGAACGGACTCCAACTTCCCAGAGCGTGAATTGGAGTTTAAACATCCAACAACTCGTTCCTAGAGCGTGAACGGACTCCAAATTCCCAGAGCACGAATTGGAGTATAAACATTCAATACATCGTTCCCAGAGCACGAACGGACTCCAAATTCCCAGAGGGCGAATTGGAGTATAAACATTCAATAACTCGTTCCCAGAGCGCGAACGGACTCCAACTTCCCAGAGCGTGAATTGGAGTATAAATATTCAATAACTCGTTCCCAGAGCGCGAACGGACTCCAACTTCCCAAAGTGCGAATTGGAGTATAAACATCAAACAAATCATTCCTAGAGTGCGAACGGACTCCAACTTTCCAGAGTGTGAATTGGAGTACAAACATCAAACAAATCATTTCCAAAGTGTGAAAGAATTCCTAAAAAGCCCAAATAGGTATGACTGACCATCTATCGGATAACTCCAAGTTCCCAAAGCGTGAATTGGAGTATAAACATCAATTCCAGGTTCCCGGAGTGCGAACTGACACATCAATGCAAACTCCATATTCCCAGAGTGTGAATTGGAGCATAAACATCTATTCCAGGTTCCCAGAGTACGAACCGAAATATCAATACTAACTCCAAGTTCCCAGAGCGTGAAGTGGAGTATAAACATTGACTCCAAGCTCCCAGAGCGTGAAGTGGAGTATAAACATCAATTCCAGATTCCCGGAGCGCGAGCCGTATTACAGACATTGATAACTCTCAAATTCCCAGAGTGCGAACCAGATTACGATCCCAAATTATCCTAAGTCCCTAGAATGTGGGCATGTGCTTAAGATTTGCAATAGGTGCGATCGACCACCGAAATACAAATGTTGTTCCCCGAAACTGGGGGCAAAAAGCTCAAGTGTTAATCACTAACTGAAGTGAAACAATGTTCGAAGTTCAACTCATTCATCAATCACGACATGTGATCAAGTTTTTCGGACTTGGCAAATAAAACAAACTCTACTTGACGGTAAAAACACCACAAGTACACCGGACTGAAAGCCAAACACTGCAAATACTTAAGCACAAAAGAAATGAGAATTGAAACGAAGAAATTGAATTTTATTTTAACTAACTATATGTGAAGATTCATGTACAAGTTCTTCCAAAAAATTCCTACTAGCAGGGGGCCAAGCCAGCATCTATACATAGCCTATGAAAGAAAAACAAAAATGACTTCCTAGCTGCCAAGAATGCACTAGAGGGAATCATCTACTTCTTCTTCTTCGGTTTCCTTTTCAACGTGGAACCACTGGAACTACTAGCAGTCTTCCGCTTCGACCCTGCACCCTTTGGCGGATCTTCCTCTGACGAGGGCATGATATCAATATACTCCTCCGAACTTGAACTTAAAGGAATATTCTCTCCCCGAGGAGTCGGAGGAGTCGGGTTTACCGCCGGGAAAGGAACGGGCGCTCTGGTTCCGACTAGCGTGTCCCCGGAAGATGTCACCACGAGAGGAGTGGGATCAACCGCCATCGTGACACACTCAGAATTACCGCCGTGTGCTTCCGCTTCCATCTCAGTTTCGATTTGAACAAGTATCTGATCTCAATCTGGGGTGGCGGTCGATAGAGATATTCCATAAATGCAATGAACAAGCTATTGAGTGACGCGTATCCGTTCGGATGCAACTGAGACGGGGCGATCCTCAAAAACGATAATACTTCCCTTATATACTGGTTAAACAGAGGGAGTGTCCCAGCTGCGTACGCATGGCGATTGAATGCGGTATACCCCTCTGGTGGATTGTGCGGTCTATCATTTGGCCCTGGCAGTAGCACGTCATCCATCGACAAACCATGCCTTAAGCAAATTCTTCCTAGCATGTCTTCCGAAATATTGGACGGAATAGAATCTGATGGGTTATTAATGAAGGATGCGTCAGGTAACTCTTCCGGAGCCGGACCGATAATTTCAATCTCAATCTCTGGTACTTCGAGCATGGGAGGGACTGAACTCTGAGTTTCTTCCGGGTGTGAACTTGAAGTTTCCATAACTAGCTAACTCACGAGAAATCATCATTAGATGCTAAAAATCTCGTGCATTCCCCGGTGTAAAGTGCATGTGTCGTGCAGTACAGTGCATTACTTGAACAAATTCTATGGAATAGACTGTAATGTATGAACGACAAAACTCATAAAATCAAACCGGAAATGACCGTCACAACCATGCCATCCAAACAAGTCTGTTGTGAGATTCTGTATTTATTTTCTTTCTTTCTTTGTTTTTCTTATTTACCCCATCACAATCTACCATTTTGAATGATTTGAGTCTGACGTATGTAGTTTATCGTCGATTTAAACCATCCAAAAAGACAGGTCATTACAAAGCTCGCTTAACTGCAAAGAACGCTTCTTTAAAGGAAAAGTTCGAGAAAAACCAGAGCTTCATTAAAACTCGCTGTCAATACCATCTCCGACGCTAAGCAATGAGTATCTTAATTTATTGGTACTACTCTTGGGCAAATGTTGATGGACTCCTTTGAATAAGCCCTTATGCTTGCCTATGCTGAAAACTTTACGAAATGTCTTGACTTCATCTTCCCATCGCTTAACTCTGCCCTAGTTGATAGAGAAATGAGAAAAACCAAATAAATGAAGCATGGGATTAAACCTATAGAAGAGAAGGGAATTGACACCTCCAAGATTCTTTCCTATGACATCCCCTCTTTTAAAACTGAATCAAAATCTGAGGACCAAGGTGACAAGAATGATGGCGCCGAGGAAGAAGACAACGACGACGATGACAATGATGATGATAACCATGATAATGACGATAATCTTGCTGGCAACCAAGGTTTTGATGGATACAGAAGGGGCCATTTCGGAACGTCTGAGAAGGTTGGTGGTGATAATGCAGAAACTCCGGGAAAAGAGCCATCTTCCTGAAAGGTTCCGCTTGAATCCGTCGGGTCTTCTGCTCCTGTATAGGATGAGCCTACTCTCACTAATAATGAAGAGGCTAAAGGGAAAGAGCAGGCTTCCTAGACTTTTGGACCGGTATCGCAGGTATGGGATACTCTATTTAAATATCTTTCACTTCGAAGATAATAATAATGTAAACCATTCGTCTTAGATAAGGAAGAAGTCCATCCTCCCCTATAAAACAAAACGAGAAAACAAGCTGAAATTAACAAGTTATATCGGGAGTTAGCCAAATAAGTGAAGGAGCATAATGTATTCTTCGATATGTATCATAGTCTTAATATGAGTGCCTCAGTGCTGGAGTCTTTACAACACCAAAAGGCTGACCCCTTGCTAAAGATAGCGTGCCTCTGATACGAAGCTTTCTTAAAGGAAAATCAGGAGTTGATTACTTTATTTTAGATGCTGATTGAAGAGAGAGAGAGACATTTTAGTCAACTTTTTATATAAATCTTATTGTATACAATCAAGTATTAATTTTTCGCACTTAGGTCAATTTAGTGGGGATCTACTTAGACGTTTTCACAAGAGATACTTAGATGAATTTGGATCTGACCCGCATCCTAGAGCTTGTTAGAACTTACCACGGGTCAAATCGATTCCTTAAGATCTCCTCCTGAAAAGCTTCAGTGTTATGAATTTGACTCTGAGTAGTTTTCTACATCTATTTTGTACGAACCAGATGAGTGATTGTAAATATGTAACAATGTATTCGATTTATAAGTATTTTATTCAGTCTGGCTTTTTATGCTTAGCCTCTCTTTATCATATTATTACAGAGTGATCGTTCATTAAGTTGACTTGTTTCTAGGGACCATTTTACCCAATATGTCAAATTTAGAAGGTTTTAACTTGAAAAGATATAAATTATAAAGTCTTCAAAATTACCAAGATATTGGCTCCTTGGAGATTTACAAAAACTTTACTTGGAATATCCTCGACTTCGGTTTGATTTTCTTGGTGACGAGGAAGAGAAATTTCATAAAGAAATCAGGGCATTCCATACTAAATTAATTTGCGGCCGCGATAGTCCTCCGGCTGGGAAGTGGGACTACAACAAATGTCCTCCAGTGTTAACCTCGGAGGGACTAAATATTCCTTTTAATTCTACAGTTAATCTTTCTATCAATTCATTAGACAAAGTTAAAAATGTATTCTCTAAACTTTAAATGTAAACCAGTTGTTTATTTTTTTTCAACTTCGTTGTTGTTTGAATTGTAATATTTCATTGTAATAATAAATAGATTCTTCATTTTGAATTTAACTTTGTTTTATTTCTTTTTCTTAAATAGGAACTACGACTATCCACAATTTCTCTTCTCCTCGATTTATCATCATGTATCATTGTTCTTAGGTAGAAATTGTTAAAATCTAGTGGAAGGATTAAGCTTAGTGATGATATCTTATTGGAATGCATCGGTGGAATCATCGAAGCTTTGAAATGGCGTAAAAGATATTTTCTTCAAAAAATCGTTGTCAGCAATCAGAAGGACCTAATCGCTTATCTTGAGACCAAAATAAAAAAATATGAAACGGTTCTATCGCTGAAGTGACAGATGAAGTATAAACATTCAATCAACTTCGATCATAAGTTGTTGGAGCTTATTCAACAAATCGATGATTTGGAGTTAAATTAAAGGATAGTGAGTCGCAGCGTGAATCGTTGGAATTCATTATGGGAGACAACACATCGAGCATTGCTCCACCGGCTTCTCGTACTACTCCCTTGGTCTATAAACACACAAGGTCAGATATCCTTGCTGTTTAGAAGTTTCCCAAAATGATAAACACTCCCCCAGGCTTAGATGAAAATATCGTGGGTAACTGGTGCAGGAGAGTTAAATTTGAAATAACCAAGTATTTTGATGAGCAACAAAGAGCAAAGTATTCTTAGAATATAATTGAGTATGCCGCTAAAGTTTAAAAGCTCGAACATGACAAATACTTCCTACAAAAACATTTTGTAGAGTTAGAAAGGGATAATAAGACCCTAAGGGGCACGAACAAAGCCTTCAACCATGCTCTAAAAACAAATATCGACGAAATCAATAACATGGATAAAGTGAGGAAGAAGAAAAGGAAACTCAAGGAAGTTCTCTACAATGCAATTCATCAAATAAATGATCCTTTATTCCTGAGAATCTTAGCAAAGCCACCCAAGACTTATGATGTATCTGTATCGTTGAAATGTAGAGACTTGTTTTTTATATATGTGAATAACTTCATAGTTTTGTAAGTTATCTCAGGACTTACGTAAGTCATATATATTTTGTAAATAACACCTAATTTGTAATCCTTTTCTGTAATGTTACTTCTGAAATGCTTTCCGATAGCCCATTCATTACTTTTGAATTTGCTGAATTTTTTCATATTTTTGTTGTGTTGATTTCCCTAAAAAGTATGAAGCAAACAATATTTCTAATTGTTAGCTTGGAATTGACATACCAGTCTATGTATATCATTTTCTTAAATTAACAAATCATCTTGTTAATTGCATGAAAAGTAGTGTATATTAAACATTTAAATCTCATCTTCAACCGCGATGAGAAATTTTCAAGAATTTAACTTCAACCATTTGGTTGGAATTTCTAAAATTTGTTGATAGGAAATCCGACTTTCAAAAGGGTATAAATATTAGATAGTAATTTTTTAAGAGACAGCTAATATGGAGTTAAACCTAGAAATCATTGTCTAAACATTTGTAATAGAATCCCGACGACCTATTCTCGGGCTTTAATGAAATTTGAAAACTTAGTAATCCGAGACCCAAATTCGGGTATTAGCGAAAACTTATAATAATGATCTTCTTAAGAGTATTTTTGACCCAGATTCGGGAATTCTGACAGATAAATAGAAATCCGTTATCGAAATTTCACACCAAAATTAGGGCTAAAATAAGTAATTCTCTTGATACCTAGATTCAGGTATACAAAGATAGTCAGTGATCGATAAAGACTCAAAATCCAGATTCAGGCATTGGTAAACGAAGTCCTAAATTGAATGTCCCAAAACTCATATTTGGGTATTAATTGACGAAATTCTGATATGAGAGACCCGAAACCCAGATTCGAGTATTAATAGATCATATTTAGAAATGGAAGTTGTGAAACCCTAATTCTGGTATTAATTGATAAAATTCTGATGTAAGTGACAAAAACCCATATTCGGGTATTAATAAGTGGAGCTCTGTTCTACCCCTTTGATGTGTGATCCCTTCTAGTCTTGTATAGATTGGATGCGTCTTGAGCTTGGACGTCCTAGTCCATAATCGGAGATGCCTTTTCTCGAGCTTGAATATCTTAGTTCATGATTTGATGAGCCACTTCTTGGGCTTAGACATCTTAGTCGGTTGCTGAATGTCCCTCCTCCTGGGCTTGGACATCTTAGTCCATTATAGAATGAGTCTCTTCTTGGGTTTTGACATCTTGGTACATTGTTTGATGGGCCTCTTCTTGGTCCTGGATGTCTTTGTCCGTTGTTGTCCGGTGTTCTTAGTTAGCTCATCTTAGAGGTTGGAACCAAGGACTTACCGAACCTCCCTACAGAAAGCGCCCTTGCCTTTTTAGGGCTTTTTCGATGCTTTAACGTGGCTATCTTATGGTGCGGCTAAAGGCTTACTCCTTCCTCCCTCCAGGAGGTGCCTTACCCTGTCCATGGCGTGGTGCGGATAAGGGCTTTTTCGGTGCTTTAACCTGGCCATCTTATGGTGCATGTAAAGGCTTACTCCGTCCTCCCTCTAGGATGTTCCTTGGCATGACAAGAGGTGCGACTAAGGGTTTATCCGATGCTTTAATATGGCCATCTTATGGCGTGGCTAAAGGATTACCCATCTGTCTTCCAGGAGGTGCTTCGCCTTGGCCAACTCAACATGGACAGAGGCCTTTCTACCATCGTAGGTAGACTGCCATCTTAGGTGGTATCCAAATATAAGGAGCATTTCTCTCCCAGCTATGTAGATTTTCTTTTTATGAAAAGTTGCTCTTTATTGATTTTGTCTCAATTTCTTTTTACGATCTCTTGAATTTTCATTGTCAGAAGAAAATTTATGATCATCCCCTCCATGGCTTTTGCCATGGCTGGTTTTATAACTATTCACCATATAGTAGTGGCAGTAGGATCCTGTCGAATTCCTTTTATGTTTTGGCTTTTTCTTTTGTGATGGCCAATAGTTAAGCTCATCATGGTAAGCAAGTAGACGTTTTCTGTAGATGTTGTTAAGTAGCATTCCTTTAAAAGCCTAGACTTCAAGCTTGTAGCTTGATTCTTGTGGATGGCTTTTTGACTTTTTGTTTCTCGGCCTTATAGTTTCATGCTCTTTGACTGCTTTTCTTTTTGCCACCCTTTGGAATTCTTGATTTAGAAGTGCTCTTGTTGTAGTTGGTTGTCATTTATGTGCAAAGGCATTGTAATCATCCATTATCTCTTTCTCAAAGATGGTATCTTTGGAATATTGTTGGATGGTCCTTCTCATTTGATTGAATACATTGTCACTTCAATTTATTCTTTTTCCTAATGCAATTATAGGGGTGGGGCCAACATGAAAGGGGTTTATGCTCCATTTCTCAGGAATGTATGATTCCACGTTTTTCTTTTTCAGTAATTCTTAGAGCTTTTAGCCTCAACCTTTGCTTTTTGTCGTGGTTGGAATCCTTGATGATTATTGGGGATAATCTTTTCAAGTGGGGTTCAGACGAGACCTGTCCATATCTCTTAATTCTTCTGGACTTGATCAAACTAAAGTAGATGAACTTGAGATAGGGTTAAGTAGGGTTAGAGAATAGTGGTGTTAGTGGTTTATCCAAATCGAAGGTTCGAGCATTCCTTCTAGCACCAAAAATGTTAACAAGATTTCTTGTCAACACCCCAGTGTTCTGCTAAGCAAAGAAGATTATCCTTTAGACAAGTAATGTAGGAAGGAAGATATGTATCCCTCTCAAATTTCCTTTTAATATTCTTAAGTAGAAAATTATTACTCGGATCAACCTTTCGACTCAATCGAAAGGGGTAAGTTTCGACTCGGTCAGAGGTCTTAACTAGTTGGATGGCCTGGACTTAGATTAAGGATCAGAAATAGAGGTTTGGACATTGTCAAAAGCTGTGGGACTAACCTTTTTAAGTTTGAATTACTAATCTCAAGCTTCAGTTGGAGATTGGGCTCGACCTTGTCGATAGCCGGGACATTGATCTCCTTGCATTAGCTGAAGATTTAAGTAAGTTGTGACTTGGTTTCAACGTTGTCAAAACCATTGGCTCTGGGGAGATAGCTAGAAGATAGTAACTAAAGTTGTTTGAATCTACAGGGCTTCGACTGTGTTGACAATGGCCCTTCGATGCAGGCAAAACCTGAAATACAAGAGTGAACCAAATAAAAAATTTAATAGAACAATAAAATAATCTAGAATACTGAAGACTTCCCTTTAGCAAGCTAAGAAAATTTTATTTCTTTAAGTCCACAAATAGATTTTGAAATTAGGGTTACAACACTTCCCATTCAAAAAATACAAGTTTGGAGTGGGAAAAATCGGATCACAAAAAAATGACTTCTTGGGTCTTATTTGTAGATGCGGGTCGGCACCTTTTGACCCGATGCTTTCGAGTAGGTCAAAAGGTGGCTACCGAGAAACTTAGGTATGTGGCCGCCTTTGTCGAAATGTATGGTCGTGCTCCTCTTCCTTGAGTTCCCTTGTAAGTACTTCTGACTCTATCGATAGCCCTTATTTGATGGTTTTGATGATATTGAGATGCGGCTGGTTTTGACACAATTTGTTGCTTCTAAACTCTTTTTTACAACATAATGTGGAACCCTCCTAGGTTATATTGGCTTCGACCGGTTCGAAAGGCTTACTATTACTTTCGAAGGGGTTGTTCAGGACAGTGCTTGCTTTTGCATGGTTTATACGAAGGCGAAACCATTGTTTTCGAAAGGTTTGGTGCATATGCATAGAGTTTTCTTTCATTATCTTCGAAATGAGCTACTTTGACTCATTCGAAAGGTCTTTGCAGATATGGATTCAACTAGCCGAAAGGTCGTTACTAAAGGCGGAAGGACGGTTTCAACTTTTTTAACTCCTTCGAAAGGTAATAACCTTCTGGATATTGATTGGAGAAACCTTTCGACGCCTTCAAAAGTTCCTAAACCTTCTAGACTTTGATGGCAGCATCCCTTCGACTCCTTCAAAAGGTATAGCTGGAACCTTCTCCTCTTTTCCTCCTTTGAATTCTACTCAAAATGGTTTTGATCAAGTCGAAAGGTGGATTTTTTAGGGAAACAAACCCTTCCAAAACTCACTAGAAAATAAGGGGTCCCTATCGCTAATGACGGAAACCGGAATTCCATGATGTCGAACCACTTCCTTAATATAAATTTTTGCTAGAGATGCTAGAGTCCTATTGCTCCTAATAGAAATAACATTGGCACTTTTGTGAGTCTATGCACTATGATCCAAACTGCTTCATTGCCCCTTTGACTCCTCGGCAACCAATCTACAAAGTCCATCGATATATGTTCCTACTTCCAAGTCCGGATTTCTAATGGAAATAATTATCCTCCAGGCTTCCCTTGCTTAGATTTAACCCTTTGACGCATTAAATACCTAGAAACAAATTCTACTACTCTCTCCTTCATCCTTGGTCAATAGAAATTTGTTTCATGTCCATATACATCTTACCTCCTCAAAGGTGAATAGTCATCCTTGAATGGTGACGCTTTTTAAACACTTCCTTCAACATAATACTCGAACTTTGGAAAGAAAAGGCCTCCGTCTCTCCTCTGTAAGTTGTATATCTACTAACATAGGGAAATTGTTCTCCTCTCCTTTGCTTATCCAGATATCGATATCTCTTCATATTTCTTTACTTTAAGTCCAATATGGTCCGTCGGCACTGGTCTAACCACTATTACTGCCAAATAGTTTTAAGTGGGTGGTGGTTTGAAGATGAATTCGAGAGGAACTCCAACTGCCTCCACTCACCTATAACACCCAAGGTTGAATGCCTCCAGCTAAAGGCGTCAGTGACGACACTCCCTTTTCTAGGGTTATACTGTATCCCAAAGTCGTAGGATGTTTTAAACTCCACCTATGCCACCTATGATTTTATTATTTTTGGAAAAATAGATATTTGAGTGATTTATGGTCAATAAACAACTCAAACCATTCCCCCAAAAGATAGTGCCTCCATATCTTTATGGCCAAAACAATGTCTGCCAAACCCATGTTATGCACTAGGTATCTCTTCTCATGGTCCTTCAGTTGCCTGCTAGCATAAGCTATCACTTATCCTTCTTACATAAGAACAGCTCCCAATCTTGTGCCATATGCATCTGTATAAACCATAAAAGGCTTCATTCCATCGAGGATGATGAGTACTAGTGCATCTGTTAATAGTTCCTTTACCTTCTCAAATGCTTCCATCCATTTCTCATCCCAAGCGAAGACTAAATTCTTTTTGGTCAAGTGAGTTAGAGGAAATGCTACCTTTACAATATCCTTTATGAATTTCTTATAATGACTTGATAACCATAGAAACTTTATAATCTCTATAGCATTCTTTGGAGACTTCCAATTTTAAATAGCTTCGACTTTTATGGGGTCCATTGCTAACCCAGGTTCTAAAACTATATGCCCAAGAAATTTCACTTCCTCTACCAAAAGTGGCACTTTAAAATTTTGGCTTTAAGTTGGTGCCATCCCAAAGATCCTAATATCTACCTTTAGTGATTTTCATGCTCCCTTTCACTTTTGGAGAACAACAAGATGTCTACTAGAAAATCTACAACAAATTTGTTTAACCGGCCTTTAAATACTCTACTTTTCAAATCTACGAAGTACGCAGGGGCATTTGTCAATCCAAGGCATCACCTCCCATTGCTAGAGCCCTCTTGGTGTGCAAAATGTAGTCTTTAGTTTACTATCCTATGCAATTCATAGTTTATAAAACCCAGTTACCAAGTCTAATTGGGAGAAGCTTTAGCTGTCAAAAGTTGATCAAACAAATAGTCCATCATAGGTAAGGATACATATTCTTCTTCATAAATTTGTTAAGTTCACTATAGTTGACAGGAGGTCGAAGTTGATCGATACGAAGAAGACCGAAATTGATCGATATGAACAAGGCATCGATATTGGATATGAATAAGGAAGCAGTCAACTCGACATCGAATGTGGAGTGATCCAAAAATCAAGCGCCATGTTGACTCGAAGGCACGTGCCCAACATCGAGTCGAAACGATCGATACGAAGAAAACAGCCTACCAAGAACTCTAATTTGCATCGATCATAACTCGTAATCCACAAGTCCAAATGCTATGAAATATTCACAGAAGCTTACGTACGACCTAAGGAATTTCATGCCAAGTTTCGAATTGATTGGGTCAAATCTTGATCGATACGAAATTCGTTCATATCGATCACGGATCGAGTCGAAATCTCATGGGATCGATCGTGTGGGCCTACCTACGTGCCAGAAGTAGTCTCCCGAGATCTGAACGAGATTTTTGCATCCTATGCCTATAAATAGCACCCCCAAGGCCTATAGAAAAGGATGTTTTGGCTCTTTGACGTCCAAACTCCGTCGAAACTATTGTTTTACTTCAAAGCTATTGTTGTACTTGAATTTCATCATTATATTCTACTATAATCAGTTGTAATCAGCAAGCGAACATCAGTAGAATCATCAACCTCATAATGAACATAGGCCATACGCCGAGCCACTCTAAACCATTGTGTTTCTATGCGTTTTCATTATATGTTTTTGAAGTGTTTATTAGATAATCCTCTTTTTACATTTCCATTCTTCATTTTTATCTCTTCAAATACTTTCGAAGAGTGTTGTGCCCAATTTTGATGCACACACTTTGGTGCTTTCACTGAGAAAACACAGCTTTCTCCTACACTTTGGATCTACTATCGATACCAGATTACACAAATCTAAGAAGAAGATCCAGATCTCAAGTTCAGAATCCTTCCAACCAATTAAAATTTGCATCAAATCTAGGAAAGGACTTCATCATCAGCCATGATTAGCACAAGGACCACCTCTACAGCTGTAGATCAAGAAGGACGGGATAGACAGAATCTCGTACAGCTGCCTCCATCCAACCAGAATACTGCCGGACCATCAGATCTGTGAGGCCCTGTTACCAAACAAGAGTTCTAGATGCTACTTCAAGAGTTGACCTAGAATCGACAACAACTTACTAAATAGCTAAGCACTAATGTAGAGTTGACTAATCAGCTAAACCACCAAAGGCGTAGGAGATCCAGGAGGGATCATGCCTCCAACTCGTCCACAAAGAGTTCAGCAGCATCCGACTACCATTATAGATCTACACGCCCACGACTGGACGGGAGTTACACTCAAGCTACCAGACTTTAACCTGCACTGAACATTGGGCAATCCAGAGTTGGCCCGTCAACCAACTACCAGACTGGACCCTTTTCCTGGGGAGGTACTGCTCCTCACTACACCACAGACAACCGCACTACCATCGCCGCTGTTGAACCAGGGATTGGTGCTAGAAATCAGCCAGATCTGAACCACCGTCAGCGTGGGCGTACTCTCGAACCCTATGTCAACGAAGACTTGGAACCAAGGAGGCGAGACATGGACCGTCGACCGCGTCCATCCGGCCTCACATCGTGGAACCTGACCACACCTTGGCTTAACGTGCACAAAACGTACAGATGCCAGACATCCCCATAATGATCCGTCAGATGATTCGTGAGAGTTAGGGTCTCACAAATGACGACTGGGGAATCTCCCGGAGTCATACTCCCTTTACAGAAGAAATACTCTATGTTGAACCCCTTCGGCGATTTAGGATGCCAGCTTTACCAATCTATGAAGGAAGCTCTGATCCCAATCAACACATTCTGAAGTATGAGTGGTTGATGAACCTGCACAAGCTGATGATGCAATGAAATGCCAAAGCTTCTCAATCTCTCTGGAAGGCATTGCTACTATGTGGTTCACTCGTTTTCCGCCTCGATCTATTTCTTTTTTTGACCAATTGGCCACTAAGTTTGTTGAGAAATTCCACGTGCATGTTGCAAGGCCAAAAGATGTTAACACTTTGTCTAGTGTCACTCAAGCTCCAAGAGAGACACTACGACGTTATTTAGAAAGATTCCATGCTGCCTGTGCTGAGATCAGTAACCCAAATGATAACTCCATCCTTATGGCATTGACTAAGGGGATTGACCCCAATTCTGAATTCAGCAACTGGTTAGCCGGAAAGCTACCAGCGTCATTGGACCCTTTCTATTCCAAGGAAGCCCAGTTCTTGAGAAGGGAGGATGCGAAACAGTCTGGGAAGCAGGATGACGCAGGGCCGAGCATGGAAGGGATCCAAAGTAATGTTGCAGTTAAACAGTCTAGGGAGAGCTCTGAGAAAGTTCAGTTGAACGTCCAGAATAAACAAACTCAGCAGAAAGATGGTGGGAATTAGAATAGAAAGCAAGATCAGAACCGTGGTCCACGATGTAAAGCTCCAATGTTTGATAATTATTTGAATACGTCGCTAGACAATGTATATCTATAAACCTGCAATACTATTCAATATAAGAAGCCTGCTCCGAAGCCATCATCAGAGAGGCAGATCCAAACAGGAAAATTTTGTAGGTTTCACAAAAGTTATGGCCACAATACAAATTAGTTTTGTCATTTACAAGATCTCATTGAGAATTTGATTAGAGAGAGGAAGTTGGAACGGTTTGTGCGAGCGCCATAGTCTGCAGGTGCAGGCCCATCGAATCAAAATAATATATCCAATTAGGCAAGACAGGAGAAACTCGCTCGTACCGGTGGAAGGTTGGTGATAAACACTATGAGTGGTGGTCTTCATCCGGCAGACCGAAGCTAGAGGGAAATGGAGTCGTATGCCAGCTCTATTAGGCATGCGGACTTCGAATGTTGTAGTAGTTGTGATGATGAGGCTCCAGCCAAGCAACAGAAGACGACGACCGACGACATTGTTTTTCGAAATAGAGATGCTAATAAGGTCGAAGCCCCCACTATCGATCACTTGTCATATCTGCTCAGGTAGGTCCTGCTTGGATGAAGAAGATCATGTTTGACAGTGGAAGCTCTATGAATATTTTGCTTAACCAGGCATATGATCAAACGAAAATGGAAGCCAAAGATTTGAAGCCTTGCCAGTCTCGAATCCACGGCTTCAATGGGAGCGCTACTATACCCACTGGAGTAGTGGAACTACCAGTGGAATTGGGAGTTGGAGAACGCCGGAGAGTTCTGATACTGCAGTTTGTTATATAAGACATAGACTCCCCTTACAATGCTTTCTTGGGCCGATCGGCCCTTGCTGAATTCAAGGCCGCCATTGCCCTCATGGTGTTTGACTTTAAAATTCCCCACCGATCGTGGTGTTGGACTCGTTCAAGGAGATTAGGCTGCTGGATGAGCCTATTAGGTTGCTGAGCTGCGTGGGGCGCAGCGAAAGGAGAAAGGGAAGGGCGTAGAGGAATCTCTCTACGTCCGTTTTGCTGATAATTGACAATTAGTGCTTGGGCCCAGGCCGGGCACCCCAACCAATTCCAGAGAGATCTTGATCCGAGAGACACTGAAAGTGAAGATGAAACTAAAGACAGTCAAGCTTCCCCGGCCAAACTGACAATCGTTGTCCCGATCAATGACGATGACAATTCAAAGATGATAAAGATAGGATCTCAGTTAAGCCAACAGACACAGAAGGAATTGGTTGAATTTCTTCGGGAGAACCTCGACATATTCGCCTGGACGCATTTTGATATGAATGGAATCTCCCCGAACATCATGAGCCACATTTTGAATATTGACCCACGGTGTATCCCGGTCAAATAGATAAGGCGTGGTATGGATCCAAAGAGATCTTCCACCCTTAAAGAAGAGGTTGATAAGTTGAAATCGTATGGGTTTATTCGAGATGCCTTATACTCAGAGTGGGTATCCAGTCCCGTACTTGTCCAAAATCCAAATGGAAAATGGAGAACATGTGTTGACTACTCAGACTTGAACAAAGCTTGCCCAAAAGATAGTTTTTCACTTTTTCGAATTGATCAGCTCGTAGATTCAACGGCTGGGAAAAGAATTGTTATCTTTTACGGATTCTTATTCCGGTTACAATTAGATACCCATGCACTTACCCTACCAAGAACATACGAGCTTCATAACCGGTTTGGGACTCTACTACAACAAAGTCATGCCTTTTAGACTCAAGAACATCGGGGCAACATACCAATGACTAGTCAATCGAATGTTCGCCAACCAGATCGGAAAGACCATGGAAGTATATGTGGACGACATGCTGGTAAAGTCATGATTCTCTATTGATCATATTAAAGACTTGGAATCAATATTCAGCATCCTTTGAGAATACATGATGAAGCTCAATCCACTGAAATGTCACTATGGGGTCGCATCGGAAAAAATCCTTGGGTTTATCGTCAACGCTCGAGGAATGGAAGCAAATCCTGAAAAGATATGGGAAATCAGATATCTTGAAACTCCAAGAACCATAAAGCAAGTCCAAAGCCTCAATGGTAAGGTAGCAGCATTGAGCCGGTTCATTTCAAAGTCCACCGACAAATGCATTCCTTTCTTTTGATTTGATTCGAAAACGAAAACGGAATTTTGAATGGACCATGGAGTGCGAGGGCGCATTCCAAGCACTAGTTCAACATCTCTCCACGCCGTCTATTTTGTTAGAACCTATCGATCACGAGCAATTATACCTTTACTTGGTGGTATCAGAAAAGGCAATCAGTGCTTCCTTAGCTCAGGAGGTAGACCGAGTGCAGAAACCGGTCTACTACGTTAGTAAACAACTAACTAGAGCTGAGAGAAATTATTCGAAGCTAGAGAAGTTGGCTTATTGTCTCGTTATTTCCTCAAGGAAGCTCCATCTGTATTTCCAAGCTCATACTATCACTGTTTACACCGATCATGCTACAATGGATCCTTACGCGGCCTGAGACGTCTGGTAGGTTACTCAAATGGAACATTAAACTGAGCCGGTTTGATATTACTTACACCCAGAGGCGAGCTATTCAAGGACAACTCCTAGCGAATTTCATAGCCGAAATTACCATCCCAGAGGACTTGCCCAAAACCAGTGAATCTCCCCATTATATCTTGAAGCTGCATACCGATGGTGCATCAAACGACCGATGCTCGAGTGCTGGGGTAGTACTTGAAACCCTCGAAGGTCGGTCCATATGTTATGCCCTAAAATTTGATTTTCGTGCAACCAATGATGAAGCTGAATATGAAGCCTTGCTTGTCGGATTGAAATTCGCCCGAGATTTGAGAATTATTGTTGTTGAAATTTATTGTGATTCACAATTAGTTTTGTATCAAGTTCGGGCTGAATATCAGGCAAAGGATCGAAAACTGGCTGCTTATCTAGCTCGAGTTCAGGAAATACATAATCAGTTTGATTATTATGCCATCTTCTACATACTCCGTGATCGCAATCAAAAAGCCGATTCATTGGCAAAGTTAGCAAGTATGGGCGAAGCACAGCAAATGGGACTCGTTCCTGTGGAAACTTTATCTTCTCTAAGCATTGATGAGATGAAGATAGACTAGATATTTGAAATCACTCCCCATAAGGAGTCGTGGATGACTCCGTTTCGAAATTACCTCGAGCATGGAATGTTGCCTGAGCGTAGAAGTGAGAAGACAAAGATTCTTCATAAAGCTTCACAATTCATTATTCAAAATGGAATCATGTATAGAAGAGGGTATTGTGTTCCTCTACTTCGATGTATCGCCCACGATGAAATGAAGCGAGCGTTACATGATGTACACGAAGGAGAATGTGGCGATCACACCGGGGGCAAGCTCTCGCCGAGAAAGTACTCCGATATGGATATTATTGACCGATTGTGAACCATGATGAAGCAGATTATGCTAGGAAATGTGATAAATGTCAAAAGCATGCTCGAATTCCTAGATCCCCAACTATTGAGATAACACAAATGGTCAGTCCATGATCGTTTGCTGTATGGGGCATCGATATCATTGGCTCTCTACCTCTGGCCAAAGGAGGTGTGAAGTACGTCATCGTCGCAGTTGATTACTTTACCAAGTGGGCCAAAGCTGAACCCCTTGCTACAATCACGACGAAGAAGGTGATCAACTTTGTAGTTCTTAACATTATCTGCCGATTTGGTCTCCCATATACCATCATCACTAATAACAGGACCCAGTTCGATAGTGTTGAATTCAAGAATTTCTGCCAACGATTCTACATCCAAAAGAAATTCTCTACAGTTGCACACCCTCAAGCAAATGGTCAAGTTGAAGCTGTTAATAAGGTTATCAAGTCTATTCTAAAGAAGCTACTATAAAAGGCCAGGGGCAAGTGGGTTGATGAACTGCCTATGGCTTTGTGGGCCTACCGAACAACCCGCAAGTCCGTGACCGGACACACTCCATTCTCTCTATCCTATGGTTTAGAAGCCGTTATTCCAGTTGAGATGGAAGTGCCTTCTCATCACATGACTTTTTATGATCCAAAGACAAATGCCATACTACTTGTCGAATCCTTGGATTTGTTAAATGAGAAGCGCAAAGAGGCTGATTTGAGGGCATCTGCATACCGAAGTCGAGTCGTCCGATTATACAATGCCAAGGTCCAACCCCAAACCTTTGAACTCGGCGATTTTGTCCTAAGAAGAATCTATATGATTCCTTCACACACGAAACCAACTTGGGAAGGACCGTATGTGATTGAACGAAAGCTTAAAGATGGCACATTCAATTTATCGACCATAGACGGCCTTACTTTGCCGAGATCTTGGAACAGCAAGAGTCTCCGCCGCTACTACACATGACAGGCTTTATTTATTTTTGTCTATTTTTCTTCTGCAATTTGTTTCTGCATTTCAAAATTTGAATTTGTAATAAGGAAATTGACTTTGTCGTATTTTCTCATTTCAGCAATAAAATGCAATCTCTTCGAGCCAGAGCTATGATTTATTGAATGTGACATACAACCACTACGATGCACGAAGAGCTAATTTTCTATCATACGGTGGAATTTATTCAAATAGGGAGTGACTGTGATACGATCAGCCACTCACTAAGTGAAACCTGAGCTCAGGGGCAAGTCACTACACTAAAGCCAAAAAAGGATTGATACATGACAATCCTTTAAATAAATCCAGTCTCCCAGAGTGTGAGCTGGAGCCTAAACTTATAAATGCGGTTTTGAAGAGGGTGGACTCGTCCACCTAATGACTTTGATCGTATCCTAACCAAGTTCGAGGAGGATAGACTCGTCCATCTAACGACCTCACTTGTTAACTCGGGGTGGATGTGAATCGGCCATCCATGATCCTGATAAATCCATCGTTCCCGGAGTGTGAACGAAATCCTAAAAGCCTAAGCAGATGTGATTAACCATCTGTCGGCCGACTCAAATTCCTTAGCGCGAATTAGGGTATAAATATCAACTCTAAGTTCCCAGAGTGCGAACTAGAGTATACACCAACTCCGTATTCCCAAAGTGCGAATCGGAGTGTAAACATCAACTCCAAATTTCCAAAGTGTGAGCAGGAGTATAGACATCAACCAACTTCAAGTTCCTGGAGTGTGAACTAGAGTGCAAAGATTGACTACGTTCGGATTCCAAGAGTGTGAACCAGGGAATCGACTGTAAATAACTCTGAGTCCCCAGAGTGTGGTCAGAGTAGAAACATAACTCGGGTGTGAATAACCACTCGCAAACTAACTTAAGCCCCCAAAGCATGGACATATGCTTAAAACTTAAACAGGAATGATCCACCGCCGACATGCAAATGCAGATCCCCAAATTGCGGATGTGATCATTGATAAGTGAGCGAGTATGATTCGACCACTCAAATCACATCTGTTTTAGCATCGATTAGACGATGTTAAGCTCGACGAAATAAGGGCTAAATGCAATTGCTAACCAATCTTTACAACTCATCCTCGAAACTAGGGGCAGAGCTTAAGTGTCAACCATCAACTGAAGCAGTGCAACATCGAAGTTCAACTTAATCCCCGATCACGACTCTCGTTTGTGATTTTCAGACTTGACAAATATAAACAAACTCGACTCAAAGGTAGGAAATTTGCATGTGCACTGGACTAGAATTCAAATACTGGAACACTTAAGCAAAATAAACAATAATTGAGTTGAACTCAAAACAAAATTTCATTTCAACTAACTGCGAAAGGAGTTCATGTACAAGTTATTTCCAAAATTCCTTCTAGTAGGGGCCGAACCCGCATCTATACAGGGCCTACGAAAGGAAAATAAAATAGGTACCTATCTATCTACCAAAAATAAACCGAAGAAACACGTTTACTCTCTCTTCTTTTTCGGCTTCTTCTTCGATGTAGACCCGCTAGAGCTACTGCTTAGCTTTCTCTTTGAGCCCTTGCCTTTCGACGGACGATCTCCAGGTTAGGCCATGATCTCAACGTCCCCCTCTGAACTCGAGTGTACAGGGATACTTCCTACAGGCGGAGTCGAAGGGGTCGGACCCATTATAGGAGGTGGAATAGACACACTGGTATCAATAATGGTACCGCCAGGTGATATCATTCTCAGCGGATCCAAGCCAGGTGCCGTCATCCCACCTCCAGAACTACAGCCATGAGCCGCTGCCCCTATTTCAGCATTGATTTTGGCCAATATCTCTTCTTCGTGAATTGCTTCGGCCTCGCTGGGAACATCGACGGTCGGCGTTGAAGAGCCAATAGCAGGTGTGATTCCATTCATAACAAATGGTAGGTCCGCAAAAAGGTCACTATGGCGACTGAGGAGTTTCTCCATCATTTGCTCGTCGAAAGAGAGTGCATCCCTGTGTTCCATCAATCGGTACAGTCGTTGTTGTGGTGGTCGCCTGGGTAATGATAGCCTCCTGCGTTTGATGCGATTCTTGATTGCAGAAGACGTTATCAATGTAACTCCAGTCACTGGATAGAGAAAAAGACAGACTGTTAGTAAACGCTTCAAATCAAGCCTCTTACTTTGGACATGTATGAAGAATGTTCAGAGTACCTTCCTCTATTTGGCTTATGGACGGCTGAACGGCTTCATAAGTGTGCACTTTAGCAGGAGATAAATGTGACCGTTCCGGATTGTAAGCAGGGACAGATTGGGGTTCAACCGCTGGAGTAGGTTCAGGTTGGGTTGGCGCAGGAATCTCAAGACTTATATCATGATGCTCAACACCTGAACCCTCTTCGACCTTCGAATGTTGGGTGTCGAGCTTCTCCCTTTCATGTGAAATCATCGACTCATGGTGAATCTTTCTTTCATCTTCATTCAGCATACGATTCTCATGCTCAAACTCGTCGATTGATTTATATGGATGCGCCGCCTTCTCCTCCTCCTCAACCAATCAGCTCCAAGCATTGTGAAGATGTATCGGATAATTTTTGAGCCAGGCTAGGTTCCTGTGTTTCAACACATTAGCATTATAAGTGATGAGGAGATTTTGATATCAGCCTCTAGCCTGGACTCCGCCGTTCGGATCCTCTCCTCGAGCTCGGTCTCCACCACATGGACTTTCTCCACTACCGCACCCCGTTCGCCTTGAAGCACTACAGCCTGATCACATGCCTCCTGTGCTACGGTATTGGCATCATCCCTCTCTTTGATGATTTCAGAAAATTTGGCCTTAAGCTCGTTAAGTTCTTTGAGAGCCGCATCCCGCTCAGCAGTAATAATGGTGTTCCGATGGCCCATCTCCTCCACCAAGGCATAATGTGTCTGCCTCATCCTCTCCATGTCCAAGTTAGCCTCGTCGGCCGTTTTAATGGTCCTTCTCTAGCTTCTCTATGGCGGTCGCCCGCTCAAAGGCCAGCTTCAACGCTTTTTCTACAGCTTTCGGTCATTCCTGATACTGAGTATAGAAGTCATGAATATAATCGAGCATCGTATTCTCCACTTCCGTCGGGATTCTCTTTAAGTGTGGAGGAAAGATGTAGCCATCAAAGCAGATCTTCGGGAAATCCTTTTTCAGCTATGCAATTTTACTAGCCCATTCCCTGGAGGGCTCAGTAATAGCCTGTTCAACGGCAACAGGAGTTTCGGTCTCATGTCATCGACGGTGAGGGTCAGGCCTCTAAGCATGGGAAGGCGTTTTGTGACATGGAGGCTCCGAGGGATGTGTAACATAAGCAGAAGGTTGTGTAGGGATTCGAGGAGATGGAGAGCGCGATCGAGATCGGTACCTCTGCTCTAAGTTCCTATCCGTATTCATATCTCTATCATAGTAAACCTGACTGGAATAACCGCGGTCGCGGTTTCTATCATCTTTCCCCCAATAGGGCTTATGGTATGAACTCGATGATTGGCGCGCTGAACGGAGGCTTCCAAGCATAGAACCTCGCCTAGTCATTGTACCTGCAATGTAAAAGAGGAATAGAGTTAGTAATCTCCCAAAGTAAACAACTTATGGTCGAGAATCGTGTAGTGCCGTGAAGTATATATGTATGTGCAACTCCCCGACGTCGGCCACACTAGTGGGAAGAGACTCGCTTAAGTCTAAAGCATGCTGAAGCCCCTCCAATTTGGCATCATGTTGAAGTGACACATAACCCGGAATTGGAATGTTGGCGAGACTTTTGAAAAGGTTTTCCACCTACGAGGGAGGAGCCTTCGAAATTCTAATCTCGAGAACAGGAAAAGACACGACGACAAATTTCCATCTCAAGGATTTAGGGAGTTTGAAAGCAGCTGCCTTGCCTTTTCTTTTTCTTTCGGAATCCTGAAGGGCATCAAAAGGCCCAGCTACATGTTCATCATCAGTGGGTGTTCTTTTTGAATCAACCCCTTCAATTTTAACAACTCTGGGCGTCTTACATTTCACTCATTTCCTTAAGACGGCCCTTAATGTTCGCTCAAGCCTTATACTTTGGCTACGCTCGATTAACCCAACGATTCTCAAGTTTCTATCTATCAGAACTGAATTGATGTCTCACATTTCACTTGGAACTTCTTGGAGAACCCATACCATCTCTTTAAAATGCGCACCTTCGGGTCGTAGAATTACAGCTGTAAAGAAAAGGAGATACTAATTTTGACATCAACTATGGTCACCATATTGATTACTTGAAAAGACTATGGTACTTATGTCCGAATAACCATCGGCTGGCGAATCCTGGGGGACATCGGACATAAAACCATTCTGTTCCAAAGTAATTCAGCTTGGTCCAGGAGACGTTGACAACTTGACAATTCCTAACCGCTTCCAGAAACGTAAAAGAAAGGTTGTCTCCCCGAATCTTGACATTGAATAAGTATCTAATTTCGAGCGGGGTCGGTGGCCAGAAGAGATGCTCCATAAATACAATGAATAGGCTATTCAGTAGGGCATATCCGTTGGGGTGTAATTGAGATGGAGCGATTCCAAAGAAAGACAGAACTTCCCTAATGTATTGGTTAAATGGGGGAAGTGTTCCAGCTGCACATGCATGACGATTGAAAGTAGTAAACCCCTATGGTGGATAATGCGGCCTATCATTTGGTCCTGGTAGCAGCACATCGTCCAATGACAAGCCACGCCTTAAGCATATCCGTCCTAACATGTATTCGGAAACATTGGATGGTATAGAATCTAGCGGATTACCGATAAAAGTAGCGCTTGGTAACTCATCCGGAGCTGGATCTATTACTTCGGCCACGATGATCGGCATCTCTATTGATATGGAAAGTGAACTCTGAATTTCCTGCTGTTGTGAGCTTGCAGACTCCATAACTAACTCACTTATCAAGAATCATCATTAGATGATAATAAGCCCATGTATTCTGTTTAACCGCAGAATTTCTATCGAATTAGAAAACCGTCGAAATGTTTTGAAATAAAAATAACCGCAAGCACACGGCGTACACTTATAGAACGTGGCAAATACGGGTCGACTCGCAGGGAATTAATGATTTTAAAATTTCTATTCAATCAAATTATACCAAAGTCGAGTGAAAGTTAAGCTAGAGAATTAGAAAATTAGCCAGCTAGCTAGCTATAAGAAAAGAGATGTAAATATAAGAGCTAAATGAGAATTTAGAGAACATATCCACTCTCTAGATCACATAATTCAACATATATGAAATCATGATCTCTCTTTTATGGTCATTAGTGCTTTAATTGACGTGCTTATCATAAGTATGGCATATTTATGCTATTGATTAGACAATATAAGCCATCAAACTATAACACATCCCTTAAAGCACTTACTAACTTTCTTGAAACTTGACAAAGAAAATGAAAATGAAATCTATTTTAAGTATGGCCTATTAACTATTGATTAGAAATATAGACCATCAAAATTTAATTTCAAATCACTTTATTTTTCCTTAATCATATTTTGATGAAGAGACAATTAGTGTCAATGACTGTTTAAGCATAGCCTATTTGGTGTCAACAATATAGGCTATCAAATTCAAAGAAAAAACAACTAGTAAACCATTTCTATCATCATCCTAAAGCACAAAAAGAGAGCATGAATTAAAAAAATAGTTGAAGTTACATAATTAGAGAGCTTCGTTACCCCTAAATTGAAGGGGTCTAGCCTCTCATATTTTTCATTTGATTAACAAATCTAGCTAGCAACATGAAAGAAAAAAAGAAAGGAAAATGAAAGCTAATGGAAAAGAGAGGCTAATTAACAAGAATTAAAATTAATCTACTTTGCATGAAAATAGAATCTATACTATTAGCATGAAAGAAAGAAAGCATGTAAGTAAAGTAAAACACTAATTGATATTACATAAAAGAAAGAAAAAATACATGAAATAAAAATGGCTAAGTAGCCATGAAAAGAGAAAGAGAGCTTGTCCTTTTATTTTGAGCGTAAACTAAACTAAGAGAGACTAAGGAAGAAGAGGGTTACGTGAAACATAAGGGGTATGTATACATGTGTTAAACCTTAATTCATATTTTTGGGGAATGCCCAAAATACCTTTAAGAAAGTGTGGAGGCCAAGTAATCATTAACTTCTACTAATCATTATTTAAGTGTAAATGAATCCATTAATTCCATAATCACATGCATTAGCCTCTAATTCGTACGTTAAGGTACGTGGGTAAGTGGTGTCCTCCATGTTCTTCACTTTGAATTATTTCCATCTTCATTCCTTTATATTCATTTTATGCATGCATGTGTCTGCATGAAACCACTTCTATTTGAAATCAAACTCCTACACAAATATATATAAATTTCCAACTAATTTTTCTCAAAGAAATATATGCACATAAATGACCGTTTGGCCCCTATATGAAGATGGATATGTGACAATTTGGAACTAATATGGATTTTGGTTAAAACAAGTTAAAATACCCAATATGATCATTTATTTAATTTAAATAGATTAAATATGGTAGGAAAAATATGCACATTTACGTGCATATCAAATACCCCTACACTTATCTTTCTATTCGTCCTCGAATAAATAAAAACTAAGATAAATCCGTTTTCATAGGGTGCACGATTGCATTGAGCGTATGCAACAAGCCGTTAAACGTCTGGGTATCCCCAGTAGGACGAGTGTTGTCTCGTGAAGGTTTTCAGCGGATACTGCCCACAAAATCCAAATGAAGGATGAAAATATTTACAAACTGCAAGATTTATTTACAAAGAGATGAATGCGAGTTTTTGAATTTTTTTACAAATAAAGGATTTATTTCTAAATTGACGCGAATAAGTAAAATATAGGTTTTGGTCATTAGTTTGAGATTTAAGTCATTTACTCGTCAAAGTTTCCAATAAAAACAAAGTTATCATAATAAATAGACTATATTTTAACTCATTGTTTCGGTTAATAACAAAGCGTTACTATGAAATAGATCCTTAGCTGATTATCAAAGTTTATCAAGTGTTATATTCATTTCTTTTCAATAACAAGTCAAACCAAATAAATTAAAATAGTGATTGGATTTCATTCTTACTCTCTCTTATTTTTTGAATTTTTTTTATTGATATTTACAATATTTACATATGCCTATCTCAGATAAACTGAGGCCAGATTGCACTGCCTTGCGGACTTATGTGACAGAGCGTGGCGAGTGAACACACAAATGTGAACACCTATCCACTGTAGGCATTATTAATAAAAGAATTTTTATATACATACACCTAGCTCAGATAAACTGAGGCCAGATGTACCGATCATGCATTGTCTTTCGGGATTACGTGAGAAAGGTATAGAGCATGCCGAGTGTACGCACAAGTGTGTGCACCTGTCGACCATAGGTGTTAACAGAAAATATTTACATATGTACAAATGTTTCTTTCTATACATTTTTCTAAAATTTATTTATTTGTTTTTTTGGAAAGAGAGAGTTTTGCAAAATCATCTTAGCACCACTTAACTTAGAAGACAAAAAATGTTATATCCTTTACTTTAAATCAACCACTTTTTAAAACAAAGATTTTCAGTTAGGAAATATTTCATAGTTATCGCGTATGAACCTTGCTATATATTAATTAAACTATCATTATTTGTAATCAAAGTTCATTTTTATTTTTGTTAAGACAAATAAATTTTCAATAATTTCAATGTAATCAACCAAAACCATATATTTATCTTATAGTGTTTCTTCAAAAATAAATCAAAAGAAAATTTGTTTTTAGTTTTTTTTTCAATTTTTTTTTTGAGATTTCAAAAGGAAACGTAAAAATAAACCATGAAAAAAAATGAAGATGAGTCTCCTCCTACACTTGATTTTGACCGTGTCCCCACAGTCAACCCAAGTGGAACAAAAATAAAAAGATGACCTATATTTACATGAAGATGAACGGTATTTACACGAGATCAGAAAGTATATCGTCAAAAAGTAAATGAAACGGTCTTCCAAAGACCGATTCATTTGTCTCGTCAAGTATGCAAAACACAGCTTAAGCTTGAAAAACCAAACCGTAAAAGATTTCGAAGTTGAATGTCGATTTGGAAAAAATGAATATCGTTTTATTGAAAATTGTATGAGTTGTTTTATTTTTGATGATTGTTGGGGTCGATAAAACAATTGATTGAAATTCAAGTTTACTTTCACCAAATTGAAATTCAAGTTTGTCATTGAAAAATTCTTGAAATTATCGATTTCAAAATCAAAGTGATGATTTAAATCTTTCCAGTCGGAGTTTAACAACTCTTCGTCAGAAAGTCCAAAAAGTTTGTGTTCATTGAATTCTTCTTCCTTTGTTGGATTATCAACAAATTTATTACACGTGTCAAGTTTAAAGTTCAAAGTTGTTGTGTTCAAATTTTCAAAATCAGGAAAAGAAAGATCGAATCTTAAATTGAGTTTCTCACCCTCAAAAGAATTGAAATCCAACTCAGTTACCGTGTTTTCAACAACTTCATTAAGATTATCATTTTCAGTTTCAAAAGTTGTTATTTGAAAATCGTGAATAGTGGTAGATGATGGAATATTATTTGACTCGTCGCATGTTGGGATTTGATTTTGTTTTTCACGTTGTTCATATATGTTTCAAACAACAAATCCATGTGATCATCGTAAATTTCGTTCATTTGTTCAACAAAATCTAACTTATAATTATTAACTTGAAAATTTTCGATTTGGATTTGTTGAGAACAAAAAAATTCAGTCGTAATGTGGTTAAGATTATTCCCATTGCCAAACGCGTTTGAAAAGTTGTTTCCATTTTCACTTTGAGTTTGAAATTCTTTTTGGAGTTCGAAATTGAATTGGCGTGGGTTATAATCGAAATCGTTTGAATTTTGAATTGAATTATAATTTTGAACTCCTTGACTCGAATTATTACACAAATATGAATTACATAAATCATTTATCATTTGATTTTGTTGTGTAGAGAATTCAAGTAAAGATGAAATGCTATTTTCAAGAGTTGTGGTTTGGTCATCATTTTGAAAACTTTGCTGTTCAAAATTCGAATGGTTTAAAGAATAGTTGTTGTTGAAATATCCATGAGAATTTGAAGTGAAATTATATGGATTATATTGATTTTCACAACTATCATAAAATTCTTGTGAATATGGAAATTCAGACATTTTCAAGAAATTTTGTTTTTTTTTGGTTTTTTATAAAAATATATATTTACAGACAGAATTTATTTTTCGAAATGGAAAATTGATTTTTGTTTTGTTTTTGATTTTTCAAAAAAAATTATTTTTATAAAAGATTTTATATATTTTTTTGGATTTTTGATTTTCTAAAAAAACTAAGTAAATTTTTTTTTGGATTTTTGATTTTAAAATTTTCAAAGCAAAAAAATAAGTTAATAAATATTTACAATTTTTTTTAGTTTTGGATTTTGAAATTTTTGTTTTTTTTAAAATATGGATGAACTAATGTAACTAAATGAATGTAGTAGTTAAGTACAAATGATTTATCCTAAGTTAACCCAAAATTGTATAATCACACATTGTCTTAGATATACAAGATAGTTCTCAGGCAGGTAACGGACAAGATTTATCGATGCACCAGAATCACCATAGGAATGCAGTCGAAGATTTAAGTACCTTCAGAGGAACAACCACTATAATATTTACGAATCACCGTAATATTTATAAATGGTTATTACTCCGCCGTAGCCTAAACACCAAGAAATTAAATTATCTAAAGAAGACAAATTGTCAATATACAATTAAGTGTTATTGATTTCTAACCGTTATTATTAATCAAAATCTAGGATGAAATGCAAAACAGAAATTAAACACGTATTAACAATGAAACTAAGAATGGAATTTTGTTTTTGTTTTTGAACTTTTTTTTATAAAATGCAATCAAACAACAATGCAAGGCAAATAAAAAGAAAATTATTAATAAGCAAGCAGTTATTTTTTTGACAAGCTCAGCAAAGCAATCAACTCTTCCAATCTGCTTTGGCAACCTGAAATTAAAAAAGAAAAAAAAATATAGTTTTTTTAATGTTTTTTTCAAAGAAGAAAGAAATTAAACTAAAAAAAATTAAAAACAACCTAAAATCCTTTTTAAAAAAAAAAAAATCAAACAAGAGTTGAAAACGAACAACAAACTAAAATTAACCCGAACTTTAAATTATTTAAATCAAACAAAACCCTTCACTTTTTTTGTTGAATAAAAGAAAATTGAAACAAAACAAAGGAAGAACTTAAAGTAACTAAACTTTTTTTTATTAAGCAACCTACTAGGGCCCACCCGAACTTTCAAATACTTGACACAAACCCAAAGAAAAGGAATGAAACTCAAAACCAATAATCGAATTTTCCCTGAATTTTGTTCGCTCAAAAAAATAATACTAATATCAATTTTCCAAAATCAAATTTTCGAAATCGATTTCCTCGTGGTTTTGAGGTTCCGAGTTTGGAGTGATGGATCGGTGGTGTGTTGTAAGATGTTCGAGGTGATTTCGAAGTGAGGTTCGTTGATTTGGGGATGGATGGTTTGGGATCGAAGTTTGTTGGCGTTGCGGATGTTTACAGAGAGGAGCGAAGTTCCATAGTGGGATTATTGCAGTGGTGATTGTTGAAGTGCTGAGTGCCGATTGAAGTCGCAGCGAGTATGATTGCGTTTTTGGATGAGTTGGGCTTGCGAGTTGAGTCTTCGACGTTCGAATTCAGGCGTTTGGCAAGATGAAGTGATGGGGTGTTGAGATTTTGATGCGGCAACAGTTGAAAGCTGTTGCAGTGGAGTTTGCGACTGTTTATAGGTGGTGATCGATGGCTCAGGGCGGTGTGAAGTTGCTGTTCGATGATGGTAGGCTGGTGTAGAAATGGTGGTTTGCGTGGGGATTGGAGCAGTAGTGGTTAGAGATTTAGGGATAGAATTGGGTTTGCAGGTGAGGCAATTGGGATGCGAGGTTGCAGGTGATTCATGAGGCAGTGGGTTGTGGTCCGATGAAGTGAGGAAATGGCAGGTGAAGATGTTGATGATGGTGCTGTCAGGTGTTTGTGGTGTCAATGGAGACGCACAGCTAGACGGTCAGTAGCTTGGTAGTGTATAGAAGTTTGGTTGGTAGTTTGCTTTGACTGTTGCGAGTGGAGTCGGTGTGAGTTCGAGACAGCGCTCTGTTTTGTAGAAGGTATTGAACTATGAAACAGTGGAATGGTATGTATGAAGTATAGGGGATGTTGCAATTTGAATGTTGATGTGAAGATGACTGTGAATGGTTGTTGATTATCTGATGGTAGAAGTATTTGTCGTGAAGATGCAATGCAACAGTTTGAATTAGAGGGAGTTGTTGAAGTAAATGAAAGAGGTAACGCCAGAGGAAGGAGGAGCTGAGGAGTGGATGCACTGTTTGGTTTGTATGTTGAGGACGGTGCTATGTATGTTAAGGACAAGGTATGGGTAGACTGCAAAAGACAACGCACTGATGGTAGGGAGGTTGATGAAGTAGAGTGGTTAATGCAGTTCGTAGAGTATGGGCTGCCTGGTTATTGATGAAGTAGGGTGGTGAAGTAGAGTGACAGTCGTATTGACCGGTGGTACAATGTGAGGAGCAGTACCGTGGTCGGCGAAGTACTGTGCAGTGAAGGTAGACTGTGGTCTTGAATGTAAGCAAGCAAGTTGTGCTGTGGAAGTGTGACAGAGAATGCAAATAGAAACGGTGAACAGAGAGAACAAATTTGTAACAGTGAAAAGAAAATGAAGATGTATGTGCAAATGCAAATGTGAGTGACAATGTAAAATATAAAATGTGAAAAAGCAATTGAATAAAAAGAAGTTTCTTTTTTCTTTTTTCTTTTTTCTTTTTTGAAAAAGGGAATAGTGAATATATTTTTTAATATAAATGCTATGCAAAATGAAACTAGAAAATTTGAAATGCACACAATCACAAAAATCACACACAACACACGCAATTTTTTTTTAAATGCAAGACCAACACAAAAATCAAATAAATAATCCGAAGAATAGAAATTTAAAATTAAAACAATTTCTCGGCAACGGTACCAAAAACTTGTTTAACAGCGGAATTTCTATCGAATTAGAAAACCATTGAAAAATTTCGAAATAAAGATAACCGCAAACGCACGGCGTACACTTGTAGTACGTGGCGAATACGGGTCGACCCATAGAGAATTGATGATTTTAAAAATTCTATTCAATCAAATTATACCCAAGTCAAGTGAAAGTTAAGTTAGAGAATTAGAAAATTAGGTAACTAAAAGAAAAGAGATGCAAATATAAGAGTTAAATGACAATTTAGAGAATAAATTCACTCTCTAGATCACATAGTTCAACATATATGAAATCATGATCTCTCTTTTATGGTTGTTAGTGATTTAATTGATATGCTTGTCATAAGTATGGTATATTTGTGCTATTGATTAGCCAACATAAGCCATCAAACTATAATACACCCGTTAAATCACTTACTAACTTTCATGAAACTCGACAAAGAAAATGAAAATGAAATATATTTTAAGTATGACCTATTAACTATTAATTATAAATATAAACCATTAAATTTTAATTTCAAATCACTTTCTTTTGCCATAATCATATTTTGATGAAGAGGAAATTAGTGTTAGTGATTGTTTAACCATAGTCTATTTGGTATCAACAATATAAGCTATCAAATTCAAAACAAAAACAACTAGTTAACCATTTCTATCATCATCCTTAAGCACAAAAGGAGAGCATGAATTTATAAATAGTTGAAGCTACATAATTAGAGAGCTTCATTACCCCTAAATTGAAGGGGTTTAGCCTCTCATATTTGACATTTGTTAATGTAGCCTAGCAACATGAAAGAAAAAAAGAAAGAAAAATGAATGCTGATGGAAAAGAGAAGCTAATTAACAAGAATCAAAACTAATCTACTTTGCATGAAAATAGAATCTACACTATTAGCATGAAAGAAAGAAAGCATGTAAGTAAAATAAATCACTAATAACATTGCATAAAAGAAAGGAAAAATACATGAAATAAAAATGGCTAAGTAGCCATGAAAAAAGAAAGAGAGCTTGTCTTTTTTTTTTTGAGCCTAAACTAAACATAAGAGAGACTAAGGAAGAAGAGAGTTACATAAAATATAAGGTGTATATATACATGTATTAAACCCTAATTCATATTTTTAGAGAATGCCCAAAATACCCTTGAAAAGTATGGATATCAAGTAATCATTAGCTTCTACTAATCATCATTTAAGTTTACATGAAGCCATTAATTCCATAAGCATGTGCATTAGCCTCTAATTTGTACATTAAGGTAGGTGGGTAAGTGGGGTCCTCCATGTTCTTCACTTTGAATTATTTCTATCTTAATTCCTTTGTATTTATTTTGTGCATGCATGTGTCTTCATGTAATCACTCCTATTTGAGATCAAATTGCTACATAAAGATATATAAATTTCCAATTAATTTTTCTTAAAGAAATACATGCACACAAATGACCGTTTTGCCCCTATATGAAGATGGATATGTGACAATTTGAAATTAATTTGGATTTGGTTAAAACAAATTAAAATACCCAATATGATCATTTATTTAATTTAAATAGATTATATATGGTGGTAAAAATATGCACATTTACGTGCACATCATATCCCCAGTGTGAAGTATGTAAATGTGTTGTGCAGTGCAGTGCTACATATTATGTGAGAAATTCTACAGAGTTAAAGAAAACATTCAAATGACGAGACTTTGAAATTCAACTGGAGTGACCGTCATCGCTGACCGTCACAACCATGCCATCCATACTTTAGAGACCGATCCAAGCTAAAGTTCTTTAAAATTTTCTTAAGTTACAATTTCATCGGCGTGCTTCGAAAGGCAGTCAAATATGCAGTGAAACGATTAAGTCCAACTATGCGAGGTAGAAGCTCGTCGGAGTCAAATGTGAAAGGGAAACGATTTGTATCCCAGTGATAATGAACCGGTAGAAGCGGTCAGGAACAAGACGATTCGAGAGAGCTTCCTTCATATCCATCTACGGTCGATTGTGAATGAAGCTTTTCGAATCCATCAATTCATCATGCGAAAGGAGCAACCAAGCTGCACTGAAGCCATGTAATTTCATCGGAACAAAGCATCATTTTGTATCCATAGGCTTGGAGGCCCAAGCTTCATATTATTGATTCAAAATGGCAATTTTGTGTATGACACTTTGAAGACCATAGGGCTTCGAGACACATCGATACGAACTGCATCGTTCGTATCCATCAGCACACGGTTGATGAAAGTTCGCATCTATCGATACGAATAATGCATGAAGAACCAACTGCTCTTTTTGCATCCCTCATAAGTCCATCAAGTCGAAATCACAACTTCGTATCCATTGCTATGGAGTCCACTGAAACACGTATCTACCGATGCGAATGTTTACTTCGTATCTATCAATGCGAATTACATCGATACGAAAACCATCTTTCGACCTTTTACATCGATCTCGGAGAGGATCGATACGAAGGGACATTTCGGAACAACGATCAAGCGTTGTTACAATTGAATTTCACATCGATTCAGAAGAGGATTAATACGGGATTCGATATGAAAAAACTGACAACGACTTGTAAATGTGCGAACGTTAACAAAGGTCAGGTTAACACATACACATGTATATCAGACTAATTTTCAATTTTAAAAATTCGCAAGTTGAATGCCCATCTGATGACGATTGCAACAACAAACAGCTAATCGTTATTATACAACAATTGGTTACAACAGTACACGGTACAATAGTTGGCAGTCAATGTTTCATATTACTGAAAAATCGGTCAAGGATTACAGCTTCCAACGAGAAGACGATAACTATTTAACAAGTTAAATGGAACCATTCAGAGTGAAGATTGCAGTTTTTCAAAGCACGTCATGTTCAAAGAAAACGTGAATTGGGGGGCAAATGTTATCCTTCCTTTTGGCTAGGCCGAGATGTCAAGAAATTGACTGAAAATCAAGGATCGGTCATCCCGAATATCGAGTATGCACAGGTTCACTAGGGATGTCAATAAATTTTTTCCGATTCCGGATCAAGTTACAATTGACAAGACACGGCAGACAAAGCTGTGAAATCCAACGCTTCAAGTTTCAAGTCGATCGGAGTCCGTTTGCTCGAGATATGATCGATACCGTTCAAGGAAATCAACACAACCATGTCCATCGCTTCACAACTATCTGTCTGTATCCATCAAAGGTTCGGCGTGTTCGAATCCATTGACGGGTGTCTGTTTGTATCCATTAAAATACACTACTTCTTATCCATTAGAGGAAGGGACTTTATTCGTATCCACCTATTCGACTCCATCAGCAAACGACTCCGCTTTGTATCGATCAGCGGCTGTTTCGTTCGTATCCATCAAAGAAAGCCTTCTTCGTATCCATCGGGAGCTCACTTCCAACCAATCGGCTATTGCCTATTTCATATCCATCGATTGTGATGCGAAAGCTTATTTCGTATCGATGAAACATCATGGATATTCCGTATCGTTCCACCACTGATCGATACGAAAGCCATTTCCCATCAATATGAACAGAACCAAGAACTTGATGTTGTATGAATGTAATCGAACAATCGATCGATACGGATAGGACCAAGTACGATCGATGCCAACAGAATAACTAACATCGATACGAACGAGGCCGAAGTTGATTGATACGAAGAAGATCGAAATTGATCGATATTGGATGCGAGTAAGGAAGCGATCAACTCGACATTGAAAGTGGAGCGATCCAAAAATCAAGCGCCACGTCAATGTGAAGGCACGTGCTCAACATCGAGTCGAAATGATCGATACAAAGAAAACAACCTAGCGAGAACTCAAATTTGCATCGATCATAACTCACAATCCACAAGTCCAAATGCTATGAAATTTTCACAGAAGCTTACGTACGACCTAAAGAATGTTCATGCCAAGTTTTGACTTGATTGGATCAAATCTTGATCGATACGTAATTCATTCATATCGATTACGAATCGAGTCGAAATCTCTTGGGATCAATCGGGTTTGCCCACCCACGTGCCAAAAGAAGTCTTCCGAGATCTGAGCGAGATATTTGCATCCTACGCCTATAAATAGCACCCCCAGGGCCTACAGAAAAAGGATCTTTTAGCTCTTTGATGTCCAGACTCTGCCGAGACCGTTTTTGTACTCCAAAGCTGCTTTTGTACTCGAATTTCATCATTTTAATTTGCTGTAATCAGTTGAAATCAACAAGTGAATATCGATAGAATTATCAACTTCATAGTGGATGTAGGCCATACGCCGAACCACTCGAAACCATTGTGTTCCTGCGCGTTTTTATTATTTGTTTTTGAAGTGTTTGTTAGATAATCCTCTTTTTACATTTCCATTCTTCAATTTTATCTCTTCAAATACTTCTGAAGAGTGTTGTGCCCAATTTTGGTACAAAAACATGCTCCAATTCGTATCCATCATCTAGAAGCGCTTCGAATCGTTCCCATTAGCGCACGATTCGTATCGCTTGGTTCCTCCAAAATTCATATCGATCAACCGAAGATTGATACGATCTATACATCCCTCGAGCTATATGAAGCGGCCATCTCCCACCATTACAAAGTGACCAAGTCGAAGCGATCTGAAACTAACGATACGAAGAGATCGATACGAGATGGGGTGTGATTAACAAATACGAATGAAGTCACATTGGTCGATATGAACGAGGCACGATCAAGAGAAAGACTCGGTCACTTGGCATGAAAAGTGGATCGATCCTAAAAGATAGTGCCATGCCATTAGCCATCACGTGCATATCATCGATACGAAATGGAGCGATACAAACGTATCGATATGGAGCACAATTGCACATTGAACACACAAACTTGCATCGATCATATCTTAAAATCGATTAAGTCCAAATGCCACCAAATTTTCACACAAGCTTGCCTACTACCTCAAGAATGTTCCTGATCGATCGCAGCCCAAAAAGATCATTTCTTGATCGACACGAATTCCATATGTATTGATCATGGATTGAGTCCAAATGTCTGGGGATCGATCATGTAGGCCACCCATATGAGAAAAGGGGTCTTCTAAGATTGGAGTGAGATATTTGCTGCCTATGCTTATAAATAGTGACCTTAGACCTATAGAAAATGGACTTTTTGGCTTCTTTACATCGATACTCTACCGAAATTGCTATTGCACTTCAGTTGCACTATTGTAATCCACTTGTAACCAACGAGTTATAATAAATAAACATCAATCATTTCATAGTGGACATAGGCCATAAGCCTAACCACTCTAAATGTGTATGTTTCTGCACTTTTTCATATTTATTGATTGGTGTGTTTGTTAGATCTACTTCATTTTACATTTACTTTCTTCATTTTGTCTCTTCAACACATCCGAAAAGTGTTGTACCCAATTTTGGTGCAATCATTTTGGTGCTTTCACCGAGAAAACCCAGCTTTTCTCCTACTCATTGGATCTACTACCGATATTGGATTGCAAGAATCTAAGTTGAAGATCCAGATCTCAAGCCTAAAAGTTCTTCCATCCTGTTCATATTTACACCAAGTCTAAGATAGAACTTCGCTATTCACCATGGTCGCTATAAGGACTACCTCAACCTCCATAGATCTAGAAGGATGGAATGGGAAAAACCTCGTGCAACTTCCCTCTACAGACCAAAATGCTGCAGGATCTTCGAATCCATAAGGCCCTGTCACCAAGGAGGAGTTCCACCTACGATGCAAGAGCCGACTCAAATCCGGCAGCAGCTTACCTAGCTGCTCCATGCCAAGGCGGAGTTAACGAATCGGCTAAACCGTGAAAGACGAAGGAGATCCAGAAGGGATCAGGCTTCCTACTCATCTACCGAAAGTTCAGCTTCTTCGTATTACAATCACAGATCCACGTGCCCATGGCTGGGTGGAAGCTATACACTGACTATGGGACATCAGCGCACTTTGAATCTTGGACAAGCGAGAGTTGGTCCGTCAACTAGCCACCAGAACGGACCCTCCTCCCAAGGAGGAGGTTCCCTATCACACTATTGACAACTACGCTGTTGCTGCGGCCATCAAGTTGGAAGCTAAGGCTCAAAACCGAACGGATCCGAATCATCGCCAACGTGATTATACTCCTGATCCTTTGTTCTTGAAGACCTAGAGCCAAGGAGGCGAGGTATGGACCGTCGATCGCTCCCGACTCATCCTCGCGTTATGGAACCCAACTACACCTTGGCCCAGCATGCCCAGAATGTCCAGATGCCAGACATCCCGACAATGATCCGCAAAATGATCTGTGAAAGCCAAGGCCTCACCAATGACGACTGTGGAATCTACCGGAGTCATTCCTCTTTCACCGATGACATCCTCTACGCTGAACTTCCTCGATGATTCATAATGCCAACTCCACCTATTTATAAAGGGAGCTCTGACCCTAACCAGCACCTATTCAAGTATGAATGATTGACGAATGCTACACGGGCTGATGATGCAGTTAAATGCCATAGTTTCCCAATCTCCCTAGGGGGCATCGCGACTATGTGGTTTACTCGCCTACCATCTCGATCTATTTCATGTTTTGACCAGTTGGTTATGAAGTTTGTCGAGCAGTTTCGCATGCATGCCACAAGGCCCAAAGATGTTAATACCTTTTCTGATGTCACTCAAGCTTTAGGAGACCCACTCAGACATCACTTGGAGAGGTTCCATGCTGGATGCATTGAGATTAGTAACCATAATGACAATTGCATTCTGATAGCACTGACCAAGAGAATCGATCCCGATTCTGGATTTGGCAACTGGTTGGCCGGAAAACCCCCTGCATCATTGGACCGTTTCTATTCCAAGGCAGCTCAGTTCTTGAGAAGAGAGGATGAGGAACAGTGTAGTAAAACGGATGACATAGGACCCAATGTGGAAGGAATCCAAAGCAATGTCGCTATGAAAATAAGAGGGGAGAGTTTCAGAAGGTGTAATTAAATATACATAATAAGCATAATCTGTAAAAAGGCGATGGAAATGAGGGAAAGAAGCGAGATCTGTAACAACCCATAATTTTTAAAAATTATTTTTAATAGAATTTATTTGGAAACTTTGATTTTAAAATCATTTAAAATTGAAATTTTGGATTTTTTCAATGTAATTTTGGATTTTGTTTATAATTTATTTCCAAATATAATAAAATAAATATTTTCTGAAAATTTTATATTTTGGTCAACTGTGGTCAAACTTTGACTTTTAGTTGAAAAGTTTTATATTTGAATTTGAAATTTCGAATCTTTTTATTTGAATTTGAATTTGATTCTGATATTGGTTCTGCTTTTCGTTTCGTCAAATTCTGTTTTATACTTTTTGAATCTGATAAAATTCAGCGTTTTACATGCGATTATTTTCCATATTTTATTTGTTATTTTCTATTGTCTATTTCCTATGTTCATTTTTCTATTTTTATTTTGGTTTGGACTTTGATATTCTATTTGATTTTGGCTTGTTTATTTTAATAAATGGGCTTGGAAATTCAAAGGACTTAAGTTTCTTTTTCTTTATTATGTAGTGAGACCTTTTAATTTCCATAGTCGTTTAAATCTTTCCACATTCTTAGCCGTGCAAAACACATCCGCATTCACGTACAAAACATTATTTCTCACCTATCTTATCATTTCATTTCCTGAAGAAAAAATATTACAGTAAGTATCATGTCTTCCTCCTTTTCTCTTTTCGTTTGTTTTGTTTCCTATGCAAGCTCGGCCATCAAGCCCCCTAACCGATCATCATCTGCACATCCATCGCTTTAGACCAGCCATCTCCATCATCATCTCATCACCATACCTATGCCATGAACCCTAGATCCAAACTCCATCACCAAGTTATGCTTGAAACCCTAGCCGAGCACCACAAGGCCAAACCTCTCTTTGCTTGCCACGACCACCCTTTATTCCTCCACCACCTCGCCTTGCCGTGACCAATACCCTACCTTCAAGCAGTGTTCAGATACCCAATCCAGACCTTTGAGCCATATGCCGAGCCACTTTGCACCATGGCCGAGCCATAGGAGCCATAGGCCGAACCCAAACATTAACATGCTTGACCTCTTTGCCTTCCTTGACCTTTTGCCTTGCCATCCCCTCATATTCTAACCCCTAGCCGTGCCTTTTGCTTGCCATGACCGAGCATATGTGTTCTTATACCAATGTGGCCTAGCCATGATTTGATGATGGCTAACCTATTTACAAAGTGGCCGAGCCCACTTGTTTGGTTAAGCCATTTAAAATTCATTTTGGTTTATATTTGTGTATTTTTTTGGTTATAATCTTTTGTATAATATAGTTACTTATATATGTTGTGTATTTGTTTGTTTACAAGACTTAAATCTTGGCTCTCCATCCACTCGAATCAATTTGTCATGCTTTTCGAAGTTTGTTCGTGTGTCTTGAATTGTTATCTCCAGCTTTATAAGGTGAGTTTATCACTCTCGACATTCGTACTTATATAACTGTGAAACAATGGCATGTGAATTGTAGTTGATGATATGCTATGTTGATAGTAATTTATACGTGTTTGTGATATGATATTTCATAATGTTATAATCTGATTATATGCCTGGTACATCACCTGATATGATATGCCATGTTATACTGTCTATTTTTTTTTAGCTTCTCACACTGCAAGTTCCATGTTAGTGTAGAATCATTTGCCGAATGGACATTAGAATAGGGAAAAATCGTTATGAGCTGAAATGATAGGCTCAAGTGATTTTTATCTTATTTGACTTGGGATTGCAGGTTTGAAATGATAGAACCCAGATTTTTTGTAAATAATGGATTGAAATGATATATATCTGTATCATTGACTTAGGTTAGAAAATATTATACAGACCCGTAGTTAATTTTAAATATTTTTTGAAAATTATTAAGTATTTTCAAATTTTAAAATATGATATTTTAACTTAAATTGGATTTAAATGATTTAAATAAATGTTATAATGATTTTCTATAATTTAAAAATGTATAAGTAAATAAGTGCTTTAAAATGTAACTTAAAATATGACTTAACTTGATAATTGAAAATTTAGTTTTCAAACGGAAATTTTAAGCTTAACTTAGTAATAAGAATAGTTTATTTATGAAATGGATATTTTTAAAATAAAGTATTAAATTATTTGTTAAGATAAAAAGTTAAGTAAAATAACGTACTTTTGACTTAATAAATGAATTATAATTTAATTTGGATATTTTATTTGTAAAATTTTATTTTATTTAATCATAAGTTAAATGATATCCAAATAAATATTTCTGAAATGTGAGATATGTTTATAAGTTAAAAATGGTGAAAACTAAAGTTATAATGTTTATGAAATGTTATAATAGATCTTTAATTTGTATCGGTAGCATTTCCAAAATGCTGTGGATTTAAGGTAGCATTTTTCTATGTGCTCCCATTGCTGAAAATGTACTGTTTTTCGAAATACTAATATATCTGCACTAACGTTTTCTAAGTGCTGCTGTTTTTGTTCAATATTTCTAAAATACTATTATATTTACAGTAATATTTTCTAAGTGCTGTTGTTTCTGAAGGATAATATTTTCGAACTACTACTATATGCATTATCATATTTTCCAAGTGCTATGAATACTATGATACAATGCGTTTTTTTAAATTGTTATATTTGAATGAACTTAGAAATGCTACAACTTTGGAAATGAATATTATTATTTTTTGAAAGATATTAACATTGAATTTAAATGTTTTAAATGAATATGTATTGATTTGAAATGTAAACCATTTTGAAATTCATAACCACGGGTTATAATAACGTTTGGTTGTTAAAGATATCGGGACCGGAAGTTGCCATACTTTCTGCCAATTCAGAAAACCACTTTAACAACCGTGTACGCGGTGGACATTCCAGAATGAAGTAGGATGGTGGCGATATTCTATTAAGGTATATACGTAGACCCGACTCCCATGAGTTGGCATAAGGTGGCTAAAACATGAGCAATCGACGGGCTAATGAGGTAGCTCTTCTTATTGGACACACTTCTTCGTATGCCATTCTATTACATTGTGATTGATACGGTGCGCACCTTTGATTTTGGGAGTTGTGGCTCGAGGTGGGCGGTAGTGGCTTCTACGCGTTACCATCGGTCCGGAAGTGCAATTGGTATATCTACCCTAGCATTGCCTAGTTGTTCCGTGTCACCTACCCTAGCGCGCCTTGTACGAGTTTGATTTGTGTCGTACCTATGGAGTATTTGTGGTAGCCTCCTGATCTGAAGGTACGACGGTACTGTATAGGCTATTGGCACTATAAAATGTGTTAAGGGGGATATGGGTAACTCCTTAATGCTATTTTTAAATATATTATACTTTACTTTAGACATTATTATAATAGCGTATATTACTACATAGTAGATAGTTTAACGGATCCTTAAAGGATGGGCGGCCCCAAGTGTCCTTTAAATGACTTGTGCATTTCTATTACAGTTCACTTGAGTTGGTTTACATTGTATAAGTATGCATGTCCTGACTCGAGTGTTTGTGTTTTTTTTGCACGCTCGGGTCAGCCTGAGTATCAGCTTTGGATTTCACCTTCTTGAGCTAGAGGATTTGCTTGAGTTTATCTATCTAGTTGTCATCTATTTCCATTCAGTATTTCTATTCAGCTTATGTATTAGTGAACATTTATGTATTGGGATTTCTGTTGTAATTACTTTCAGACTATGGTATTTTTACTTGTTTTGAGACTCTGTGTTGTAGTAGCTTCATGAACTACCATGGTTATTTTATTTCCGCTGCGAGTTATTCTGATTTATCTGTGTCTGTGATTGTTTTATTTGCTCCAAATTATATTACAGTCTATTATTTTGAATTGTTCAAGTCCGACATATGTGGCTTTATTGTCGATTTGAATGGTCCAAAATAGTGGGTCGTTACATTTGGTATCAGAGCTTTGGTTTTAGGCAAACCTTAGCATGTAGAGCAAAAAATCATTAGAGATAGGGTAGAAATACCCTAGAATGAGTGAAGTGAATCTTAGAATCTTCTCTTTGTGAGATAACATATTTTAAAGTATAAAATATTTTTAAATGATTTTTAAAAAAAGATTTTGCAAAAATTATTTTGATCTAAACTTTTCTTGTTTTGAAATCAAATTTTCCTTAACTTCTTTCATTTCCTTATCCACCTTGTTAGCAATTTTTGTGTTAGGATATTCAATTCAAGTTGAATCTAACCTTATCATATCTAATCTTGTTTCTGTTTCTCAATTACCTCTATCCTAAAATTCATTCTTGATTTTTCAGGATGAGTCATAGGAATGCTAGAGGTAGGGGTCATGGTGTTGCCACAGTTCCTGAGCCTGCTGCACCAGTTAGGTTCACTACTCTCTGTAAGGAATACAATGTGCTTGGTGGTACCAAGTTTACCGGATCAGAGAGCATTATCGAGGCTCAACAGTGGTTGAAGGGATTGGAGAGGATCTTCTCCGGTCTTGAGATCATCGATGCTCAGAAGCGTCAGTTGGCAATTTGGCAGTTGAAGGGAGCAGCCTTGGATTGGTGGGAGATCATTACAGCTCACACTGTCGAGGCTGACATTTCTTGGGAGAAGTTTAAGTATCTTCTCCTGTTTGTTTTGAACTTGGTTTTGTTTTTTTCCTTTTGAAATCTTTCTTATGTTTCGTTATCGTGCTTTATGGATGCTTTCGTGGTTAAATGGATGCCCGAGGCAGGGAAGTCTCAGCTTTATCGGGAGTTCATGGATCTTAAGCAGGTTGATATGTCATTTTCTGAGTATGAGAGGTAGTTCAATGAACTTTCTAAGTTTGGCCCTAATCTGATTGACACTCCTCTCAAGATGAATGAGAAGTTCATAGCTGGTGCTCATCCGGAGTATAATGAACGTCTCATCGCTCATGTGCATAACCCTTTCACTAGTCTGATGGATTTGGCCATTAGATATGAGAATCCTACTTCTAGGGATCCTCCGGTTGCTGTTCTGCTTCATCTCAATCTTTCTCTGGTAACCCTAAGAAGAGGAATCTTAACTTTCATCAGCAGAAAAAGAATTGGAACAAGACTCCAGGATTGAGATCTTCTTCCTAGAGACAGTCTATCGACCTATCTTCCATTACTTGCTTTAGATGTGATCGGAAGGGACACTATGCTAATAATTGTCCTAGTTTAGTTGGTGCTGCTGTTCCTCCTCCCTCTCAACTGAACAGGCATGATCTCTGTCATATTTGTCTTCAGTCCGGTCACTTTAGGAAAGATTGTCCTACTCCGTAGAAGGGAAAGCCTTATGGTATCTTTGTTGTTACCTTTGCTTCTTCACCTACTCCATCTCCTGCTCCTGCTCCTATGATGCTCAAGGTACTCTTCAGGGAACTTTTTCTATGTTTAATTTTCCAATTCATTTTCTATTTGATACTGGAGCTTCCCATAGTTTTATTTCTATAGATCTTTGCGATAAATTTGAGCATCTTCTCTTGCCCAAATTTTCTCCTGTGCCTTTGTGTGTTTCAAATCCTATTGGTGGTCCTGCAAACCTTAGTAGGATTTGTAGAAGAGTGAAGCTCTTTTATTCTGATTATCGGTTTTCTGGTGATTTCTATGTTCTGGGTATTCATGCTTTTGATCTATTGCTGGTAGATGATTGGCTGAAGAGGCATGAAGTTGTTATCTCTTGTAAAACCCGAACTGTTTCTCTTGTTGGTGATAAGGGTGATTCTTTGGTGATTCAGTGCCGTTTGCCCTAGGATTTTACTGGCAGTTTTATTTATTCACTTGATTCTTCTCCTGGCGATCTTAACTCGACTCATGTGGTCAAACTCTATCCCGATGTATTTGGTGATGTCACTTCTTTAACTCCTAAGTGGGAAATTGATTTTCAATTGATCTTATTCCTAGAGCTTGACCTATAGTTCTTCTTCTTAGAAGAATGGAACCCCGTGAGAAGGTTGAATTAGGAAAGAAAATTCAAGACTTGTTCTCCAAGGGTCTGATCAGGCCTAGCTATTTCGGATGGGGAGCAGTAGTGGTTTTCGTCACTAAGTCCGATGGTTCTTTAAGGATGTGTGTTGATTGTAGGGAGCTGAACAAGCTCACAATGAGAAACAGATATCCTATACCTCGCATCAATGATATATTTGATCAGCTCCACGGAGCTACTGTTTTCTCTCGGCTTGATCTTGCCACAGGTTTTCACCAGCTCAGAGTTGCTGAGGAAAGTATTCCCAAGACTACTTTCCATACCGAGAATGGTTTCTATGAATGGTTAGTTATGCTTTTGGTTTGACTAACGCTCATGCTTTCTTTATTGATTTGATGAATCGTGTTTTTTCTGATGTGCTTAACAAGTTTGTTCTAGTCTTTGTTGATGATATCCTTGTCTTCTCCAAGACAAGGGAAGAGCATGAGTCCCATTTGAAATTTGTTCTACAGACTCTTAGAAATCATCAGTTGAAGGCTAAATTCTCGAATTTGCCATTTCTGGAAGGATAGAATCCGATTTCTAGGGCATATTGTTTCTAGTAATGGAGTTTCTGTTGATCCAGTCAAGATCGTTGCGGTCAATGTAAGTCTTTCTTTTCTTTTATTTCTGTAATTTGATCATTCTATCTTTTCTATGGTCTTATTTCTCCCTATTCTATTGCGGGATTGGGAAACTCCTAGGACTCCATCTGATATTCGTAGTTTATAGGCCTTGCCGGTTATTATCGAAGATTCATTGAGAATTTTGCTCGGATTGCTGCACCTCTCACTGCTTTGACTCGAAAGAATGCTTGGTTTATATGGAATGATAAGTGTAAAGCTGCATTCAATGAGTTAAAGCGTAAGCTTACTTCCACACCAGTGCTTACCGTTCCAAATGGAAATAAGGGATTAACATTATACACTGATGCTAGTCTTTTGAGGGTTTAGGAGCTGTTCTGATGCAAGATGGAAAGGTCATTGCTTACGCCAGTCACCAGTTGAAGACCCATGAGGCCAATTATGTAGCTTATGATTTGGAATTTCTTGTTGTGGTTTTTGCTTTGAAGCTTTGGAGGCATCATCTTTCGGGTTCTCAGTTTGAGCTCTTTACTGATCATAAGTCTTTGAGATATATCTTCACCCAAAAGGATTTGAATCAGCGGTAGGTTAGGTGGCTTGAGTTTCTCGCTTCTTATGATCTCGACATCGGCTATACCCTGGGAAGGCTAATGTTGTGGCTGATGCCTTGAGTCGGAAGAAGGCTATGTTGTGTCAGCTTGTTGTTTCTTCTTCTCCTCTTTTGAATCGTATCATTGCCAAGCAGGATGAGGAAAAGATGCTTAGGCTTATAAAGGAAAGTGTTCGTAGCAGAGTTGGTGGTAGTCCTGATGGTAATGGAGCTCAAATCGATGGTAAAGGTATTTTGAGGATTAATAATCGGATTTGTGTCCCGAATGTTGATGGAGTGAGGCAAAAGTTACTTCGGAAAAATCATCGATCCAGCCTTTCTATTCATCCTGGTGTGATGAAGATGTATCAAGATATGAAAAATCTTTATTGGTGGAGAGTTATGAGGCGAGATATCTCTATCTTTGTTAGTAGGTGTGCGACTTATCAGCAAGTCAAGGCAGATCATCAAAAGACCCCTGGTTTGTTGCAACCCCTTGAGATTCCCAATTGGAAATGGGAATATGTTTCTATGGATTTTGTTGATGGATTACCAAGGACTCGGAGGAGTGATGAGAGTATTTGGGTTATTGTGGATAGATTGACCAAGTCAGCTCATTTCATTTCGGTCAAGTCTACCCGTTCTGTTTCTAGTTTGTCTAAGATCTATATGAGGGAGATTGTTCGTCTCCATGGTGTTCCCCTCAATATTGTTTGTGATTGAGATCCTATCTTTATCAGTCAGTTCTGGAAAGCTTTTTAGGAATCTTTGAGTACTAATCTTAATCTGAGCACTGCTTACCATCCGTAGAACGATGGTCAAATGGAAAGAGTGAATCAGATTCTCGAGGATCTTCTTCGTGCTTGTGTTCTTGATTATGGAGGATCTTGGGAAGATCATCTCCATCTTGTTGAATTCACCTAAAACAATAGTTATCAAGTATATTTTCAGTCTTCTATTTTAATCTTATCTTAATCTTTTATCTATCTCACTTCGTCTTTGAATTTAGGCTAGTATTGAAATGTCTACGTTTGCTGCTCTTTACGGACGACCTTGCAGATCTCCATCTTACTGAATTGAATCCAGTAATCGTTTGGTTCTTGGTCCAGATGTGATTCTGGAGGATTCTGAGAAGGTTTAGGAGATTAAGATGAAGATGAGGAGTTCTCAGGATAGGCAGAAGAAGCATATTGATCGGCATAGGAGGATTTTGGAGTTTTCTATTGGTGATCTGGTTTTTCTTAAGGTCTCTCCCTTAAGGAATGTGATTTGGTTTGGTCGGAGAGGGAAGCTTGCTCCTAGGTTTGTTGGTCCTTTTCGTATCTTAGAAAGGATTGGTCCTCTAGCTTATCGTCTAGATTTTCCTGAGAAGTTTTCTGAAGTGCATGATGTATTCCATGTTTCGCATCTTCGTCGATGTCTACATGATCCTTCTTTGATTGTCCAGCCTTCTGCTCTCGAGAGTTTGGAAATTGAGCCTAACCTTACTGTCGAGAGAAGCAGCTTCGTATTATCGATAGAGGTACGAAGCGGCTGAGAAGGAAATCTGTCAACCAGGTCAAAGTGTAGTGGAATATGGATGATCAGGATTATACCTGGGAGATGGAGGAGAGCATGCGTGCCTCGAATCCAGAATTGTTTGTTTTAGATACTATTTGTTTTTCTATCTTATCTTTCCTTATTTTCCATGTCTCGTTCCTTTTCGAGGACGAAAAGAATTGAGTAGGGGAGACTATAACAACACATAATTTTTAACAAATATTTTTAATAGAATTCATTTGGAAACTTCAATTTTAAAATCATTTAAAATTGAAATTTTTGAATTTTCCAATGTAATTTTGGATTTTGTTTATAGTTTATTTTCCAAATATAATAAAATAAATATTTTCTAAAAATTTTGTATTTTGGTCAACTATGGTCAAACTTTGACTTTCAGTTGAATTTTTTTAATTTGAATTTTAAAGTTTTGATCTTTTTATTTGAAGTTGAATTTGATTCTGATATTGGTTCTGCTTTTCGTTTCGTCAAATTTTGTTTTATACTTTTTAAATCTGATAAAATTCAGTGTTTTACACGCGAATATTTTCCTTATTTTATTTGTTATTTTCTGTTATCTATTTCCTATGTTCAATTTTCTATTTTTATTTTTGTTTGGACTTTGGTATTCTATTTGATTTTGGCTTGTTTATTTTGATAAATGGGCTTGGAAATTCAAAGGACTTAAGTTTCTTTTTCTTTATTATGTAATGAGACCTTTTACTTTCCGTAGCTGTTCAAATCTTTCCACTTTCTTAGCCATGCAAAACACGTCCTCATTCACGTACAAAACGTTATTTCTCACCTCTCTTCTCATTTCATTTCCTAAAGAAAAAATATTACAGTAAGTATCATGTCTTCCTCCTTTTCTCTTTTCTTTTGTTTTGTTTCCTATGCAAGCTCGGCCATCAAGCCTCCTAGCCGGCCATCATCTCCACATCCATCACCTTAGACAGGCCATCTCCATCACCATCTCATATCCGCACCTATTCCATGAACCCCAGATCCAAACTCCATCACCAAACTATGCTTGAAACCCTAGCCGAGCACCACAAGGCTAAACCCCTCTTTGCTTGCCTCGGCTACCCCTTATTCCACCACCACCTTGCCTTGCCGTGACCAATACCCCACCTCCAAGTCCTGTCCAGATATGATCTGACCTGATCCAGACCTTTGAGCCATAGGCCAAGCCACTTTGCATCATGGCCGAGCCATAGGAGCCATAGGTCAAACCCAAACATTAACATGCTTGGCCACTTTGCCTTTCTTGACCTTTTTCATTTTCATCCCTTCATATTCTAACCCCTAGCCGTGCCTTTTGCTTGCCATGACCGAGCATATGTGCTTTTAAACCAACATGGCCGAGCCATGTTTTGATGATGGAAAACCTATTTACAAAGTGGTTGAGCCCACTTGTTTGGTTAAGCCATTTAAAATTCATTTTGGTTTATATTTGTGTATTGTTTTGGTTATAACATATTGTATAATATCGTTACTTATAACATATTGGTTATGACGGATTGAAATGATATATATCTGCATTACTTGACCTAGGTTAGAAAATATTATGCAGACCCGTGGTTAATTTTGAATATTTTCTTATAATTATTAAGTATTTTAGAAATTTAAAATATGAATTTTTAACTTAAATTGGATTTAAATGATTTAAATAAATGTTATAGTGATTTTCTATAAGTTAAAAATGTATAAGTAAATAAATGGTTTAAAATGTAACTTAAAATATGACTTAACTTGATAATTGAAAATTTAGTTTTCAAATGGAAATTTTAAGCTAATTTAGTAATAAGAATGTTTTATTTATGAAATGTATATTTTTAAAATAAATATAAAGTATTAAGTTATTTGTTAAGATAAAAAGTTAAGTAAAATAATGTACTTTTGACTTAGTAAATGAATTTAGCTTAGTTTGGATATTTTATTTATAAAATTTTATTTTATTTAATCATAAGTTAAATTATAATCTAATATATATTTCTGAAACGTGAGATAGGTTTATAAGTTAAAAATGGTGAAAACTGAATTTATAATGTTTCTGAAATGTTATAATAGATCTTAGATTTGTATTGGCAGCATTTCCAAATGTTGTGGTTTTAAGGTAGCTATTTTCTAAGTGCTACCGTTTCTGAAAATCTGCTATTTTTCGAAATACTACTATATCTGCAGTAACGTTTTCTAAGTGCTGCTGTTTTTGAAAAGACAATATTTCTGAAATACTGTTATATTTACAGTAACGTTTTCTAAGCGTTGCTGTTTCTGAAGGATAATATTTTCAAACTACTACTATATGTATTATCACATTTTCCAAGTGCTACGAATGTTATGATACAATGTGTTTTTTTTTGAAATTGTTATAATTGAATGAACTTAGAAATGCTACGACTTTGGAAATGAATGTATGTTTTGAAAGATATTGACAATGAATTTAAATCATTTAAATGAATATGTTTTGATTTGAAATATAAACAATTTTGAAATTCATAACCACGGGTTATAATACCATTTGGTTTTTAAAGAGACTAGGATCGGAAGTTGTCATACTCTCTGCCAACTCCGAAAACCATTTAACAACTGTGTATGCGGTGGATATTCTAGAATGAAGTAGGATGGTGGCGACGTTCTATTAAGGTATATACGTGGAGCCGATTCCCGTGAGTTGGCATAAGGTGGCAAAAACAGGAGCAATCGGTGGACTAATGAGGTAGCTTCTCTTATCGAACACACTTCTTCGTATGCCATTCTATTACTTTGTGATTGATATGGTGCGCACCTTTTGATTTTGGGAGTGTGGCTCGAGGTGGACAGTAGTGGTTGCAATGCGTTACCACCGGTCCTAAAGTGCAATTGGTATATCTACTCTAGCGTTGCCTAGTTGTGTCGTGTCACCTACCCTAGCGTGCCTTGTACGAGTTTTATTTGTGTCGTACCTATGGAGTATTTGTGGTAGCCTCCCGATATGGAGGTACGAAGATATTGTATAGACTACTGCACTATAAAATGTTTTAAGGGGGATATGGGTAACGCCTTAACGCTATTTTTAAATATATTATACTTTACTTTAGACATTATTATAATAGCGTATATTACTACATAGTAGATAATTTAACGGATCCTTAAAGGATGGGCGGCCCCTAATATCCTTTAAGTTACTTGTGCATTTCTATTACAGTTCACTTGAGTTGGTTTACATTGTATAAGTATGTATGTCCCGACTCGAGTGTTTATGTTTTTTCTATATGCTCGGGTGAGCCTAAATATCAGCCATGGATTTCACCTTCTAAAGCTAGAGGATTTGCTGAAGTTTATCTATCTATCTATCTAATTGTTATATATTTCCATTCAGTATTTCTATTCAGCTTATGTATTAGTGGACATTTATATATTGGGATTTCTGTTGTATTTACTTTCAGACTATGGTATTTTGTACTTGTTTTGAGACTCTGTATTATAGTAGCTTCATGAACTACTATGATTATTTTATTTCCGTTGCGAATTATTCTGATTTATCTTTTTCTATGATCTTGTGATTGGTTTTATTTGCTCCAAACTATATTACAATCCATTGTTTTGAATTTTTCAAGTCCAACATGTGTGACTTTATTATCGATTTGAGTGGTCCAAAATAGTGGGCCGTTACAGGATCAGAATCGCGGACTGTGACATAGAGCTCCCATGTTGACACCTACACTCCTTTAAATCCATCCGTGGAAAATGTGTGCTTGCAAACTTCTAATACTATCCAATATGAGAAACTTGCTCTAAAGCAATCATCGGAGAAACAAATTCAAACTGAGAAGTTTTAAAGATTTCACTATAGTTATGGCCACAACATGAACGAGTGCCATCATCTACAGGATACTATCGAGAAGTTGATCCGAGAAAGAAAGTTGGAGCAGTTCGTTTGGCCATCGCAGGCTAGAGGTGTGAGCCCATCTAGCGATAAATACCAAATTAGGTTAGATCAAAGGAACCTGCACGTACCTACGAGAGGTTAGTGATAAACACTATTAGTGGCCGTCCTCATCTAGCGGATCAGAGCTGGAGGAAAATGGAGTCATATGCCAGCTCTATTAGGCATGCGTGCTTCGAATGTTGTAGCGACTTGGAAGACGGGGCTCCTGCAAAACAATAGAAAACGATGACAGACGACATCGTATTTCGACACAATATGTTGACAGAGTCGAAGCCCCTACCATTGATCCACTAGTCATTTTAGCTCAGATAGTCCCTGCTTGGATGAAGAGGATCTTAATGGATAGTCGATGTTCAATGAACATACTCTTTAGGTGAGCCTATGATCAAATGAAGATGGAAGTGAAAGATTCGAAGCCTTGTCGGTCTCGCATTCATGGTTTCAATGGAAGTGCGACTATGCCTACTGGGATGGTAGAGCTACCAGTGGAGTTGGGAATTGAGGAACGCACGAGAGTCCAGATATTGCATTTTATAGTATTGGATATTGACCCACCGGACATAGCCTTCTTGGGCCGACCGGCTCTAGCTGAGTTCAGGGCTGCTATCTCCCCTTGGTGTCTAACTTTGAAATCCCCTACCGACAATGGGGTCGAGTTTTTCAGGGAGACCAGGCCGCTGGACTGCATGTTATGTTGTTGAGCTGTGGGAGGCACAGCGAAAAGAGAAGGGAAAGGGCGTAAAGGAATCTCTCTACGTCCACTTTGTGGATAATTGATAGTTAACGCCTAGGCCAAGCCCCGAGCACCATAACTAATTCCCAATAGAACTTGACCCAAGAGATACTAAAAGCGAGGATGAAGTCAAAGACAGTCAGGATTCTCCGGCAGAGCTGACGATTAATGTTTCAATTGATAGTGATGACGATTCTAAAATGGTAAAGGTTGGATCTCAGCTAAGCCAATAGATGAAGGAGGAATTGGTTGAATTTCTCCGAGCAAACCTAGACGTGTTTGCCTGGATGCACTCCGGCATGTGTGGGATTTTACCGGACATTGCAAGCTACACATTGAATATTGACCCACGGTATGTCATTGTCAAGCAAAAAAGGCATGGTACAGATCCAGAGAGATCTCCACCCTAAAAGAAGAGATAGATAAACTCAGGTCGATTGGATTTACCCAAAATGCATTATATCCAGAATGGGTGTCCAACCTTATACTTGTCAGGAAACCTAACGGGAAATGGAGAACTTGCATTGACTACTCAGACTTGAATAAAGCTTGCCCTAAGGACAGTTTTCCACTTCCCAAGGTTGATCAACTTATAGACTCAATAGCCGGACACGAGCTCTTATCTTTCATGGATGCATATTCCGGCTACAATCAAATTCCCATGCACCCTCCCGATCAGGAGCTCGCCAACTTTGTCAACGTTCTAGAACTTTAATGCTACAAAGTTATACCGTTTGGACTCGAAAACGCTGGACCAACTTACCAACGGCTAGTTAATCGAATGTTGCTAACCAGGTCGTAAAAACTATGGAGGTATATCTGGACGACATGCTTGTGAAGTCATGATTCTCCACCAAACATATCAAAGACCTGGAAATGATGTTTAACATCCTTTGAAAGTACAAAATGAAACTCAACCCATTGAAGTGTCACTTTGGGGTCGCATTTGGAAAGTTCGTTGGATTCATCGTTAATTCTCAAGGAATAAAAGCCAATCCTGGGAAAATCTAGGCAATTAGAAATTTTGAGACTCCAAGGACTATAAGGCAAGTTCAGAGCCTCAACGAGAAGGTAGCAACACTGAGCGGAATCATTTCAAAATCCACCGGCAAATGCATTCCCTTCTTTGATCTAATCAGAAAAGGGAAACGGTACTTTGAATGGACTACATAGTGTGAAGGTGCATTCTGAGCACTGGTTCAATACCTATCCACACCACCCTTTCTATCAAAGCCTATTGATCACGAAAGATTGTACATCTACTTGGCAGTGTCAGAAAATGCAATCGGTGCTGCTTTGATTCGAGAGGAGGACAGGATACAGCAGTCAGTCTATTACATCAGTAAACGATTGAACAGAGCAGAGAAAAATTACCCGAAGTTAGAGAAGTTAGCTTACTGTCTTGCCATTGCCTCATGGATGCTTCGTCCTTATTTCCAGGCTCATCCTATCATTGTCTACACCGACCATCCATTACGAAAGGCCCTTATGCGGCCCGAGATATCTGATAGGTTACTCAAGTGGAATATCGAGCTGAGCCAGTTTGACATCATTTACATACCAAGGCGAGCTATTCAAGGACATGTCCTAGCAGACATCATCGTCGAATTCACCGTCCTAAAGGACTTACCCGAAACCAATGAATCTCCCAAATATGTTTGGAAGCTATATACGGATGGAGCATTAAATGACCGCTCCTCAGCATTAGGGTCGTACTCCAGACTCCTGAAAGCCGATCTATATGCTACGCTTTGAAGTTTGATTTTCATGCGACCAACAACAAGGTCGAATACAAAGCCCTGCTCGCCGGACTCAGGCTTGCTAAAGATTTAAGAATTATTGCTGCGGAGATTTACTATGATTCACAATTGGTCGTGTGCCATGTTCAGGGGAAATACCAGGCTAGAGACCGAGGAGTGGTTGCTTATCTTGCTCAGGTCCAGGAGATATTGAACCGGTTCGATTAATATGCCATCTATTGTATACCCCGAGAACACGACTAGAAAGCCAATTCCTTGGCTAAGTTATAGCAAATGGGATTCGTTCCTATGGAGACACTATCTTCCCTAAGTATTGATCAAATGGAGACCGAATGGGTACATAAAGTCCTATCCGATAAGGAATTATGGATGACTCTGTTCAGGAACTACCTCGAGTGTGGTATCCTGCCAGAGTGTAGGAGTGAGAAAAGATAAGTTCTCCAAAAGGCTTCGTGGTTCACTATCTAGAAGGAGTCATGTATCGAAGAGAATACTTTGTTCCTTTACTCCGGCATATCGCCCACGATAAAACCAAACGAGTGTCGCATCATGTGTACGAAAGAGAATGTGGCGACCACACCAAGACGCAAGCTCTTGCTAAGAAAGTACTTCGACACAATTATTATTGGCCAACTGTAAATCATGACACATAAGATTATGCCAGGAAATGTGACAGATGTCACAAACATGCTCGGATTCTGAGAGCCCCGCCTATCGAAGTAATTCACATGGTCAGTCCATAGCTGTTCATAATATGGGGCATTGGTATTATTGGGTCTCTACCTCTAGCTAAAGGTGGTGCGAAGTAGGCCATCATTGCGGTTGATTACTTTACCAAATGGACGAAAGCCGAGCCCCTTACTACTATCACAATGAAGAAAGTGATCAACTTTGTGGTACGCAACATTATCTGTCGATTTGGTCTCCCACATACCATCATCAGTGATAACGGAGCGAAATTCGATAGTGTCAAGTTCAAGAATTTCCCACAGTGATTCTGTATCTAAAAGAAGTTTTCTGCAATTACACACACTCAAGCGAATGGACAAGTTGAAGCTATCAATAAAGTTATAAAGTCCATTCTGAAGAAACGATTGGAAAAAGCTGGGGGCAAATGGGCCAATGAACTTCCTATGGCCCTATGGGCTTACAAAAGAACCCACAAGTTCGTGACCAGCCACACTCCATATTCACTTTCCTACGGCTCAGGAGCCGTCATTCCGTTTGAATTGGAAATGCCTTCTCATCGTGTCTCTTATTATGATCCAAAGACAAATGCTATATTGCCTGTCAAAACTCTGGACTTACCGGATGAGAAACGTGAAGAGGCCAATTTAAGGGCGGCCATGCACCGAAGTCGAGTCCCTCAAATATACTATGCTAAGGTCCAACCTCTAACCATTGAACTTGGTGGACTCGTGCTCAAGAGGATTTACCCAGTCCCTTTGCATATGAAACCTATGTGGGAAGTACCTTATATTATTTAATGAAGACTTAGAGACGGCACATATAAATTATCAACCGTTGATGGTCTCACTTTGCCGAGAGCCTAGAACAACGAGAGTCTTCGTCGCTACTACATATAACAGGCTTTATTAACTTATTTCGTCTGCTTTTCATTTGCAATTTGTTTATGCATTTCAAAATTTGAACTTGTAATAATGCAACTGACTTTGCCATACTTTCTTATTTCAATAATAAAATGCAATCTCTTTGAGCAATATCATTGATTCTTAAAATGTGCCATACGACTATCACAACGCACGGAGAGCTAAGTTTCATCCTACGATGGAACTTATTCAAATAGGGAGTGACAATGATATGATCGGTCACTCGCTAAGTGAAATCCGAGCTCGAGGGCAAGGCATCACACTGAAGCCAAAATGGATTGATACAGACAATCCTCTAACTAACTCCGCCTCTCGGAGTACGGACTGGAGTATTAACTTACAAACGTAGGCTCGAAGAGGGTGGATCCATTCACCTAATGACTTCGCCCGTGTTTAATCCAAGTCTGAGAATGATGGATCCGTTCGTCTAACGACCTCATTTTTTAACTCAGGGTGGATGTGACCCGACCGTCCACGATCTTGATAAATCCATTGTTCCCAAAGTATGAACAAAACCATAAAACTTAAAACTGATGTAATCGACCGTCCGTTGACTAACTCTAAGTCCCAATCAAAGACTGGAGTATAAACTTCAACTGCATGTGACTGACCACCCACAACTAACTCTAGGTCCTCGGAGCATGGACTGGAGTATAAACTTCAACTGCGTGTGGCTGACCATCCACAACTAACTTTAAGTCCCCTATCCATGGACTAGAATATAAACTTCAACTAGGTATGACTAATTTCCCCGAATGCAATCTAAGTCCCTAGAGTGTGGACATAATTCCGTTTACTAAAACAAGTGTGACTGACCACCCGAAAAACAAGTGGAGTCCTCAGAGTGTGGGCGTAACTTTAAATGTTAAGCAGGCATGATCGATCGCCAGCATGCAAGTTCAATCCCCAGAGTGTGTATGTGATTGTCAATAACTGAGCGAGTGTAACTCGACCACTTGAATTCATCTCTCTATTACTCCGTTCCGACTGAGTGAAGCTAAAATTGTTGAAGGTGGAAAGCAACCACCGTCCGGCCACTTTGACTCATCCCTAGGACTAAGGGCATGACTCCAGCACCAACGACTAATTGAGGCATTACGACGTTGAAGAGCGACTTGACGTTTGGTTACGACCCGAAGCCATGACTTCAGGACTTAACAACTGAACACAAGTTTGATCCAAAGTTCGATGCCTTGCAAATATGTCGAAAATAAACTCGAGTGATGCAACACTTAAACAAATAAAACTTGGAGTTGTGCAAAAAAAGCAAAAGGAAATTCTATTTCACTTATCTTTTAAAAACAAAATAGATACAAGGAGACTATTCCAAAGAATCCTGCCAGTAGGGGTCGAACCCGCATCTATACACGGCTTACAAGAACGGAAAGAAAATTCCTATCTATCTACCAAAATGGGATGCCAAGATTCATTCCTACTCCTTGGACATTTTCATCTTATGCTTTTCTCCTTTGGAGTTGACCCACTGGAGCTGCCACTATGATGCCACTTCAAGCTTTTTCCTTTGTTGGGCCATTCCCCAACCGGGGGAAGTATTATGGTCTCCTCCTCCGAACTTACCGGAATCAGGATGCTTTTAGAATGCATGGTCGGAGGGATAAGGGCACTTTCCATGTGAGAAGATATGGAGGGAACCCTAGTAATGATAATCGTGCCACTCGGAGAGATCATGAGTAAAGGAGCCAGTCCAGGTCAGGTCCTACCATTCCACCTCCTATAGTGCTACCCTTTGTTGCGCTCGCCATCTCAGCGTTAATATCCGCCATTATTGCATCGTTATGAGCTGCTTGAGTATCAAGTGGAATGCTAGCAGTCGGAGCCGAAGAGCTAGTCACGAACGCACTTTCACTCATAACAAATGGCAAGTCAGAAAGTGGATCGCTGTTGGTGCCTAGGATCTCGTGCACCATTTTCCCCTTAAAAGTGAAAGTGCTCACATCAACTTCCCTGGCAGCAGCGGTGGTGGTGGTCGTCGTCGCCCCCATTATGATAGCCTCCTGCTCTTGGTTTTTTTCTTAGGTTGTAGGGGGCATGGTCGGTGCTGCTTCTACAACTGAATGGAGATAAGAGAAAATATTAGAAACTTCCTTTGATAGTTCTATATACTTTTAATGAGTTCGAGAAGTGTTCGGAATACCTTTCTCAGGTTGGCTCATAGTGGGGGCCGAAGTTCCTCCTGACACGTGCTCACTAGCTGGAGATAGCTGTGGCTAATCCGGATCACAGGCCGACACAGGTAAAGTATCAACCATAGGAGCGAATTCAGGCTGGGTTGATGCAGGGATCTCAGAGATTATATCATGCTTAACACCAGATCCCTCTCTAACCTCCGAGTGCTATGTACCGAGCTTCACTTTCTCAAATGCAATAGTGGCTTCATGGAGAATTCGCCTCTCTTCCTCATTCAACACTCGGTTTTCCAAATCAAATACATCAAGAGATTCAGTATGGTGTTTTGCCTTCTCATCAGCCAAAAGACGGCGCAAGGCACTATGTAAGAGAGTTGGATAGTCAATGAGCCAGCTCAAGTCACGATATTTCAGAACACTGACATTGTAGGTGATTAAAAGATCTTCAATGTCACTCTCAAGTCTGGCTTCCGGTGCCCTGGCCTCAACTTCAACCCTAGGCTCGGTCTCCTGAGCTTTCAACGTCGCCATGTCCCGCTCATTTCGAGCCCCCATAGTTTAGTCACAGGTCTCTTGAGCGATCTTGTTAGCTTTATCTTTTTGCTTAATGACTTTTTCGTAATTGGCTTTAACTCCGCCAGCTCTTAGAGTGCACTATCTTTTTTAGCAGTAACTATGGCGTTTTTATGGCCCATATCATCTGCTAACCTTAAATGCTCCTGCCTCATCCGTTGTAACTCCATATTGGCCTCATCCACCTTTTTAAGGGCCTCCATTTCAGAATTCCTTAAGGTATCATTCTCTCCGGTGAGCATTATGACGATGCCCTCCTTCTAAGAGATGGTTTCTTGAAGCTCTTTAATTTTCTTCGCTCGCTCAAACGCCACAGCTGAAACTTTTTCGGTGGCTTTCTTCCACTCTCGGTATTGGCAAAAAGCAGACGTGATTATGAATGATTTTTTCTGCTCCATCTTGAAGCACCATCAAATTTGGAGGAAAATGGAAGTATTCGAAGCATATGGTTGGAAAATCTCTCTTCAATTGAGCTACCCAAGTGGCTCCCTCACACGTCGTCTCTGTAACCGACGAGGTAGCTATGATAGAGGTGTCTGCCCCGGTTGTACGATGATGTTTGTCGGATCTTGGAATTATCGGAGGCACCGGTTGGCGTGGAGTGGCAACAGTCTGTGTCCCCGAACTAGGAGATGGCACTGAAACCCTAGGGGGAAGGAGAGCGTGATCGGGAGCGGCGTCTATCTCATCTTTCTTTCTCTCTTTCTCGTTCTCTTTTTTCCCTAGCTCTCTCTCTATTGTAATAATCCCTCTCTTGATTAGAATAGCGGCGTTCATAGTCAGAATCACGCCTGCGAGGTTCTCTTTAAGAACTGGAAGATTCGCGTGCAGTGTGGAGACTACCGATTATAGATGGTTTCTTCAACATCGGATCTGCAAAATTAACAGAAGGGCAAAGTTAGTTGTTTTCGAAGATTGGACAGCTCATGAATATTAAGTAGTTGATATCGTGATGTGTATGCATGTATGTGTTAACCCCCACGACCAACCGGTTATATCGACCACACTCTAAGGAATTAACTCTCCTAGATCTAAAGCGCATTGAAGCCCTTGCAATCCGGTATCTTATAGGAGCGACATATAGTCTGCGATTGGAATGTCTGTAAGTCCTTCTAAGGGGTTCTTCATGTGTAAGGAAGGAGCCTCTGAAATTACAACACCGACGACAAGCAAAGACACAACCATGGATTTCTGTCTCATAAAATTACAAAGCCTATAAGCAACCGCCTTGCCTTTCCTTCTTCCCTCTGAATGTCGTGGATTATCTAAGGGCCCGACTAGGGGTTCATCTTCAATGGGCATACCCTCTTCGCCACCCTTCTAAGCAATTACAATTCCAAGCGCTCTACATCTAACTTGTCTTGCCGGAGCTGCCTTGAGAGGTCCTTCAAGTCCTATGCTCTAATCTTTGTCAATCAGCCCAACGGCAATTATATTTTCAACCATAAGCACCGCTTCGATCTCTCTAATCTCGCCTGGCGCCTCTTGAAGAATCCCGACGATTTCCCTAAACTGATCTCCTTCAGGTCGAGGAATTGAAGCTATAAATTGAAAACAATATTAAACTCAGTATCAATGGAGATTAACCTATTAGTCACCAGAAGAATTGCAACACTTACGTCTAACTAGGCACCATCTAGCGAATCCTAGTAGGACTCGGTTTTGAAGTAGCTAATTTGGTCCAAGTTCCAATCACAATTTGATAATTTATGACTCCCTCTAAAAATGTGAAAGAGGGATTATCTTTCCGACTCTTTAATTGAATAAGAATCTAACTTCCTCTAGAGTCAGGGGCCGTATCAATGGAGATTAACCGATTAGTCACCAGAAGAATTGCAACACTTACGTCTAACTAGCCACCGTCTAGCGAATCCTGGTGGGCACCGAATGTCGAAGCGCACGGTTTTGAAGTAGCTAAGTTTGATCCAAGTCCCAATAACAATTTGACAGTTTCTGACTCCCTCTAAAATTGCGAAGGAGGTATTATCTCCCCGACTCTTTAATCGAACAAGAATCTAACTTCCTCTGGAGTTAGGGGCCGAATAAGGTGCTCCAAAAAGACGATGAATATGTTGTTCAGTAGAGCATACCCATTCGGATGTAACTGTGATGGGGCAATCCCTAAATAAGATAACACCTCCCGAATATGTTGATTGAATGGTGGGAATGTTCCAGCTGTGCAGGAAAATCGATTAAAAGCTTTGTACCCTTCTGGAGGAGTTTATGGCCTATCGTTCGGCCCTGGTAGCAGGACATCGTTCAACGCTATCCCATGTTGCAAACAAATTCTCCACAACATATCCTCGAAAACATTGGATGGTATGAAATCTTGTGGATTCCCAATGAAGCTTGCTCCTGGTAGCTCGTTCGGAGCTGAACGTATGACTTCGACCTCCATGGGCGGCATCTCTATTATTAAAGGTGGTGGACTTTGAGCTTCCTATTGCTATGAACTCTCGGGTTCCATAACTAATCAACTCATCCAAAACTATGGCTAGGTGACAATAATCCCGTGTTCCCCCAGTCTGAAGTGCACAAATGTGTTGTGCAATGCAATGCTGTAAGTTATTTAAGAAACTTCCATGAAGATTAGCAAAGTGTTCGAAAGACGAGACTTTAGAATTCAAACGAAGTGACCGTTATCGCTGACCGTCACAACCGTGCCATCCGGATTTTGGTGATCGATCCAAGTTGAGATTCATTACATATTGTCAACTTACATTTCCGTCGACAAGCTTTATAGGGTAGTTAAATATTTAATGAAATGGTAAAGGCCAATTATGCAAGGCGAAAGCTCGTCGGAGTCATATGTTCTAATGTACAAGGGGCTTCAAATTCTTCAGGGTTCAACTCGGATCGATCACCAAAACACCAATTTGTATCGATCAAGGAGGCAATTCGTATCGATCGGGTATACTCGGTTTCGTATAGATCATGTATGTTACCTTCATATCGATCAGCAGGTCGAAGCCTTCGTATCGATCATCTCGAATTGATACGAAACCCTACGAACGATCGATATGAAGATCTCCACTTTTTCGTTACGAAATACCATTACCCAGATCGATTCAAACACTCTTAATCTAGATCGATACGATCCATTCTTCCACCTTCATCGATACAAAGTAGAGATCAAGCCAATCCTCCACAAGTCCTTCGTATCCCAAGCTTCATCTTCTCCAAAGGCTTCGAAGGGATCAGCTCTTCAACCTTAACCTTACTCTGGCCATCTAGCCACATCACCAGAATTAGAAACGGAATCGTTTAGAATGGCCAAAGAATTAGAGAGTTTAATTTGATCTGAAATGAAGGACGGTCTTCTTCTGTTCCAAGCGATACGAAGGCGAGGCTAGATGGAAGTAAGAAAGTGAAGAACGTCTTAATACTAAGCATATTTATACTAAAGAAATGACCATTCGTTTCCCAGTTAGCCCTACCGATCAAAATAGTCATTAGGGATATCGATACAAGTTGGTTATTTCGTGTCCATGGCTTAACAGAGGCGAAGCAAATGCAACTTGAGTCTTTCATATCCGGTAGCCCATCGATATGAGATAAAAGACAGAAGGTTATTTGAGCTACTCGAATTGATTCAAAATGCATCGATACAAAGTGCTTTATTTGTATCCATTTAATGCAACAGTCGTTCGTATCCATTGGTTCCCATCGATACGAACACCACTACTAAGTCACGATTGGCCTGCCTAACTCCATCGATACGATATATATAAGTGAATAATTAACTCGTATCGATCGTCATCGATACGAAGCATATTTTTCAACTTTTCACATCGATCCTGGAGAGGATCGATACAAAGAAATATTCCAGAACAACCATCAAGCATTGTTACAACTCAAATTTCACATTGATTCAAGAGTGGATCAATATGGAATTCGATAAAAAAAACCGACAATGACTCGTGAACGTGCAAATGTTAGCGGAAATCAGGTTAGCACACGTTCGAGCATGATGAACTAGCATTCAATTTTTAAAATTCATAGGAACTGAATGCTCACCTAGTGACAATTACAACAGTGAACAACAGATTGCTAACACTTGACACTCAGTTAAAATAATGCACTGCGTAATCATTGGTAGTCCATAATTCAACATTTATATTACCAAAAATCATCTAAAGGTTACATTTCTTGACGAAAAGACGACGAACTTTCAGACAATCGGGCAAAACTTTTCGGACTAAAAAGTGCAAATTTTCAAAGCACGTCATGTTCACACAAGACATACTTAAGAAGGAAAATGTTATCCCACCTTTTGGCAAGCTCGTGACAACTGGAAATCTAAGGTAATCAGTCCCAAAGATCAATTATACACATGTTCATTATGGATACTGATGAGTTTTCTCTGAGTCCGGATTGAGCTATGATTGACATGACACGACATGCAAAGCTATCAATGCCAACGTTCCAAAATTTGGGTCAATCAGAGTTTGTATGCTCAAGTTATGGATCAATCAAGTTTCACAAGAAAGGTGCTTATTTCATATTTGCCGAGTTCGTGCCCATCAATCCTCAAGGAAAACATGGCCAGTTTGTATCCATGGAGAGGAGCAATGCGTCTGCATCCATCCATCAAACAAGCCTCATTCGTATCCACCGAATGCCTATAAGTTTGAATCCATCATGCATGCTCCAACTCGTATCCATCACCTAGAAGTGCTTCGTATCGTTCCCATGAGTGCATGATTCGTATCGCTCGGTTCCTCCAAAATTCATATTGATCGGCAGAAGATCGATAAGATCTATACATCCCTCGAGCTATACAAAGCGGCCCTCTTCCACCATTACGAAGTGATCAAGTCGAAGCGATCTAAAACTGACGATATAAAGAGATTGATACAAGATGGAGTGTGATTGATGGATATGAATGAAGTCACATTGGTCGATACGAATGAGGCACAATCAAGAGAAAGAGTTGGTCCTCGGCATGAGAAGTGGATCGACCCTTAAAGATAGCACTACGCCATTAGCTATCACGTGCATTTCATCGATACGAAATGGAGCGATACAAACGTAACGATACAGAATTCGATTGCACATTGAAAATACAAACTTGCATCGATCATATCTCAAAATCTACAAGTCCAAATGCCCCTAAATTTTTGTAGGAGCTTGCATACTACCTCATGAATGTGCCTGATCGATCGCAGCCCAAAAGATCATTTCTTCATCGATACGAATTCCATATGTATCGATCATGGATCGAGTCCAAATGTTCGGGATCGATCATGTGTGCCCCACCATGTGAGAGAAGGGGTCTTCCAAGATTGGGGTGAGATATTTTCTGCCTAAGCCTATAAATAGTGACCTTAGACCTACAGAAAATGGACTTTTTGACTTCTTTACATCGATACTCCGCCGAAATTGTTGTTGCACTTCTGTTGTACTATTGTAATCCACTTGTAACTAGCGAGTTATAATCAATAAACATCAATCATTTCATAATGGACGTAGGCCATACGCCGAACAATTCTGAATTTGTCTCTTCTACACTTTTTCATATCTGTTGACTGGTGTGTTTGTTAGATTCACTTCATTTTCATTTACTTCTTCATTTTATTTCTTTAAACATATCCGAAAAGTGTTGTGCCTAAGTTTGGTGTAAAAATCAAATGTAACAATCTGCCCCAAAATGGACCTAAATTCCAATCTAGAAAAGGCCTATCAAAACTTTGACCCATATCAAAAATGGTTGTTGGTTCATGAAAAGAATAATACGAAGCTTTATATATATTAAGTCAAGCAGGATGGTGCCTATATTCGCTAAATTGTTTATGATGAACATAGTGAGACTGCTGGGGTTCCTAGTGCTATAGTAGGTGATAGAGATGCATTGTTCACTAGTAAATTCTGGAAGAGTTTGTAGGAAGTGCTAGGTACCAAGCTTAAGATGAGTACCGCATATCACACTCAAACAGATGGATAGACAAAGATGATCAATAAGGTGCTTGAAGATTTGTTGAGAGCTTGCATATTAGATTTTGATGGGTTGTAGGAAGATTATTTGACTTGTATAGGAATAGCGCCTTTCGTAGCTTTGTATGGAGGACATGCAAATCACGAGCATATTGGTTAGAGACTAGAGACAGATTGAGTCTTTATTCAGATATGGTAAGAGAAGCTACATGAAAGATTGAGTTAATCAAAGGTAGGGTGAGAGAAGCACGGTAAACGTTACTTAGATAAAAGGCATAAGGATCTTGAGTTCTCAATTGAAGACCAAGTTTTTATTGAAGAATCACGGATGAAGGGATTGGTATGTTTTGGAAAGTTAAGTAAACTGGCACCGAGATATGTTGGACCATTCCCTGTTATACAGAGAATCGAAAAACTTGCATATCTAGTAGAGTTATCAAGCAGTTTGGTAAGAGTCTATAATATATTTCATGTTTCTCATCTTAGGAAGTATGTGCATGAACCAAAGACTACTATTACTCCGATTCATTGGAATATTTAGTAGTAGAACCAGATCTGACTTTTATAGGATAAGCAATTCGAGTTGTAGCGAGAGATGAGAAGAAGCTAAGGAACAAAACAGTCGGATTTGTGAAAGTCCAGTGGAGTGATAACGAGAAAGACTACACTTAGAAGAAAGAGGTCATGATTAAGGTTACTTATCCTGTACTGTTATGATGGTATTGTTATCCCACTTTTTGGCAAAGCCATTATACCAAAAGATCAGTCGAAAACCAAAGACAATTCATCTCAAAGATGGGTTATGCACTGCTTCACTACGGATATCGAAGAATTTTGTCCGAGCCCGGATCAGGCTACAATTGATAGGACATGACAAGAAAAGCCATGAAAGCCAGTGTTCCAAATTTCAGGTTAATCGAAGGTCATATGAACAAGACATGATTAATGCAAGTTAGCCAAAGAATGTCGTTCGAACCCATCAAAAAGTGGAGGAGATGCTCATTTCGAACCCATAGGATTCGTATCCATCTTGTTCGAATCCATCGGTTTGCATACGCTTCGAGTCAATCGAGTTCGAACCGATCAGGCATGATATTGATCACTTCGAATCGATCAGTTCGAATCCATCAGATGGGCATCCCCTCAGCACGTTCGTATCCATGCTAGAGCACTGTTTCGTATCCATCGAGTCCAGTGAACTTCGAATCCATCACCATCAGTATGCCCTACTTCGAATCGATCGGTCTCGTTCCCATGCACTGCTTCGTATTGATCGTCTTCGCATCCATCAGATTCGAATCCATGAACAATCACTCGTTCGTGTCCACAAAGTCAACTACCTTGGATGACGTGTCATTCAAGGATACAAACGAGGCGAAGATCATGGATGCGAAGTGGTCGACTCGGAGAAAAATGGGATCGATGCGAAGAGTACGCGCCACGTCACCAAAGAACCACGTGACCGATCGAGTCGAAGGGAGTGGATTCGAAGCAATGGATTGGAATGCAACAACCCTCATGAAAAACCACAACTTGAATCGATCATATCTCCTAAACCACTGATCCAAATGCAACGAAATTTTCACAGTAGCTTCCATACAAGGTAAAGATTGTTCCTGCCAAGTTTCAACTCGATTGGATCATTTTTTGATGGATTTGAAATCACTTCGTAACGATCTCAGATCGAGTCGAAACTTGGTGGGGTCGGTCGCATGGGCCCGCTCACGTGCCAGAAAAAGTCTCTCTAAGTTTGAGCGAGATCTGGGCCTCCTACGCCTATAAATAGCACCCTGAAGCCTTCAGAAAAGAGGATCTTCCGCCATTCAACGTCCAAACTCTGTCGGATTCAATCCCATACTTCATTATCACTGTTGTAACCAGATTTGAAAGCTATCAGCAATTGTAATCCGTTGTAATCAATTAGAATTATCAAGTGAATCAATAAAGACATAAGCTTCAGAGTGGACGTAGGCAAGATCGTCGAACCACTATAAATCCTGTGTTTGTGATTGTTATTCGTGAATCATTGTGATTGTTACTGCTTAGATCCGAGTTCTATATTGATTGCTGCTGATTTGCATTCGTAAACGGGTGCTTTCACGATATCGGGTGTTTGTGACCAATTTTGGCGCAAACATTTTGGTGCTTTCACTGAGAACTGAACTCAGGAGCTCTACCAATTAGAACTTGATTCAGAAAGTTTGAAAGTTCAGATTTGAGAAACTATGACGAGACAATCGAGCAGAAGGCCAAGGCCAGAGCAAAGTGAACACCAAGGAAGTCAAGAGGCTTCCTCAGGAGCGAATCAAGCGTCGATCTTCATCACTAGGGACGAGATGGAGACAATGATGAAGAAACAAGAGGAGTTAATCCAGAGTTTATTTCAACAGATAGGACAACTTGGAGCACAGAATAGAGAAGCGGACGGAGTCCAGAACGGAGCAGGACCATCCGGCGTGGCACCTGAACTAGGAGGCACACACATGGAGAATGTTGATCCAATCTCGGAGAGAGAGAAAGGAGCATCTGCACAACCTGGGAGTAGCAGAGGAGCGAACGTTCAGTCAAGGGGGTAGATCCTAGAGTTCCCTCATGGACTCGGAGGGCAGGTTGAAAGTGATGAACGAAGATTACATCTTGGAGACAACGAAAAGTTGGCGGAGATGGTTAGGCGAGCTATGAGAGGCGGTTTGGTGAACAAAGATCTAGAGGATGTTAATAGGAGTCCTTTTACTGCAGTAATCAGACGAGCTGGGAACCCACCGGATTTCAAGTTACCATCGTTGGACATGTATAACAGGAGAACGGATCGCACGGTTCATATAACAAAGTATATGAGGCATATGGAAGTGCTGGGGGCATCAAAGGAGGTTATGGCCCGGTGCTTTCCATTGTATTTGGTAGATATTGCGGCATTATGGTTTAGACAGCTGGAGAGCGGCTCTATAGGAACATGGGAAGATTTAACTGAGAGATTCATGAGGCAATTCAGGGTTTACATTGCGAGACCCAAGAATGTGATGACTTTGGCAACTCTAAAACAGAAGGCTGGAGAGATTTTGAGGAGTTTTCTGACGCGATTCAATGCAGCAACAGCTTTGGTGGATCGACCAGATCCATCTATGGTTATGATGGCAGCTGTGTCCGGAATAGTTGACGGAATAGAGTTCAAAAATTTGTTAACTAAAGATCCACCTTTGGATCTAGGATAATTCTATCACGAGGCAGAAAAGTTCCTACGACTGAAAGACGCAACTGCAGAAAGAGAAGAAGGAGATGAACTTAATGTTTATACGGTCAAAGGTGGAAATCCCCCCCGAGAAAGGTACTGAAACTAACAAGGGGAAACGAAAGGCTGAGAGTAGCCATAACAGACCAATGCGACCACGAAAGGAACCAAGATTCACCACTTACACTGAGCTGAATGAGAGTCTGGAACGAATTTATCAGGATACCAAAGAGCAGATTCCGTATCGTAGACCAATGCGAAGGGATCCAACTTCTGACGAAAGAAAATCAGATAATTTTTGTGTATTTCATGAATTGAACGGTCATAACACTAATGATTGTAGGCATTTGAAGGACGAGGTGGAAGGGAATATCAGGAACGGTATGCTCCTTCAGTATGTGAGGAGGCGAACTCCAGCAGTGGAGCCAGAGCGACCACCGTCTACATCAGCTAGAGGCGACCCTGAATCAAGGCACCGTTTGATTATCAATTGATTGAAATAACAATGGACAAGTCGTAAGTTTCCTACTAACACAATTAAATCATTTACACATGTATGAGATCGCGAACGATCCCCAGGCATGCTCTGAATGATCATTGACTGTTTTGTAGTAGGAACTTACACTTTGACATCCTTGCTTTACTTTTGTTTCGTTTTGATTTGGACATTTAGACTTGGTTTGTTTGGAGATTTCTATTTTAAAGCTCATCTGTTGAATAGATATTTGGTTCTAATAATTCTTAAATGGCTAAGCTACTTACACATGTACGGGGTCGCGAACGGTCCTTAGGCATGCTCTGAGATGGCGATATGCCCTGACAAATGATCCAGGGACCCACTCGAATGTGAACCTGGTATCAACAATACCAAGCCCCCCTGGGCACACTTATTCGCCTCCAATAGGCACACAAACGATCTAGGAACTCACCCGAACGTGACCCTGGCATCGATAACACCAAGCCCTCCTGGGCACACTTTCTCGCCTCGAACGGCACCCGACTTTGAACGGTCACAAATTCGCCTCGAACGGCACACGATCGCGAACGGTCACAATTCGCCTCGAACGGCACCCGACCTCGAACAGTCACAACTCGCCTCGAAAGGCATAACTCGCCCCGAATGGCACAACTCACCTCACCTCAAATGGCTCGACCACGAACGGTCGTCATTTGAGGTCCGTCGCTTGACCGCGGACGGTCGCACTTCACCTCAAATGGCTCGATCCCGAACGATCGTCATTTGAAGTTAGGCGCTTGACCATGAACGGTCGCACTTCATCTCAAATATCTCGATCCCGAACGGTCGTCATTTGAGGTCACATAAAACTGTAAATTCCTTCTCAGGACATCAACAGGATATGAACATCCAGCTCATGGCATTACAAAACACGCCTTCCTACCGCAAGGCATATTTTGGGGGGCAAATGTTATCCCGCTTTTTGGCAAAGCGATGATACCAAAAGATCGGTCAAAAACCAAAGATAGTTCATCTCAAAGATGGGTTATGCACTGCTTCACTACGCATATCGATGAATTTTGTCTGAGCCCGGATCAGGCTACAATTGATAGGACATGACAAGCAAAGCCATGAAAGCCAGTGTTCCAAATTTCAGGTTAATCGGAGGTCATATGAACAATATATGATCGATACAAGTTAGCCAAAGAATGTCGTTCGAACCCATCAAAAAGTGGAGGAGATGCTCATTTCGAACCCATAGGATTCGTATCCATCTTGTTCGAATCCATCGGTTTGCATACGCTTCGAGTTGATCGAGTTCGAACCAATCAGGCATGATATTGATCACTTCGAATCGATCGGTTCGAATCCATCAGATGGGCATCCCCTCAACACGTTCGTATCCATACTAGAGCACTGTTTCGTATCCATCGAGTCCAGAGAACTTCGAATCCATCACCATCAGTATGCCCTACTTCAAATCGATCGGTCTCGTGCCCATGCACTGCTTCGTATCGATCGTCTTCGCATCCATCAGATTTGAATCCATGAACAATCACTCGTTCGTGTCCACCAAGTCAACTAGCTTGGATGACGTGTCATTCAAGGATATAAACGAGGCAAAGATCATGGATGCGAAGCGGTGGACTCGAAGAAAAAATGGGATCGATGCGAAGAGTACGCGCCACGTCACCAAAGAACCACGTGACCGATCGAGTCGAAGGGAGTGGATTCGAAGCAATGGATTTGAACGCAACAGCCCTCACCAAAACCCACAACTTGAATCGATCATATCTCCTAAACCACTGATCCAAATGCAACGAAATTTTCACAGTAGCTTCCATACAAGGTAAAGATTGTTCCTACCAAGTTTCAACTCGATTGGATCATTTTTTGATGGATTCGAAATCACTTCGTAACAATCTCAGATCGAGTCGAAATTTGGTGGGGTCGGTCGTGCGGGTCCCGCTCATGTGCCAGAAAAAGTCTCCCTAAGTTTGAGCGAGATCTGGGCCTCCTACGCCTATAAATAGCACCCTGAAGCCTTCAGAAAAGAGTATCTTCCGCCATTCAACATACAGACTCTGTCGGATTCAATCCCATACTTCATTATCGCTGTTGTAACCAGATTTGAAAGCTATCAGCAATTGTAATCCGTTGTAATCAATTGGAATTATCAAGTGAATCAATAAAGGCATAAGCTTTAGAGTGGACGTAGGCAAGATCGTCGAACCACTATAAATCCTGTGTTTGTGATTGTTATTCGTGAATCATTGTGATTGTTACTGCTTAGATCCGAGTTCTATATTGATTGTTGCTGATTTGCGTTCATAAACGGGTGCTTTCACTATATCAGGTGTTTGTGACCAATTTTGGCGCAAACAGGTATGTTTTATATTTGATTATATATAAATTTATAGCTAGTAGGATATATTATCATTGTTTGCATGTTTGATATGCTTTTTTAGTAGTCCTCACTGAATTTCGAGGATGAAATTCTTTAAGAGAGAAGTTCGTAACACCCCTATTTTAATTAAATATTAGTCAAGATATTTAGTTGAATAGATTAAATAAAATAATGTAAATGGTTAGGGAGAATGAGATTTAAAACTTAACAAGGTCATGTCATACTTGATTACAAGAAACATTGTTTAAACTTAACTTATAAGAGAAGATTTGAGGAAGTAAAAATAGATAGATCCATCTTTTAACCTTTAAACTCTCTCCCTCTCATATCATTCTCATTTTATTCAAACAAAAGCAATCAAAAGTAAAATATAAGGAGGCCACCATTAATCAACACAATGAGGGAGAAATCAAAGAGGATTCACAAATTAAAGCCTCGGGATTCAAGAGCCAAATCAATTCTAAACTTTAGCAAGTAATTTTAAGGTAAATAATAAGTGTTCTGTCTCTATTTTCTCTTTCAATTCGATTATGGATAACACTCGAATTATTAATGGTAGTTATGCCAAGATATGGTTATTAATCATCTTTGGATAGAATAATAGTCATTGGAATTTTTATGAAATCGTATAAATGGGTTTTGAGGGTAAAACCTAAAATTTTAATCTCTAAATGTTTTGATTTTTTGAAATGTAATATAAAATATTATTTCAAAGATGAGTTTTAATTTCATAATTTTCTAAGTTATATAGATTATTTTATGAATTTTCTAAGTAGGAAATAGCTTAATTTTGAGTTTTAGTTATTAAAAATAATTAAATATAACTTTTTTCTTTGAAATATTTATATGATAAAGAGAAGGATATTCTCCAATTTCTATGAATTTTTGGTGTTTTTCCCAAGTGATTTCAATTTATTGTGAATTTATTATTCTAGATAAGCATTTAAAAAAAATTAAGTTAATGATATTAATTAATTATTTTAAATATGTTTTGGAACTTAAAAATTTTAGTGCAGCAGTAATTCTAAAAAGAAATTGTAAAGAAATTGTTTTATCCAATGGAAATTGGACAAGGAATAAGATCTGGTGAATTTTTTTTGCTTAAAGTAGTAATAAAACAGTTTTCACAAGAATTACGATAGTGTCATACCACCCTAACGTCATCGAGCCTAAGATCATGTCGCATCCATGAATGTCGGCGTTGAAGTGAAAGGAAGCATAAGATAGTTACTTTGGTAGCTATGTAATATTTCCAGGTAGGCTGAAGTCGAACTCATTGACAATATAGTATCAGTGGCAAGGGTGACTTCATGATTCATTTAAACATTTTAAAAGCTTAACGTCGACATCGCATGTTTTGATCACTGTTTTCAATGATGCTGCATCTAATTACTTCGACTGTTTTCAATACTTAGTTATGTCGCCTATTATGTCTTCGAACCAAGCGCCATAATAGTCAAACTAAAATAATGTTAAGGGGTTTTATAATGACGTCAAGGCTCTTGATGTCGTTGTGCATCAAGGTCGGCGACCTTATTTTTTTGCCTATGTCGCATGGTGACGACATCGCACCTTAGCTTTTAATGCCAAGGAGGCTTGATTTTACGTAAATCAAAAATATTTTAAAGAGGCAAAGAGGCAAAGAGGCCTATGTTTTAAGGGGTTCGATGACCCTATACTTCGTTATAAAGGTATATAACTTATAAAGGTTTTTAGTTTTTTTAATGGGTGGATAGCTATAGTTTATGGAAGTTGACAACGTTATGTTCAACGTGAATTTATACTTAAACAAACTAAGTTTGGTTTTATCTTCGCTAGAAGGTTGATGAGGTATAGTGTGGCTTGAATGCGGCCTATCTTCATCAAAGGTGGAGAGCCTTATGTTTTTCATTTTGACGTCGTCATTGCGGATACCCAAGCCGTTTTAAAATTTGAAAACTTGGACACTATCATTGGGAATATCAATATATATGAACTTCGACATTGATTTTATTAACCTAATAAGAGCGGCGAGTCTATTATTTTATAACTTCGATTCTAAACATTAGGGATACCAATGCTAATTTGATTATAGATGTCGACACTATCATTGGGGACACCAAAGTGATTACTTTCGACGAACTAAACATTTTATAAATGAGACTTTGTCATTGGGAATACTAATGCATTTTCTTAAATGGGTTTAACATTGAAATTTGTGAATACCAGTGTATGTCACTTTAAAATGTTATAAATATAAGAGGGGTAACCTAATTGGGGACACCAATAGATATAGGTTAAACACGTGGGTAACATGAACTAAATTATTAATTGATGGGTTCATGGTCATCTTATAAAAACTATGGGAAGTGAGATGGACAGTTCACATCATGTGGGAGATGGATATTCTCTATAAGGATAATGAATGGTTCATAGTCATCTCAAGAAATAATGATATGTGTGATGGATAGTACACATCATTTTAAGTTAAATCGAATGTGCATGATGGATAATCCACATAATTTTAAGTTAAATGGAATACGTTTGATGGATATTCCACATAATTTTAAATAATTAAACCATATTTGATGGGTTGTCAATACGGTAGGGTGGATAATCCAAGTAATAATTGCATGTAAGATGGATAGTCCACATAACTATGATTATGTTTAAATGTAAGATAGGTAGTCCATAAATTTATATGACGGACAATCATTTAAAATTTAGATGGATAATCTAATAAATTGGGATAGCCAATCTAATATCTGTTGCATAACTATAAATGCTATTTTTATGTTCTAATCATTGTGGTTGCCGAAACACGGTATATGGTAATTAGTTTTGGTTAACATATTAGTGAGGGGAAAACTAGTTCCGCTCTCAGCGGCGTGATCTCACTAGATATCTATTTGGTTCGACAAGGTAGATTATTATTCACAATAGATTGTTATTTGACTGGAAAATTCACACTAGATTGTTATTTGACTGGAAAATTTTGTTTTCCCCCTTAAATTCTCATATACTCATTTGAGTAGGTCGGGAGTAAAGAATTTTGGGTTCTTATTTAGATGAATAGGCTTCCGAAGATGTGCACGAGACAATCTAGTTATTAGGAGCTTTATCTGATTCCGCTGTGTAGTTTGGTTTTGTCCATTTGGATATAATGACAAAGTTTTATAACTATCTAGTACTTTCCTATGATCAACCAAGGGTCATCTTCATATGTCGTTTTCGAACGTGAAATCTAAAATGAGATTATCACAGCAAGAAACACAGTGTTTTCCAACGGCGGCCGGACGTTGGAGGCTGTTGGAAAGCCGTTGTTAGACGTTGGAAACGCCGTTGGTATACATTTCAACGGCGTCCAACGTCCATCAACGGAACCAACGCGCTTATACCAACGTCTTCCAACGTTCAGGTTGTCCACGTGGAAGAAGATGTTGACCAAATTGGACGTTGGAGAGACGTTGAAAAATTCGATGGAGGACGTTGAAAGACGTTGGAATAATTATGCCAGTAAGTCGTTGGTGGACGTTGGAAATCTGGGTGTTTTTTTTATAGAATCAACAATGCATGCTTCCATCCACCTTCAACATCGTATATCTCATAAAAGCTCAATTTCGAACACATATACAACATCATATCTCACATATAATTAATCATAACAGTAAATTTAAGTAATAAGCATATATACTAATCAATATACACAATACAAATCAACATAAACAACATAAACCATCCAACATCAAAATCCAATCCAACATCAACATCCAACAAAACATCAACATCCAACAATATCGAAACTACTATGTCAACATCTTAAAAATCACATCCAAACCAACATCCAAAACATCAGAATGTATCAAATCCTCACACTCTCCAAATATACATGTCCATAGCAAAACAAATCAAATCATACCTGAAATCACTCTCCTCCAGAACCACCAGAAGACGGAAACTGGCCGTATTGCTCCATAAACTCCGTAAGACGCCTGTTCAGCTCCTCCATCTTGGCATCGGTGCGGATATTGCGTTCCTCGAGCGCGGCGACCTGGGATTTGAGCTGTGCAATCTCCTCCTTATCTTGAGCCATCTGATACTCAATCTGAGCCATCTTAGCCTGTAAATAAAATTTAAATTATCAGTGTTTAATAATTGTAATTCGTGTTTACTATAATCCATCACAATGTGCAACAGTTGGTTCAGAATAATTATTTTAAAATTTAAGTTAAAGTTATAACCGATTGATTCCCAAAACCATAGCGTCTTCCATGTACCACTGGTTCCATGACAGACTCAAAAATTACGTCCTCCTCATCGGCGGTCAACTCGTTGCGCCCAGAGCCCTCGAGAATGGAAGTCCGTGCTTGCTGAAACTTATGCTGTTATGCAAAATAAGTTGAATTTAGATAACATTATTTTAATTAACTTATATAAGTGTTAAGTCATTATGTTACTTACATATGCGGACTGTGCTTTGGCATCGTGATCCCAGGAGTATGAAACGTTGCCTTCTTTGTCGACCTGGCTCAACGCATGAGTATGCGCAAAAACATCCCAGTAATTCACAGAAGCACCACCACGCTGTCTCTCCTGAAATATGTCTATATACATATTATATATATATATATATATATATATATATATATATTGTTACATTATCTACAACTTAGAACTTAAAATCTTTAAATTATTATCGTAATTAATAAATATACCAAGTCCTCTCTGTGATGCTGAAATAACTTGAACCACCACGATGTGTGACAGGGTTCTTGCTCCTATTGGCTGAGTTCCTCTCCGACTGCCTCTGTAAATTTAATTTAAAAACAAAAATTGTTTAACATTTCTAGTTAGTATTTGCGTAGAAGAATGTAAATTAAACATGTGATATATTTACCTCAAACTCCTCGTTTTCCCATCATTTCACAAAATCATCCCACACAGCTGCGCTCATCCACTGAGGCTTCTTTCCCGCTGTTTTTAAGCTGTTTACTGTTTCCCGGTAGTTCTTTGCGACTTTGCTGCACCAGTGGCGATATACGACTGAAATATCAGCATCCTGAAGGTCCACTTCCGCCTGCACGTTTGACAAAATAAGAGTTATGCAGCTTTTATAAATAATGTAAACATGAATTGATATATCATGTTCCTAATATACAAAGTGACATACCAAAAAATCCTGCCAAATAGTCTCTTTAACATTATCTGGAATCGATGTCCACTTAGGCCAACATTCGGTCATATGACCCATGTACGCCCATCGAGATATAGATAGAACTACTTGAGTCGGCTTCAAAGAGAAACCACTGTGTTTAAACAGAGAAAAAACAATTAATATTTCATGACTACTATATATTTTCAGAATAGATTGTACGAAAATGAAATTTTATTTTGAAATTTAATACTTACCTTTGATCTGTCTTTGGCTTTAGCCACACCACAGGACGCCGTAGCTCTTGTGATGGGCCACCGCCATCACCACTGTCCGGACGAGCATGCCCTCTCTGTGAGGAAGAGGGAGACCCAGAATGTCCACTGGTACGTCTACGTGACGACATACCTATATAATACATGTTACAAACAAACATTATAACATAAAATAAAATGACTATATGTAAAACATACAGTATGGCAAAAAAAATGAGATGTGATACATATCATATATTAGCATACCATTTCATTTTTAATGAAAACATGATAATGCTTAAAAAAATATAAATTTACCTTCTCAAAATGTGGATAGTTGATCAGTCCTCGTCATTTTCGGATTCAGACTCTGTTTTGCACTCTATATTTTGTTCCTCTGTACTCTCAAATGCTTCAATTAATACATTTGATTCATTGTTTAGAGGTCCAAAATCTGTTTGATCGTCGGTTATTATTATTCCTCTATTTTACTCGATATCTGCTTGATAAGCTTGTTCTTCGGGAATATTCCGTCCATCAAATGTAAACCTTGCCTTTGTTTTAAAAACAGCCGACCAATCTATTTTGTCTCTTCTTAGAGATGGGTAAGAAGCATAATAAACTTGAAGAGCTTGTTTGGCAAGTACAAAGGATCGTATTTATAATAACGCGAAGTATGCTTTATTTCTATAAGATTATATTTTGGGTGCACGTTGATTCCAGAACCTTGAACGTTGCTGAACCAGTTGCATTTAAACAAAAATACTTCTTCTGCAAGTCGTGTGAAATACGTCAATTGCAAAACCTAGGTTAGCACGCCATAAAAATCATGTATATAATCATTTGGATCATCACTACCTTTAACAAATACACCAGCATTGTTAGTTAATTTTTCGGCATCGTATTCCTTGGTATTAAATTTATATCCATTGACAAGAATATTGGATAGGTCTTCACTTTCCTTTTTGGTCCCATAGCTAAATGTTTCAATCCTTCGTCTACAACACAATTTGTTGTATCAAAAACGTACTTAGAAAACCAAGAAGCGAATTCTTTGCCGATATCACCGTTAGGATGTTGTGATTCGTAAATACTGCAATTATATAACAAATGTTGCATTATGATTAAGATACACGTGTGTGCATATATTTGTGTATACACACGTGTTGATGATATATATATATATATATATATATATATATAAGTAAATTACCTAACAAACAGTGCAACTTCGGCACAGTTGAGAAGAACATATGTGTATGCAACATGATAATCTCTATCATCCAACCATACTTCCACACAAGCACCAATAGGCCGACCTTGTTTTTTAAAAATTGATAAGGTCATTTGACAATCATCTTGATCAATGCCTTCATCATTACACGTATAACTTTCAAATGATATGTTCACATGGTCACTAAAATAATGAGAGAGAAAAAACGAAGCTTCTTCTTCTATGTATGATTTGCAAATCGAACCTTCAACTCGAGCTTTCTGTCTCACTTTTTTTAGATGATTTAAATACCTTTCAAATGGATAAATCCATCCATATTGCACGGGCCCTCGAAGACGTGCTTCTAATGGAAGATGAATAGGTAAATGTTCCATAACATTGAAAAAACCTGGAGGAAATACTTTTTCCATTTTGCAGAGCAATATCGGGATTTCTTCCTCAAGTTTACGTAGACGATCAACTTTTAATGTAGTAGAAAAAATCTCTTTATAAAAAAGACTAAGTTCTGTTACAACAGTCCAAACTTTTACGGGAAACAGTTCTTTAAAAGCGACGGGTAATAAATTTACCATCATAACATGACAATCATGACTTTTCATCCCGCTAAGTTTATTGTTCTTATAGTCGACACATCTACGAATATTAGAAGATATACCATCCGGGAATCTTAGTCCTTCCACCCATTTTAAAAGTACTTTAATTTGATTATTGTCTAGCTCATAGCAAGCTTTTGACTTTTTTGTGTCATTTGGCTTTATATGATGCTCGGGAAGATTACATATTACTTCAATATCACGTCTTGATTTCAAATCATCTTTCGTCTTCCTCTTGACACTCAAAAGTGTATTAAAAACATTATCAAAAACATTTTTCTCATTATGCATCACGTCAATATTATGACGAATCAGGAGATTTTTCCAATAAGGCAACTCCCAAAATATGTTTTGTTTGCACCAGTTATGAATCGATGATTTACCTTGAATTTCAATATTTTCTCTGGTTTCATGTATCTTTGGATAATCCTTTACAAGTTCATAAATATCTTCGCTTGACCAAACCGTAGGTGGTCTCAGTGTTTCATGTCTATTAGCTGTAAAGTTTTTCTTATCTCGTCTAAAAGGATGATTAATATGAAGAAAACATCGATGATAGTCAAACCATGAAATTTTCTTTTCATGAGGTAAAGAGAATGCTCGTGTATCTTCCATGCAGTACGGACAAGCTAGACGACCAGCCGTACTACAACCTGAAAGCATTGCATAAGCAGGAAAATCGCTGATTGTCCACATCAAAGAAGCAAACATGCGAAAGTTTTTTTTTTGAAAATATCGTATGTTTCTACTCCTTCGTACCACAGTGTTTTTAATTCTTCAATTAAAGGTTGTAAATAAACACCGATTCCTTGTGTCGGATCATTAGGACCAGGGACGACAACTGTGAGAAACATATATGGAGTTTTCATACACATCCATGGAGGTAAATTATAAGGTGTGACAATTATAGGCCATGAAGAATATTTAGAACCAAACTGAGAAAATGGTGAAAATCCATCCGTATATAAACCAAGTCGAACATTACGACTCTCAGATGCAAAATCAGGATATTTGTGGTCAAAATACTTCCATGCTTCCCCATCAGCTGGGTGTGTTAACGTACCTTCTTCCCGTGTTCTAACACTATGTCATCTCATATGTTGCGCGGTTACAGAAGATGCATATAACCTTTGAAGTTTAGGAGTAATTGGTAAATAATGCATACGTCTATACGGGACTTCCTTTCCTTTTTTCTTTCCTGATTTGTACATTTTCTGATTACATATTTTACAATTTCTAAGGTTGATATCTTCTTTCCAAAACAACATGCAACCGTTTAGACATGTATCTATTTTATGATACGTTAAACCAAAAGCTGACATCATTTTTTTACTTCATAATGATTTTCGCACATTAAATTATTGGGAGGCATATGCCGTTTCGTAGCTTGTACAAAAGCTGTAAATCCAGCTTCTGTGAAGTTGTATTTAGATTTCATCGCAATATATTCAGCAGTTACTGATAATTGGGTTCCGCTTGTGCAGCCTTCCCAAAGGGGTTTCTTTGCGGCATCTAATAAATCATATATTTTTTTGCCCCAATATTTGGTTCTTCTTCAGCATTGCCATCGTCATCAATTAACCGAGGAACATGAAACATTGACCGTGCAGCATCTTCAACCATATGTTCTACGAGATTCGTCGTATCAATTTCAGTACACACTACCTCCTCAGCTTGTACATGATTAGATGCTAACGATTCTCCATGACGATCCCAAACCAAATAGTTCGGCACGAAACCGTATTGACGCAAATGAATTCTAACCATTTCTGGTATCAAATGCTTTAACATTTTGCATTTAGTACATGGACAACGGATTTCTTCGTCATTTCTGTTATTACTTAAAGCGAAATCAATAAATACGCGAACACTGTTATTAACTGTTCACTTATTGAGCCTCCATTTTCAACCCTTTTTTTTGTACATCCAGCTTCGATCAGTAAAATAATTGTCCATTTACGTACGTATATAATTAAAAAGTACGATATAAATTTAAAAAATTGACATTTTATTAAAACAATATTATTGGTGAATTTTATATAAATAGATCACTGACACTTTGTCGATGGGTCATCCTACCTTCCATTACAAATACAATAATGTAATTAAATCGCGTAAATCATTTCAATTTAAACGATTCAACAAAATTTCGGCGGCACTTCGCTTTATTTCCCTGAACAGTACACATTTGCGTGTACACAGGGAACATAAAGGAAGCGCTGTCGAAATTCTATGAACCATTTAAAATGAAATGTTTTACGAGATTTAATTACTTTATTGTGTTCGTAACTTGTCCAATACAGGGACAAATCCAACAAATATTGTATACGATGAATATAGATGTCCGTTCTGTTAAAAAACGAATATCCACATAACGATCATATACAATACTTATCAGACGGGGCCGAAAGACACTCTAAGGGTTTCATGAATATAAAATATCGTTTTCGAAATTTTCTAAAATACATAAACTAATTGTATGCTCACTAAAAACTAATGTTTCTAAACAAACCTAAAACTAATTGCATGCGCACATTATTTTATTGTTAGCACAAACTTAAATATATAGAATCTAGGTTAATAACATAAACCGTGCCTCAATAAACTAGATTATACATACAATAAGGCAATACAAACATTTAATACACTAATTTAACAAATTTAATTAAATATAGGAATTAGGGTTTATTCCATTTCTTGAGAGATTAGAGAGTTAGAGAGGACGAGAGGGAGGCATGGAGTCGGAGGAGGAGCTGTTGATCGTCGGAGCAGCTTGGGGGGGGGGGGGGGGGGGCGGAATTGGAGCTAGCTTGGGAATTTGGGAGGAAAAAATGGGTTCAGCCGAATGAAACGAGAAGGAAGAAGGGTTTCAGTTTTGCTCGCGACTTTCCAACGTCTATCAACGGCCGTCAACGTCCACATTCCAACGTCTACCAACGTTCTACGATTTTTAACTAATAAAATATACGATAAAACACTGGAAGTTGGAAGACGTTGAAAGCCGTTGGTCAATGACGTTGGAGGTCGTTGGAAGGCTCCGTTGGAATACACTGTGTGTCTTGTAGTGTATGTAATGAATATGAAATCATATTTTCAAGGAGAATGTAAAAGTTATTTTTAAATCGTGTTTGAAAATTTTCATATTCATGTTCTTTTGATTATTGATATGATTAACATAACTATATTTTTCCACCGATGATTAATAACTGTGAATGACTACAGCATACGTAGTGATTAGTTTTTGAGCCTTAGAATGTAGGACATTGCATTTTATGAGGGAAGATAGTTGTTGGCCAATGAATGGTTGATGTTGAATTCTTTTGACGCCAACGTTTTATTTCTAACGTGTGGTTCAAAATGGTGTAAAAAGAACCGTTGGACAGTTATTACGTCGGACGTGTCCGACACCCATCCTAAATGCAATTGATAGTGTTGCTTTTTGGAATGGAATCTTGGTATATTCATTAGACTTGGTTATATTGACGTTTTTATTTTATTTTATTTTTAAATAAAAGACACAATGGTTTGATAGTATAAATGACATGGTTTTTTTATTTTTTATTTCCACATTCGATATCTTATATTAAATATACGTATGCAATGAAACTTCACGACATATCTTAGAAACAATTAGTAGAACACAATGTAAATAAGCAAAGAACAAACATGTAGTGTTCTGATCCCTACTTGTCACTATAGCTTCATGCAGTTGCAGGTCCCATAGCAAACTGTATCAAACTGGACAGGCTTTCAAAAGAAGAACCTCCTTCTTCAATAGCCATATGAGCCATCTCTCCATACTTTTGAGCCCTTTTTCTCATCTCTTCACCTTCATCGCCTTCCATCAACTTTATCACTGCATTTTTAAGCTGATCACGTCCTACTCTCACATTGCATTTATGTTTACTGTAATTTGGTTCTTTGATTCCAAGTGAAACACCAATTTTCAAAATTTCAACCACTAGCTTCTCATTTAGAAATTGATCGACTATATGTGGACATGTTATCATTGGCAAACCTGCACCTATTGCTTCCATAGTCGAATTCCATCCACAATGTGTCATTATACCTCCAACTGCAGGATGAGATGATATAAGCAGTTGTGGTGCCCATCCAGTAATTATAAGCCCTCTCTCTTTCGTCTTCTCTTCGAACCCGCTACTATTCAACCAATGAACAACCTCAGGAGTTTTCTCACTTTCTTTTATAACCCAAATGAAAGGTTTGTTAGATGCTTCTAAACCATATCCTATCTCCATGATCTGCAAAAGGCTGCTTTGTGTTATGGTTCCAAAAGCTACTAATATGACTGACCTAGATTCTTTGGAATCAAGCCAATTCAAAATAGTAGTCTCATCTACATCTGCTTGTTGGCCTCTTGAAGCGTTGATGCTTGAATCTTTATTGTACAGATAAAATGGTCCTATGGGCCATACCCGCTTGCCTAAAACCTTCTCAAAATGTTCTAAGAACTCAAGTTCTAGTCCTTTGAAAGTGTTGACTACAACGCCATCTGCGGCTTCGTTTGACTTAGTCACTTGCTTACCAAAATCCTCATATGCAGGAAGCTCTAACAAACCTGGGGACGTAGCTTTGGTCACAAATATCTTGCAGGGAACATCAGGCACTTCAACTGGTTGATATATGTCATACACATCCTTATAAATTCTATGCATATCAATATTATGAGAGCAAAGGCTATAAAAGCAAGAAGATCCATTAAATAGCAACCGAGGTATGTTGAATTTTTTTGCAATATGCATGGTCCAATATTGGAAACTATCAGATATTATGCATGTGGGTCTCGATGAGTTTATCGTTTCAAGATAACTCTCCAGTGGTTTTTGGAGCACACACAATCCCTTAAAGAATTGTGGTCGATACTCGGGCATGAGTAACTCCACGCTCTCGCAACCTTCAGGTACGCCTGCTTCTTCATAATTGAAAGGAAGCTCAATGAACTTAATTGGAAGGCCAATTTGATTGACACGGTCAATGATGGACTTGATTCTTGCTGCGTTCACTGGAGTTGTGATAAAGGTGACAAGTGCACCACGTTCTGCAATGAGGTGAGCCATGTCAACCATTGGGATCATATGCCCTTGTGCGAACATTGGAACTAACAAAAAATGAGGCATCATTTTATTTTTCTTGTTATCGTTATCAGGTTCTTTATCTGTTTGATAATTCGTACTATGCCTCTAATTAACAAAATGAGAAGTGTATCGGTGAAGTACTCCTAATACACATATATGTCTTAACTTTTGACAGCTATTGACAGTTGATACTTGATACATTCTAGAAAGTTCAGGTAATGGATAGCTATCACTACCTATACTTGTATCACATCCAGATAAGGATGAATTAGGACGAAGGAACTATGTATTATAATAAAAATTTAATTATTAATGGAGATGAATCTTCTACTTTACTAGGAAAGTACACTGGTACTAAGTCTATAAGTGACCCGATTTCATTTGAGTGAAATTCAAATTTACCTTTCTTAAAGTTGAATAAATTTTCATCAAATGAAATTGTTTTGATGTGACAGTTTTGGAGAAGTTGGTTAAATTCATCGATTTATTTATGTTTCCATAATAATTTTTTCTACTATACTAGAGGGAAAAGATGCATGAATAGTTTGAAAATGTTTAATGACCAACAGTTCAGACTGAAATGATGTTCCTTCCAACTTTTAAAGTGCTTAGGGAATAAATAAATACAGTCAACTTGATATAAACCTTTGAATGTGAACTAATGGTTTAAAATAAACAGTGAATCTGTTTGGTATTGTTCATGTATACAAGGAGATTCTAACTCAGATTATGTACTTGTTAGATTGTTTATTTATTGAGTTCCTGTGAAGGCCCAGAGCATAATTAATTCTCCTTCATGAATCAATACAAAAGGCATTAAATGTTTTGCATAACCGTTTTGCACTTTTTGAACTTAATATGTTGATATATATCATATCCTATGATCTGATGGTTTATATGATGGGGCGATTCTTTTCTATATTGTTCTAGTAGATAAAGAAGATTTGGGCTCAAAGCATGTAATTAACTATTTTGTTTAATTGTAAACTCCAGTTGTGGCCTAGATCATCAATTGTCAATATGTCATTCATGAATCAATATAACCAGCATGCACATATTGTGTTACCGTTTTGCACCTTTTAATCTCATATCTTGCTCTTCCTAGAAACATATTTATAGACAATAATATCCAAATCATCATATTATTATTTTTCCTTACATACACACATCTCATCTCTACTGAAATGACTTTTATGCATATAATTATCAGGGAAGAAAATAACCCACTACTAGAAACAGTATTTACTGCGATGTCCATTTCCAACGACCGCCGACGGATCGTCGATTTTTTTGCGACGGCTGCCGAAGACAAACAATTGTCATGACATAAATGAAAATAAAATAGCCTAACCGACGACATCTGTTGGAAGCCGTCGAAAGTCGTCGCAAAGTCGCGAATATCTTAGCCCTCGGCCGATAGTTTTCTTCATTCTCTTCTCTCCCCAAATCAGCATCACCTCCTCCAACATCTCCTCCACGCCGTCAGCAAGCTTCCACGCTGTCAGCAAGTCTCCATCTTCAATTTCAACTCTCTCCATTAGCTATTTCTCTGTATGAAGGTTTAATTTATAAACCCTGTTTAATTTTGATTTTGTAAGTTAGAGTTAATTTACTGTTATAGTTGTTTATAATACCGCATTGATTATTTATTATACCCTATTGAATACTAATTAGGTTGTTATTATAATTATTTATCATATAAATGTTGAGAAAAATAATTTGTTTAATGTTTACGCGCATTAAGACTAGTTTGGATTAATTAGAGTCTGTAACAGCCCGCAAATCCGTATCACTTGAGTCAACACTATTACACAACAATCAACTCAAGTTGCACAGAAATACGAACCATTTGGGTTAAAGAAGAAGAGGTAGAAGAGGAAAATAGAAGACAACATCAGAATCTAACCATCGCAGCGAAATAAAATATAATATATAGTAAGTGATCTTTACTCAAATCAAATATATCTGTTTATATATTACATCATCAAAGTACATCAATCAACAGCTCAACAACAACATACAAATGGATACACAATAACTCAATCACAGCGGAATATATATATATATGTATGTATGTATATATATGTATATATAAATATGTATATATATATGTATATATATAAACAAGTACGGAAGTACGTATCGTCATCCAGCTCGTCTCCTAAGCTCCACAGCACCATATCCTGTATCCTATAATACTCGGTCTGACCCGAGCATTGCAGTTAAATAACACCCAAGTCAGTCTGGAATACCAGCGTGAGAAAATCACACTCAATTTATTATTAAAGTTTCAAAAATTCTTTGAAAACAAAAGCATCTCGTAAGACCACGGCACAAATAAACATGTCGGGTTTTTACCTTACGATAGCTAAAACAATTTTATAGAAATCCTCTAATATTAAATAGGGTCTATATACAAATACTTATAAAATAGCCGAAATTGTTACATGATTAAATTCCAGCTACTAGCCACAAAGTGGGTAATACAAACAAAACTCGTACAAGGCTCGTAGGGAGAATGGATTTCCAACTAATGACTAGGCACTGGGGTACCACCTATCACAATACGGGGCCTAGATCACCGTATCGAGGAGTACGCCCGCTACCCTGCAACACAAGGCCGGGACTACCCCTTACTGGATAATCCCGAGTGAGATCACCCCGCGGTTGGGATCAGCAACCGCCCACTAAGTCGAAATAAAAAGGGACATCTAGACTGGAATGTTCTCACCCTGCTTGGGTGTTACCCACCTAGCCTTGCTGCATAACCCCTGATTTTCAGTCATTCCCATTTGTTGAGGCTTGAGGCTAAGCGTTACCTTATAGAACATATCCCTTAGAATGCCCATCGTCCACCCGACGATGTTTCACAAGCATTCATCCATACAAGTCCGTCCTGAGTTCGAACGGAACCGAATGCACTATTCCTACCACATCCATTTTGGAAATATCCTCAGGATTGGTAGCGACTAGCCCTTGCACTTCACTGCTCCATCTTCAAATCCAAAATCGATTTTCCACGAAAACGTACAAACCGGATCGAAGTGGTTTTCGAGAAATAAATCTCCATCCCGGTCTCTTCGAAACGATCAATGCATTTTTGTCCAATATTGATAGTCGGTGATTTAACTATCACTTTATATTCACAAACATCCATCAAACAATAAATAATTTCCTAAATTATTTATTTATCTCAAAAATATCTTCACAAGATATATTTTCACTTTTCAAATTCCTTTGAAAACAGTTTTCAAAACTATTTGTCTTCTCAGAATAAATTCCAAATATTTTTATTTCCTCTGAAATCACCAAGCATAAAACTTTAGATTTTAAAAATAATTTAAAAACACTTTATTGTAAAATATATTTAACATTTAATTTAGAAAAATTTACTTTATATACTCAATTCATAATAACACTTTGGAAATGACTAAAATAAGGTTACCTTATAACTATACATTAGATTTCTTCTTTAATCAAAAATACTAAATTATTCTTTAGATAATTATTACGATAATAGATTAAAATAAAATACTTACTTTGGAAATTAAATATTAGAAATAATCCAACATTCATTTTCATTTGCTTATAAACAATCACATATCGTTTCACTTAACCCGAATGGTTAACAACTCACAAGCTTGCATTAATTTATTGTTAAGCAAAACGAACTCATATCTAATTCAATTGTTCTCAAAATCAATTTATTTTACTCCTATCAATTCATAGAATTTTAATTACTTCCATTTACATCCAATGATAATTTATTTTATGCAAATTTGACAAGATCTATGTGAATAAATAAGTATTTATGTTTTATAACCAATTTAAATGGATTTCAACTCAATTTATACTCAATTCTATTCCATTTTTAAAATTTATTCACAATTAATATATTCTCATTTTCATTGCATTTCAGATTTGAATGCATTCACTTATATTCCATTTTATTAACCAAACTAGTTTCATTCCAAACCATTAACAATTTAGGTTCATCTTCATTACCAATTAAATTTCCTTTTTATTTTAATTCATTCACAACCATTTATTTAGCTCGACACATCTCATTTCAATTTTATTCACAATCTATTCATTTGCGATTCATTTCTTATCCGCATTCATTTAAAACCATTCTATTAACTTGAAAACATTCTATTGTTTATATTGTCTCCAAGTTATTTCAATTCTTTGACGTTTTAAATGGTTTACAATTATTTAATTAAGAATTCCCTTCCATTTATTTATTCAATATAATTAGTTTATCCATTCAATCCATTATGAATTTTCACTTCCTTAAATATTATTTACAACCCACCAAATTCTATTTCGATCCAATTTTTTTTTTACTTGATTCAAAGTCAATCCAATATCATTAAACTTGGTTTTAAGCTAAATTCAATTCAACTCTCCCGCTTATATTCGGCTTAAGTCAATTTACTTTGGTTTATTCAAATTTTATACTTAAACTCATTTTCATTTCACAAATAAGTATTTTTCTCTTTTATTCAACTTGATTCTATCTCAATTAAATCTCATTTTAAATCTACAATTTCCTTTGGTTAGTTATTACAAAATTTAATTTTCAGATTTAACTCATTCAATTGATCACAAGGTCATTTCCAATTTATTTCTACTTATTTGGATTTTATTTGCACATCCAAACCATCACTATTTTAATCCATTTACATTTTTATTCCATATATTTCAATTATATTTAATTTGTTAGCACTTCAAGTTAAATTGTAATTTAAAACTCAAGTTCTGAATCCACTATCCATTTTCAATTTACCACCAAATTTCATGAACTCACAATTCAATTACATTCTCAATTCATTTAATTAATTGCAAGACCACTTCCAATTATATTTTCTTCACTAATGATTCAAGTCGAATTTGATTTATAACTTGGGTTTTATTTCCAAACTTCATTATTAATTCACAATTCAATTTCATTAAATAATTTATTATGTAATTAGTTCGTCCCCTGGTTAAAATTCAACACTTGATTTTTAATTCCAAATATCATTGCATTTAATTTCCTTCGTTCAATTTAATTTATAATTCAAGTTTGGATTTTCATTTTATTTTTCAATTCATCAAAATTATTTATTTTGGGTCTCTATCCCTCTTTATAAAATTTTATAAGTCACAACTTATTATTTACACAATTCCATTCATCATGGGCTTGAATATATTCTTCTCTTATTTTAACTCAAGCCTTATGCTTATTTATAACCCAAGTATATTTTATTCCATGCATTATAATTCTTTACTCGTTATTCTTATTATTTATTTCAATTCCAATCCTTATCCAATTTATTTTCCATTTGTTCAGGTAAGAATTTAATTCCATTCATTAATTCAATTGAATTCTTATTCCAATTCAATCTTATTTAACCTCAGTTTTGTTTAACTCAATTCGATTCCAACTTGATTCGAATACAACTGGATATTATTTTCAGCCTATCTAATTAATGTCAATCCAGTCAAATTTTTATTTGCCATTCAAGTTAATTTCATTTTTAACTTTTCTCTTTAAATTTAAATTCCAACATTCAAAGCTTATATTCTTCCTGATTTAAAACCATCTTAATTTATAAGCTTACAACTATCTCATCAGGATTTTTAAATACCCGACTTTGGTTTCGAATTATTTTGAAATCTCCAACATCTCAAATCACAATTCTCAAAATTTAAACCAATCCTAGTTTTATTCCCAACAAATTTCCTTTGAAATTTCAAAAACAGACAGGTTTTCCTGAGCAAATCGATTTGGCAGCAATCTGTCACTTAGAAACTCGAAAATGAACATCGATGATGCTGCAGTCATCACCGAAGTTATTTTTCAGCAACTGAAGTGAATTTAATGTTATATCCTTTCCCAAAATTTATTTGAAACAATTTTCTTTCAGAAATACCCCAAAAACAACAATGCTATTATTTATCTTCAAAATACTTCCAAAATCTCGGGTATTTAAATTTCCAAATCCTGCTTAAATCAATTTTAACTAAAAATTCATTTGTATAGTTTATGCTTATACAAATTTGCATTTGATTATATTTCAATTTATAAATTACATTTATAATCCATACTTATAAATTTCATTTTATAATGAATTTATTTCCTTAAATTTTAGTTACATTTCAATTTCTAGTTAAATTTTCACTTAACAATAATAATACTTTAATATTATCATTTCTAGCATCCAAGCAACCATATGTTAGCTAAAATAGTTTGCAAAAAATTTTCTTTATATCAAAATATATTTTTGGGTAAATTTATTTCATTTACCTATATTTAAAACAATACCCATATTTAAAATATATTTTTGGGAATATCGCGATTCGATTCGAAAAGATTGAATGGAATTTGTTGAGATTAATAAATTGAAATGAGAGTGAAAAAGACTTTTAATTAATTCTTGAGATGAAATAAGAATGTATGAGTTGTATATAAACCAGAATTGAATGATATTAATGTAAACCTATATGGATAATGAATTGGAAATATAAAATTGGAGATTTACTTCAATAAATGCGATAAAGCAAGAATGCTTGGACTGTGAACCACGCAAAATTGAATAAAATTAATATAAATTTAAACTAGAATTAATTTTAATGGTTATGAGCTTAAGTGGTGATTATTTTTGCTTGAATGACATGAGTATTTGCATGTATACAAAATTGAGTTGTTTAAACAGCAACTGAATTGATTTTGAATTAATTGGAATGGATTGAAATATTATTAAGTGATTTTGCATATGAATGGAAATGGATCATAAAAGAAATGCAAATGTTTCAAGTTTAAGATAAAATTTGATTGTTAATCAAATTGGGAATGTAAGTTAAAATAAAGAAATGTAACTAAGGCATATGTAATCATATTGAAATAGAAATGAATTGGTTGTAATAAATATGAATGATATATAGTAAACTTGAATGTAAATCATTCAAGTGAAATAAAATGAATTAGTTTGGATGAAAGTAGAATGGGCTAAAATCTTAATAAATGGATTTGAGTATAAATGTAAGTGAATCATAATAGAAGTGCAAATATATCAAATTAAAAAGGAAATTGACTGGGAAATCAATTCGGAAATGGGGTAGAATATGAATGGAACATAGCAAAACTTGTATATAAAATCCTTTGTGTGAAATAACTTGGAGTTTGGCATTAGAAAAGGAACTTTGTATATGCTTTAAAATATGATTTACTTATGAAATTATGCAAAGTGTTGTTTGGGATGTAAATGGATATGTTGGCTTGCATTATATTGGAAATGTTGTTAAAAAGTTCATATCTTTGAAAACTGATAAGTTTGAGTAAGTACAGGTACGGGAGGCGTTCGAGAGAGTTGGAGCGCGTATATGCATTATATAAGCCGCTTGCTATTAAAATTTGCTAAAAAGGTACGCCTACGCTAATATATTTGGGAAAATGATATGTATATTGTGATATATTTTGGTTTCCGACCATGTGGGTCGACGTATATATATTTATTTGTATCGCGATATCGTGAAAGCTCCTCCGTACAGGGGAGACTCTGCCAAAGTTTTTCGAAAATTTTGGGAGTTAGAAAATTTTTGAGAATTTTGAAAATTTTATTTACTAGTGAAGTGTTTTGAAATGATGTTGGCATAAAAGCTTTAGAATAAATAAAGCAAATAAGTTTGGATTTGAGTTAAAGGGTTTTGGGAAGTGTATATAAGTTTTTAACCAAGTAAGTTGGGTAAGTAAGTGGGTTTAGAAATATTTTCTACCCTAGCAAATTTCGGGGACGAAATTTTTATAAGGGGGAAGGAATGTAACGTCCCAGAATTTTGAACATTGAATTTTGAACATTTAATTCATTTTAAATGTTCAATGTAGATTTTGAATTAGTTTTAAAATAAAAGAATTGGATGGAATTAATAAATTACGTATAATTCCAAATATGGTAATCCAATTGGAATTTAAATAATAATAATTAAATATTGGATCAGGGTAAATTGTGAATATGGAGGTGAATAGATATGGAAATGAGTTCTAAAATTTATTTTAAGTCTATTGGGTCATTAAAAGTGTTGTTGGATTATTAGGTGGATTTAAAAGTTAATAAGTTATTATTGGGAAATTTATGTTAAATTTATAATGGATTTAATATTATAAAAATGCAAATAATCAGATTTTGGGTCCGGAATGAGTCAAAATAATTTTTAATGTGATTTATAAATTTTTTATGATTTATTATTAAGATAATAAAATTTTAAAGTTAAAATTTTGAGCGTTTCGATTATTGCAGAAAATCGCTTTAATAGACGAGTTAAAATAGCCTTTTGGAGCACAGTCTCGGAATTCGACGAATCCAATTCCATTGGATCTGTAATAGTTATTTATTATTGGATTTCAATTTTCGTAGCAATCGGAGTTGTCGTTTGACCGTGGAAGCTCGAAACGCATCGAAATCGTTTTAATCGGTTTAAATTAAAATTGATCGTTTAATTCCGTAACTTGCACGTATGACCAAATTAGCTTACGAAACCTGTTCCATTGTGTCCGGAATGCGGAAAAACCCTAAAAACACCTGTCGGCACGTAAGATTCAAAGTTCGTTTGAAAAATTGCTTAAGAGTTAATTTAGCATTAAAATATTATTACATTTATATATATTCACGTTTTTAAGGCCAAACCCTAGTTTATACGCAGCCGCCGTTTATAACTTTTAATGGCCGAAATTACGTCTCCTTTCACCTCCCAATCCTCTCAATACCTCGATTTTCATCGAATATCTTCAACTAGAGAATGAAAAGGAACTTCGAGATCTATGAAGTGAACGGTCGAGATGTGATTTGGCGAGGTGGATGAAGGGGAATTCGCTGTAGTTCATTTTGGTCTCGTTCGCGCTTTTCGACCTTAAATAGAGGCCGAGCTTCGAGAGGACCCAGGCGAAGGTGGAGATGGTGGAGAGCTTCAAGCTAGCATCGCCCGATTGTCACGTAGTCGAGCAAAGGGAGAACGGTTCGAAGCCCTAATTCACGCGATGGATTTTTGTGTATGCGTAATCTCCTGCGTGTGACGCGAGAAGGAAGAGGGAAGAAGCAGCCTTGATTTTGTTGCTCGATCCTGTCGCCTTATTTGAGTTTGGGTATAATAAAATTAAATTTAAAAGAAATTGTTTTCAAATTGATATTTAAACTTTAAAAAAATTCATATCTATTTCATATATAATCAGAATTTGACGAAATTTATGGCGCCGGAATCGCAGAGATGCATACTACGCAATGGTGCAGTTCGGGAATCATTCCGGGCAAGTAGAAATTTGAGTTAAATCGAACGTCGTTCGGTTTAATTTAAATTTTGAACGCTCGCCGAAACTCAAGGTGAGTTATTCTCACTCACATCTGGATGCTAGACAATTTAAATAGTCAATATTTAAATATTCGTGTGATTGGTTGAATATAATTGTTGTTATCGGTCTGGATGGATATTTATATACATGATGTGCTAATATTTGTGATGCAGGGAAACAGGTTGGAGGGATCCAACTGGATTCCTCATGATGTAGAAATTATCTTTATAATTGATAACGCAATCTGTTTATATGTTGTGATTGATAAATCTGAAATTAAATTGTATTGGGATATTGTTGGATAAATTATAAATCCAGAATTTAATTATAAATGGATAGATTGGGTTTTTAGGAAATAAAGGATATTGTTAAAGAAAGAATTTAAAAGAATTAAAATTGAAATCTGTTTGGAATGAAATTGGAAATTGGTAAAATTTGGAATGATAAACGAAGAGAAAAGTTATCAGTTGATAAATGTGAAAGTAAAAATATTTGGCGATAAATTCAATAGAAATTATAAATGATTATAAAATAACGATGGGATTATTTGGTGATGTTTCCAGGAAATTAAAGTATATTTCAATGAGGCTTTCCAAATAAAAATTAGCAGTTTAAAATGTAAATAAAATATTTTGAAATGCATTTTTACCATTGGGATTTTATTTAGGAAATTTGTAAGTATTATTTTCCTTTAATGAATTCTCACAAGTTTTATTTAAAAGATTGGTAAAACCGAATTTTGAAAGTGAATTTCCGGGAATGGAAACTGTGTTTAAACTCCAAAGGCGTTTATTTTGAAAACCTGGGAAGGAAATTTATGTTATTAAAACAAAAATCTGAATTGAAATAAATCGACAGAATTTATAAGAAAGATTTTCTGGGTTGTTTGAATGGGAGTGAGTTTCCCTGGAAAACCGAGTTCGAGTTTTAAACAGATTTTAATAAAAGAAAGTTTAAAGTTCAAACTTGTATAAAAGAGTGTTTTGAAAATTATTATTTTAAAGTAACTATTAACAAAATTAGTAATAGTAAATTTTTATGAATACCTTAGCAATTATTTTACAAATGAATTTGTTTAAAGGGCTAGTTTTGACCTAAGTCATTGAAATTAGTATTAACCTTTTAAACTATACTTATAAGTTTAGTTTAAACTAAACCCTTATTTACAATCAGAATTTATATCCTAATAAATGGTTTTACTTTACATATTTGAAATTATATTTTTGAGTAATAATTAGTAGTAAATTTCCATATTTTAAAATATTTTTCAAAATAAAGTGTTTTAATTGTTTTAATTCTAAATTGTTTTGAACTTGGTTATTTCCAATGGGAATAAATGGTAAAGGATTTACCTTGTAAAGGAAGAACTTTGGGAAATTGTTTTCAAACGAGTTTTGAAATTTGGAAATATATCTTGAAAGATATTTGAGGCAAATAAATAATGTGGAAAATTATTTATTGTGTGATGGATGTTTGTGAATATAAATTGATAGTTAAATCACCGACTATCAATATTGGACAAATGCGTTGATCGTTTCGAAGAGACCGGGATCGAGATTTATCTCGAAAACCACTTCGATCCGGTTTGTACGTTTCGTTTGAAAAACGTGTTCGGAGTCGAAGATGGAGCAGTGAAGTGCAAGGCCTAGTCGCTACTAATCCTAAGGATATTTCCAAAATGGATGTAGTAGGAGTAGTGCCTTCGGTTCCGTTCGAACCCGGGATGGACTTGTATGGATGAATGCTTTCGGAACATCGTCAGGTGGGCGATGGGCATTCTAAGTGAAACGTTCTAAAGGTAACGCTTAGCCTCAAGCCTCATCAATCGGGAATGACTGAAAATCAGGGGATATGCAGCAAGGCTTCGTGGGTAGCCCCCACTTGAGAGTAAGGTCATCCCTGTCTAGATGTTCCTTTTTATTTCGGCTTAGTGGGTGGTTGCTGATCCCAACCGTGGGGTGGTCTTATTCGAAACTGTCCAGTAAGGGATGAGTCCGGCCTTGTGTTGCAGGGGATCGGGCGTGGTCCTCGGTACGGTGATCTAGGCCCCGTACTGTGACAGGTGGTACCCCAGTGCCTAGTCATTGTTGGAAATCCATTCTCCCTAAGAGCCTTGTACGAGTTTTGTTTGTATTACCCACTTTGTGGCTTGTAGCTGGAATTTAATAGATGTAACAATTTCGGCTATTTTATAAGTATTTGTGAATAGACCCTATTATAATATCTGAGGATTTCTATAAAAAGTGATTTAGCTATCGTAAGGTAAAAACCCGACATGTTTATGGCGTGGTCTTACGAGATGCTTTTGTTTTCAAAAGGATTTTGAAACTTTGATAATCAATTTGGGTGCATTATTATCAGCTGGTATTCCAGACTGACTCGGGTGTTATTTCATTATAATGCTCGGGTCAGACCGTGTATTATTTGTGCAGGACAGGATGCTATGGAGCAGGAGAGGAGCTAGGGTCCGAGACGTATTATTCGTATTTATATATATATCCGCTGCTATGATTGTATGGGATTGTCTGATTGCTAAATATTGTTGTATGAGATACTCTGATGATATGATGTATAAAACAAATATAGATTCATTTTGTGTAAAGGTCTATATTTACTATTATACTTTATTCCGCTGCGACTGTGAGATTCTGATATTGTTTAGTTCCTTCTTCTTCTATCTCTTCTTCTTTAATCCATAATGGTTCGTATTTCTGTTCCGCTTGAGTTAATTGATGTAGAATAGTGTTGACTCAAGGGGTACGGATTTGCGGGCTGTTACACTTGGTATAAAATACCAAATATTACTTATCGACAATTTTAAATTCATCTAAAAATCCAACATTATCGTTTATAACCAAATGAACTTAAAAATACATTTTAAAACCATTTTTATAACTATTTACATCCAATGGTCCAATATTACAATTCAAATCCAATTAGACTCAAAATAAACTTTAGAATCAAATTTTATATCTATTTACACTCAGAAATACTAATTATTCCAATTCTAATATTAAATTATTATTATTCAAATTCCAATTTAATTCTCGTATTTGACTAATTTTATTAACTTAACCAAAGTCTTTTATTTCAAAATTCAAATTATACCACATATTCAACATTTAAAATAAACTGTAACAGCCCGCAAATCCGTATCCCTTGAGTCAACACTATTCTACAACAATCAACTCAAGTTGTGCAAAAATACGAACCATTTGGGTTAAAGAAGATGAGGTAGAAGAAGAAAATATAAAACAACAACAGAATCTAACCATCGCAGCGGAATAAAACATAATAGATAATAAATGATCTTTACTCAAATTAAATATCTCTGCTTATATATTACATCATCAGAGTACAATAATCATAGCTCAACATCAATATCATACAAATGGATACAGAACAACTCAATTATATATAAAACAAGTACGAATGTACGTATCGTCATCCAGGTCGTCTCCTGAGCTCCACAACAAAATTTATCATGTATTTTATAATACTCGGTCTGACCCAAGCATTATAGTTAAATAACACCCGAGTCAGTCTGGAATACAAGCGTGAGAAAATCACACTCAATTGATTATTAAAGTTTCCAAAATCCTTTGAAAACAAAAGCATCTCGTAAGACCACGCCACAAATAAACATATCGGGTTTTTACCTTACGATAGCTAAAACTCTTTTTATAGAAATCCTCTGATATTATAATAGGGTCTATATACAAATACTTATAAAATAGCTGAAATTGTTACATCTATTAAATTCCATCTATTAGCCACAGAGTGGGTAATACAAACAAAACTCGTATAAGGCTCGTAGGGAGAATGGATTTCCAACTAATGACTAGGCACTGGGGTACCACCTGTCACATTATGGGGCTTAGATCACCGTACCGAGGAGAACGCCCGCTCCCCTACAACACAAGACCGGGACTACCCCTTAATGGATAATCTCGAGTGAGATCACCCCACGGTTGGGATCAGCAACCGCCCACTAAGTCAAAATAAAAAGGGACATCTAGACAGGGATGACCTCACCCTGCTTGGGTGCTACCCACCTAGCCTTGCTGCATAACCTCTGATTTTCAGTCATTCCCATTTGATGAGGCTTGAGGCTAAGCGTTACCTTTATAGAACATATCCCTTAGAATGCCCATCGTCCACCTGACGATGTTTCGCAAGCATTCATCCATACAAGTCCGTCCAGGGTTCGAACGGAACCGAAGGCACTATTCCTACTACATCCATTTTGGAAATATCCTCAGGATTACTAGCGACTAGCCCTTGCACTTCACTGCTCCATCTTCGAATCCAAACTCGTTTCCACGAAACATACAAATCAGATCAAAATGGTTTTCGAGAAATAAATCTCGATCCCGGTCTCTTCGAAACGATCAACGTATTTGGCCAATATTGATAGTCGGTTATTTAACTATCAATTAATATTCACAAACAACCATCAACCGATAAATAATTTCCCAAATTATTTATTTATCTCAAAATATCTTTACAAGATATATTCTCACTTTTAAATCCTTTTGAAAACAGTTTTCAAACTTTCTTCCTTTTCTCAGAATGAATTTCGAGTATTTCCATTTCCATTGGAATCACCAAGCATAAAACTTTAGATTTTTAAAATAATGTAAAACACTTCACTTTTAAAAATATACTTTAAAACATTAAGTTAAAATTACTTTGATAGTTTGTTAAGAATACATACTATATGAATATTTGAAAATAAGGTTACTTAATAAAATATAAAACTAGATTCCTGCTTTTAAAAACAAAATACTAAGTTACTTCTTAATAATTACTGCTGGAATAGATTAAAGAAAATACTTACTTTAGACTTTAAATAATAGAAATAATAAATTTTACGAAACTTGCTTTCTTTAAAAATAACTTTGAAAACATTTAATTTATATTTAAAAATTTATGTTTTAAAAAAATATGTACTTGGCTATCCAGAGAAAATTCCAACTTCAATCACTTAAATCAATTTCCCCAAATTGATTTCAAATTTATTTTATTTGAAATAAATTCTTTTACTTATCAGTTCATTTTCAAATTCAGTAGTTATGGACTTTGTTATTATTATCTTTTCCAATTTTCTTCTTTACTCTTTCAATAATTCAAAACTTAAATTCTAAATAAATGTTTGTTCTTTTTAATTAATAATACTGCATTTTAAAATTCATTAACTTTCTGTTTATTCAAATTTTCCTTTCCATTCTCCGGATCCATTTATTAGAATTTTAAGGTCACTTTATTTCTTTTCCAAGTCATTCTTAAATTTATTCTATAATTATTTTACTTGCAATTTCACTTCTTTAATTTTCATTTCACAAATCAAATTTATATTTTTGGTAATTCATTATACTCAATTATATCAACCAAGCCATAGAATTTAATACTTCCACATAATTCATAATAGAATATCAAATAACCAGAACAAAGAATATTAAATAATTTAAATAAAAGTTGAGGGGTCCAGTTGGATCCCTCCAACCTGTTTTTCCTGCATCCACAGACGTTAGCATCACATAATATGCCAATTTCAAATTATACTATAGTATATCACATCAATCGATTCAACCATACAATCAATTATTTAAATTTAATCATTTAAATTTAAATTTAACTGAGTGAGATTAACTCACCTTTGCTTTTTGTTTTGCAAACCACCCAGACCAGTTTGATTCTTCCCAGATTTAACCTTGAATGAACATTTACGGTTTATTAATATTTGAACTGATAGAACAATTTATTTCCTGGTTTGAAATTAAATTAACAATTAGTTTAATTTAAAGTAATTTTCTTTGATAATAATTTTTTTCTCTTCTCTATTTTAAAATAATTTCAGGAGTTAACAGCAGGATAAGATAGACGCCAAGGCGAGTTAGCATCGATTGGAGATGTTGATGGCGACGAGACTTGGTGGAGGCGTGGTTTGGGATTCTCGTTCGTAGGTCAGTGAGGTGAGGTTTGATTTTCTTTATTTTCTGATAATTTATTTAAATTGGGTTATTATTATTACTTAATATGATTTTAGTTCGGAAAAAAATATAGAAAGATAAGAATAAATAAATAAATATTACTATTTATATTTTTTCACAGATGTAAATATGGTTGTTTATAAAAAGTAAAGAAAAAAAATTAGTTTTAAATTTAATTATTTGCTTAAACTAAATCAGTAGTCTAATTAAAATTAATAAATGATAATTGATTGTTCGATTTATTCGAAATAATTAGTTAATTAAATTTACTGAATGGTAGTTAATTATTCTAGTAGTTCAAATGTTAATAAACTGTAAATATTTATACAAGGTCTAAAGCCGTGGGGAAAACCAGGCGAGTTTGAATTGGATGGCAAAACAAAAATCGAAGGTGAGTTAATCTCACTCAGTTAAAATTTAAAATTTAAATGATTAAATTTAAATAATTGTTTGAGTGGTTAAAATTGATTGATGTGCTTTAGTATGGTAATTTTGGAATTGGCATATTATATTGTGCTAATATCTATGGATGTAGGGAAAACAGGTTGGAGGGATCCAACTGGACCCCTCAACCTTTATTATTTATTATTCTCTGTTGTGATTACTTGATATTCTATGATTAATATATTGGAATATTGAATGTTATGATTTGATTGGATATTTGGGTATAATGGATTACCGAAAATATATAAATTAAATTTTGGAAAGAAAATAAAGGAAGTAAATTTGTAAACGAAATAATCTTAGAAAATTTAATAAAATTAAGAATGAATTGAAAAATAAATGGAAGTACGTTAAATACTAATAAATAACTTCGAGTATGAAAAGTAAAGGATTTGAATAAACAGTAATTAATGAACTGTAAAATTTAGTGATATTAATTTAAATGAATAAAGAATTATTCAAAACTTAAAGTTTTAATTTATTTAAAGGAATAAGAAGTAAATTGGGAAATCTAAATTGGTATTTCAATTAAAATATTTTAAATCATAATTAAGGAATAAAATCTAAAATTAAAGGAATTTTGAATAAATGAAATAAATTGGAAATCAATTTGGAAATTGATTTAAGCGTTTGAAATTAGATATTTGGAGGAATAAATTCAAGGTGGGAATTTATTAAAGGAATGAGAATTTTTTTTTTAAATAAATAGCGATTTATTTTTAAAGGTTGTGAAGAGAAGTATATTTCCTTGGATAGCCAAGTATGTTTTGAAAGTAAATTTTTAAATATAAGATAAAAGTTTAATGTTGTTTTAAAAAGCATGTTTTAGAAAATTTATTATTCCTAAAAGTTTAAATTCTAAAGTAAATATTTATTCAAATCTATTACTGTAGTAATAATTTATAAAGAATGACTTAGTGATTCTGTTTTAAAAAAAAGTGGAAACCTAGTTTTATATTTATAAAGTAACCTTATTTTTAAATATTCGTATAGTATTTAATAATTATTGAAGTAGTTTTAATTTAAATATTTTAAAGTATATTAAAGTAAAGCGATTTAAATTATTTTTAAATCTAAAGTTTTATGCTTGGTTATTCCAGTGGAAATAGAAATACTTGGAATTTATTCTGAGGAAGGCAGATAGTTTTGGAAACCGTTTTCAAGGAGTTTGAAAGGTGAAATTATATCTTGTGAAAATATTTTTGAGATAAATAATTTGGGAAATTTATTTATTGGTTGATGGATGTTGTGAATATTAACTGATAGTTAAATCACCGACTATCAATATTGGACAAATGCGTTGATCGTTTCGAAGAGAACGGGATCGAGATTTATTTCTTGAAAACACTTCAATCCAGTTTATACGTTTCGTGAAACGAGTTTGGATTCGAAGATGGAGCAGTAAAGTGCAAGGGTTAGTCGCTACTAATCCTAAGGATATTTCCGAAATGGATGTAGTAGGAATAGTGCCTTCGGTTCCGTTCAAGCCCGGGACGGACTTGTATGGACGAATGCTTTCGGAACATCGTCAGGAGGGCGATGGGCATTCTAAGTGAAACGTTCTAAAAGGTAACGCTTAGCCTCAAGCCTCATCAAATGGGAATGACTGACAATCAGGGGATATGCAGCAAGGCTTCATGGGTAGCCCCCACTTGAGAGTAAGGTCATCCCTGTCTAGATGTCCCTTTTTATTCGGCTTAGTGGTGCGGTTACTGATCCCAATCGCGGGGTGATCTTATTCGGAACTGTCCAGTAAGGGATGGGTCCGGCTGTAGCAACCCTGTATTTTGTAATTATTTTAATTGTATATTTTAATTATTTTGATTTAAATTTTGATTTAAAAACTTATTTTACTTATTGAAATGATTAAATTTTATTATTTAAATATAAATCTTGATTTTTATATGAATTATAATTCCAAAACTTGTGTAAGTAGAATATTTCCAGAAAAGGTGAATTTTTGGTCAAATAGTCAAACTTTGACTTCTAACTTAAAATTTAAAAGTTTGAAGTTATAAATTTTATCTTTTATTATGAACATAGATTTAATAACATGAATACTACTTTTCGTTTCGTTGGAAACGGAGTTAAATTGTGAAAGTTATGAACATTTCAATTTTTAGTATAATTGGTTTTTTGTGCAATTTTGCCTATTTTAAAATTTATAAATCATATTTTCTTTCTTATATTTTATTTTAATATGTGTAATTATTTATGTATATTTTCATCTCTAAATATTTTAAAAATAATAATAGAATTTTTCTAAAATTTACTATGATGATTTCCTATTTTTGAAGGCTGTTTTCCTATTTTCTGCTATTTTCTTCATAAAAAAATTATATGTAAATTAAATTTTAAATATTTATTTTGTGAATATATTTTTATTTTATGTTATTATTTATGTTTAAAAATATATTACAAGCTCATATGAATTTTATAAAATTTATTCTATTAAATTTCAAATTTTCCACACTAGTTTACTATTTTTAGCTATTTTCTTAATTTAACTTTATATTATTGATAAATGTTTATATAAATTATTACATTTTGATAAATTTCGAAATTTTATCTGGTATTAGTATTATTACCAGAAATATAAAGTTATAAAAAAATTAAATAAAGAAATATGAAAGGTTTCTAAAACCCTTTACATTCCTAAGTCTTTTAATCTTCTGCCTTTTCATTTCTTAACCTACATCTTTATTGTTTTTTTTTCTTTGGCCGTACAATTCCATCTCATTTCAGCTGCCTCCTTCATTTTTCACGTGAATTCTCACATCCAACCTGGAAAAAAAATGTCGGCCTCTCCCTTGTTCAAAAATTTGGTAAAAACTCCCTTTCTTTTTCATGTTTCTTTGTTTTCTTCTTTGTTTTACATGGATTTGCCTTGCCTTCACCCCCCTTCTTTGGATCGGCCTTCTCTCATCCACCACCTAGGCCGCCTCCATCACCATCCCCTCTGACCAACACCTCCTCCAGCCCCTTCCCATGCCATAGCCGAGCCCTTTGTGATGAAGAACCACCATAGTTTTGAGCAACATCTCATATATATGCAAGCAGAGCACACCTAGCACCACCTCTTTCAACCATCTGGGCCGACCAAAAACCATCACCACTGGCCTGATCTCGACCTAACACACCTCTGCACGCCCTCACCTGACCATACCTGAAGTGTCCATGCCCTCCATGCCTTGGCCGAGCCATAAGATGCCTTGAAACCCTTGCTATTGCCTTGTAACATTAGCCTCTTGCCTCACAAACTTGTGCACCACTTTCTCTAGGCTAGGCCGACCCGTTTCAATCCATAACCTGATCCAAATACATGCTTTGGCCGTGCAAACCTGATCCATAGCTGAAGCATAAGTGGTAGAAAGCAAGTGCAATAGTTTTGGTTTTGTTTTATTCAATCCATTTCTAACATTGTTAAGTATATCCTGTTTTGAAACTTATGTTTTATATATTTGTTTGTCTCATGTATCTAAGGAGATTTATCTTTGGCTCTCCCACTCAAATCATATTCGTGTTGTCGTGCCTTTAAAGATTCTGTGTTGTGTGTTTTGGTAGTCATCTCCAGCTTAAACATGTGAGTACATCTCACCAGACAAGTTATACTTATATAAGTAATAAACTGATCACACTTGAATCTGTAATGCACATCATCCTGTTTTAATTGCCATATTATATTCATATGATGTTCACACCTGTATTTACACCTGCTATATCATATGTCACAGTTATTTCATGCTATTATGTATATTTTATCAGTTTATCACACTGCAAGTTCCCTGTAGATTAGAATCACTATGGGTTGAAATGATACATACCCGAACGGACTTTAGAATAAGGGAAAATCGTTATGGGCTGAAATGATAGGCCTGAGCGATTTTCATTTTATTTCATTTACTTGGGACTGCGGGTTTGAAATGATAAAACTCGGATTTTCTTTGTAAATTACGGGTTGAAATGATACATTACCCGTATCACTTTACCTAGGCTAGAAAATTATATACAGACCCGTAGTTAAAATATATTTTTCTAAATTTTTTAAAAATATGTTTGAAATGTAAATATTATAATATTTTGATTTAAAACATAATTAAAAATGATTTTTGTAAAGTATTATTGATTTTTTTGGAAATTTATAGGTTAAATAAATTATGGAAAAGTTAGAAAATTTAAATGTAAGTTATTTTGGAAATTTTGATTTAATTATAACTGGAAATTAAATTAAATATGAAATTATGATAAATTTATGATAATTTGAATTTAAAATGAATTTAAAATGATTTTATAATATATTAATGATTTTTGAGTAAAGTTAAAAAATGAAAGGGATGATTATTTAAGTTGAAATTTTGAAATATAACCAAATGGGAATTTGTGAATTTGGCTTAAAAGTGAATTTTAAGTTAAGTGAATAAAATTGAAATTAAGTTATATTTTTAAATTTAAACTTAAGTGTTAAGTTGAAATTTAATTTAATGAATTTAAATTTGAAAGTTGAAATTTAATAAGTGAATTATTATTAAATCTTGATTTTTGAATGGAAATTTAACTTTATAAAATCATGAACTTAAGGAAAATTAAATGTTGTTTATAAATGTGAAAATGTATGATTTTATAAGTTAAAAATGTTTTAAATAAAAATATAATTGGTTGTGAAATTATATTGAATATTTGAAGTTAATTAACTGCATTTTTGAAATGCTATTAATTGCAATTTAAATGATATTACAACATTTATAAATGATGTAGTTGATGATAATGAACTAAAAAGCTAAATTGAATTAAAGGCTATTATAGCAATCTTTTTAAGTGCTCTAATTGTTGAATTTAACTAATTTTATTTGAAATATTAAGTAAACCCTATTACAACATTTTTAAAAATGCTGTCTTTTGTTAAATTGAACTGTTTTGAATGTAACTTTCCGTAGCGTTTTCTAAATGCTGCGAAAAGTGAATTTTCACTGTTTTGATAAACTTAAGTGAATAAATGAACTTTGGAAGTTGAAATTTTTGGAAATTTAATAATTTAATTATTAAATATAATAACTTCATTTTAATGATTTAAAATGATTTTTGAAATATAAACTGTTTGGAAATAAAATTGAAATGGTATTTTAAATTGAATAAAATGAATAATGATTTGAAGTGAATGTGGTTTTGAAAAGATATGATATTTTGGTTTATTAAAATGATTTGAAATGAAGTTTTGGAAAGATATGATATTTTTGATATATTAAAATGATTGAAATGACTTGAAATGGATATGATATTTTTGATATATTAAAATGATTGAAATGAGGTTTTGAAATGATATGATATTTTGATATATTAAAATGATTTGAAATGTGGTTTTGAAATGATATGATATTTTGATATATTAAAATGATTTGAAATGTGGTTTTGAAAAGATATGATATTTTGATATATTAAAATGATTTGACAAGAATTTCTGGAAAGATATGATGTTTAAAAATGGTTTGGAATTAATTTAATCATTACTTTGATAAAGATTTGGATTTGAAATGATATCCTATTTTGAAGTATAAACATTATTTTAAAAGTTATAACTACGGGTTATAATAACGATTGGTTGGCAAAGAGACCGGGATCGGATATCTGGCATACTCTCTGTCGATACCGAAAACCACATTGACAACCGTGTACGCGGTGGAGATTCCAGAATGAAGTAGGATGGTGGCAACGTTCTTGAGGTATATTACGTGGACCCAACTCCCATGAATTGGCATAAGGTGGCTAAAACAGGAGCGATCTCGGGCCAAGTGAGGTCATTCCTCCTATCGGACACATTCCTTCGATACTATACTCTTATTGGTGATTGATTTGATGGCCATCCTCCGATTTTGATATGGGAGTGTGTTCCGAGGTGGGCGTATGTGGCTGCTGCGTTACCACCAGCCCGTGTACGTAATTGGTATATCTACCCTGGCATTGCCTTGTGTGCCGTGTCACCTACCATACCGAGCCTTTACTACGAGTTTGTTTTTCTCCCGTAGCTCGTGTGGTATCCTCTGACAGTCACCCGGAGTGGAGATGGCATGATATTGGATGGACTACTGGGACTATTATGTGTGAAGGGTGATATGGGTAGCCCGGAACGCTATTTAAAAGTAAGTTTATTTTACTGTAGACATTATTATAATAGCGAAATATTACTACATAGTAAATAGTTTAACGGATCCTTAAAGGATGGGCGGTCTCAGGCATCCTTTAAGTTACTTGTACCTTATTACAGTTCACTTGAGTTGGTTTATATTATATAAGTATATATTGTCCTGACTCGAGTGTTTGTATTTTTTTATTTACGCTCGTGTCAGCCTGAGTTATTCACAGATTTGGATTCCACTTTCTGGAGATTGGAATCGCTGGAGATTATCTGCTTATCTAGTTTTATCTATTCCAGTTCTGTTGTTCTATCCAGCTTGTACTTGGTTATCATCTTGAGACTTCTGTTGTACTTTATTTATTCTGTTGTATCTTATTTAACTCTGAAATTTATATAGTAGCTTCATGAACTACTATTTCTTTTACTTCCGCTGCATTATTAAATACTCTGTGTCTATGATCTGTGATTTTATTTACTGTATATTCTGATATTTGCCAAATTTTATTTACAATGCGGTATTTTGAGCAATTCAAGTCCGACATGTGCGGATGCGAATGGTTGAAAATATCGGGTTGTTACACCGGCCTTGTGTTGTAGGGGATTGGGCGTGGTCCTCGGTACGGTGATCTAGACCAGGTACTGTGACAGGTGGTACCCCAGTGCCTAGTCATTGTTGGAAATCCATTCTCCCTACGAGCCTTGTACGAGTTTTATTTGTATTACCCACTCTGTGGCTAGTAGCTTGAATTTAATAGATGTAACAATTTCGACCATTTTATAAGTATTGGTATATAGACCCTATTATAATATCATAGGATTTCTATAAAAAGTGTTTTAGCTATTGTAAGGTAAAAACCCGACATGTTTATTTGTGGCGTGGTCTAACGAGATGCTTTTGTTTTCAAAGGATTTTTGAAACTTTAATAATCAATTGGGTGTGATTTTCTCACGCTGGTTTTCCAGACTGACTTGGGTGTTATTTAACTGTAATTCTCGGGTCAGACCGAGTATTATGGATACAGGATTTGATGCTGTGGAGCTCAGGAGTCGAGCTGGATGACGATGAGTATTTCGTACCTGTTTATATACAATATACTCCGCTGTGTTGAGTTGTTGTGTATCTCATTTGTATGATATTGATGTTGAGCTGTGATTGATGTACTCTGATGATGTAATATATAAATAGAGATATTTGATTTTTGAGTAAAGATCATTTATTATCCATTATATTTTATTCCACTGCGATGGTTAGATTCTGTTGTTGTTTTCTATTTTCTTCTTCTACCTCTTCTTCTTTAACCCTAATGGTTCGTATTTCTGTACCACATGAGTTGATTTAGGTAGAATAGTGGTAACTCAAGGGGTGCGGATTTGCGGGCTGCTACTCGATGCTCAGCATTTAGTATATGCATTTTCAAGGTGGCAACGTGGAGCATCGCAGAGCATTCTCTTCATCTGGTGGTTCCGGAGCCGACGATGAGTCACGAGGTATGTTTTGCAGTTTTTGTTTTTGAAACTTGTGTAGATATACAATGAGAGATGGTGATGTTGATTTGTGAACATGTGGTGTGTGATGCTGATTTATGGTGTTGATTTGTAGAGTTTGATGTTAGATGTTGAATGCATATATTGTAAATTGATGTTGGATGTAGATATTGCAGTTGGATGTGTGAAACTGATGATGGACGGCTTGTTTTGTATTGATTGAAAATGTTTGTGCTTGAGATGCTAATGTTTGAGTTTTATGTTATTATTGATATTGATATTGATTTTAGTTTATATATCTTATATATATAGATATATTGATTCTGATGTGTTATGATATATATTGATATCGATGTGTTGTTTGGCTGCTGAAAAAAAATTTACCCAGATTTTTGACGGCTCTCGCAGGTTTACCGATCGAATATTTCGACGACTTTCGATGGTTCCTGGCGTGTTTTTAAGCCAAATGGACATTAGCACCGTCGGAAAAAACATCAAAACTGTCGTCGCAAAGACGTCGTCTATTCCGTCGAAAATAGACGAAATCCATGTTTTGTATGCCGACGGGATTTTCGACGACTCGCGACGGCCGCCGACGGCGGGGAGCCATCGAAAATCACCGTGTATCTTCAATGCCGGCCATGGGATGTATAAGGCCCTTGACGAAATTTCTGTAAAGGAAAAAAAGTTTTAGGTGCCAAAATTTGAACTAACAACCTTGACTCTGTCAACCTAGCACATTACCACTGTAGGAAATTATTGTGAAGAACAAAAATTTTCAGCATTTTAGCCTCAAGGATAGACCTTCATTATTTTAGCCTGAAGGACAACTTTCTTTGGGTATCAGTTTTTAATGATTAATAGCATTTTTTAGGTATCGGTTTATATTTTTCGGTAGCAGTTTTTAGGTATCAGTTTTTAATTCGATAGCAGTTTTGGAAGAATATTTGTCCTTATGAATGATGTTGAAAGAATGTTTGTCCTTTTGAACAATTTTTAGGAGAATGTTTGTCGTTGTGGTTAAAATATTGAGGTCGTGTCCTTGAGGCTAAAAATATACGAATTTTTGTCCTTTAAATTAATTCCCCCTTACCACTGCAACAACTATCCTTCGTTAATTTAATGCCCCTGTAATGATATTTTATGTAAAATGTTCTCTAAACTTGAGGCGCCTATAATTAAAGGCGAGGCCTTTTCCAGATCGGAGGATCTAGACGACCACCTAGTTGGTCTATATCCAGAGCCGGCCCTGTGTCTTGTAGTGATCATTTCAATGATGCTACAAAATACATTACATTTTTTTGGGTAAATATGTTGTCCTGTTCCTGTTCCAAACAAAAAAATTGAAAAATTAATCCTACCAGACAGCTCACATGATAAATCAATATGGATGAATATGAAGTAATCCAATTGTGGTGATAATTTAAAGCAATAGATTCCATTTTGAAAACGTGTTGTTGGTTAGATGCCTATTTTGTTGGAAACATTTCACCCAATTTATTTAGACCGTTTCCATCCGTCGATTTGTTCACTTTATCTTTTTTTTAACCAAAACCCTAAACAAAGGAACTTTGCACTTAGAAATACCCGAACTAACAACTAAACCAGTTTTTAGAATAAATTGTTATTCTTTAACATATTAAAAAAATTCATATATATTAAAACGACAATCAATTACTTTGCCATTTTAATGCTTGCATTAAAACGGCGAAGTAATTGCTATTTCAATACATTCTGCATTAAAACGGCAATTTTCGTGCCGCTTTAATAACTGGTTCTTCAAACGGGAACGAGTTGTAACACGCTTTTCAGAGTGAACAAAGCACATATTGCTGCACCGTGATTAGTTCAGTTGCTTCTCAAGTGAACAAGTCATTATTGACTATGTGAACTTTGTGATTAATTTTGATAAAAACAACGATACAATAGTTCCATCAATCAGGGACAAAAGGATTGACACTGTTGGAATTCCTTAAATAGAATGAATTGAAATATACAAAGTCCCACATCGCCAAATTGTTGAGAGCTATATTGGTTTATATATGGCTTTCTCATGAGGAGGTTGGGGGCATGGGGCTCCCAAATGTATGCTTCGTTGTGAGGAGAGAGATCATGCATCACCACCACACACGCGCGCGCCGCCCCCGCCGTCCGTCCGACCGAACTGAACCGGGCCGGGCTCGGGTTTGGGTCTAATATGATACTCGTATTTTTACTGCAAACTGGACCGGGCTTTCTGACAGTTGCAGGCCATACGAACAGATGTGGATCTGTTCGGAAGCAAACTCGGGTTGAATAGGCGCGAACAGTGGCGGACGCGATCCGTTAGAAGCAAACAGGTACGGCCGAACAGAGGCGGGCAAACAGAAGCGAATAGCAGGAAAACAGATGTGACTGTACGAAGAGGTACAGACGTGACTTTTTAAGCGAACGGGTGCAGACACGACCGTTCGGAAGAGATATGGACCAACTATAAATAAGAAGGAAAACTGATTACTTTCCTCACTCATTTTAGAAATCTGAATCTTCTTCTTCTCTTCTGCTGCTATACTCTAAATCACAGAGTGATATACTCACTACAATCTCGAGCAGAATACGTCTGTTGTATCTTGGGGGAATTTTGAAATAAAATTCTTAAGGAAATTGTTACGACAAGCCTCAGACGATATCCGGTTAGATTCTAGTTTATTCTATAATCTTTCGTTTATACGTTATGCTATTTCTATAAATAGTATACCGTTGTTGTTGTAATTTATCTACAACGTAACTTATAGTTACAATTATCTAATACAGAATTCCAGCGTAGTGGAATTCTAATTGATAAACTTGTGCGACGAGTTTATAGTTACTTGCTACCTGTTTTAGTACACTAGCCAACTAACATCTTAAGAATTTTACTGTTTTCTTACTAAAACAGAGATGGCAACAGTAGAATTTTCAAAGAATACTACTCACAACAGACCTGAACCGTTCAAGGGAGACGGTGATGATTTCTTGACATGGCAGAATCAGATGTTTTTTTATCTCACCACACTCGGTCTGCAAAAGTACCTCTAGGAGGAGGAACCGATTCCTACACCAGGCAAGGAAGCAGAGGTGAATACGTGGAAGCATTCCATCTTTTGTGCAGAAACTATATTCTGAATTGTCTCGACAAGGTGCTATATGTTAGGGATGCGGATTAAGGATCTTAAGGCAGAAATAACACTAGAGGGGGATGAATAGTGTTTTAAAGAATATATGAACTATATGACTAAATTAAAACTTTCAACACAAATCTAAACAGAATTCTAACAAAGAATGATCACAGAACATATAACAAATGCAAATAGTAAATAAAGCAAGTAAAAGGAAAGAACACACCGGATTTTATACTGGTTCGGAATCCTCCTACATCCAGTCCTGCACCAAGGCAATATCCTTGTATAGATTTTTATAAGCCAATATCCAAATTACAACCCTCAATTTCTAAGGCCTTGAGGAACCCTCCTATCTCCGAGTCTGGGGTAAACTCTCTTAATTTACGGGACACAAGATCACCTTAATACTTCTTAATAACAATCCTTTTGAATGGATAGACTCTATGAACTTTTTGAATACAAATTAATCCTATAACTCCGAATAGCACTTTGATCTTTAGTAGAATGATGTAGAATCAAATAGAGAGAGTATCTAAATGATTTCCTATTGAGAATTTGGCATAATGATGGCACGATCTTGAAAATATGAAATTTTATGGATATGGAATGGGGGAGAAGAAAGAGTGAAGAAAATAAGAAAGTAGTTGTTAAAAAAAAATTCGTTTTGGAAGCCTTTATATAGATTCACAACAGTCATAACCATTGGCGAAATGTTTTGGAACGAATGGACACTTCTTTTGAAAATTGAATTTTGAATCCAACTGTCACCATGTCGACATGGGGTATCCCCTTATGTCGACATTCCTTAGTTCAAAATTATAGAGATGCTGTTTTGTAAAGACAATTGAATTTAAAACAAGTTGAAACTTCTCTGAAGCAAAATAAAGTGTTTAAACGATATTTTAAGATAGAGAATGAATTTAAAACATTATTTTAAATAAATATATATATATAATTGATACAGACCGTCAATTATATAAGTAATATTTAAAATCAGAATAAGTTTTGATGTTTTCAAAATAGAAGTTTTTAAAATCAGAATAGAGGAATATTCAAGGCTAAAACAAAGTTTGAAAATATTTTTGAAAACATGATTTTGAAAGCTAAAACATTTTGAAAACAAATTTAAAAACATTTTGAAAAATCTATTTAAACTGAAATTGCAAGAACCTACCTACAGAGCTCCTCCATAGGACTCTAGAACTTGTACAAAGTAGTTTAAATGATTTTGATTTTCGTGGGTTTGTAAGCCACTTGTCGTAGGTTTGTAAGCTACTTGTCGTGGGTTTGTAAGCCACTGGTTTCTATAGAAATTGGGTTCCATCCCAAAAGAAAATTGGAAGAAAGATGAGAGTGCTATTATGAAGTTTTAACAAAATACTAGACACTTATCTTGAGATCTTGAAATCTTGATTCTCTAGAGTCTTGAATCTTGAATCTCTAATCTTCATCTTGATGCTTGAGTCTTTATACTGATAAGTCTTCGATGATACCTGCATATACTTTCTATATACATACATACATACATATATATATATATATATATGGGAATGTTAGTATATATTTTATAAAGTAAAGTATAATAACTATATAAGGTTGTTGTCATCAAAACATCATTAACTCAGTTCCTAACAATCTCCCCCTTTTTGATGATGACAACCTTTATTTATAAAATATTCTTACCATACCATAACTCCCCCTTACTCCGTGATTTCTCTTAAAACTACAACTCCCCCTTACTCCATGACTCCCTCTTACACTAAGCACATATATTTTTATAACTTTCTCCCCCTTTGTCATCAACAAAGACTATTATCTACTTAAGAATTCAAGAATGATTTGTATGAACAAATAATATGTATAGAACAAGCATGAAACAATGAGTATAAATGAACACATTTTAGTTATTACAACATATATAAGAACATACATAAACACGAACAAACAAAATAATTTAAAACAAAGAATAAAATAAGCCATAATCTAAAGTGTATTTTACATATCTTAAAATTCTTTTAACAGCTTTTAAGTGAGTTTCTTTAGGTTGTGATTGGTATCTTGCACAGAGACAAACACTATGCATAATATCAGGACGACTCGCTGTTATATAGAGTAGCGAACCAATCATTCCCCTATATAAAATTTGATCAATATCTTTTGATTTATCTTCTTTACTTAAACCTACATTTGCTGACATTGGAGTTGGTTTCCCACTAGAGGTGCTTAAACCACTTTTATTGATTAAGTCTTTAGCATATTTTTCTTGACTTATAAAAATTCCATTTTCTAGTTGTTTAATTTGAAGCCCTAAGAAGAAACTTAATTCTTCCATGTGACTCATTTCAAATTCTTTAGTCATTATATCTGAAAATTCTTTATTCATTATGTTATTAGTTGATCCAAAGATTATATCATCTACATATATTTGAACTAGTTGAATATCTTGATTATTTCTTTTAATAAAAAGTGTTGTATCTACTTTACCAATTTCAAAACCAGATTGAAGTAAATAAGATCTTAATCTTTCATACCAGGCTCAAGGAGCTTGCTTTAGACCATATAGAGCTTTCTTTAACTTGTATACATGGTTTGGAAATTTATTATCTTCAAAGTGGAGGTTGTTCAACATAAACATCTTCTTTTACAAAACCATTTAGAAAAGCACTTTTAACATCCATTTGATATAATTTGAAATTATTATAATTATCGAACGCAAGTAGAATTCTTATAGCTTCTAATCTTGCTACGGGGGCAAAGGTTTCATCATAGTCAATTCCTTCTTCTTGACAATAACCTTGCGCGACTAAACGAGCTTTATTTCTTACGACCTCACCAAGTTCATTCATTTTATTTTTATAAACCCATTTAGTTCCAATTATACTTTTATCCTCAGGTTTAGGAACAAGTTCCCATACATCATTTCTGGTAAATTGATTCAATTCTTCTTGCATAGCAAGAATCCATGAATCATCAGACGATGCTTCCTTTGGATTTTTAGGTTCAATTGTTGATATAAAGGCTACATTACTCATACTACTTAATTGATTTCTAGTTCTTACTACAGATTCAATATTTCCTAAAACATTTTCTATAAGATGATCTTTTGATATTCTAAATGTCTTATTAGGTTGATTAATTTCACTAATAGTTTCATTAGATTGATTTAAATTTATAAAATCTTCTTCATCGTCTATTTGTGCAATATCTTTAAGATTTTCATCAAAAGATACATGCATAGTTTCTTCAATAGTATTAGTTTTTAAATTAAAAACTCTAAATGCTTTGCTTCTATTAGAATAACCAATAAAGAATCCTTTATCATCTTTTGGTTCAAATTTATCTAAATTATCTTTTGTATTAAGTATAAAACATTTACTCCCAAAGACTTTAAAATAAGCAACTATAGGTTTCTTATTATAAAGTAATTCATATGGAGTTTTATTTGTTAATGGTCTAATTAAAATTCTATTTAATATATAACAAGCTGTAGCAACTGCTTCAGCCCAAAAATGTTTAGGTAAATTACTATCAGAAAGCATTGTACGAGCACACTCTTGAATCGTTCTATTCTTACGTTCTTCTATTCCGTTTTGTTGTGGAGTTCTTGGAAATGAAAAGTTGTGAGTAATTCCTTTTTGAGTACAGAAATTCTCAAAATTTTCATTTTCAAATTCACCACCGTGATCACTTCGAATAGTTTTAATTTTGAAAGAATGTTGTTTTTGAATTCTTTTAGAAAAGTTTTTAAATATTTCAAAAGCATCACTTTTATGTTTTAAAAAGATTGTCCAAGCATATCTTGAATAATCATCTACTATAACAGAAACATATTTACTATGGTTAATTGATTGAACTTGAGATGGACCAAATAAATCTAAATGAAGTAATTCTAGAGGACTAGAGGTAGAAATAACATCTTTTAATTTAAATGAACTTTTCTTAAGTTTTCCTAATTGACAAGCATCACAAATACTATCTACTTTAAAGTTTAACTTGGGTAGACCTCTAATTAAGTCAAGTTTTGATATCCTAGATAATAATTTGAAATTCAAATGACCAAATCTTTTATGCCAAATCCAAGAGTCACTTGTATTAGCCAAAAGACATAGATTATCATTTGAAATTTTCATACTAAGGATATAAATATTTTTCTTCCTAATACCTTCAAAATTTGTATTAGACTTGTCATCTTCAATGTGACATTTATCTTTTCCAAATTTAATTTTAAAACCTTTATCGCAAAGTTGACTTATACTAAGCAGATTATGTTTTAAATTCCTAACTAATAAAACATCAGAAATAAGTAAAGTTTTAGAGTTACCGACATTGCCGACGCCAATCACATATCCTTTAGAGTTGTCACCAAAATTGACTAATCCACCATCTTGATAAGTAATGTCCTTGAGTATCTCAGGATTTTCAGTCATGTGCCTCGAACAGCCACTATCAAGTATCCATTTATTTTTCTCAATTTGCACAGTTTGTCCATTGGGTGTTGATTCGTCAAAGCCATATAATATGTCTGTCCCTGCATAACACACCAATTCGGTAGATAACTTGATTTTTCAAAATAACTATATGCAAACTTATGATACTTTGATGAAATGCATAGATTCAAAACAGTTTTAACACAATTTTCCAAAAATGCCATTTTTATATTTTTTAAGTTTCAGATTATGAAAAAAATTAAAACCAATGCTCCAATACTAATTGTTAGGGATGCAGATTAAGGATCTTAAGGTAGAAATAACACTAGAGGGGGGGTGAATAGTGTTTTAAAGAATATATGAACTATATGACTAAATTAAAACTTTCAACACAAATCTAAACAGAATTCTAACACAGAATGATCACAGAACATATAACAAATGCAAATAGTAAAGTAAAGCAAGTAAAAGGAAAGAACACACCGGATTTTATACCGGTTCGAAATCCTCCTACATCCAGTCCTGCACCAAGGCAATATCTTTGTACAGATTTTTATAAGCTAATATCCAAATTACAACCCTCAATTTCTAAGGCCTTGAGGAACCCTCCTATCTCCGAGTCTGGGGTAAACTCTCTTGATTTACGGGACATAAGATCACCCTAATACTTCTTAATAACAATCCTTTTGAATGGATAGACTTTATGGACTTTTTGAATACAAATTAATCCTGTAACTCTGAATAGCACTTTGATCTTTAGTAGAATGATGGAGAATCAAATAGGGAGAGTATCAAATGATTTCCTATTGAGAATTTGGCATAATGATGGCACGATCTTGAATATATGAAGTTTTATGGATATGGAATGGTGGAGAAGAAAGAGTGAAGAAAATAAGAAAGTAGTTGTTAAAAAAATCATTTTGGAAGCCTTTATATAGATGCACAACAGTCATAACCATTGGCGAAAGGTTTTCGAACGAATGGACACTTCTTTTGAAAATTGAATTTTGAATCCAACTGTCACCATGTCGACATGGGGTATCCCCTTATGTCGACATCCCTTAGTTCAAAATTATAGAGATGTTGTTTTGTAAAGACAATTGAATTTAAAACAAGTTGAAACTTCTCTGAAGCAAAGTAAAGTGTTTAAACAATATTTTGAGATAGAGAATGAATATAAAACATTATTTAAAATATATATATATATATAATTGATACAGACCGTCAATTATATAAGTAATATTTAAAATCAGAATAAGTTTTGATGTTTTAAAAATAGAAGTTTTTAAAATCAGAATAGAGGAATATTTCAAGGCTAAAACAAAGTTTGAAAATATTTTTGAAAACATGATTTTGAAAGCTAAAACATTTTGAAAACTGATTTAAAAACATTTTGAAAAATCTATTCAAACTGAAATTGCAAGAACCTTCCTACAGAGCTCCTCCATAGGACTCGAGAACTTGTACAAAGTAGTTTAAATGATTTTGATTTTCGTGGGTTTGTAAGCCACTTGTCGTAGGTTTGTAAGCTACTTGTCGTGGGTTTGTAAGCCACTGGTTTCGATAGAAATTGGGGTCCATCATAAAAGAAAATTGGAAGAAAGATGAGAGTGCTATTATGAAGTTTTAACAAAATACTAGACACTTATCTTGGGATCTTGAAATCTTGATTCTCTAGAGTCTTGATTCTTGAATCTCTAATCTTCATCTTGATGCTTGAGTCTTTATACTGATCAGTCTTCGATTATACCTGCATATACTTTCTATATACATATGTATATCTATCTATATGGAAATGTTAGTATTTATTTTATAAAGTAAAGTATAATAACTATATAAGGTTGTTGTCATCAAAACATCTTCAACTCAGTTCCTAACACTATACAAAGTATATCAGCCTTTAAAGACATCAAAAGCACTCTGGAATGCACTTACCACGAAGTATAAGACACAGAATATCAGTCTTAAGAAATTCATTGTAGACAAATTTATGGACTACAAGATGGTTGACTCCAAACCAGTAACCGCTCAACTACATGAACTGCAAATCATCATTCATGAACTCGAAGCGGAAGGTCATAAGGTTGGAGAATCATTTTTGGTTGAAGCCATCACGGGAAAACAGCCGCCGTCATGGAGAGATTACCGCAACTATCTAAAGCATAAGAAGAAGGAAATCTCTTTACAGGATCTCATAGTCCGATTAAAAATTAAGGCAGACAACCGTGCAGTTACAAAACCAAGCGAGGAGGCATTTGTGGCTGAAGGGTCAAAGACCAAAAACAAAAAGAAGAATTTCCAGAAGAAAAGGAAAGCTTAAGACAACAAACCAAAAGACAACAAACGAACCAAGAAGTTTAATGGTGAATGTTGGGTTTGTGGAAAAGTTGGACATGCCGCTAAAGATTGCAGACACAAGAAGGAACGCAATAAAGGGGCAAATATAGTGGATAACATGGAAGTAGACGTGTCCAACTTCTCGGCGGTGGTATCTGAATGCAATCTGGTTCAGATCCTAACCAATGGTGGGTAGATACAGGCGCTACTCATCATGTTTGTTCTGACAAATCCATGTTTTCTACATATCAGAAATTCGATCACGAAGAAAAACTCTTAATGGGTAATTTTGAAGTTCATCGCTTCAGATAAAGTAGGAGAAGAAGCAGAATGGCTTCGTCACTTTTTAGAAGATATTCCATTTTGGCCTAAACCTGTACCGGCTATATGCATACACTGTGATAACCAAGCTGCGCTAAGCAGAGCGCACAACTTTGTGTATAATGGAAAGTCACGACATATTCGTCGACGCCACAACACAGTTAGGCAGTTACTCTCTAATGGAACTATTTTCATAGATTATGTGAGAACAAATGATAACCTAGTGGATCCATTTACTAAAAATTTATCATGAGAGAAAATTGACTGCGCATTGAGGGGAATGAGTTTAAAAGCCTAAACTAATACGAGTTATCTTAAACGGAAATCTATCCTAGCGACTGGAGATCCCACAGACTAGGATCAATAGGCAAACCAGTTATGAATAACTCAAGATGTAATGCATTTGTTTGGACATAGTCCTATTCCATTCCTATGGTGCAAAATATAAATGCATGCCTACATAAGTATTAATAGGTTAAAACTATGTTTTTTAATGATGACCATATCTTGGAAATAAAAAGTGGGGTATTTGTAGGATACTCTTAATGGTTGCAATCACCTATGTAAGTGTGAGCTGGGTCGGCTCTATGAGAATATTAAAGGCTTAAATTCTCTATAACACTCGTAGAACCAAAATATGTTCAGGACCAAAATGAACAAAACAAAGAGATTGGATGAGAAGGGAATCGGTGCTTCGTAAAGCTTATCGTCTGGGTATACAATAAAGGCCAATGGTTCAAGATGAAATAATTCACCGATTAACCGAGTAGATCCGATAAGTTTTAACTAGGGAAATTTAAAAGTGAAATATCTACTTATCCACGATAAAGCATTATTCCATATGTACTCTGTGATATTTCGCTTTGTTTGGGGAATATGTATATTATCATTCATGTGGGGGATTATTGGAATTCATTAAATAGAATGAATTGAAATATACAAAGTCCCACATCGCCAAATTGTTGAGAGCTATATTGGTTTGTATATGGCTTTCTCATGAGAAGGTTGGGGGCCTGGGGCTCCCAAAACTATGCTTCGTTGTGAGGAGGGAGATCATGCATCACCACCACACACGCTCACGCCGCCGCCGCCGCCGTCCGACCGAACCGAACCGGGCCGGGTCGGGCTCGGGTTTGGATCTAATACGATACTCGTATTTTTACTGCAAACTGGACCGGGCTTTCTAACAGTTGCAGGCCATACGAATAGATGCGGATCTGTTCGGAAGCGGACGCGGGTTGAATAGGCGCGAACAGTGGCGGGTGCGATCCGTTAGAAGCAAACAGGTACGACCGAACACAGGCGGGTGCGACCCGACTGAAGTGGCGCGGGCAAACAGAAGCGAATAGCAGGAAAACAGATGTGACTGTACGAAGAGGTACAGACGCGACTGTTTGAGCGAACGGGTGCAGACACGACCGTTCGGAAGAGATACAGACCAACTGTAAATAAGAAGGAAAACCGATCACATTCCTCACTCATTTTAGAAATCCGAATCTTCTTCTTCTCTTCTGCTGCTATACTCTAAATCACAGAGTGGTATACTCATTACAATCTCGAGTAGAATACGTCTGTTGTATCTTGGGGGAATTTTGAAATAAAATTCTTAAGGAAATTGTTACGACAAGCCTCAGACGATATCCGGTTAGATTCTAGTTTATTCTATAATCTTTCGTTTATACGTTGTGCTATTTCTATAAATAGTATACCGTTGTTGTTGTAATTTATTTACAACGTAACTTATAGTTACAATTATCTAATACAGAATTCCAGCATAGTGGAATTCTAATTGATAAACTTGTGCGACGAGATTATAGTTACTTGCTATCTGTTTTAGTACACTAGCCAACTAACAGACACTAGTTTAAAATTGATATCAATATAAAAAAATTGCAATTCACGTTGAAGTACATTACATGCCACACTTTAAAAGAGGGGAAAAATGGTTATTATTAGCTGATTATGCAGCAGAACAATCGGTGATTTGGTGATTATTCTTTTATGTTTTCATTCTTTTGGTTTTTTCTCCTCCTCCTCCTCCTTCGTCTTGTAATTTTTTTCCTGCTGTTTTATTCAGAATACAAAGTCAAATATGGATGTTCTTTAACATCATAGTCCCACAGATTAACTAATACTTATGAATACTGCTGAATACCATGACATCCCTTCTAATGTAACTAATGAAAAGAGTTGCCTGAAATTGAAGTTAAAAGACGTTCGAATATGCAAGTGACGATGCAAAATATGTTGGTCAGGCCTTAAAGTTCTCCCTAGTATTCCTTCTTATCTATTAGTTCTGGACAGCCCTCCCTTTCTGTGCCTCTCCTTACTATGGGAGGTGTGAAGTTTTCTTGCAGCTTCTTGGCAAGCCAAGCAAGAATTTTGAAAAATAAGTAGGGGAGTTGAGTTTGGACGTCGATGAGTCGGATGATTTTTTGTTAGAATTGTCTTGGAATTTACTTAAATTGATTATCAGATCAAAATTTCTAACAGTTTGCAATTTTACTTGAACTAATTAACAGGTAAATATTCTACTTAATGCACTGGTGGTTACAAGTTTTCCTAACATAATATTTACTTTATATACTGAATTATAAATTATTTATTTTGCAAGTAAGAATAATTGGTTAACAAGGATGATAACATCATTGCTAACCTACTTATCTATTACTTAAATCTTAAAGAGGAACCTTTTTCCGCTGATGTGAACTTCTCTGTCTTTCTCATTTTAAAATATTGCTTCCTTACCTACTTCCGCTAGCTTACGTCAAACTATTTGAACATGTGAGACCCACCTCAACTTCTTTATTTTCACCACACCTTCTGCCCATCCAACTTCCTCTCTTTCCCGTTTAACAACCGCTCACATTTATTCCCCTTTTCCCAACTGCTACTGCCCTTCCATTGATGACTTCCTCCGTCCTCTTCTGCCCCATAACTAATCATGCCCATTCCATCACGTAGGCAACATAGGCCATTGCCTAAGGCAACAAAATAAGGGGGGCAATGGAAAAAAAGATCGTTTCCTTCTTCCAACCGATTCACGGAAAAAGAAGAAAGAAAAAAAATCTCCCGCCTGTGCCGCACTCCAGCCTCCGCCTCCGCCTATGTCGTGCTCCAGCCCCTCCTTTCCTACCGCTGGCCCCTCCCTCGCTTGTGTTGAATCTCTGCTACTACCCCTCTTGCAGCCCCTCCTGTGCCGAGTCTCTGCTCCAGCCCCTCTTGTGCCGAGTCTCTGCTCCAACCCCTCTTGGAGGTCTCATTTCTCCAACAGAAATGAGATCAGGCACCTAATGTCCAGTGCCTATATCAGGCGCATACTCCCCCTTCCTCTCATTTTCTCCGCTTTCAACCTATTTGTTTAATTTTTTTAAATTTACTTTGCGTTGAAACGCCACCTCGTCCGTTCTAAACTAGTATGGACCGTTCGATATACGACGGATGTCAATATCAGACCTGCTTATGTCCCTCCTATGCTATCGTAACTCCAGACATTCTTAGATCCTTGCATGACTTGCCCTCCACTGTTTCACATCAACCTACTGCAGCTATAGCGGCGCCATATGTAACGTTTATTTCTTTATTGATTGATGAACAACCGTGTAAGTGTATATGAATCTGTGTAGTTAATTCTCCGCTATTACCTCGCTACAACCCCGCTATATCTCATATCGGATTTCTACCGCTACGATTTTTCCATATAGCCCCAAAATATAGCCTTTCCGCTTTAATCCTCGTTATTTCCGATATATCCCGTTATTTCCGCTATATTCCGTTATTCCCGTCTTTTTTAATAAAATGAATTGAAAATTTGCAGTTATACATTATAAAATTACGAAACTAATTTATTTGATTTTATTTTTTTAATATATTTTTAGAAATGAAAATACCCTAATATTCTTCCAAATTCAATTATGTTATATAACAGTTTTCGTTTATTTAAAGTATATTCGCACATGTTTTTATTTAAAATTATTTATGTATTGTTTATAATTCAATTGAATGATAATTTTTCATTTAATTACCATTTATATATTTGTAAAATCATTAAGTACGAGTTTTATATGCTATTTTAGAGCCATCCGCTATATCCCGCTATATCCTCGCTGTATCCCCGCTATGACTTTTTGCACCTCTACCGCTTTGAATCTACCGAGCGCGTTAAATGCACAGATATAAATGATAATTGTTTTTTTATTTTAGCATTAAATAATCATATATTTAGTTTCGTCACGTAGCGGTGCAAGGTAGTTGGTATAGGTGTATGTCTGAATATTTTGATCAGCTACCATAGCCAATTTTGGATAGGATACATGCATCACTTTTTGATGAATTTCTAGAATTATCTAGATTTGCACATATAGATCATTGCCTTGTAGAGGCCCTCACCGAGAGATGGTGGCCTACCACTCACACATTTCATTTCCTCGATTTTGAGCTAGGACTGACTCCTTTAGATTTTTATATGCTCACTGACATAGAGGTTGGTTGACCAGACCGTCTCCCTATTCCATTTGATAATTCATTTGAGGATTTTGAGTTATATTCAGCTTATTTACCGGCTTTGACCGATGAGGATGTTAGAGGATGAGCTGTTACTCTCACTTGTCTGCAGCGATGTATAATAGAGTACACGGCCGTCAAGGACATGCACACTCGGGTTATCCATGCCTTTATATTATACCTTTTTACATTTTTTAATAACAATAAGGGTACTATTAGACTTGGCTTTTTGACTGGATTAGTAGATGTGGATGGACTGCATATATATGATTACGATACTGCTATTATTGGTTATTTGTACATAGCATTGGATACTTATGCGCTGTTAGAAACTAGGGTGGCTATAACACAATGTTGGATCTTAAGGATATTCGGACACTAGAAGCGGTGAATTGTGTATTAACTACTTACTTATGAATATAAATTGTATTTACTCAAATTGCAAACAGAAGAAGTAATCAGGGAATAAGTAATAAAGTAAAATGCAGTAATATAAATAACATCCGGATTTTTATACTGGTTCGGATTAACCAATCCTACATCCAGTCCTGCACGCTATCATGCAGAATTTCACTATAATCGCTTTCCTTCCACAGGTGGTAAGAACACCTTTACAATCTTGGTTTCACGGGCTACAAGACACACCCTCTTGATTTTACAACCTACAAGAACACCTTCTCTTTATCACCAATAACAAACTATGGCAAGTGGTTGTATCTTCAATACAGATTCTTGCAGATTCGGTACAATGATCCTATAGACCTTCAATGACAATATATCTTTGAATTCTTTGAGGAATATGATGAAACCAGAGAGAGAATGATGTGAATTCAAGTACAACTCTCTGATATTGTGTGGTTTGCAAATCAGTGAAGAATTGGAGTGAAACAGTATCGATTTGCAAGGAGATTTGAAGAGTATGCAATAGATTTCTTTTGCAAATGTTTGGAGAAGGAGTAAGAGAAAATAAGAATTCTTGATGTTAAAATACGTTTTCAGAGGCCTTTATATAGTGGTTGAAGAGACGTGTCTTTTGGTGAAGAGATGGAGGGAAATGTCTCTTCATTTAAAATTTGAAATTCTGAAAAACTACTAGTTTGTCGACATCCCCCTACCTAGTATGTTGACATGGGTGTGTTGCAAAATGAACAGCAGCACTAATAAGTGTTGCAAATTTTTAGCATTTCAAATTGCCTTATATTTGTGAATTTTTGTGATTTGGTTGAGCTCAATGGTTGATGATCTTCAAGTATAATTGCCATGAGATCTTTAACAAGATATTCTAAGGTTCAACCAACTCATCATCACTTCAAACACCTTTATCCTTCAGCATTCTTCTCTAATTGGGTTTTTGTTCTTCAATTGCTCTGATTAACCTTCTTCTATAATTCATTTGCTTCCACTGTTTTCTTGTTTATCTCTGTAAATGTATCCATAATATATCTGATATGAATGCATAACTCGAAGATATGTTCGTAGTAATATTTATGTGGTTGTTTCATCAAAATCAATACCTAGGGTATTAACAATCCTTCCTTTTTGATGATGACAACCATATAAATATTTGAGAGATAAAATATAATACTTTTATATTTGACTGCCCCTAACTCTATGCACTCCCCCTATCATTTTGCCTGGTATATTGATGCATTTTCTCCCCCTTTGTCATCAACAAAAAAGGGCAAAAAAGAGTCACTTAAATAACTGCTAGACAATACGTAAAGTTTGTATATAGAGATAAATGCTTATAAATAAAACACATGAGGGGAAACCAAATCAATTCAAAACATGAAATAAACTTATCTGATAATAAGATGAGTTTTAGAGTTACCGACTTTGCCGATGCCAATAACAAATCCTTTTTATATTTGTCCAATGTTCAATAGATTTTTTGTCATCTGCTTTGAGCATCTACTATCTGATATACATTGTTTGCTACCTGAAAAATTATAAAATATGCACACCGGTACCCTTTTTATTTTGGGGTCCATGGGGTTAAGTTTTGGGATGCCAAACCCATAAAGAGATTGAACGTCCTCTCAAAATATAATCATTAGATGAATGAACCTTATTAATAAAATTATTAATATGTTTTTCTTTTTCAGTATCATCCAAACTTTTTGGAACACATAAATTAATGAACCTATTTGGAGGTTTTAACTTTAATTTCCTAGGTTTTGGTTTGAACATGATAGCCTTAACAAACTTAGTATTTTGAGTACTATTTTTCTTTGATTTAGCCTTAGGGGTGTATCCAAGTCCATGTTTATTCCTAGTGTATTTAGATGTAGATAATAATTTTTCTAGATTATCCTTCCCTTTGTTAAATTTATCAACATCAGTTTTCATTTTGTCAAAATCCTTATTACGGTTAAGAATAACATTGTCTAGAGATGTTATTTTGTCATTTAGATCAGTGATTTGTGACTTCATTGAAAGATTTTCTGATTTTAAGGATTCATTTTCACTTTTTAGTTTTTCAAAACTTCCAAATGTCAAATCCTTTTCATCATTATACCCATTAAGTCTTTCAATTTCATCGTTTAGACATTGTTTTTCTTCAGTTAGCCTTTCATTAAATATTTTTAATCTATTTATCTCTGCCAAACTATTGTTGTAATCTTTCCTAAGTATTTGATATCCCTGATTCATATCATTCAAAACATTAGTAATTTCTTTATTAAAATTCCATACCTGGTAATCCTTTGCCATAAAGCACATGTTGGCATTTTCTGTTTCTGAATCACTATCACTTGATGATGTATCTGAATCATCTCATTTTGCATTGAATGCCTGTTTCCTCTCCATATTGAAAATGTTTGACTTTGATTTCATCAGTTTGAGATAGTCTCTTTTCAAATGACCGTGTTTATCGCATTCGAAGCACTTAACAAAATTTCCATTTCTAGAATTATTGTTGTTAGTTTTTCGAAGTTTGTTTGTTATCAATACTTCAAGAATTTCTTGAATTTCTTGGACATAAACTCGATATCATCATCAATAGCATCATCATCTGGTTTATCTTTGTCGGTCACAGCATTGAGTGCTAGTGATTTCTTCTCATTTGCCTGATTCTCTTTTCTAATCTGCCTGATTCTCTTTTCTAATCTGCAACTTTACTTCATAAGATATTAGGTTACCAATTAAATCTTCTATTTTCATAATACTAATATCATTGGCTTCTTCAATTGCCAGAGTCTTCTGATCACATTCACTAGGAAGTGAATCAGGATCTTTCCGACTTGGTCTTCTTCAGTAATTTTCTTTCCTAATGATATTAAGGCATGTATTATATCTTGAAATCTAGAATATATATCGGAAATAGAATCATTTGGTTTCATTTGAAAGAGTTGAAATTGGTTAGTTAGCATAGATATCTTTGTTTGTTTTACTTTATTGGTGCCTTCATGTGTGACTTGCAGTATTCTCCGAATTTCATATGCAGAATTACAAATAGACCTTGATAAATTCATTTCTATCTAAGGAGCAAAATAAAATGTTCATGGCCTTAGAGTTATTAAGTACTTGTGTCTTTTGGTCTAGTGTCCATTTTAAATATTCAGTTTGAGACTCTATATATTCTACTTGGATAATGTTCCAAATATCCGAACCATTAGACTGCAAATAACATTTCATCCTACAAGCCCAATATGCATAACTACTGCCATCAAATAGAGGGGGTCTAGTAGTAGATTGCCCTTCTACAAAAGTGTTAAAAGATGTGTTACTAGTGTCATTAGCCATTTATACTTTTCAAAAACCAAGTCATGAATTTTTGAAAACCAAGGCTTTGATACCAAATGTTAGAAACTGATGTGGCTATAACATAATGTTGGATCTTAAGGCTATTCAGACACTAGAAGTGGTGAATTGTGTATTAACTACTTACTTATGAATATAAATTGTATTTACTCAAATTGCAAACAGAAAGAAATAATCAGAGAATAAGTAAGTAATAAAGTAAAATGCAGTAATGTAAATAACACCCGGATTTTTATACTGGTTCGGATTAACCAATCCTAATCCAGTCCTGCAATCTATCGTGCAGAATTCCATTATAACCGCTTGCTTTCCACGAGTGGCAAGAACACCTTTACAATCTTGGTTTCACGGGCTACAAGACACACCCTCTTCATTTTACAGGGTACAAGAACACCTTTTCTTTATCACCAACAACAAACTATGGCAAGTGGTTGTATCTTTAATACAGGTTCTTGCAGATTCGGTACAATGATCCTATAGACCTTCAGTGACAATATATCTTTGAGTTCTTTGAGGAATAAGATGAAATCAGAGAGAGAATGATGTGAATTCAAGTACAACTCTCTGATATTGTGTGTTTGCAAATCAGTGAAGAATTGGAGTGAAACAGATCGATTTGCAAGGAGATTTGAAGAGTATGCAAAGGATTTATTTTGCAAATGTTTGAAGAAGAAGGAGTAAAAGAAAATAACAATTCTTGATGTTAAAATTCGTTTTCAGATGCCTTTATATAGTGGTTGAAGAAACGTGTCATTTGGTGAAGAGATGGAGGGAAATATCTCTTCATTTAAAATTTGAAATTCTGAAAAACTTCTAGTATGTCGACATCCTCCTATCTAGTATATCGACATAGGTGTGTTGCAAAATGAACAGCAACACTAATAAGTATTACAAATTTTCAGCATTTCAAATTACTTTATATTTGTGGATTTTTGTGATTTGGTTGAGCTCAATGGTTGATGATCTTCAAGTATAATTGCCATGAGATCTTTAACAAGATATTCTAAGGTTCAACCAACTCCCTATTACTTCAAACACATTTATCCTTCATCATTCTTCTCTAATTGGATTTTTGTTCTTCAATTGCTCTGATTAACCTTCTTCTATAATTCATTTGCTTCCACTGTTTTCTTGTTTATCTCTGTAAATGTCTCCATAATATATCTGATATGACTGCATAACTCGAAGATACGTTAGTACTAATATTTATATGGTTGTTGTCATCAAAATCAATACCTATGGTATTAATATGCGCTTCGGTAGTCTAGACAGATATATGGATTTCGGTACATTCTTCTGTTTTGGTACTACGAGTATACTGCCAATATGCATCCCCAATGTATTGCAGAAGTGAACGCCACACCTTATATTTACTTCCCTAGATTGCGTCGTTGGGGTCCTTTTATGCATTTGTCTCGTGTTGTACAAGGGGTGCACAATAAGTTGATGGAGGCTAGACAGCAGATGGATATGAGGCGGTGCGGTAATATTATCGTTCGTCCATGGGATCAGCACTTACAGTTCCTAGAGCCCGGTCCTGATCATCCACTCACTTTTCAGTTTTCCATTTCGCGACGCAGGGTTTGCTTTCAAGTTCTTGCATGTCCATTCATATGGAATTTGATGGAGCGGTGTTGGCTACAGTTGTATGGTATAGTTCGCATTCCATCAGATCCGCTACCATGGGATGATATATATGGTGATATTAGGATTGGACCGGCTTATATTCTTACGATGAGGGATGCGGGTAGGCCTGTCAATGAATACCCGAAATATCTGAAATCTGTCCGCATCTGTATCCGAAAACATGCAAAATATCCGATATCCGAAAAGCAGATGAGGATATCCGATATCCGAAACATTTTTCGGATACGAATATGGTTGTATCCATATCCGATAAATATCTATCCGGTTTGAAATTAAATATTATATATTAATATGTTATATTTATCTCTATAAATTTAATACAAATACACTAATATTAGAAACAAAATCATTTGACATTAATACAACACTATTAGGCTATTATCACTTGGCTAGTATACAAAAATATAAGCCCAAATGTCCAATAATTATTCATTTATTCTCACGCAATATTATTATACAGATTTTGTATGATTGGTTTACCTATTGTTAATTTGATGTAATTTATGTATTACAAGGTTTTTTCCATCTTTTTTTAGTCAAAAAAATGAAATATGCATTATATTGATTAATTTTTTTCGTATACATTTTGAGGTTCGGATACGTATATTTTCGGATATTCAAGAATATCCGTATTCGCTAAGCCGGATATGGATATTTTCGGATATCTGAAAATATTAGCGAATACAGATACGGATAATATTCAATGGGTATTCGCGGATATCGGACACAGATTCAGATACGGATTTTCATTTTCGGATACGAATACAGATACAGCACTATCCATATCTAATTGCATCCGTTTACAGGCCTAGGTGTGGGATGGGTGGATGGTGAGCCTTTTACAGTTCTGGAAGACTTTGATTCATATTGGGCTAGAGTAGCCCCACATTATTATGCATTGCCTGATTATATTCGATGTTTGAACTTCGATCATATTGGTCTGCGTACCTCTTTTAGTAGAGTTGCCCTGCTACCTGCCACCTTTGAGCCTACATGTCTCAGTACACGCAGCCTCCTATGTTCAACCCTCCTCCTTATTCATTTGGAGCGTACGATGTACATGGTCAGGTGGTGGAGTATCCCGTGCAGTATCTTCCATATTATGGGTGTGCCATCCGCCCGATTGTATCGGCCTCATAAGGTTTGTACAAATTTTAAATTTTGTTTAAATTACTTGTCCTTATATTCTCCACCTGTGTATAATTTTTGTTGTGCATATATCAGTTTTCTTAGTACATGGATTATGATAGATGGACGACTGCATTTGAGCATATGATGCTCGATTATACACAAATGATGTATCAGAGTTACCAGACTGCGGTCCAGTAGCAGCTGACTTAGTATGATGCATAGATACAGGGATTACAGACCTAGATTCAGCGGCTTCAGGAGCAGTTCCATGCTGGACCTGAGCCTCATGACTTTGACGACGTCAATGATGACAATGACGACGACAGTGGAGACAATGAGGAGATTGATAGCGGTTCCGATCACATAGACTGATGAGCTGCATATAGATGTTTCAGTTTATGTTACTATTTTTCATGCATTACGATAGTTGGTTGCATATTATGTTGGTGATGATGCTATTGTTATATGTGCTTGTCTATATGTTATGGCATTATGTCGATTAAACTTATATGACCCAAAAATGTTGGAGTAACAAACACAGTTGTGTTTGTTTGTCGAAAAGTTTATAGATGTTTGACACATGGACGTTAATCTTATGCTTCATTTTTTTTGATGCGGATTATGACCTCTCTATTTAAGATAAAGTGTTACATTCAAATGTCATAACATTTAAAAGTTCAGTAAATTCAATCAATGTTTGATGTAATATTTTCGACTGCAGAATTGAAACTGCTAGTAAATTCTTTTATACAAACCGATCAGATGTGCGACAATGAGGAGATAATGGTAACTCGGTTTTGGGACACTATTGCTCGACTTTACAATAGCAATGTTGAGTGTAACAGTAGACGTATGAAGGTAGAGTTGAGGACTGCCTATGGAAACTTATGCAATGTTTGTACGCAGTGTAGTACGGTTATCAATGATGTTATATTTGAAAATTTGTTTGAACCAACTCGTTCCACATTTGAAGGTCATTACTTTCTCAAATATCACACCACATTCACTGGACATGAGTCTTATATCATATGTCAAAATTGGATAAAATGATTTAGATATCCATAATTTGAGTTCCTTAACACCACATTTAGTTATAACCTTTATGTAATGAGGCTTATTGTGTGTATATTATTGTTGAGTGTATTATTGTTTCTTTGTATGCATATTTATTATTGTCTTGTTTGTTCATGTCTAATAAATACAATTTCATTGTAATATCAAATCAAAATCAATGCTTAGATTTCACAGACATATCAAAAACAACACTCACTTTCTAGTGTATTGTCAAATCAAAATATAATTCTCACATTTAAACATAAAAAATTGTAAGCATTCACACGTTTCTATATATATACACATAAGAGCTTTTCTTCTCAAACACACAATTCAGTTCTCTGCTCCTTCATTCTTCTATTCCTCATACCAATACCTTCCTGGTCATCATCTATTAACTTTGATTTCGGCTACGTTCCAACGAAAAGCGAACACACCGATGAAGATTGGAATACCAATTACCAAGACTAGCATTACGAGGATGTTGCTTGTGAATTCCCAAATCTTGACCTACTCACACTTCAGGAAGATGTTCAACCGCTGTATGAATGTGCGGTTGTCCAACCTCTACACAAACAGTTGGTTCATCAACAACTACAAGAACATGAGGTTGATCAAGTGCCAAATTTACAACCTTCGGTTGAACAAAAGGTTGACTCTTACGTAGTCTGCTGCCACTGTGGTTATAAGGTTGAAGTTGTGGTTAGAGCTGATGGCGAAGATATTGGTCGTTGAATCCGGTTGTGTCCCCTTCTTGCCTGAAGGGTGCAATTACGCAGAATGGGTTAATGAACGGCTGTGCCCAATGGCCATAACATATGCCAATGAGCTGGAACAAGAAATAAGACATCTTCGAAATGTCCTGCAAAACTTGCAATTTTGACCGTAACCAATAGTTTCTTCGTGTTTGTTCTAAGTCCTAGTTAGGGTATTTTTGTTGGTTTTATTATTGTGGAGTTTATTATTATGGAGTGTATTATTGTTGACTGTATTATTATTATTTTATGTATTATTGTTGACTGTATTAATGTTTGTGTGTTTCAGCAATATTGTCTTTTTTCTTTTTGTATTACTGCTGTAGAAAGTTATAAGTGCACTACAGTTTGGTAGTGTCATAAAGTCGTTAAGAACATGTCTATAGTTATGATGGGACGAGACACTGCACCAATAATCAATAGTGTATAGAGAGGACATGACGTTGGACCAATGGGAACAATATGTAGATAGGACAAGATAATACACCAGTCAAATCTCCTTGTTGGCTTGTGAGGACGTGGCTACAATATTTAAATGGGATGAGGCATTGCACCAACAGTCAACGGTGTGTAGATGGGACGGGACACTACAGACGTGACTTAAATGGAATCTACTTTATAGATAGTGGTTGAATTGAATTAATGCAACGTGTCAACTATTCATGATTATTTGTTTTGTTATGAAGGCTAGCATATGATTTAAGCTATGAAAAGCTTGTTAAATGCTAAAAGTTTTATTACTCATTTGTATTTCATACAATTTCAAAGATAACAAATGGCTGTCGAGATTATATATTTTTCGATGATAGCGACGACGAATTTGATGAAATGATGAAAGATCATTTTCGTCGCGAAAAGGAGCTAATAAGTATGGCTGCACTACAAGTTGGTCAATCTAGTGGGCAACGTAGTGGATTAGTTGTTGGTCATCAGTATAAAAATCGTAGACATTCATGCCACAACGACAGACTGATGAATGACTATTTTGTTCCAAATCCTACTTACACAGATGCTGATTTTAGGAGAAGATTCTACATGCAACGACCTCTGCTTCTTAGTATCCTACAATGTATCAAGTAGCATGACAAATATTTTGTCTTCAAACCCAATGCATCTCGTACAATGGGATTGATTGGAATTTAGAAAATGACAGTTGCACTAATAATGTTTTCTTATGCAGAACCGGTAGACGTGCTTGATAAAAATTTGAAAGTGACGGAAAGCACGGTATTAGAGTGTTTGGAGCATTTCTGTCAAGCTATCATGGAAATTTACGGTGATAAATACTTACGCTGACCAAACGAGGCGTATATAGCAATGTTATTAAATATGCACGGTAGTAGAGGTTGGTCTGGAATGTTAGGCAGTATAGACTGCATGCATTAGGAGTGGAAGAATTGTCCAAAGGCGTACGCCAGAGCTTATCAAGGTAAGTCTCATAGGTCCACTATTATTCTTGAAACTGTAGTGTCGTATGACTTATGGATATGGCATGCATTTTTTGAAATGCCGGGTTCGAACAATGATCTTAATGTAGTTGAACTATCTAGTTGTTTGATGATTTAGCAAATGGTAGATTAAATCCTTGTACCTTTACTTTAGGAGGTAATCTGTGCGATGATGGATATTATTTTGGCGATGGTATATATCCTCAATGGAGTAGCAATGTCAAGACAATTCCTACCCCACAAAACAATAAACAATCAAAGTTTGCAGCGATGCAAGAAGGCCAGAGAAAGGACTTTGAAAGAGCATTTGAGGTTCTCCAATCCAGTTTTTTCATAGTCAGTAATCCATGCAGACTTTGGTCACCAGTTAAAATGACCAAAATAATGTACACTTATGTTATTTTACATAATATGATTATAGAGGATGAAAGAGACATGGAAGAAGATTACTTTTACGAGGGTGCTCCAACAACACCATCCAACAATATGATTGCAAGTGCACTAGAACTCGAGTTTCATGTAGAAAGCCAAAGGTCCTACCGTAGTGTTCAACTGCATCGAAGATTGGTAAATGATCTCACAGATCATTTTTGACACTTTTCTGAAAATCAGTGAAATTATATTTCTGTTGTTACTTTTTCTACTGTTATTTATGTTGTTGTTACTTATTATCGTTATTGTAATTTGTTATGTTTAATTAACGTAATGGTGTTATAATCTTTTCTCATTGTAATGTAATTTCAATGAAAGTATTTATATAAATAATTGCTAACGTTCATACTACAATACAACTAATGGTAATTCAAAGGTAAAAGGTTCTAGAAAAAAAGAAACAGTTGATGACCATCTTCGAGTCTACGTCTCATAATTTTTCTCCTTCAATGCTCCGTATACTTCAGTTGTTCTGCATACATATGCGCTGTATCCATGAACATTATTGCATTTTCATCTCTTTGCCGGTTTCCAGCAAGAAGTTGATCCACTCTTGGAAACTTTTCTAGGTGTTCAATTGCTCGAGTCTCCATTGCATGGTTGTATCTATCTTCAGATTCAAGCAGGAGTTTTTTAATTTCTGCTTGATCCGCTCCAGCATCCTTCTTATTTTTTGCCGCTTTTGCTTCCTATGGCCGAAAAAAATGATCTTCGATAGGGGTTAGATCTTCTTCTGATCCTAAACCGTAGCTTCCTAGCGATTCCATTAGATTAGAGCTTTCTCCAACTCTACTCGTTTTACCACGACCACTGTTTGACCGAACTTCTTGAACGGTTCTTGAAGCATTGATTCCCATTTAACATGCTCAACCAGTATGTCATAAACATGCATGAACTAATAAAAATGTGGTGCTTGTTTGCGGCCATTCCCTGTAATAAAAAACACTAGTATAATTAGAGAACTATGATAAAAATTAGAACAATAAAATTATATTAAATCTTACCAAATGTGTTTCATTTCCTTATCCAATAGGATTCGTTTGCTTTAGCTTGAAAATTTGAGAATCGAATGTTTGTGTTTGACGATTGATTTTTTCGTAACGATCTTTGATTGAAGATAGCATTCTTTTCGATCAATGTTCGTTCGATTGTAGCAATTAATAATTTGTCCCAAAAAGTCTCACCACTTTGATCGGCACCTCAAATAGGATCGACTGAGAGTGCACAATAAATGTAGCAAAGATCGTAGTCTTTTACAGCGCTCCAACTTGCATTAGTTACCGCTCTGCCGATCGGAACCGTAACGTCTTGTAAATCGTAGTCTTCAAAACCGCACCTTGCAACATCAACGTTGAAATCGAAATACGTGATCAATTACGATAAGCAAGAGTAAAAAAATTAGGATTGTGAAGGAAATTGGTTGGGAAGGAAAGAAGATAAAGGGGGTTGTATTTGAAGGTGAATAGAGGGGTTGGGTGAAATATGGCCGTTGCATTGAACCGTTGGGATAGCCGTTGGACGTGCGCGGGGGAGGGGGAGTGAGGCGTCTGTATAACAGGTGCCTCAATAAATCTGGAATCCACACACTGTGAACCCCAAAATCTACGGTCTCCAGATTTCTGCATCTTGTTAGATTCAGCTTCTAGTGCACATCTCCACATTTCTAATATCACATTGAAGTTTCTCTTATGGAGGATGCTAGAGGGCCCAAAAATTGAGGCCAGGGAATGTGCAACAAAAATCGATCCAACGGTGGAATTCGAGGAGGGAAAGGGGGGTTTGGGGGCCGTGACTTTGGTATTCAGATGGAGCAGATTTTGAATATGAAGTAAGCAAATCATGATGATAATTGACAACAAAAAATTACTTTATGAATATGTACCGTGGAATAGATGCATGTCTTGTTGAAAACATTTCATACAATTTATTTGGAGCATTCTCAATAGTTGATTTGTTTACTTCATCCTTTTCTGTACCAGAAAACTAAATAAAACAACGCGACACTTAGAAACACTCGAACTAAATACAAGATCCGTCTTTTATATAAATAATTATTCATTAAATTATAAAATAAATAAATTAATATGCATTAAAATTACAATTACTTTGCTATTTTAGTGCAGGCATTAAACGATAAATTAATTGCAATTTAATGGTTCTACGATAAAACGGCAGTTCCTTTGTCTATTTAATAGTTGGTCATTCGAACCATTTCACCATCCACAGAAACCAGCTGTGGTTAGTTTTTTGAATTGAACAAGGGACATCTAGCCGCACCGTGACTTGTTCAGTCGCTTTTTTGAAATGAACAAGTCACTGTTGGCTATCCCGATTTCATTTGATAGAAGCAACAATACAAGACTTCCTTTAATCGAAGACAAAAGGATTTACACTAGTTTAAAATTGATATAAAATAAAACAAGTTATAATTATAATTCATATTGAAGTACATTACATGTCACACTTTAAAAGAGGAAAGAAAATGGTGACTATTAGTTGATTGTGCAGCAGACAAATCAGTGATTTGGTGATTATTCTTTTATGTTTTCATTCTTTTGGTTTCTTCTCCTCCTCCTCCAGCTTCTTCTTCTTGTATTTTTTTTCCTACTGTTTTATATAGAATAGGAAGTCACATATTAACGTTCTTTAACATCATGGCCACACTGATCCACTAATACTTATGGAGACTGCTGAATACTATGGCGTCCCTTCTGATGTAGCTAATGAAAAGGGTTACTTGAAATTGAAGTTAAAAGATGGTCTAATATGCAAGGGATGATGCGAAATACATTGTTCAGTCCTCAAAGTTCTCCCTGGTGTCCCTTCCTTAGCTTGAATCATTGACTTTAAATTATCACTACTAGAAAAAGCCTCATTACCGACAGTTAGGACCGACGGCTTCCGACGGCTAATTTCCGACGGCTTTCGATGGGTCGTCAGAAGCCGTCGGAAATTTGCGATTATACATGCAGCCGAGAGCTCTTCTTCCTCCTCCTTTCATACGAAAATTATACCCAAAAACCCCCCAAATCCCTTCTCCAAGCTTCTAATCCCTAATTTCTAGCTTCCGGATCCTCCACGACTGCCTAATCAAACTTCATTACTCTTAATCTCAGGTATAATCTCTCATTTTTGTGAAAAATTCAGTTTTTACCCTAATTGTAGATTTGCATAAATTGATAAATTAGGACGAATTAGTGATTGCAATTGTTTTCAATAGCGTAATAACGGTTTATAGCATCACAAGGTATACCTATTTCATCTTTTATCGTAAAATTGTGAAAAACATGTATAACTTGTGATTGTTCATGTATATGTAAATTGTTGTGTATGCCTTGATTCGACGATTGTATACGTTATTTGGAATAAGATAAAATGATTGAATGAACTAGGAGTATTATATTGTGCATGTATTTACTTATGAAACAAAAAAAATGCATTACTCTAAATTATAATTGTGTGTATTGAAAAATGACAAAATGTTAAACCAACCTTAAGTTGATTTAATACATCGAATAAATGTGTTAAATTAATATGTATTTTTGTAAATGTGAACAGTGAGTAAAACTGTATTTTTTTGTAAAATGCGCGCATGTAACTGACAAATGTCCCTTAGAGAGTTTTTGGCCCCGTCTGACGAGTGTTGTACATGATCGTTGTATAAATAGTCGTTTTTTTTCGAAAAACGACCATTTATATTCATCTGGTACAATGTTTGTCGGATTTGTCTCTGTATTGGCCAAGTTATGAACACAGTAAGCATTTACATTTTGTATACTAATTCGTCTCAAACGGTTCATAATATTTCGGCCTAACTTTTCTTTTTTGTTTCCTGCGTACACGCATTTGTGTACAATGCAGGGAACAAAAGGAAAATACTGCCGAAATATTATTGAATCGTTTGAGACAAAGTAATATACGAAATGTAAATGCTTACTGTGTTTGTAATGGGAAGTAGGATGCCTGACCAATGAAGAAAAAAATTATATATATTTTAAATCGATACGTTGAAAAATAAAATGTGCCCTATTTGAAAATATTTTTAAATTTGTGAAGTTGTTCTTTAAATCAAAATATTATACGACCGTGAAAATAATCTTTTTCGAATTTGTATTCTTCAAATTAAATATTAAATTTTGAACTTCTCATTTTGTCAAATAGGAAAAATGATTGATTATTTTGTTGATTGGAGGAGATGGATGTACCAAAGAAAAGGACCGAGGGGCTCAATAAAAGAAGATTTTTATAATGGTATAAACGTGTTGTTGAATTCGCTTTAAGTAATAACGGAAATGATCTAGAAATTCGTTGTCCGTGTAGTAGGTGTAGACATTTGAAGTATTTGTTACCAGATATTGTGAAAGTTCATTTGTGCCAACACGGTTTTACACCCGAGTATTATGTTTGGGATCGGCATGGAGAAGTTGTAGCAAATACTTCTGTAGAGTCTGAAAGTGTCGTTAACGAAATAGTTTCAACGACCCGTATAGAAAATATGGTCGAAGATGCAGCACGATCAATGTTTCCTATGGCTGAAGTTGACGACGATGATGGAAATGTTGAAGAACCAAATATTGAAGCAATTTTTTTATGATTTACTAGATGCTGCTAAGAAACCTATTTGGGATGGTTGTAAAAGCGGCACTCGGCTGTCAGTAATCGTAGAATACATTGCGATGAAGTCAAAATACAACATCACTGAAGCTGGGTTTACGGCTGTTGTACAAGCTACAAAAAGACATATGCCGCCAGATAATCTAATGTGTGAAAATCACTACGAAGTTAAAAAACTTATGTCGGCTTTTGGTTTACCGTATGAGAAAATAGATACATGTTTAAAAGGCTGCTTGTTGGTTTGGAAAGAAGACGCAAACCTTAGAAATTGTAAAGTTTGTAACCAGGGGAGATAAAAACCAAGAAAAAAGAAGGGGAATGACGTTCTGTAAAAGCGTATGCACTACTTACCCATAACTCCAAGACTTCAAAGATTATATGCATCTTCTGCAACTGCATCTAATATGAGATGGCATAGCGTGATAACGGAGGAAGATGATACGCTGACACATACGACCGATGGAGAAGCATGGAAGCATTTCGATAAAACGTATCCAAATTTTGCAGCGAAGAGTCGAAATGTTAGATTAGGATTATGTACGGACGGTTTTTCTCCATTTTCTCGATTTGGTTCTAAATATTCACGCTGGCCCATTATCGTCACACCGTATAATCTATCTCTATGGATGTGTATGAAAACGCAATATATGTTTCTTACTGTTGTCGTTCCTGGCCCCGACGATCGACACAAGGAATCGATGTATATTTACAACCGTTGATTGAGGAGTTAAAAATACTTTGGAACGAAGGAGTAGAAACATACGATGTGTCCAAGAAGAAAATTTTTCGTATGTTTGCTTCTTTGTTGTGGACTATAAGTGATTTTCCTGCCTATGCAATGCTTTCGGAATGGAGTACTACCGGTCGTCTAGCATGTCCATATTGCATGGATGAAACACGAGCGTTTTCTTTACCTCATGGTAAGAAAATTTCATGGTTTGACTATCATCGATATTTTCTCCATGTAAATCATCCCTTCAGAGGAGACAAGAATAACTTTTTAGCTAATAGAGTAGAAACCAGACAACCACCGACGATATGGTAAGGTGAAGACATATATGAACTTGTTAAGGACTATCCAAAGATATATGAAACTAGCGAGCAAACAGAAATTGAAGGCAGATCAGTTGTTCATAACTGGTGCAAACAAACTATTTTTTGAGAGTTGCCGTATTTGAAACATCTTCTGCTTCGCCATAACATAGATGTGATGCACAATGAGAAAATTGTATTTGATAATGTTTTTAACACAATTTTGAATGTGAAAGGGAAGACGAAGGATGATTTGAAATCAAGACGTGGTATAGAAGAATTATGCAAACGTCCTCAGCTTCATATGAAACCAAATGACAGTAAAAAAACCCAAAGCATGTTAAAAATTAGATAATAATCAAGTTAAAGCTGTGTTAAAATGGGTGGAAGGGTTAAGATTTCCTGATAGGATATCATCGAATCTTCGTAGATGTGTTGACTTTAAAAATGGTAGATTGAGCGGAATGAAAAGTCACGACCGTCACATAATGATGGAAAATTTATTTCCTGTAATGTTCAAAGAACTACTGCCGTTAAAAGTTTGGAAGGTAGTAACAGAGCTTAGTATATTTTACAAAGAGCTTTGTTCGACTACTTTAAAAGTGCGACGTTTACGTAAACTTGAAGTGGACATTCCTATATTTCTTTGCAAACTAGAGAAAATATTTCCGCCAGGTTTTTTTAATGTAATGGAACATTTACCTGTTCATCTCCCATCTGAAGCACGACTTCGAGGTCCTGTCCAATATGGATGGATGTATCCATTTGATAGGTATATAACATGTTATAACGTAATTTAATTGCATTTGAAAGATGAAGTTAATATAAATTAATTTTGCATAGATATTTGAATCATCTGAAGAAAAATGTGAGGCAAAAAGCACGAGTTGAAGGTTCGATATGCAAATCTTACATCGAAGAAGAAGCTTCGTTCTTTTTCTCTCACTATTTCAGTGACCATGTGAATATGTCATTTCAAACTGTTCCTCGTAATGACGAAGGCGATGAACAAGAGTCCTCTCAAGCAATGTTATCTATTTTTAGACAACATGGTCGACCTTCTGGAAAATGTGTAGAAATATGGCTAGACGATAGAGATCTTCATGTAGCACACACTTATATTCTTCTAAATTGTGTCGAGGTTGCACCGTTTGTTAGGTAATCTGAAATAATAATTTGTGTTTTATTCTTTTCTATAATGCATGCGCGTGTACAACCTAATGTAATAATTTGTTTGTATAAACAGTGTTTATGAACGTGAACATCCGAACGGAGATCTCAGTAAATAATTTTCCGGTTGGTTTTCAAATTACATTTATGAGCCGAGAAATTGTGTTGTTGACGAAGGGTTGAAACATCTTGCGATGGGCCAAAAAGAGTGGTCAAGACATATCCAATATATTTCGTCATTGGATATAAATTTAACACCAAAGAATACGGTACAGAAAAATTAACAAATAATACTGGTGTATTTGTTAAAGGTAGTGACAATCCAGAAAATCATTTAAATGATTTTTATGGCGTTCTAACACAAATTTTGCAACTGACATATTTCTCACGATCCGCGGCGGAGGTGTTTCTATTTAGATGCAATTGGTTTAGCAATGTTTCAGGTTCTGGAATTAATGTGCACAAGGATTATAATCTTATCTAAAAAAGCATACATCGCACTATCACAAGTATGATCCTTTTGTACTAGCCAAACAAGCATTGCAAGTTTATTACGCTCCTTATCCGTCTCTAAAAAGAGATAAAGTAGTTTGGTCTGCAGTTTTTAAAACAAAGTCCAGATTCACATTCGATGGGAAGAATATTCCAGACGAACAAGCTTATCAGGCAGATCTTGAGCAAAATAACGAAATAATAATTACAGACGATCATACAGATTTTGGTCCTTTGATCGATGAATTAAATGTTTTGGTAGAAGCGTTTGACAGTGTAGAGGAAAATATCGTCAAAAACGAGACCAAATCTGAATCAGAAGACGATGATGACTGATATAAATCTGAATCTGTTTTTTTGCAATTGATGTAACTATATTGAATTCTTGATGTATTATGAAATTAATGTAACTATGAAACCATATCCGTTTATTATTGTTTGCATGTTTTATGTTATTTCCATTTTTCATTATTTAGCAATTTTTATTAAAAATGCAATGAACTATGCTTATCGTTGGAAGAGTACACCCATTATGAATCAGGTATAACACACTTCCATTTCTATTTCCATTTCAGTCATTAATTAAGCAGTTTATACCGTTGATGTCATTTCCATATGAAATATATTTCATTATCATGTTATTATTCTCTTATATAATGATGTGCATATGTCACAGGTTTATCATTATGTCATATAGAGATAGGAGCTCTTTCCGATCGTCAGGAGGTGATGGCAGTGGCCCATCGCAAGAGTCACAGCATACAGTTGTATCGTTAGTCCCTAGAGCAGATGGGTAAGAATTAAATTTTATTCAGCATCTTATTTTTTTATGATATACGTATATATTATCTATATCGTACTTAAAAACAGGGGGTTCGACCTACTTCCCTCTAAGGTTGTGCTGGACGTCTCTAGAGTTTCTTATCGCAGTAGGATGAGTGCTTGCTGGCCGAAGTGGGATAACATCCCTCCTCACATCATAGAGTACATATGGTAGGATGTCCTAGTATGTATATTTTTTTGTTTTCCATTTTTAATTCGTTTTTGTCGTTTTTCTACTGTTTAAAGTGTAATCTTTTTTTTTTAACACAGGCTGAGATAGACATCCAGACAGACGATATGATGCTGGCACGAGCATACTGGATGAAGAAGATGCACAAGAATTACAGGGACACGATATCTGATATTAAAAAATCTGGTAAGAAACCACGGTGGATGGGAGAGAGTGTGTGGCAAGGTTGGTTGAGATACTGGAAGACAGACGAGGCGAAGACAAGTATACTAATTTTTTTTTGAATTATTAATTTGACGTGAATGAAAAATAATGTATCAAATTTTGAATGCATAGGCAAAGTCGGATAGAAACTCTGCAATTAGAAATAAGAATCCCGTCACTCATCGCAGAGGATCGAAGTCGTTTCAGCAGTATCGGCAGGAGTTGTTAAATTTACTGAATAATAAATGTAAATAGTTTATGCTATATGATTTTAAATGTATAATAATTGTATGTAACAATCAACTTCAGGAAGCCGAGGCACATGGTCCTGTCAGCTATATGGACGTGCTTACCCGTACGCATGCTGTCGAGCATGTTAATCCAAACGGACTGTTTCGTATACATGGCAGAACGATAAATCCAGCAAAAGCCATGTAAGCATATTTCATTTTATTCAGTATTAGTAATTATTTTAATTGTTAAACTATGATGAAATATGAAATAAGATATGATATTATTAATTTATTAATGTAAGAGATGTTTATGGAGCAGCGGCAGAAACTCCTTGCTGATACGGGTCGAGATCAGCTGACGACCGATGAAAGACGTTATTTTTGAGTCCGTTATGCATCCAACAGAGCATGGTCGACGATACGGATTTGGCAATCTAGCGGTAAATAATTTACTTTTTTTTGAAATACTTCAATTATGATATTTTGACCTTTTCAAAATAATAAACTTGGATTTTATTCATTTTTCAATTATTGCAGGCCAGTAGTCAGAGTAGGGGACGGCGGAGTAGACCTCAGAGCGATCTAGTAGATAGAGAAGAATTGCGGGCTAGAGTATCCCAATTGGAGGAGCAGAACCGTCAACAGGCCATGCAGACCGCACAGTTGACAGAGTACATGCAGCAGTTTGGTGGCCGCTTCTCTTCCTCGGCTGGCTCTGGATCCGGAGGAGATTGATTCATTGCTTGCTTGCTTGTTCGTTCGTTCGTTCAGGTATGTTTTGTTTTAGTTTAGAATGATTTGGTAGACGGCGTGGGTAATTGTTGATTTATGTATAATTATGTTTGATACACTTGGTTCTGTAGTTGTATGAGGATGTGTATGAGAATATTGATGAATTTGTTATTAACAACATGGTAGAACAGTTATTGTAGGATTATTGTTAATGTTCGAATGGTTATGTATATTTTGTATTTTATTTTGATATAATTTTATTTATTTGTGTGTTTGTTGAATATTTTGTAGTTTGCGTTTGGATATTTGGTTGGATTATTGTATGTTGGATTGTGCAGTATTGATATCATAGTGTTTTAAAGAAAAATGTGGTTGGAAGGCTATATTTGCAGCGAATTTCAAAAAAAAAAACAGCAGATTTCCAATGGCTTATAGGTCAAAATTTCCGACGGCTCTCGGCGGCCTGTAGTACACTATTTCCGACGGTTTCCGACGGATACCGACATTTGTCGGAAACCATCGGAATCGTGTGTGACAGCTTCTGTCAGAAGCCGACGGAAATACTGCTCCCCGAAGCAGTCATTTCCGATGGCTTTTTCCGACGACGGCCGACGACTTCCGACGGCGGCCGACGGCTTCCGACGGCGGCCGACGATTTTAGGCCGTCGGAAAACGTGATTTCCCTAGTAGTATATGTGATCATTAACCATCACTAATTTATTCTACTACCAGGAGTTATCACCAATACATAGCAAATAAGTCTTCCACACTTCTCTTTCTATATCCAGTGCTGTAGTGTATCTTCTTGTCTCTTAGTTCTGGACGCCCCTCCTTTCTGTCTCTCTTTAATATGGAAGTCGTGAAGTTCTCTTGCAGCTTCTTAGCAAGCAAATCAAAACTCTCTTAGTCCGCGGGTGTAGCGCAATGAAAAGAAAGCTTGGGTTCTATTAAAAAGTCCCAAGCTCGATTTCTACCATGCGCTAACCCATCTTATATAAATTTACCTGGAAGTATGGAGGCTTGGATTAGCAGATGGCTTTACTATACCATCCTCAGAAGTTTATTGACATGCCGGGTTCTTTTGGGTTTAAAAAAACAAAAAACAAAACTCTTAGACAAAGAAGCAGGGTAGCTGAGTTTGGGCATCGATGAGTCGAATGATTTTTTGTTCGAATTGTCTTGGAATACTCAACTTATATCAAATCAAAAATGTCTACGCGTTAAATTGATTATCAGGTCAAAATTTGGAACGGTTTGCAATTTTACTTGGACTAATTACTCCATGTTTAAACAGGTAATTATTACGTCTTATCACAATATTTGCTTCATAGTTTATACACTAAATTATAAATTATTTAATTTAAAAGCAAGAAAAATTAGTTGACAAGGATGATACCATCATTGCTAACCTGATTTTCATACACGATGCACATAAAATGCATGTATAAGGATACTTATATATATTACATAGAACAATTGATTGTCCATCGTACTCACAGTCTGCTTTTGTACCACAGAGATTGTGAAATTACACCAGTAATATTTTCCTTTTTTATATGAATTTGCATTTTTGGCCATTGCGCAAATACAATTTGTAAGGAAATTTGACCGTTTTGTAAGGAAATTAATGCGAAAACATTAATGGACCGTTTCCTTCCTCATTATGTGGTACACTAATGGACCGTTTCCTTTCTCAAACGTTTCCTTCCTCATTATGTGGTCAATAGAATCTAATAGGTTTTTCCTATTAATATGCTAAACAAATAAAACGGTTATAATCTAGAGCGTTAATTTCTCTCATCTTGATCTTGATGGACGATCAAGATTAAGTCTACAAATCTGGAAATTTGGTGCTCTCTCTACCTATAAATATTAACCTTTGCCCATCACAAATGATATAGAAAAACACATAAAGAAATATGTAGGAAAATAGAGAGAAACCATTTCCTTTCTCAATTGAAACAGCTTTCGACAACATCCATTGCTGATTCGTATACAAGATGTCTGGAGGTATGTTTTATTAATTCTTTGCATATGTGATAATCATGTAATTCTAGATCTTAGGGTTTATGTTATTCGCAAGATGTAGATTACATGTGGTATCAGAGCATGGTTTTAGAATTCATGATTATCCATCAATATATAAAACGAAACTACCATAGATCTTTGATATGATGTTTGTAATTTTACTATGATAATGATAGTGATTATTAATGTTAATATGATTCAAGTTTAATATTCATATTATTTAAGTTGCTACAGTAATCATGATTATCAATATTGTTCTACTTACTGTATTCTTAAATCTGGATCTGGAAATTTTATATTTCCGCAAAAGTTGATTTTTTTTTTCTACTTTAATATTTGACCTACTGTATAATATGGAACAACTTATTGTATGCGAATACTTTTCAGAAAGTATACATATTGAAAACAATTTTTTTCTAGTTTGATATTAAATTCATGACCTGGAACTTGCAAGATAATTGTCTATATATGATTTGCAAAATAATTATTTATATGTTAAATTCATGTATGGAATTTACTTGGAGTTACTAGACATTTACTGTCCTTGCTGTGGATTACTTGAAAGAATGACAAATGTTTATGCAAAAAAAAAACACATTAATGTTTATCTCTTTTCTCTCTTGTTTTTATTTTACGCTTCCGTGCTTAAATTCCTTGTTTCCTCTGGTCTGATGCATGCAGTCCCGTCCACAGGCGGCTGCTGCTTGCACAATAACGCATGAAACATTAATGTTTATAATTCTTTCATGAGTATGGTTCTACTGCCTACCCACAGGAGGCGCTAAACCCAACCTCTTTTTATGACATGTGTTTTATTCTAATAAAGAAGCCTACATTTCTTTTATATCTACCGTTGCAATGCCCTCAAACCTTAATTCTTACGCTATGTCTATCATGAAACTCAATGGTACCAACTACTCAGAATGGAAAGAGCAAGTTGAGTTTTCTTTAGGCGTACTTGAACTGGACATGGCTCTCCTTAAGAAAAAGCCAGCCCCACTTACTGACACAAGTACGCCTGAGGAAAACAAACTCCATAATGATTGGGAACGATCTAATAGGCTCAGCATGATGTTTATGCGAATGGTGATTGATACAAACATCAAAACCTCCCTACCCAAAACTGAAAGCGCAAAAGAATATTTGCAATCCATTGAAAATCGGTTCAAGACTACAGACAAATCCCTTTCTGGGAAACTTATGGCAGATCTTGTAACCATGAAGTTTGATGGTTCTCGCTCAATGAGCGCTCATGTCATTGAAATGATTAACCTTGGTACCAAACTTAAGAACTTGGGATTGGTTATGGACGATGCTTTTCTCATCCAATTCATTCTCACTAGCTTACCTCCTCAGTATGAACCATTCAAAATTCATTACAACACTATTACGGAAAAGTGGAGTCTGAATGAATTGACTAACAAACTGGTTCAAGAGGAGTCTAGGCAAGGCTCGCAAGGCATTAAAGTTGCTTATTTCATTCAAGGGGTTGGAAAACAAGCTGGCAAAAAGAACAACTCACAGCATAAAAGAGCACCACCCAAATCTGATGACGCCACTCAACCATCCAAGAAGAAAAAGGAGGATGATGTCTGCAAATTCTGCAAGAAACCTGAGCACTTCCAAACAGATTGTATTAAGCTCAAACCATGGTTCGAAAAGAAAGGTAACCCAATGGGTTAAGTAAGTCATTTCGAATCAAATCTTACTAATGTACCTTCTTCTACTTGGTGGATTGATACTACTGCTAACGTTCATGTTTCAAATTCTATGAAGGGATTCATTACGATCCAAACCACAAGCCCAAGTGAGAATTTCATTTTAATGGGAAATAAAGATAAAGCTCTAGTTGAAGCTATTGGAACTTTTCGTCTTATTTTAGATAGCGGTTATCAGTTAGATTTATGTCAAACTCTTTATGTTCTGTCTATTTCCCGTAATTTGATTTCTGTAAGTGTACTTGATAATTTTGGATATTATTTTGAAGTTGGAAATGGAAATTTTAGTTTATTTAAAAATTCTAGTCTTATTGGTTCTGGAATATTAATTGATGGACTTTATAAACTTCATCTTAAACAAAATGCTGAAGTCCAACTCACCCTGCATGGAAAAGAAACTAAAAGAAAGTCATCCAAGAATGATTCTTACTTCTTGTGGCATAAAAAACTGGGTCATATATCCAGTGAAAGAATTATAAGGTTAGTGGAAGATGGTGTCCTACCGGACGTAGACTTCGCTAACATTACAACATGTGTTGATTGTATTAAAGGAAAAACAACAAAAAATACAAAGAAAGGAGCCACAAGAAGTACACAACTTCTTGAAATAATACATACAGATATTTGTGGACCTTTTGATGTTTTAACTTTTGGAGGAGAGAAATATTTCATCACTTTTATCGATGATTTTTCACGTTATTTCTTTCCTTATCTGTTGCATGAAAAATCTCAGTCAGTGGACGCTGTACAAGTGTTCCTTACTGAAGTTGAAAGGCAATTAGAAAGAAAAGTGAAAATCATTAGGTCAGATAGGGGTGGTGAATTCTAAGGAAGGTATGATGAAACGGGACAACATCCTGAACCTTTTGCTAGACTTCTTCAAAAACTTGGAATTGTTGCACAATACACAACGCCTGGATCTCCATGGCAGAATGGTGTAGCTGAAAGGCGAAATCATACATACATGGAAATGGTTAGATCCATGATGAGTCATGCAAATTTACCTATATCATTATGGATGGATGCATTACGAACAGCTGTCTACATATTAAATAGAGTTCCAAGTAAGGCCGTTCCAAAGACTCCTTTTGAACTTTGGAAAGGATGGAAACCTAGTTTAAGACATCTCCAAATTTGGGGTTGCCCAGCTGAAGCTAGACTGTACAATCCAAATGAAAAGAAATTGGATTTTAAGACAGTCAGTGGTTACTTTATAGGTTACTCAGAAAAATCTAAAGGATATAGATTTTATTGTCCTAACCATAGTACAAGAATTGTTGAAACCGGAAATGCCAAATTCTATGAGAATGGTGAAATCAGTGGGAGTACAAAACAACAAGAAGTGGTCATTCATGAAATAAGGGTACCCATTATCTTACCCTCTATTTCGAAAGATACTGGGAATCATCCTATTGTTGAACATGTTCACAATGAGGAAAACCCAATAAATGATCAACAACTCCATAATGAAATTATCACCAATCATATTGTTGATGAAGTACCACAGGAACTAGCATTAAGAAGATCTCGAAGACAAAGAAGATCAGTTATTCCTGATGATTACATGCTTTATCTAATAGAATCTGAAGGAACTACGGACCCAATTTCTTATTCACAAGCCATTAAGGATGTTAATTCTATTAAATGGATTGATGCCATGAAAGATGAACTGAAATCTATGGATAATAATCAAGTTTGGGAAATCGTTCAATTGCCGCAAGGACATAAAGCAGTCGGTTGTAAGTGGGTTTTCAAGACCAAACGTGACTGCAATGGTAAAATCGAACGATATAAAGCTAGACTTGTTTTCAAAGGTTTTAATCAGAAAGAAGGCATTGACTATAATGAAACTTTTGCTCCTGTTTTCAGGAAAGATTCTCTTAGAATTATCGTGGCATTAGTAGCTCATTATGATCTCGAGTTATATCAAATGGATGTGAAAACAGCCTTTCTAAATGGAGACTTGGAAGAAGAAGTCTACATGCGTCAACCTAAAGGCTTCATAATTGAAGGACAGGAAGACATGGTCTGCAAACTTAAGAAATAAATATATGGACTGAAACAAGCTTCTAGACAATGGTATCTAAAGTTTCATGAAATCATTACTGCTTTCGATTTCACAGAAAACATAGTTGACCCTTGTATATACCTCAAGTTCAGTGGGAGCAAGTTCATATTTTTTATTCTGTATGTTGATGACATATTATTAGCTAGCAGCGACCTTGGTTTATTATGTGAAACTAAGGATTATCTCTCAACGAACTTTGAAATGAAAGATATGGGTGACGCATCCTATGTGATAGGAATAGAAATATTCCATGATAGATCACAAGGAATTCTAGGATTGTCTCAAAAAGCATATATTGACAAAATTCTTGAGAGATTTGGCATGAAGAATTGTTCCTCTAGTCCTGTCCCACTGCAGAAAGGAGACAAACTTGTTCTTGAGCAGTGCCTAAAGACTCCTATGGAACGAGAAGAAATGACAAAATATCCTTATGCATCTCTTGTAGGGAGTTTGATGTATTCACAGGTCTGTACAAGACCTGATATCAGTCATGCAGTTAATATGCTGGGTAGATTTCAAAGTAACCCAGGAATCGCTCATTGGAAAGCTGCAAAGAAGGTACTAAGATACCTAAAGGGAATAAGGAATTACATGCTCACCTATAGAAAATCAAGTTACCTACAGGTAACTGGGTATTCTGATTCAGACCTTGCTGGATGTCCTGACACTAGGATCTGCACTCTTGGCTATGTGTACCTCTTATGTGGAGGTGCAATATGATGGAGAAGTCAGAAATCTGAGAAGCTTTTTGGATCCACCATGATGGATGAATACGTAGCATGTTATGAGGCTTCAATTCAGGGAACATGGCTGCGTAATTTTGTCTCACAATTTGGCACTTTAAGTTTTATCTCTAAGCCACTAATTGTCTACTGCGACAATGAAGCTGCAGCCTTTTTCTCCAAGCATGATAGGATAACCAAAGGTTCCAAACACATGGACCTTAATTACCTACTACTGAAGCAAGATGTTAAACTAAAGAAAATTATTGTTGAATCAATAAGTACAGACTTACAAGTGGCAAACATATTCACGTAAGCACTACCTCCAAAGACCTTTCAGAGACATATTGATAGCATGGGTCTTGCAGATAGTTCCTAATTATCTTCTTATTATGTCATTTATCTTGTACTTATCTAGACATAACAATTATTGAGCTCTTAATAATTTGGACATCTTTTATTTCTGTTTTATAATGTGTACACATTTATATTTAGATAAATGATAACAAAAATACTCTTTTGCTTCAAGACATTATGTGACCATTAAGTTATGCTCATCTACGGTCTAGTTATGAAAGTTGTCAATGTCATAGTACATGGAAGTAAGCATGTTGCAAAATAACGTGTACACGTCATGACTTCCATTGACCACTAGATTAGCCAAGACACTTATGATAACCGACTAAAGAAAAGTTTAACATATCATGTGCGCCCTTAATACGAAAACATTAATAGATTTTACTATTGACCAAGTGGGAGACTGTAAGGAAATTTGACCGTTTTGTAAGGAAATTAATGCGAAAACATTAATGGACCGTTTCCTTCCTCATTATGTGGTACATTAATGGACCGTTTCCTTCCTCAAACGTTTCCTTCCTCATTATGTGGTCAATAGAATCTAAAAGGTTTTTCCTATTAATATGCTAAACAAATAAAACGGTTATAATCTAGAGCGTTAATTTCTCTCATCTTGATCTTGATGGACGATCAAGATTAAGTCTACAAATCTGGAAATTTGGTGCTCTCTTTACCTATAAATATTAACCTTTGCCCATCACAAAGGATATAGAAAAACACATAAAGAAATATATAGGAAAAGAGAGAGAAAGCATTCCCTTTCTCAATTGAAACAGCTTTCGACAACATCCATTGCTAATTCATATACAAGATGTCTGGAGGTACGTTTTATTAATTCTTTGCATATGTGATAATAATGTAATTCTAGATCTTAGGGTTTATGTTATTCACAAGATATAGATTACATAGTTAACTATGAATTTGCAGCATTTAATATTTGTTATGTTGTGACTTTTTTTTTAAATTGGACATTTTTATATTAATCGTTTGTGTATCCACTTGAATCGCCAGGACATTTTAATAACAAATTAAACAAAATATAATCTGAATCAGCAAAGATTAACATGTTGTTTCTTTCACAAGCTTTATGTGCTCTTTTTCGCAGGTTCCTTAGGAAACTGTATCAGACGGGACAAGCTTTCAAAAGAAAAACCCGCTTTTTCAATAGCGACATATGCCATCTCTCCAAACCTTATGTCGTCCTAGTTGCACTCTATCTTTCTCAGCAAGGTATCTAGGCTTCCATGGTTCCTAAAAAAAAGGCTAATATTTAGAGTTTCACCACTAGCTTTTCATTCATGGAGGAAATGTGCGAAAATTGATCCAAAGATGGAATTCAGGAGTACTTTGGTAATCAAAAGGTGCATATTTTGACCGTAGTTTTTTTGTCATCATTTTTCCAGCCTTCTAGAAGTTCCTTTCATTTATAAACTGATCTCCAAAAGTCAACCATGTTATCATTAGAACACCTACTTAAACTGTTTATAAAATCCAATTCGAACCAGAATGCGTCATAAAACCTCCAATTGCCGTGTGTGATATATAAGCGTTTGTGACACCCATCCAGTTATTTTAAAGAACGCTTTCTCCCCAGTCCTTTCTTCAATCCCAACAGACATCCAACTAACCACTTCTGAAGTTTTCTCACTTTCTTTTATAACCCAAATGAAAGGTTTGTTTGATGATTCCAAACCACATCTTATCTCTATGATTTGTGAAGAAGTACTTTGTCTCTGGCTTCTAAAAGTTGCCAAAATAACAGATTCATCAGAACCAAACCAGTTCAAAATAGCATTCTTATCAACAGCGGTTTTCTGACCTCTTGAAGCCTTGTTGCTCGAATCTTGGTTATGTTGAAAGAATGGTCCTTGTTAGAATTTGATGAATCTATCAATGAAGATTTTGGAGTTTGAATCGAATGCATAAATTTGAAAAGAAAAGGGGAGATTGAATACTGTTTTATTGATATTGATATTGATATTGATATTGATACTGATACAGATACGTTTTACACAGAGTATTTGTCTTGCTTTTATACTATAGTATTATGCAAGATGGGCTGAGACTTTAAGCCCATACCCGGTAGCCAATACAAACGTGAAAAAAGATAAGTACTGAATATTTCCTCTGTGTATAATATCTCGTTCATTCGAACACTCCCCCTCAAACCGACATTAGGTTTAGGGTTCATGGCGATTCAATGTTTCACGCCCCGCCTCAAAAAATTCTCTTAATTTTTTGTTAGATCTGAGTGATTTCTTGTCAGATCTGAGCGTTTTCATCAGTATACGAGGCTTTCTCTCTCAGGTTTAAGCGATTTCATCAGTATGCGAGCCTTTCTCAACTTCAATCTCCACCTCTTTGCAATACTTGTTGGTGGATTTGTCGAGCTTTGGTAATGCTGTCAACTTTCCTCGTTGAAGCTTAGTAACTTCTTCTGATTTGCTTGTATCTACTAAGATTGCTTTGACCTTTAAGTCATTCCAAAATCTGATGAAATTCGGATTCGATAAAGCCTTGGTAAGTGTATCAGCTCGTTGGTAAGCAGATGATAAGTGATTTACATGTAGATTTCTTTTTTGTATTTGCTCTCTGACAAAGTAAAGGTCTATTTCAATGTGTTTCCTTCTCGAATGTAACATTGGATGGCTGACATGTAAACCGTGTTTTGATTATCACACCATAATATCGATTTGGTTAGAAGTTTGATGTTTAATTTATGTAGTAGAGACTGTATCCACATTATTTCTACAATGGCACTTGCAACACTCCTGTATTCAGCCTCTGTGCTGTATTTGAAAATGGTAGATTGCTTTTTTGTAACAACCCGGGATTTGCATTATCAATTAATAAATAAAAGTTAGAATTTTTATTTATTTTAATGAAGCGTAAAAGGATATGGAATAACAAAATTTATTTGAAAAAGAATATTTTAATTAAATGGGAAATATGGGATTTTAAAATGAGGATAAAATGTTATTTTGGAAAGTTAAATATTTTAGGAGAGATTATAAAACGGGTTTGGGTAAGAAAAATGAGTTTTATAAACATACATGAACACTTAGACTAATTTTTGGAAACATGTAAATAACCCTCTTCTTATTGGGTTACTAAACTTAACCCAATAACCCACCCTAAACCTCCTCTATAAATTATCTCAAACTCTCCTAACCTCATTCATGCATCACTAATCAAAACCCTAATCGTTTCCTAAAGCTTTCTTAACAAAAATGGCATCTATCTTCATCTCCTTCTAGTTTTAGCTTATGCAAGTCATTCTATGCAAAGGTAATGCAAATACCCACCTCAAATCCATTTTTATATCTCTCTAATTTCTGAAATTTATTTCGTAACACATGTTTTATGTGTTTTTTTGATCTTATAGCCTCCTAATCATCTTTTGCTAACTTGGGTTGATACTATAGTGGTCTTTGTTGCTTTCTAGAGAGGTATATTGCTAAAAACCTCTTCTAGTATGTGTTTAATCCTCTTTTGATTTTGGAAATCATTTAGTAACACATGTTTTATTATGTAACATGTGAATCATAGCTCCTTGATCATCTTTGCTTTCATTTTGGGTGTGCACATAAGGTGTTTGTGATATTGCTTCATAAGGTAGTGCTAAGCTTGGCCTATGTTTCCTTTAATATGGTGTAGTAATCATTGTATAGTAGCTTGAGGTTGATATTGGTGAAATTTGATGCCAAAAACTTGAAAAAACCACCCCAAAACCATCAAAAACTGCATATTAAGCTAGCTGGAATGCTTCAGCCTGAAAATAGGCTGAAAACAGGGCTCTGGGTGCACCAGGGCAGGCCTGGGCTGCACCCAGGCACAGCAGGCTAGCCCAGTTGGGCTAGCCGGAAATAGGCCAGCCTACATGGGCTGGCGCGCACTGCCCTCCCCAGCCCGCGCGGGCTGGGTCTTGGGCCGAACTCCCCAGCCCGCGCGGGCTGGGGCTTGGGCCGACCTCCCCAGCCCGCGCGGGCTGGGGGGGCGGGTCAATTCCCCCAGCCCGTGCGGACGGGGGGGGGGGGGGGGGCCGACCAATTCCCCCAGCCCGCGTGGGCTAGGGGGGCCGGCCATTTCCCCCAGCCCAAGCGGGCTGGGGAGGGGGGGCTTGCCACTCCCCAGCCCAAGCGGGCTAGGGGCCGATGAAAAAAAATAAAAATAAAATAAAAATGGGCTGCACCCATTTGGTGCAGGCGGGTTCCGACCCACCGGTTGCACCATTTTGGTGCAACCGAGTCCGGATTGCACCATTTTGGTGCAACCGCTTCAAATTGATTGTTTCTGCAATGAACCTTTGGGCTTCAATTACTAATCAAAAATTGTCGAACTTTGGTTCACATCCATTCGGAGTATTTTCCAACGCGAATATTAGTTTTCAGTGATTTTCTGATTTATTGATTTCTTTGAGATTTGTCTCTGGATTTCGTACACGGGTTTTATGAACTATTTTAAAAGGATTTTTCACTCCTAAATGGCTTTCGAAATTATTATATAATATTATTTTTAATTATTAAATTAATTACTCCATAATAGGAGAGTTTTCAAAAGCCGTTTTAAAGTGATTTCAAAATCAATTATAAATCCGTTTCGCACCATTATTTTCTATAATAAAAATCTCACACTCACTTTTAGCACGTCGAGCGAAGTGGAAAGGTGCTTAAACGGTTAGGAAATCTCCGGCCTATGGAACCGTGTGTATTTTCTTTCCGGTTAATCCCCAACCTATTCGATTGATCATTTCGACCTTTGAGTCTAGTTTACCGATGATACGAGGTGGACTTTTTATTGTTTGGAGTGTGAGCTTGCTATTGGTTAGTAAACCATTTAGTGCAAACGTGGGGTATGGGACTCATTGTTAACCCTTTACGGGTTCCTCTCCAAGAAGTTTGTGACACATTAGCCTCTGGGCGGCCAGTACTAGACCTCTGGGTCACCACGCCTCTGGGCAACCGTCTCTGGACACCTGCTCTATGGAGCAGTTTTTCGGCATGTGCCTCTGGGCCTTTATCCTACTGGGAAGGATCTCGCCGTCTCGCGCGTTCCGCATCTGTGCGAATGATCGATCACAACTCTACAGTACTTGGCAATAACGACTCTGGTCAGTGCACGTGCAATACTTGTATTATCTGATGATTTTTATATCCATTCGAGTACCGCCATTCGGTGTTGGTTCTATGGAACCATACGATGTAAGTGCGATTACCTTGTGGATTTGCAGTGTCTCTGGACACTGCTTTTCAGTATTCGATTTCATTGACTTTTCAGTGTATCCCTATTGCTCTTTGGAGCATCGATCTTTGCTTGGGCATTGATTACAGACTCTGGTCACTCTTAGGATTATTGCCTATGGGCAACTTTATATAGCTTTGGCTACGCCGATGATATGAGGCGATTTTATTTATTTAACACTTTGGTGTTGATATTCTCTTTGGAGATTTTTACTGTTTATTGATGATTGGGGATCGTCGTTATATTCATGTAGTCCATAATACTCTTCTCTTTGGAGAAGTACTGTTTTATTTATATACCGTATTATTATGTTTATCTCAGTTTATTAACTGATTGTTTAGCTAGTCTGACCCGAGTGTTTTTTCGCTCGGGTCAGACCGAGTTGTTTCAGGTTAGGTCTCTGGACTTAGCTTTCTGTGCTTCCGCTTGGACATTATCTGCTATGCTGATAGATAGCTCTTTATATTTGTCCACTATTTTGATACTCTGATTATTCAGTCTCTTATGTACATATTTTTGACTCACATGTGTGAGCGGTGGCTTTGTACCCACCTTTTGATATTTGGATCTGTATTGACGATATATTGTACCTATGCTCTGTGACTGTTCTGTGATGATGATGTTATCATTTAGTATTATGTTTGTTCTGAACCTATTTTCCTTAGCTATTGTAATTTCGTTATAAATATCTATTGGATATGTCGAACCACTTGAGAAAAGAAAACCACCTATTCGACGTATTCGGTAGTTAGTTATAGCTTGATTACACATGGTCGCTTCCATTATATTCTATTCTTCGTTCTAGTAGACGGTATTACTCCGTAAGACTCTTTACTAGAGTGGGTCTCGGAGTGGGGCGTTACATCTTGGTATCAGAGCCAGGTTCGGAATTAAGCATAACAAACACAGAACATACATGTAGTACAATACGTTACAATACGATCCAAATTGAACATCACCACCTTTAGATAGTTAAGTTAGGAATAGTTGTAGGAATCTGTTATATTCCGTAATATTCCTTAATGAATTATCTATCTTTGAATCATGCTTAATTAAATCTTACCTTATCTTTCGGTATGGTTGGGATAGTTAGGAACCTCCGTTCTGCTGATGCTGGACAGTCCAGCAACCCTTACCCAGAGGGCGTATACATGACCACGGATCAAATCATAGAGCCGGTTCGTAACTCTCAGTCGCACTCTCAGTCTCCTGCACCAATTTCTAATGTACCGCGCAAGTCTGCTTTTGCGCGCCTCTGCAGCGACTTTATTCATCTTGGAGGGAAGCCGTTTAATGGCTCCGAGACTGTTCTTGAGGTCCAGGCTTGGATCAGAGTTTGCGAGCGTAATTTTACTCGCATGACCCTTCCTGACCATGACAGAGTTCTTGTTGCTTCTAGCCATCTTGAGGGCCATGCCTTGGATTGGTACGAGCTCCTTATTTCTGAGACCGATGAGGCCACTACCACTTGGGATCAGTTCCAAGAGTGCTTCTTGCTCAAGTTTGTTCCCGAGTCCGAGAAGATAGCCCTTGCACGCCGCTTTATTGACCTTAAGCAAGGGAAGACCTCCGTTGCTGACTATTCATCATCTTTCGAGGCCCTGTCTAAGTATGGCCTCGAGTTCATTAGCTCTCTTTATAAGAAAAATCTCAAGTTTGTAGAAGGCCTGAAGAAATATTTGAAGAAACAGCTTATGCTCCAGCTTAAGCTCCCTTTTGATGAGCTAGTTGACGCAACGCTTCACCTTGAAGCGGTTGAGCGTGAGAGAGAAAGCGATGGGGATGGTGAGGGTTCCAAAAACCCCAATCAGAAGCGGGGTCCATTTCAGAATACCAAGCCTTGAAACAAGAAGAAGAAGACTGGCAGTTCTACTTTTCAGACTCGGCCTCAGACACGTCCTCAGCCCCAGACTCCTGCTCAGCCTAGTGGGACACGTCCCCCGAAGAAATTCTTCAACTGCGGTTCTCCAGGTCACTTTATTCGAGAGTGTCCCAAACCTCTCTATTGCACCTTCTGCAAGAAGGAGGGACACAGGATCTCCACTTGTCCTACTACACCTCCTAGATCTGGCAAGCTTAATGCTGCCAAGGCTCCTGCATCTTCAGCTCAGCCTCGAGGTACGCCTCCTTCCATTCTCGAAGGTTCTTTTTTATTTCATGGTAGATCTTGTAGAGTTCTCTTTGATACGGGTGCCTCTCACTCATTTGTATCAAAGGAACTAGTTGATACTTTATCTTTGGATGTTACTTGTTTGGTTTCTTCACTAAGGATTGTGAATCCCATCGGCGGATCAACGACCCTTAGCCTGCTTGTGAGGATATAGATATTGGTCTTTGTGGATTTTCTTTCCGTGCAAATCCGCACGTTATGGAGTATTTGGGATTTGACATGATTCTTGGCATGGATTGGCTCGCTCAGTATGACGCCAAAATCATTTGTTCAGAGCGGATTTTATTTCTTCGTCATCCTAACTCGTCTGCTCCGTTAACTATTGCTCTTCGGGATGTTGGGATTTCTGATATTACTTTATTTTCTCTTGATTCACGAGATGAGGCTTTGGACTTATCTCGTATTCCTGTTGTTCGGGATTTCCTCGATATATTCGAGCCAGTATCAGACCTGCCGCCAAAGCGGGCCATTGAGTTCCGCATCAATCTCATTCCAGGCTCCCACCCAGTTGGGCGTCCTCCCATGAGGATGTCTACTAAAGAGAATGAGGAACTCAGGAAGCAGTTAGTAGAGCTTGAGGCGAAGTAGTTCATTCGGTCCTGTTCTTCGCCATGGGGTGCTGCTGTGGTCTTCGTTAAGAAGCCCGATGGCTCTCTTAGGCTTTGCATTGACTATCGCAAGCTTAATGAGTTGACCATCAGAAATCGTTATCCATTGCCACGGATAGACGATATGTTTGATCAGTTGAGCGGTGCGAAGGTCTTTTCACACCTCGACCTTGCCACCGGATTTCATCAGCTCCGAGTTGTGGAAGATAGCATTCCTCTTACCGCTTTCCGCACTCGTTATGGTTCTTTTGAGTGGTTGGTCATGCCATTCGGCTTGACGAATGCACCGGCTTTCTACGTCGATCTTATGAATCGAGATCCGAGGCAGAGCATGCTCATCATTTGCGGATCATATTGGGTACTCTTCGTCAGCATCAGCTTAAGGCCAAGCTCTCCAAGTGCCATTTTTGGGAGAGCAAGGTCAAGTTCTTGGGCCATATTGTATCATCTAAGGGTGTTTCTGTCGATCCTGCCAAGATCGAAGCTATTCAGAATTGGAAGCAGCCCAAGAACGTCCATGATATTCGCAGCTTACTTGGTCTGGCGGGTTATTACCGTCGGTTTGTCAAGGATTTCTCTCGAGTTGCACTTCCCCTTACGACGCTGACTCGTAAGGGTGTTCTCTTTATTTGGTCTGATAAGTGTGAAGCTTCTTTTCAGCGATTGAAGGAACTTCTCACTCATGCTCCTATTCTTGTGGTTCCTAAGAGTAACCAGGATCTGGTTATTTACACCGATGCTTGTGGTAGCGGGCTCGGTGCTGTGCTTATGCAGAAGGATCGGGTAGTTGCTTATGCTTCCAGACAACTGCGTCCGAATGAGGTTCGCTATCCTACTCATGATCTTGAGTTAGCAGCTATCGCCTTTGCCTTGAAGACGTGGCGTCACTTTCTATTAGGCGAACGCTTCACTCTTTACACCGATCACAAGTCTCTGAAGTATCTTTTCAGCAAGAGAGATCTCAACGTGAGGCAGCAGCGATGGCTTGAGTTTCTCGCCTTATACAATTTAGATATTCGGTATACCCCTGGCAAGTGTAATCGTGTTGCAGATGCGCTCAGTCGCAAGCACTCGGCGGTAGTTTCTATGATGATTGCAGAGTGGGATATTCTTGAGACCCTATCTTTGTGTGATATTAGAGATCGAGCTCCATCTTCTGATTCTCTGATCTTACTACTCAGCTTAGAAGCTCGTCCTATCTTATTGGATCGCATTGCCCATGCTCAGCGGCAGGATCCAGACTTATTGCATCTCATTCACCTTCTCGAGTCGGGATCCAGTGATGAGACATTGCTGGATTATTCTCTTGATTTTCATTGGTGTCTTCGTAGGAAGAACCGTATTGTTGTACCATTTGATTTATCACTTAGGCGTGACATTCTGGACGAGTGCCATCGCACTAAGTACACTATACATCCTGGTTCGAGTAAGATGTATGTCGATATGTGCCGGCTATATTATTGGGAGGGGTTGAAGAGGGATGTGGCAAGTTATGTGAGTGGTTGCATGACTTGTCAACAGATCAAGGCCGAGCATCAGCGTCCATCTGGTCTTCTTCAGCCGCTAGAGATTCCATTATGGAAATAGGATCAGATATTCATGGATTTTATTGACGGTCTGCCTCGATCGAGGTCAGGCCATACTTCTATCTGGGTTATTGTTGATCGCTTGACCAAAGCGGCTCATTTCATTCCTATTAAGTCCACTCGGACTGCTCCTCAGCTTGCCAAGCTATATGTGAAGGAAGTCGTTAGACTTCATGGCATTCCTAGCTCTATCGTCTGTGATCGAGATACTATTTTCACTAGTCACTTCTGGAAGTTCCTACAGTCAGCTTTGGGCTCAAAGCTGAATCTCTCGACTGCTTATCACCCTCAGACCGACGGTCAGACTGAGAGGGTGAATCGTGTTTTGGAGGATCATTTGCGCTGTTGTATTCTGGATTTCGGAGGTAGTTGGGAGGATCACTTACCGCTTATAGAGTTCTCCTACAACAACAGCTTTCAGTCTAGTATCGGCATGGCACCTTTCGAGGCTCTATATGGAACGCCATGTCGCTCTCCTGCTTGTTGGATAGAATCTGGCGAGAAGCTTATTCTTGGTCCAAAGTCAGTTCGGGAATCTTCTGAAAAGATTGTTCTTATCCGTCAGAGAATGAAAGAGGCACAGGACCGCCAGAAATCCTACGCGGACAACCGTAGGAAGCCTCTTGAGTTCTCCATTGGTGATTTTGTCTTCATTCGGATTTCTCCCATGAAGGGGGTTGTGCGTTTCAGCTCTATAGGGAAGTTGTCTCCTCGCTATGTTGGACCATTTCCTATTACGGAACGCATCGGCCCCGTTGCTTATCGTGTGGCTCTACCTGCTCATTTTTTCGGAATGCATGACGTGTTCCATGTTTCTCAGCTTCGCAAGTGTGTTCGCGATCCTGACTCTATCACTAAGCCGCATGTCGTGCCTGATTTAGAGATCTTACCTGACTTATCTTTAGAGCAGCAACCTCTCCATGTGCTTGATTCGGAGGTTAGACGCCTTCGCAACAAAGAGGTTCCACTCGTGAAGATTCCATGGTCACCGAATCCTAAGGACTGCACTTGGGAGACCAGAGAATCTATCGAGCGCTCTTATCCTGGCTTTCTCCCATCTTCTTCTGCGGGTGAGAATTCTCTATTTTATCTCTATCACTTCTTTTGTGGATTTGACGTTATAGACGACATCTATCTTAAGGAATTACGAGGACGCAATTTTCTTAAGGGGGGAGTCTGTAACAATCCGGGATTTGCATTACCAATTAATGAATAAAAGTTAGGATTTTTATTTATTTTAATGAAGCGTAAAAGGATTTGGAATAACAAAATTTATTTGAAAAAGGATATTTTAATTAAATGGGAAATATGGGATTTTAAAATGAGGATAAAATGTTATTTTGGAAAGTTAAATATTTTAGGAGAGGTTTTAAAACGGGTTTGGGTAAGAAAAATGAGTTTTATAAACATACATGAACACTTAGACTAATTTTTGGAAACATGTAAATAACCCTCTTCTTATTGGGTTACTAAACTTAACCCAATAACCCACCCTAAACCTCCTCTATAAATTATCTCAAACTCTCCTAACCTCATTCATGCATCCCTAATCAAAACCCTAATCGTTTCCTAAAGCTTTCTTAACAAAAATGGCATCTATCTTCATCTCCTTCTAGTTTTAGCTTATGCAAGTCATTCTATGCAAAGGTAATGCAAATACCCACCTCAAATCCATTTTTATATCTCTCTAATTTCTAAAATTTATTTCGTAACACATGTTTTATGTGTTTTTTTGATCTTATAGCCTCCTAATCATCTTTTGCTAACTTGGGTTGATGTTATAGTGGTCTTTGTTGCTTTCTAGAGAGGTATATTGCTAAAAACCTCTTCTAGTATGTGTTTAATCCTCTTTTGATTTCGGAAATCATTTAGTAACACATGTTTTATCATGTAACATGTGAATCATAGCTCCTTGATCATCTTTGCTTTCATTTCGGGTGTGCACATAAGGTGTTTGTGATATTGCTTCATAAGGTAATGCTAAGCTTTGGCCTATATTTCCTTTAATATGGTGTAGTAATCATTGTATAGTAGCTTGAGATTGATATTGGTGAAATTTGATGCCAAAAACTTGAAAAAACCACCCCAAAACCATCAAAAACTGCATATTAAGCTGGCTGGAATGCTTCAGCCTGAAAACAGGGCTCTGGGTGCACCAGGGCAGGCCTGGGCTGCATCTAGGCACAACAGGCTAGCCCAGTTGGGCTAGCCGGAAGTAGGCCAGCCCGCATGGGCTGGCGCGCACAGCCCTCCCCAGCCCGCACGGGCTGGGGCTTAGGCCGAACTCCCCAGCCCGCGCGGGCTGGGGGGGGGGCTTGCCCACTCCCAGCCCAAGCGGGTTGGGGGGGCTTGCCACTCCCCAGCCCAAGCGGGATGGGGGCTGATGAAAAAAATAAAATATATATATATATATATATATATATATATATATATAAATGGGCTGCACCCATTTGGTGCAGCCGGGTTCCGACCCACCGGTTGCACCATTTTGGTGCAACCGAGTCCGGGTTGCACCATTTTGGTGCAACCGCTTCAAATTGATTGTTTCTGCAAAGAACCTTTGGGCTTCAATTGCTAATCAAAAATTGTCGAACTTTGGTTCACATCCATTAGGAATATTTTCCAACGCGAATATTGGTTTTTAGTGATTTTCTGATTTATCGATTTCTTTGAAATTTGTCTCTGGATTTCGTACACGGGTTTTATGAACTATTTTAAAAGGATTTTTCACTCCTAAATGGCTTTCGAAATTATTATATAATATTATTTTTAATAGTTAAATTAATTACTCCATAATAGGAGAGTTTTCAAAAGCCGTTTTAAAGTGATTTCAAAGTCAATTATAAATCCGTTTCGCACCATTATTTTCTATAACAAAAATCTCACACTCACTTTTAGCACGTCGAGCGAAGTGGAAAGGTGCTTAAATGGTTAGGAAATCTCCGGCCTATGGAACCGTGTGTATTTTCTTTCCGGTTAATCCCCGACCTATTCGATTGATCGTTTTGACCTTTGGGTCTAGTTTACCGATGATACGAGGTGGACTTTTTATTGTTTGGAGTGTGAGCTTGCTATTGGTTAGTAAACTGTTTAGTGCAAACGTGGGGTATGGGACTCGTTGTTAACACTTTACGGGTTCCTCTCCAAGAAGTTTGTGACACATTAGCCTCTTGGCGGCCAGTACTGGACCTCTGGGTCACCACGCCTCTGGGCAACCGTCTCTGGACACCTGCTCTATGGAGCAGTTTTTCGGCATGTGCCTCTGGGCCTTTATCCTTCTGGGAAGGATATCGCCGTCTCGTGCGTTTCGCATCTGTGCGAGTGATCGATCACAACTCTACAGTACTTGGCAATAACGACTCTGGTCGATGCACGTGCAATACTTGTATTATCTGATGATTTTTATATCCATTCGAGTACCGCCATTCGGGGTTGGTTCTATGGAACCATACAATGTAAGTGCGATTACCTTGTGGATTTACAGTGTCTCTGGACACTGCTTTTCAGTATTCGATTTCATTGACTTTTCAGTATATCCCTATTGCTCTTTGGAGCATCGATCTTTGCTTGGGCATTGATTACAGACCCTGGTCACTCTTGAGGTTATTGCATATGAGCAACTTTACATATCTTTGGCTATGCCGATGATATGAGGCGATTTTATTTATTTAACACTTTGGTGTTGATATTCTCTTTGGAGATTTTTACTGTTTATTGATGATTAGGGATCGTCATTATATTCATGTAGTCCATAATACTCTTCTCTTTGGAGAAGTACTGTTTTATTTATGTACCGCATTATTATGTTTATCTCAATTTATTAACTGATTGTTTAGCTAGCCTGACCCAAGTGTTTTTTCGCTTGGGTCAGACCGAGTTGTTTCAGGTTAGGTCTCTGGACTTAGCTTTCTGTGCTTCCGCTTGGACATTATCTGCTATGCTGATAGATAGCTCTTTATATTTGTCCACTATTTTTATACTCTGATTATTCAGTCTCTTATGTACATATTTTTGACTCACATGTGTGAGCGGTGGCTTTGTACCCACCTTTTGATATTTGGATCTGCATTGACGATATATTGTACCTATGCTCTGTGACTGTTATGTGACTGTTCTGTGATGATGATGTTATCATTTAGTATTATGTTTGTTCTGAACCTATTTTCCTTAGCCATTGTAATTTCGTTATAAATATCTTTTGGATATGTCGAACCACTCGAGAAAAGAAAACCACCTATTCGACGTATTCGGTAGTTAGTTATAGCTTGATTACACATGGTCGCTTCCATTATACTCTATTCTCCGTTCTAGCAGACGGTATTACTCCGTAATACTCTTTACTGGAGTGGGTCTCGAAGTGGGGCGTTATATTTTTTGAGCACCATGACACTGGGTTATCACCTATATATATATATATATATATATACATACACACACACAGTATCCAGTTATAGACCTCCTGCCATCTAGGTCTGTTCCCCAATCAGCATCTGTATAGCCAGTTATAGTGAGATTGCTGCCCTTTTTCATAGATAATCCATAATTTGTTGTTCTCTTTATGTATCTCAGTATTCTTTTTACTACCTTCCAATGATCATATCTTGGTTCCTGCATGAATTGACAAACCTTATGAACACTAAAAGAGGTGTCTGGTCTTGTAATTGTTAAGTATTGTAAAGCACTAACAACACTTCTGTATTGTTTAGTGTTTGTTATGTATTCTTCCTTGTTTTAGATAGATGTTGATGGCTTATCATTGGAGTTGGTTGTGGTTTAGTATTTCCGTTTTAGTTTTAGCCAGTAACTCCAAACTGTATTTTCTTTGGCTGAGAACTATTTCTGACTTTGAATTTCTTTCGACTTCTATTCCAAGAAAATAATTCAGTGGACCTAAATCATTGATTGAGAACTCCTTGTCTAGATGTTGCGCAAGATACTTGATTTCATTTTCATCATTTCTTGTAATAATAAGATTATCAACATATATTAGAATATAAATACTGGTTTTATTGTTAAGTTTAATAAACAGAGAGTTGTCTGATTTGGTAGATTGATAGCCAAGATGAGTCAAAGTGGCTTTTAATTTGTCAAACCAGACTCTTGGAGCTTGCTTAAGGCCATATATAGTCTTTTTTAGTTTGCACATATGCTTTGGGCTTTGCCTGTACCCCTGTGGCTGCTCTATGTAAATTTCTTTCTGTAATTTCTCATTTAAGAAGGCATTATTGACATCAAATTTCCTAATATTCCACTGATTGTATAAAGAAATACTTAGGATAATTCTTATAGTAGTTGGTTTAACAACAGGGGAAAATGTTTCATTGAAATCAAACACATATTGTAGTGTATAATCCTTGGCTACTAATCTTTCTTTATATCTAGCCACTGTTCTATCAGGATTCTTCTTTAATTTGTATGTCCATTTGCAACCTATGACATTTTTGCTGTCCGGTGGACATACAAGATATCATGCTTTATTCTTCATTAGTGCATTATATTCCTCATCCATTACTGCCTTCCAACATCTGTCTTTTGCAGCTTGTTCAAATATCTTTGTTTCTTCTAAGACAAATGTTGCTATGTATAATTTTGGTTTAAAGATCCCACTTTTTGATCTAGTAACCATTGGATGACTTGTTCTAGCTTGTGGTGATGTTTCTACACTTGTTTGACCATTATTATTTTCTGGTTGTATTTATGACCTGGTAGAATTTCTTTCATTAATTGACTTTGTTTGATCCTTTGAATGTGTAGGGGTTTGACTATGATAACTGGGTGATTCCTTTGATTCATGACCTGGTTGACCAGACATTGTGAGTTATGGATCATGGACTCCAGCGGTCCTTTCAATTTCCTTTGGTTGATGATCATCATTGCAAACAGGTATACTGGGTATAAATATTCTTGAGTTATATATCTTCTGAGTTGTATTTATAGTTGCATTGCTAAAAGAAAAAAATATGTTCATTGAATACAACATGTCTGCTAATGAAAAACTTTCCACTATCATTAATACACCTACAACCTTTCTGATTTTTTCCATATCCTATAAATGTACATGGTTTTGCCTTGAAACTCTATTTGTTAGTACTATATGGTCTTATATAGGGAAAGCACAGACATCCAGAGGTCTTTAAACTCTGATAATCTGGTTTAACACCAGACAATTTTTCTAATGGACCGATTCCTTTGAGAACTTTTGTGGGTAGCCTATTAATTAAGTAAACCGCAGTATTAAAGGAATAAAGCCAAAATTTTAGTGATAATGATGCTTATGCAAGTAGAGTTAACCCTGTCTCTACAATATGTTTATGTTTTCTCTTAATTAAACTATTTTGTTCTAATGTACAAGGGCATGTAGTTCTGTGAACTATTCCTTTCTTGTTAAAAAAGTTACCGAGTGTTTTATACTTAGTACCTTCATCAGACTAAATAATTTTAACTTGTTACCAGTTTGTTTTTCAACTAAGGATATAAAATGTATTACTGCATTGTAAGTTTCAGATTTAGCTTTCAAAAAGTAAATCCATGTATATCTAGAGTATGCATCAATAAATGATATGTAATGTCTATAACCATAATCTAAATAAATTGGGGCAGGTCATAGATCAGTAGAAACTAATTCTAGAGGTTTTGAATACTTAGTTACAGAGTCATTAAATGGTAATTTATGAGTTTTACCCATCTGGCAATAAGTGCGAACACATGGCAAAGAAATATCATCAAATACAATCTTATTTTCTCTAAGGACTTGTTTAACTACACTTGTGTTTGGATGACCAAGTTTATAGTGCCACAAATCAAACAACTTCTATTCTTTTCTGACTGAGCTATTTCAGTCATATGACAACATTTCTATTTTCTCTCGTATTGGTCACTGTTTTTAAGATTGAATCTGTATAATCCTTTGACTGCTTCACCCTACAAAAGGGTTTTCCTTAGTTAGTATGTCTTTAACTAAGAAATAATTAGGATAAAATTCAAAATATATGTTATTATCCTTTGCAAATTGAGATACACTCATAAGATTTTTTCTATTTTTGGCACTCTTAATAGATTATTTAAAAATAATTGTCTTGTACCACTGATATAAGCATTACTAGTGTAAGTGATATTAATTGACTCATCATTCCCCATGCATTTGACTGTCTACCTCTATACTCTTTGTTGCTTAGATTTAATTTGTCAAGATTGCTTGTAATGTGATTAGTTGTTCCTGAATCTAGGTACGAGCTATCATCATGAATATGTTCTGGTCTTGTGATAGTACTTTGATTGATTTCACCACCACTATCAACATGAGTACTTGATCCTGATTGTGTTTGAGCCATATTGGCACTGATATTGCCATTTCTTTGATTATTTAAGTTTTGGTTAGGCACATAACTTGCGTTAAATCCGAAGTAACATTTCATTATAGTTATGACCAATTATCTCACATATTTGGCATTTTGGTCTGTTATTATTGTTGTTCCATCTCCCTCGGCCCCTTGATCTATTTAAATAGCCTCCTCTTGGATATGATTGAGCTTGTATGTTTTGATTTGACCTTTGTTCTTGGAACTGAATGTGTAGTTGATAGATAAATTTGTATCTTATGGTTTCTTGTGATCTATTCTTGCCTCATGAGCAAGTAGTGTAGCATGGACATACTGTATAGGTGGTAGAGTTGGTTGAGATGATACAACTGCAATAATAGCTTCATTTTCCTCATTGAGTCCATTCAAAATTCTCAATACTTGTTCAGCTTCTGACACTTTATGTCTTGCAGCTTCTAGCATGTTGCATACATTATTGATTTGGGATAAGTAATCCCTCATAGTTTGATTGCCTTTAGTAATTTTCTGCAATGGTCTTTTATAGTGCATAACCTTTGCAGCTGAATGGGTATTGAATATCCTTTCAATAGTAATCCAAATATCGTTTGGAGAATTGCAGCCTATAACTTGTGACAATAGATTGGTATTAATGGATGATAGAAGCCAAGAACTTATTAATCTATCTTGTCTATAAAATTTTGTGTATTCATCATTACTAATCATCTTATTTTGTGGATTATCAATGAATCTTGAGGGAATTGGAATGGTGCCAAGAATAAAGCCTTCAAGTCCATACCCTTGCATTGTTGTTTCAACTTGTAGTTTCCATAAAAGATAGCGGTCTTCCTCAAGATGTATGGTGATTAGCTAACTTTGAGGTTTGATAACTGTCTTGATCAATCTCTCTATTGCTTTAATAATGTGTTGCTGTTGGGGGTTATCAGTATTATCTGAGGTTGCTGAAGCATCGTCTCCTTCTGCCATAATGACAGAATTCAAAAAAAGATGCTCAAACTTAAAGGTTCAAAAGATCGATGCTTTAAGGTTGCTGCAATTATGGTATAAGCAGGTAAGTCGCAGCCAAGATTCATATGATGTATATGTTCTTAAGAACTCTTGGCGAGGCAGTTACTTTCTTCTTGCCTTTGATTGCTTTCTTGATTTGATTTTCTGATTTTATGAACTTTCTTGCTTATGAATTTACTTGTTTCTTTACTGGGAAGCTTGTTATAATCAGAAGTCAAATTGATTTCTTCGTATGACACCTGTTTTTTAAACGACAAATTCAATAATTAACCTAAATGATGAGTTTCCATCTGATGGGTTAATGGTTTTCAAATGATGATAGTTTTCTAATGAAATCCTGGTCTGGAAACTTTGGATTCGATGTTGTTGCCGTTAGGCTTGATGAAATCTACATTTGAAGATCTTGAATGTGATGTTGCTGCCATTAGTCTTGGTTGATCTCTAGTATCATGTTAGAATTCAATGAATCTATCAATGATGATTTTGGAGTTTGAATCGTATGTAGAAATAGAAAAGAAAACAAGAGATTGAATACTGTTTTTTTGATATTGATACTAATACATTTTACATGTCTTGTTTTTATATTATAGTATTATGCAAGATGGGCTGAGATTTTGAGCCATACTTGATATCCAATACAAACGTGAAAAAGATAAGTACTGAATATTTCCTTTGTGCATAATATCCCTAAGATGGCCATATTGTTGTCTTCAAGTCCTCATCTTGACATGCCTTGTTGTTTGCTTCATGATTCCATAGTCGTTTCCACCAATATTGTTTTGCTTTTAGGACCAAATGATAGAGTTGTGAAAGAATAGAGTTGCGGCTTCATGCGTTTGTGGAGATCAATGGAGAATTGCATTGAATTAATAAATCGACATTAGAAATAGGATTTTGGCATTGAGCAGAGGTGATAAGCAGAAGATGGGGTTCACCAGAGGTAGAGATAGGGCTCGGTATCGATTAATAGGGCGGGGTCGGTACCGACCCCTATCTTTGGTGATCTCGTTTTTGTCTTGGTCTTGTGACTTTGTTTATGCTTGGTTTCTAAACCCCTGGGCTATCTCTCTAGGTTCCTATCTCGATAACTCAAATTTTGATCCATCCGGCCTGTCTGAACATTGCTTGGCTAAAAGGCTGGATAACACTTCCCCCAAAGTACATCTCGTTTTAAACGTGATGTGCTTTGAATCGAGACTAGTTATAGTTGCTATGAAGGATTCCATTCTGTGCTTCGAATGTCATTATCCTTTTAGTTAACTAATTGCATGAGGAGTTATATCTACAATGATCTGTCATGACGTCCAACCAGCATCTGCTATTATAAATATGGAATATGATCTTATGATCTGTTATTTCAAGCCTAACGATTCTGAACTGATTGCATCCATGGACTATTCAGGTTTGAATTCGATTTCCCTTTGAATCAAATCATCGGGTATTGGCTATGCGCACACACTCACACACACTCTATAGCTCGTGCACACATGTCCATATACATATGCACATACCTTACATATGTTCTGATATATATATATATATATATATATATATATATATAGTCTCCTTTTTTCTTTTCCCATTTTAGGACTCGGTACCAACCCATAGTTAGGGATCAATACTGACTCTGGACTTGAAGAATTTTTCCAAGTCTTATTATCAAGACTTTGGTCCAGGAGTATTTAACCCAACCCTTCAATCATTTGTCTCCTCATTTGTTCACTTGCCTAACCGATCCAAGCTTTCATCCTCTGCCATAAAAAAAATTCTACCTTCAAATCAAACTTGCGCCTCCATCTAAAACCAGGCCATCGTCACTCATCACCGCCCATACCCAACATCACTCTCTCCTCCTTTGTTAGACATGTCTCCACCAACCCAAACACTAGCTTTGGGAACTCATTTCACACTCGAACCGACCCTCAGCTGAAACTCTAGATTGCATTGTGCTAGGTTGGTTAATGATGGACTTGGCTATGGGAATGGATGTGGTTGAACGAACGTGAGTGAATAGGGGCATGTATTGCTGTGATTTGGGAAGTTGCAAAGGTTGAAGAAGAATATTGGAATTTCCTTTATTTTGGAGTCGTATAACTTTTATACTTATGAAAACTTTTATGTATTTTCATTCACATGACTTGAGATCTCTTGTTGGACTTGAATCTTCCCAAAGCATGTCCAATGATGTGAAACTTACCAGACGGTTAGTGATTACGGTCATGATAAGTGATATCCAGGATCTAAAAATGAACTACTGAATAATATCAAAAACTTAAACTGCACGACACTACACGACACAGCATGAGTGATTTTCAAGTCTAGTGTTGATTATCTATCGATTTTTTTGTAGAAATGTATCAAAGATGTTCCAAACGTCATGTTTCTCCAGCCATAGGCACATCAACTTCCAAATATATTAAATCCGATGTTGAATCGAGTTCGATTACAACTGCACATGCCCAGTAAACTATGATTGATCATGCACAACAAACTCTAGCTCAATAGGAACAACAAAAAAAGATTCACAAGTCAAATAGCAAAATCTAGTAAATCCTGAATTCGAGCAACAAGTTCTTGATAATTTGGTAGAGTCAGCAGATGGGAAAGAGACAGATCTAGCACCTGACACTCTTGAGGATGTCGTGATATTAGAAGATCCCTCTAATTCCGTCAGCTCTAAAATCGATGAAGGATCTCTTTGCAGGATATGTGATAAGCATGGGATCCCGTTTGAAGATGTTTTAGCTCGTTCCCACCATCAAAAACCACACAACCCTCCGGAAGGGTGCACTGCCTACAATAGATACATGTGTTTGGGCGGTGGTGTCCTACCATCTAACCAGTTTATCCGTTGAGTTTTGAATTTCATGTACTTAGCTTCAACATAACTGCACTCGTATAGCTATGCTTTCTTCCTTGGTAAATATATGGTCTTCTCTGAGCACTTGAACCGAGTATCCAGCAGTGAGGAGATCCGGTACATTTATAACTTCAAGAGTGGAAAAGAGATTCCATCTTTGATTTACTTGGTACCAATCAAGGGTTGCAAAGTGGTTACGGAGATACGGAACAAGTTGAGATACTTTAAAGTGAATGGTTTTATATCCGCTGACCTCTTGGATTCGCATAGAGATGGATATCCATATAAGAGTTCCATTTCAAATGTTTTACATGAATTTCATGTTATAGTGTGTAGATTTAAATCATATCCATGTTTTACTATCCAGATGTTCAAGCGAGACCCAATATCTTGGTGTTTTCAAATGCTATTTGCACTCTTGTAGTAGTTACGGCAGGCGATAAAGATATCAGAACTTGCCTATCAGATTAAAAGATTCTTGCCTACGGCTTTTTAGAATAGGGTTGCAGCACTGGCATTATCCAAGTAGCTTCCAGTGATGATGACGAAAATGATGACAACAATCTGCTCGGAGGAGGAAAGGCTGATCAAGATTTGTCCCTATGCCCATGTCCTGAGGCTAGAGTTGAAGAAAATATTGATCCAGTACCAAAGGGGAAGAAGGGAAAATTGTTAGTGAAAGTGGCGAGGCTAGTCAAGGTAAAATCAATGCGGGTCATGAGTCTCAGCCTGAACAATCTAGGGATGATCAACCGCTTGCTTTGAAGAATAGGTTGATCATGAAAATCTCTAAGGCGCAGAATTCTACCCAGCCTCCATAAATCAGAAATGCAGAGAAAACTCCATCTCCTCCTTCAACAGGAACATTTGCTGGCTTAGAGCTAATCCCTACCGAATTTGGCTCTTTCGATGTCGGCAATGTTAGTATTGAGGGCATCGAATCCCCCATTCACATTGATAAGGAATTCACTCCTACTAGTATTGGAGAGGCCACTCCCATGAGTAAAGCTCCAGTTCACGGTTCGTCGGGGGACATTAGGACACTCACGCGCACATGCACTTCACAACACTCACACTTGACCTGTATCCTTGCTTGTTGGATCTAACTAGTTCTTGGTTCCCTTGTAAGATCCATAGAGAAAAGAAAATACATAAATTGATATTTGAAGGAGAAATCATCCCAAGCACAAAGGCTTTGGTCGAGTTCGTACCGCTAGGGAAGCCGTCTCGATTGTGAGTCAGGCTATTGTTCTAGCCGAGATAGAGATGACCGAATTAAAGTAGTTATGATGGAGATTAGTCATCACATGAATCTGCTTCCAAACATCGCATTATGTCTAGATAACCTCCTTCTAGAGTCTAAACAAGCAACTAGATTGTCATGGTGACATCCCACGGTGACACTTCCATCCCAGTGCAACCTCCGTTGCCATCTCACTTTAGTCGGTCCTCCGACCATAGGCATCACAGGAGTGGCTCCGAAACTTCCTAGCACATGCTTGATAAAGGAAATGTTATAATTCTACCTATCTCTATGGAGTAACAGCTTGCAGCTAATGCCCAAGTAAGCAACTAAAAGAAGATTTTTCAAACATTTGCTTTGATGGTCTTATTTTTGTGCCTAATCTAAAAAGAATCTCGATCGACATATAAAAGATGACCATAGATTGTGTGATCGATGTTCACAATCAGTATAATAAAGGTCATGAGAATAACCCAAGCCAAAGCCAAGAATAAAGCCAAGGAGGACATCAAGGCACTCGAAGAGGAGCGATAAAGCATCAATATGAATGGAGAAGGCTTTCCATCGAAACCATGCTCCGGTAATAGAGAGGGATACCATAAATAGAAGTGCAGCTGATTTGAAAACCAAACTATAAAATCTGCTAAGAGCTAACCCTAGATTTCTCTTTTAAGGAAATAAGTTATATATTATTGGTTGACTTCAATGTTCCATTTCAATAGCCTGTTAAAAGTCTCAGGTCGCAACATGACTTGTCGCACAGGCTGGTCGGTAAGAACATTAATCGGATGAGCCTGAAATTAAGGGAGGAGCTTTCATGAAGCGATAAAAAGTAGTATGCAAGCTTTTCTAGCTTCGGATAGTTTCATTATGTGCTTGTGAACCGCTTACTAATGCAATAGACCAGTCGTTGGATGAGAGATTCCTTACGTATATGTGTGGCACTCAAAGCATGCACCGACATCGCCAAGTATATAAATAAGTCATCGTTATCCACCAGCTTTGAAAGGATGAGGGTCTTTCTAAGTGATACACCGGAGCTTGGAATGCATCTTTAGACTCGCAATTCCATTTGACGCTCCTTTTTCCCTTCTTAATCACCTTGAAGAAAGGGATGTATTTATCCATGGCTCTAGAAATGAACCAAAATAGGGTGGAGACCTTCCCATTTATGCTTTGGACTTCCTTGATCGACTTCGGGGCTTCGATTTTTCTCAGTGCCTTGATCTTCCCTAGGTTGGCTTCAATCCCATGAGAGTTTACAATGAAGCTCAAGAATTTCCCTGACACAACGCCCAAAAAGCATTTCAAGGGATTTAGCTTCATTTTGTACTTTAAGATCATAGCAAACATATCTGTTAGATCATCAACGTCGTTTTTTGAATGTCATGACTTTATGAGCATGCCATTCACGTAGACTTCCATCGAGCGTTTAAATTAGTCATTGAACATCCGGTTAACGAGCCTCCGGTAAGTTGCTTCTGCATTCTTCAATCCAAAGGACATGTCTAGGTAGAAAAATATTTCAAGGTTGGTTATGATGTTGTTGTGTTCCTGATCTGGGCCGTACATCGGGATTTGGTTATATCCCGAATATGCACCCATGAATGCAAGTAGCTCATGTCCAGTTGTCGAATCCACCTACCGATTAATCCTAAGGAGCAGGAAGTTACTTTTGGACATGCCTTATTCAAATAAGAATAGTTGATGCATATCCTCCACTTTCCTTTTGCTTTCCTCACCAAGACAGGATTAGATACCCACTCCGGGTACAAGGCATCATAAATGAAGTCGTTGTCCTTTAGCTTATCCACCTCTTTTTTTAGTGCAGTGAATCCCTCCGGACCCAGCCGCGAAGTTTCTATTTCACAAGAATGCATCTGGGATTTATATTTAATGCATGGCTTGCAATATCTGTTGAGATCCCATAAGTATCCGGGTATGTCCAAGAAAATGCATCCAGGTTTGCTCAGAGAATAACAACTAACTCCCTCATTGATCTTGCGCCGAGCTACGTTCTGACCTTTAGGACCCGATTCAGATCATCCTGGCTGACCGGAACAACGATCGTCAATTCGGCGGGAGCTACTCTTCCATCTTCTAGCTCTCTTCGTTGGTCCTTGTCATTATGGAACCGATTGGGCTGCCCAAGCCATGGCTTGGGATGTAATTGCTATGCGTGTAAAGACTTAATGTAGAGGGTCCTCTAAATATATTTTTTCCTTTCTCCATCCTTACCCCCTTTAGCTCAGCGATGTAGCATTTGTGACTGGCCAATTAATCTTCTTGCATGATTCCCACTTAGCTCTCTATAGGAACTTCATAGTTAAGCACCAAAGAGCATTTGCAGCTCTGAACTCACCCAAGGACAATCGACCTAGAAAAGCATTTTAGGACGATTAAATGTCCAAGACCAAAAAAGGTATGACACGCACTCGCTCATAGTCGCCCTTGCCAAGGACCACCGGTAATTCAACAAATCATATGGCCTCGGTAGCCATCACATTGAACCCTTCGAGATTTACAAGGTTTCAAAACCATCTCTTTTGATCATATTGATTGAACTCCCATAGTAAACCAGCACCTTTCGAACAATAGCAGGACCAATCGTGGTTGTGATCACGAGTAGGTCAATCGTTGGAGCTTCCACTCCATCCGCATCTTATTGCAAAAACCAACATCGTCAATCAACGTTCTGCACTGTTTTACCAGAGATCCTTCTTCAACGGCGAAGCAACTTCCACTCTCCACATGTTTAATAACACAATATATCTTCCATCTCTGCTACACTTTTATCAGTAGCGTGTGGCCCACCAATGATAGTATTTATCATTAATCATTTTTCTTTCCACTTGCATGCATCAGCACAAGGCTCAGCTTGTCCCCATTGAGAAGATGACCAATGGGCATTAGGGTTTCCTTACCCGCCATCTTGTGGTGCTTTCATATACTGCTATAATTTTTTCTTGCAAATCAACTCCTCAATATCCCACAAGTATCAACACTCATTGTTATTATGACCGTGAATTTCATGGAATCTTTAGAACTTGCCTGACTTTCCTTCTTCTCAGTCGACTCTCTTGGAACCGGCTTTTTGTACTACTCTGTGTTTTGAGTCGTCGGGTGGATATTTTTTTCAATTTGTTAAGCTTAGTATAACTATTGTATTTAGGAATCATAATACGATTCTTGTTATCTGGCTCCTTTTCTTAGTCCCATCATCGTTTCATTTTTAATTATTGTTTTAACTACCAACATTCACACCATTCTCCCAAAGCTTCCTCTAGATTGCTTTACGACAACATTTCTTTGTATCACTTCATTCGAATTTCCAGCACCAGCCCTTCATTGATATTTCTTAGCTTCCTCCAAGAATAATTATACATTAGCCTTTCAAAGAAAGCATCCATCATTGATATGGGGCTTCCTTTCCAACCATTCCCCAAACTCCATATTCTGGATGAATCCACCTAACAATTCCATCAGCACTATGTCATCCTAAGGATCTGTAACTTCTATCAGGTTGTATGGAATTGATTCAAGAAATCCTTCAATGACTCTCCCTCTACTTAGAAGAGCTTTGAAAAAGACATCACATGCTTTGGATGTGCAGTATGTAAATAGAATTGTTCTACAAACTTCTTTGATAACTCGGCAAAAGAAGATATGGACCTCAACGGAAGTCGAGTGAACCACGTCATAGCTACTCCTTTAAAAAAAAAAGGTAAATAACGACATTTCATGGCAACGGAAGCTCTGGTTGAATCCATATGCCATTCATATCTCATCAAGTGTTGTCTAGGGTCCATCATTCCTCCGTACAACGACATAGTTGGCATTGCGAATCTCAAGGGGTATCTCCCATGTAGAATGTTATGAATTCCGACTGCGAGATGTACCTTATTCATGGATACTCCTGAAACTGTTATCGCTAATATGTCTCCTGACCATATATTCCATGTAATTCAGGTCAACAGGTTCGATTAAGCGAAGATAATCAGGCTCTGGTCCATGTTTTTGGCCTGGCGAAGGCTCTCAGTTTGGCTCCCGATACTAGGTTCTCCAGTCTCTGGGAGATCCATTCATCTAGAAGTCCCCTTGTTTGATTCACATGAGCAATATCATGAGAAGTAACATGATTCTCCAGATTCTGACCAACAGTAACGCATCCTGAAGCCAAGTCCACACCACCTTCCAAAGGATGGGCTCTAGGCCTACCATTGGTGGGGTCAGTACCGACCCCTAACTTTGGGTCAGTACCGATGCCCAAACTTGAGCTTGGGGCTCATCCTCTTCCTTGGTACGATGTTTCAATAATGTTTCGAGTCCTTTTCTACTTCCTCTCCCTCCGTCTTTGCTCGGATGATGAGGAACTTTTAGATGAAGAAATAGAGTCCCTTCTACTCCTTCTAGGGCTATTTTAAGTCGGTTCATTCAATAATCTCAAGCTTTGCCGCATCATATGATTCATCTCATTCTGACTAGCCTGGAATCTATCTTCCATCCACTTCATCATCCTATCCATCAATATCCTAGTTACGACGTCAGTCAGAGTCGAACCTCCATTTGTGTAGGTTGGACAAGTCTATCTTCTTGCTGAGAATTCTGATTCTCAGCTTCAGTAATAGCTCTGGAGTTGGTAGACCAGTCTCTTCTTGATGGGGCCATAGTAGAAAGATTCTGGTAGATCTTTGCAAAACTGAGTTGTAGAATTAAATGGTTGAAAAATTGGATCTATCTCTTGGATATAGCAAATCCAATAGTAGATGATGATCCAAGTAGCTTGAGAATCTGAGTCTCTTAATGAAAGCACCAAAATATTTGAACCAAAATCGGCGTAAACACCTAGAAGTTTATGTAGAGAATAAAACCTGAAGAAACATAAATGAAAATGAGAAATAAACAAGACACGATCATTTATGGTAGTTTGATAAAGCAAGGCCTACGTCTACTTTAAGATTTTATTTCTTATATCTGACTTAGAGGCTGAAGTTTTTAGGAGTCGGTACAACTCCAACACTTAGATTTTCAGAATTACAAGAATATAGCGTAAGGAAGAACTAGAGCCAAAGGATCCCTAAAAATGAACTCTACCCTCCTATTTATAGAGGTAGAGAGCCTAATATCTCGTACAAAATATCTTCAATATGTTATCCATGATTCAGACCAATTCTTCCACAAAAGTAGATGCCACATCATAGAAGTAGGGTGCAGTACCGATCCATAGGTAGGGGTCAGTACCGATCCTTAACATGGCCATATTGATTATCTTCAAGTATTCATCTTGGCCTGTCTTGTTGTTAGCTTTTGATTCTAGAGTTGCTTGCACCAATATTGGCTTGCTTTTTGGTCTTAATGATGGATTTATGAAAGAATAGGGTTTCAGCTTCAGGTGTTCATAGGGATCGATGGAGAATTGCATTGAATCAGCAAATCAAAATTGGAAATAGGCTTTTGGCATCGAGCATAAGTGTCGAGCATATAATGATGTCCATCTGAGGTAGAGATAGGACTCAGTACCGACCTATAGGGTGGGTTCGGTACTGACCCCTGTCTTTGGTTATCTCATTGTTGTCTTGGTATGAGTGCTTATGGTAATGGTCTTGCAACTTTGTCTGTGCTTGGTTTTTAGACTCCTGGGATATCTCTCTAGGCTTTCTACCTCTATAAATCCAAGTTTGATCTATTCAGTCTATCCGAACATTGCCCAACTAAAAGGCTGGATAACAATATATACATATACAGACATACACAAATATACATATATAAGTACAAGTCAAAAGTTTGAATATTGTACATACAACTTAAACTTCTGATTGCGAAGGATATAATTTATAGTATTTACTTTACAATTTCTTCAGGTTTCCTATCATATTGGCAAAGTTCAGGTAACAGATGACTATGACAACCTATATTCATATCTGATTCAGATAAGAATGAAACAAGAGCATCTTCAAACCTAGAGAACTCAAGGAAAATATTCAGGTTTTAAATTTTAAAGCTTTCCAAGTATTACCATGAATATTTAAGGTAATATTTAGAAAATCAACCCTGAATTGGTCTAGAATACCCATTTACTAGGCATCTGTTAGAGAAACTCCGGCCAAATCAACCATCAAGATTCATGCTTGATCCAAATGTATTTTCTATCAACTAGGAAACTACACTCATTTTAATTCAAGCATAAAAGATTTGACCTTTTATTATCTTTAAAGCTGAATAACCTTTGTCGATTCAAATTATTTTTATATTAATTCATGCATGAATTAATATAATTAGTAGGAAGTGCTTGTTTTAATATAATGCACTTTTTGAAAATATCTTCTAATGTTTCTACAAAGGCATTTACAATCGTGATAACATATGACTTAAATCATTATCATATTATATTGAAACTCAATTAAAAAAAATTGTAATGCATATATTTTACAAAAAAGATCTTTATATCTGTTTTGCTACAAAGATATTGACTTTTATGCAAATATATTGTCGTAGGACATTATAGAATTTATCCTTTCAGAATGATCATGTTAAAAAATCAACCCAAAAGATAATTAGTCTAATAAAATCAGTAAATGTGAAAGAACTGAATCATAAAAATAAAAAAAATTATTAGTAAAATTGTTTTACTCGGTAAACGCATTTTCTCTAAAGTGTTTATTAACTAGTTAAAGGTTTATTTAATGAAAAAAATGTGTATTATTTTATGTGGATACAATGCCACAGACAATAAGATTGAGAGCAGCGTTCTTCCATTTTAAAATAACATAAGTGTTCTATTACTCTTGTTGTAAATAAATTGGCGTCTAGAGTTAAAAATAAACCAGTCTTGGGAGTATATTTACTTTTGCGAAATAAAAAAAAATTATGTCTCTATTCACCTCAAAATGACACGAATTCCTAATTAAGTAATAAATATAAAAGTTATAATAGAAAAGAATGAATAGTAAGAAAAGAACATAAGATTTTTATAGTGATTTGACGAATACTCTAGGCTAAGTTCACTTAGTCAAATCCTATTGATTCTCCTTTATTTTACAAAGCTGTTCTTATAAGTTAGTAGCCGCAACTCAGTGAGAATCTGACATCATATTTTTTAGAATTATGAATTTAAAACTCGTCGTTATCAGAAGTTCAGAATGAAGTAGAAAATTAAAGTCACATTTCCAAGCACTCTCCACCTCTATTTATAAGCGAAGATTTTCAGTTTGGTTTCAAAAATTGCTACACACGATATCCATTCCACGAAAGATGTATAGCCATCCCGAACCAAAGCTTTATGGATTGATGATGAACCACGAGCCTAAGTTCGGTGCCGATCTGACTCGGGCTAACTTGGCTTTTAGATATTGCTTCACTAGAATTAGTCCATGGTTCCTTTGCTTCATGTCTTCTATGCTCTAGCTCAGAGTTACTTCATCATTTCTTTGGTTTTTCATCAATTTTTCATGGATCACAACTCATATTTGACTTGGCATGACCAAGTTGTAAAACTTGAGTCCACTATTCCATCCATTTCTAGATATTACAATTATCTTTCCTTTATATGTTATTCCCCAAGTCCTTGGGTTCATTTATTCTTCATTATCTACTCCATTTTGATCTTTCAAGCATGTACGAAGGCTGTAGAAACTTTACTGATAATATTATCAACTATAAAAAATCTCAAATTCCTATGCATTCAATTCAAAAATCTAGTTTAAAATCTTTGTGCTGAATTAAGGAATAAAATTTATGATTTATTGCTAACCTTATTAGGAGCAATCTATAAGATTATCTCGCAAACATATATTTTTAATATCAAGTCTACAATATCTATTCTACATTATGTAGAGCTAAACCATGGTCAGTTCATATCTTTTTATTTAACAATTTTCAAAATTAAATGCCGAATGTTGGTGATTTCACCTAAAATTAAACTACCATTCTTATTCACATTGCTATGTTCTATCTAAATCAGAAAAATTGTTGATATCTCTTTCTCCTAGCCATGCTAAAGTCTTGCAAAGAAATAAAAAATCAATTTGGATTTCCTTGAAATTATAACTACCATTTGTCGAAGGTTTGTTATGGTATTATTTTAGTATATCCCCATTGACCTTAATTTTTCAATTAAAAAAATTAAGACTTCATTCAACTCATGTACTTGTATAAACTTCTACTTACTTTTCAATTTAGGGTTTGTGTTGATCATGTATGTTATCATACTTTTGAACGAATCTATATTGTTAACCATAAAATTCCCTTAAGAACAAAGGTATGAAAGAAGGCTCTGCTAAAATTGAAGATATGGGTTTCGTCAAGGTTCATGGAAGGGTGTTTCGAAGCGTTAGGATGGCTTTTGAAGGAGTGCAAGCACTAGATGTCATCATAAACAATAAGTAGTGCAAAAAGCTTTCGAAAGGATGAAAGAAAAATGCAAGGCTACACTTCTGCCTAATAAAAAACCTTTCGATGCAGACAGATTCGCATATAAAATAAAAGAAGGAGTAGGTTCGAAACTCCCTTTCGAAGGCAATGGATAATAACCATTTATATATGCACCAAACCTTTTAAAACTAAAGGTTTTGCCTTCATTCAAATTATTCAGGAAGATGAGTTCATTAGAACAACCCTTTCGAAATTATAATCAAGCCTTTCGAACCGATCGAAGTTTTTAGCATACAAAGAAGGTTCCACATCAATTTCCAAGCATGCATTTGGAAGCTATCTACTGCGTCAAAACCATCAATGTTTCAACATCCTCAAAACCCTAGAAAACTACCTATCGATCGAGTCGGAGGTTCAAATCTTTACTTCCTATGACAATAAAGCAACACAAAAAGAAAAGGCACATCTATCACCCATTCGATAAGTTGAAAGCAATCCAGAAGAAAACTAGAGAAAAGAGACACTTGAACCTTAATGACGACGAAAGGTGGACAAGAAGACCTTTTCAACGGGGTTAAAATGACTGGAATAAAAAAATTGGAAGCGCAAGAATAAATGAGGAAACTCAAAGGGAGTGCCTTTGGACAACATCGAAAGCAGGCTCACTGAAAAAAGAAAGAGGGCCATTCGACTATGTCAAAAGGATGGATGTGCAAGATAGGAGGACCTTTCGACCGAGTCGAAAGAAGGGGTGAAAAAGGGAGCCGAGCTGCATCTATAAATAAGAACCTAGTGGTTCGATTTTGGGGACCCAATTTTGGAATTCAAAACTCATTCTTCTACTTCTTACCAAAAATCAAATACTTGTAACCCTAAATTTATTTGGGAAAAAGCTCTCAAAATTGTAATTCATTGCGGATTAACGTGAAAAAGAGAAAGTGCATGGATTCAATAAAAATTTCGACCATAAGAGTGATCATTTCGATCATTGGCTAGACTAATGATCAATTGCACATGATTCTATCGTATCTTCTTTACTACTTTTGTCTTATGCAATGCCATGGGATGGACATAGATAATATGCATACGAAACACTTTATAACCATGATTAACAATACATTATGATAAATTAAGATGATGATGATGTCTCGATGTTAACAAGTTTACAGAACTTGTGTTTTCTAAGATGATTTCACATTGCATATTTTAGATAAGGCTTTGCATATTATACATTTGATCCTCTTCAAAAAAGCTAGATCCCTTTCGACTTGGTCGAAAGGGACGTTTCATGGTAGACCAGATGCATAAATGTAAAGCATTAATGTCATATGAAAAATGGGTTCCTTCGAAAGATATATGCACCCTACATGCCTATGATTCTTTCAAAGGAGTTCCTCCTAAAGGAGTGAAACCAATGACGTCAGAAGCAGTTTCTTCTTTTTAATGGCAAAGCAGACCTTTTGATATGATCGGAAGGGATAAATGAACATTTTGATATAGTCGAAAGGGATGAGTATTTGATATAAATAGCTACTTTCGAAAGAGGGGTTTCGAATGAGATACTTTTTCCTTAATCTTCATCTTTGGGAGGTTGGTCGAATCAATTCAACCCAATCGAAAGGGGGGTTTCGAAGGGAGAAATCTCTTCAATAATTCTCTTTTGCAATGCAAATAAACTTATTTGCTAACCACTTAGCTTTGGGATTTTGAAATTTTTTCCTGTTAATATTTCTGGCGCTAGAAGGAAGGCATGAACCTCCGAACTTGTGATTATCTTATAGACTAATTATGGGTTGTTTAACTTAGCTTAGGGAAATGAAATCCAAGATACTTAGCAGAATGGACGAGGAAGTTTTTCACACTACAACCTTAGAATAAAATATCACCAACTTTCAACTTAGAGGGGGTTGTAGCAAGGAAACCATCAACATCAGCTCAAGAAGATGACGACGCCACTAAAATAAAGCACTTAGAATAGCAATTGCTCGAGATGCAGAAACTTCCTAAGATGGCCTTGTTGCAAAAATCTTCTAAGGCATCAAGACCGATAAATGGAGATGAGATGATTTCTCCAAGAAGGAATTCTAAGGCTTATGCAAACAAAGATAAGAGAAAAATTGATTTAACATCTTCAAAAAAGAAAGAGCGCCCTCCAACTAAAGTTGATCATCAAGGAAGAGTGCTAGATAAATCTCTTGAATAGCTCGGTAGCTCAACATCGAAATAATACTATCTAGATTGAAAAAATTATCATGATGCTGAAGCCTATCTAAAAGACACTACAAAAAAGGAAATTAAAGATGTGCTGAATGCTAAGGGGAAGAGGACGTTGGATGAGAATACGAATGATAATGAGTGGGTAGCGCCTTTCATGGATGAAATCATGGCAACAGCTATCCCCTCCTATGTAAAGATCCCAACTATGAAGTACCATTGAACTATAGATCCATACGACCACTTGATATCTTTCGATAACTAAATAGATTTGTAATGCATCCGAAGTCCTTCGACGCAGGTTGTTTCTAGTGACTCTCCAAGGGGCTGTAGCTAAATGGTATCGACAATACCATGAAAAGACAATCTACTCGTTGCATATACAAGGACCCAGCCTTAGACTATATAGTTCTGGATAACATTAAATAGGGACAAGGAGAGTCTTTGGGAGATTACCTCAAAAGATTCAATATCGAAGCGTTAAGGGCTAAGGTCATGAATGACCGTGATAAGCTCATTGTGGTACATTCTGGCTTAATAGAGAATACTTATTCTGGATATAACTCTCTATTAATGGGTGCAAGGAACTTCAGGACTACCATTTTCAAGCTGACAAGTTCATTCAAATGGATGATCTGTATCATGCTAAGAAGAAAGAAATCCCTAAAAAGGAAGGTGGAAGGTTTGGATTGGATCAAGGACACAAAAGAGCAAGATGGGAAGAGCGTACTGGTAATTCAATCACTTTGAACAAGCCATTGTCTTACATTTATGTTGTGGCAAAGGAGAGAGTCAATTTCCCAACTTCCTTCAAGGCCAAGAATCACCTAGAATAGAGGAAGGAGGAAGACTACTATGTGTACCACAAAGAAAATGGTCACAAGATTGACGATGCAGAATCTTTGCGGGAATCATCCAGAAGTTGATTCGTAAGCGTCATTTAAAAGAATTCTTCCAGGACAAAAGGAAAGGTCAATGGATGGGGGATGGTCCGCAAAAGCTCCCTAGTAATGCTGTTAATATCTCTAAGGAAGAAGAACCTTTGAGCTTAAGTCTGCCGCAAAATAAGATCAATGTAATTCATAGAGGGCCACGTCCAATGGGACCAGCAAGGGGGTAAGGAACAGGTATATTTAGGAGGCTAGAGTAAATGTGTCCTCTGTTCAAGAAGAGCTCCTGCTAAATAATTCACAATTCAACATCCCAATGCTAAATCTCGTCATCTCTCCTCAAGAGCTAAATAAGAGAGTCCATCATGCACACAATGATCCTCTAATGATTACAGCTCAGATTCGACGGTCTATGTAACATCCCTCCTTTTTGGACAATTTAAGCGGACACACGTGCCAACTCAAACCATAGATAAGGGCGGATTGTTATTGGGGTAAATAAGAAAAAGCAGAGAGAAAAAACAAAATAGAATCTTGCAACGGAATGACAAAATATAATAATCAAATAATAGTTCATGAAGCTCTTTACAAACCATTTGATTAAACTTATACAACAAAAAATCAACGTCACACATATCATAGATAAATAAATAACAATGCAGTGGAAGATGTAGTGGAATAATATAGTAAATAATAATAAAATCTTAGTCTTCATCTTCTAAAAATAAGGTCTACAAATCCTGAAATGCTCAGGTTGAACCGGGCGAATTGAAAAGACAAAACACTCGAGTCAGTGCTAAAAGATCTTATGTAAGTTAAATCAACGGAAATAAATATGAGTGGAACGACGTTAGAGATGTTTACAAGGTTTGGCATCTCCTATCCGGTGTCTAACGTGAGTGTAGTAACCTAAGAGATGCTCGGGATTCACACCTCCTAATGATCCGTTATGCTATCTACTATGTGGTAATATACGTTATTATAATAATGTCTATAGTAAAGTAAACTATTAAGATAGCATCAAGACGTTACCCATATCCCTCTTAACACATTTTATATATTACCATAGTCTATACAGTACCGTAATCCCGCCCGTACTGGACGCCGTCAAAGGGCGCTCCATAGGTACGGTACAAAACAAACTCATAGAAGGCACGCTAGGGTAGTGCCACGGCACAACTAGGCAATGCTAGGGTAGATATACCAATTACACTCCTGAACTGTTGGTACCGCATAGCCGCAAATACCGCCCAACTCGAAACACACTCCCGAGTAAAAATTGAAGGGTGGCCACCAAATAAATCAAAAATCAGAATATAGTGTCGATGGAGTGTGCCCGATTGGAGGAATGACCTCACTTGGCCCGTCAATTGCTCCTGTTTTAGCCACCTTATGCTAATTCATGGGAGTTAGGTCCACGTAAATATACCTTTAGGATCGTCGCCACCATCCTACTTTATTCTGGAATCTCCACAGCGTACACAGTTGTCAAAGTGGTTTTCGGTATTGGCAGAGAGTATGACAACATCCGATCCCACTCTCTTTGACAACCAATCGCTTATTACACACCGGATGGTTCTTTTACATTTTCAAAATCATTTCATAATTGAAATCAAAATATCATATTCAATTCAAACCACATCACTTTCGAAATTATTACTTACTTTCGAAATCATATTCGCCTTTGAAATCATAGTTCCATAATTATATTTCCTTTCAAACTCAAATTCACAATTTATATCAAAATATCGTGTTCTCCAAACTATACCACTTTTAAATCATATTCCTTCCAAAAGTCATATTTCCAAAACAGTTTGAGTCCTTGCTTCAAAATCATCATTTTGATTTGTTATAACAGTCAAAATTCCAACTTAGGTTATAACGTCATTTAACCTTATTCTCTTTTTAAACTAATTTAAATGAATTTAAACACTTCCATTTTACTAAATCTGGAAATTTAGAAATAGTTTAAATAATTATAAATAGTTAAAATGCTCCAAAATAGTTTAATTATACGCAAAGTACTTTGAATTTGATTTTAGATAGTTAAATAGATTAAATTTAGATTAAATATAATTCAAATAGATTACATATTAATTATATTTAAAATAAATTAAAATGGTTTAATTAGTTTAAAAATAAATCAATTTGCCTTTAAAATAGATCAAAATAATTTATATAGTTAATATTCGTTGAATAGTTTAATAAATTTGAAAATCTTAATAACTGGAAAATTTAAAATAATATATGTTAAAACAGTTTACTTAAAAATACGAGTTTGAAATTAATACTTGTAACGTCCCGCCTTTTCGTACGCTTTAAATCGACACACGTGCCAATTCAAACCGTACGGAAGGGCGGATTGTTATGGGGTAAATAAAAAAATCAAGAAAAAAATAAAACAAAATAGAATCTCATAGCGGAAGATAAAATATAAAAATCAAATATACAGTTTATAAAGTTTTTCTACAAAATATTCGATTTTACTTGCAACATTTATCAGAGTTACATATACCAATATCAATGCAACGGAACAGTAATAGTATGGTGGACTAACAATAATAATAATAACGAATCTCTGTCTTCGTCCTCCAGAGCTAAGTTCTTCGAAATCCTAAAATGCTCAGACTGACCCGAGCGAATTGAAAAGACAAAACACTCGACTCAGAACCAAAAGATCTTATGTAAGTTAAATCAACAGAAATAAATATGAGTGCAGAACTCAAAGGATGCTCGAAATTCACATCTCTTAAGGATCCATAAAACTATTTACTATGTAGTATATTTCACTATTATAAAAGTGTCTTTTTGTAAAATAAACTTACTTTTAAATAGCGTTAAGGGGTTACCCATATAGCCCTTAACACAAAATATATTCCCATAGTCTATACAGTACCGTAATCTCCTCCATACTGGGCGTCGTCAGAGGACACTCCATAGGTATGGTACAAAACAAAATCGTATAAGGCGCGCTAGGGTAGGTGACACGACACAACTAGGCAATGCCAGGGTAGATATACCAATTGCTATCCGGGCTGGTGGTAACGCGTAGCCGCAGCTACCGCCCACCTCGAACAAACTCCCCCTTGAAATCAAAAATCAAAAGTGGCCACCGAATCAAATCCAAAATTCAGAGTATAATATCGAAGAGGAGTATCCGATAAAGAGCGCTAACCCCCTTGCCCCGAGAATCGCTCCTATTTTAGCCACCTTATGCCAACTCACGGGAGTCGGGTCCACGTATTTACCTCAGAGGAAACGCCGCCACCATCCTACTTCATTCTGGAAACTCCACCGCTTACACGGTTGTTAAAGTGGTTTTCGGAGTTGGCAGAGAGTATGACAACTTTCGATCCCGGTCTCTTCAATAACCAAACGTTATTATAACACCGCGGTCTTTAAAAATAATTTATACTTTAAAACCAGAATATAATTATCCATTTCAACCCATAAATATGATATTATTTCCATTTCCAAAACAACTCATTTTGATATTATTTTATAAAACCCAAATCAATAATATCATTTTAATTTTAAATATATTTCTTTTCCAAAATCATACTGCTCTAAAAATTTATAATATCTGGAGACCAAACATTTGGATTATAACTTTCAAAACATAATACTTCGAAATTCATAGTTTTAAAATCATAACCTCTAAAACTTGAATGGTTTGGATATTCAATAGTATGTAAAATAGTTGATTTTAAATTACTTTATAAAGTAAATAATTTCCCCGCCTTTACCACTTATTCACTTTAAATTAGGTCTAAACCCATAAATCTAGATTCTCTTTCAGTTTCAATAAAACACTTCGATTCCAATATATTTCGAACTTTGAGTATTTAACAATTTCAAAACTAAGGTTGGAAATTTTCTATTCAACCATTCGTTATTCTATATTTTAGTCTAAAATATTACATAATAAATCCATAAAATATTACTAACTAAATATTTCCTTCAATTTATTTATACTAGAAATATTCATTTGATTTATCTTGAATAAAAATCCAGTTATAAATATCATACCTTTAAATTCCCAAATCTTAATAAGTTTACATCAACTTATGGAGTTAAATTTTAAATAAGCTCAATTCCAAATAAATTTCCGATTTATCTTCCAATCTTAATTGATTTGAATCATTTAAAACTCTATATATACAATATCTTAAACCTTTACTAAATCATATAATATAAATTATCAAACTCTATTATTCAACTTATTCATTTTTATTTAACATATTTATACATAGCTTAAATTCAACAATTTAACTATATATGTATATATAAAATAATATTTATAAAATATCAAAATTTAATACTTATAAACCGTATCCTATCCAAACCATAGAAATCATTTTTAAAATAATTATATATAGACCGACGGTGCCTGTATAAAATTTCCTATCCTATGGTCAAGTGATACGGATATTTATCATTTCAATCCGTAATTTAAAATAAAAATTACGGTTATATATCATTTCAAACCGCAATCCAGAATTAAATGAAATGCATAACAACTTTCAATTAATATAAATAAACATCCATTCATCCATCGAAATCATACATCCATTTTTCACAATCATCACCCAAATTCGAACAATACATCAATATATAACAGGTGATAAATAACCGGTATTAACTATTAGTTTATATTCAAAAATAAATTAATAACTGTCTAACTAGCAGTTTATATGCAAAATAAATAAATTTTAACTGTCAATTTATATGCAATAATAAAATTTAATAACAGTTAAATTAAATAAATGCGATTTAACTAAGATGATGATTAAAAATATGCAAACAGTCATAAATAAATTTCTACTCATATCATAAATCAATTTAACAAACATAAGAAATTTTAGAAGTTGTGAGTGGGTTAAAACACTCACCTTTTGGATTTAAATTGAATTTAAATCCAATTTAAACCCAAAATTTGAACGGTCTCCAAATCTGTCCAAACCAGCATCAAAGTGTCCGGAAATTTATTACGATCCTAACAAAAGAAGTCGCGCGTGAAATGAAGGTCGTATGAAAAAGTTAGGAAAATTAGAAGAATGGAAAATTTTGGCCCTGAGTCGACTTCGGGTTCAACTACGGTCCACCGCCTCAATTCCCACGTGCTTGCTTGGAGTTTTTGCCAAAATGACCCGGAACGACACGAGTAACTTTCTTCCTACCCCGAAGTAGATGCAGCGTTTTTGCCTCTGAAACTCGAAGCGCGATCAGAAGTTGTTGCAGATCTGCAATTTTATTTTATTTCTTGAAATTGAAATTGGATTGGGAATATTAGGGTTTGAGGTGGAATGAGGAAGAGCATACGTTCAGAATGAGGAATAAGCAATGACCTAGGGTTTATAACCACATATATATATAGGCAAACAGAATAGAAAGAATGGACTAGGTTGGATTTGGGTTTTGAACGATAATTGACCCGAAAAGCCCGTTTCGATTCCGAAACGGAAAAGGGTCAACCCATATATCAAAATATATGTTTAAAAATATTTAAATGCGATGGAAAAAATTTCACGTCCAAATTCCATCGTACGAAGAAGTTATGCTAAATTCAAAATTTCCAAATTGATTTCAATTGATCTAAATTGCATAAATTTCAAGGCGTTTCGAGTCCGTACGATCAAACGACAAGTCCGATCGCTACGAAACTTGAAACACTATTATAATTCACCGTTACGGATCCGATGAAACTTATTTCGTCAAAATCCGAGTCAATGGCCAAAATTGCAAATTTTCCATTAATTAAATTAATTAAATCCAAATTTAAATTCCAATCTTAAAATTTCCAATTTCAACATTTTAAAATTCTTAACCATTTACAAGGCTTCGAACAAAATTTAAATGTCAATAATAGTTGGTTTATTTATCATTTCCGATGTAAATCTACATTTCAATATTAAATTTCAATTTCATTAAATTTAGAAATTAAAAAAATAAAACTCCAAAATCCACTATTTAAATTCTTACCCTTGTTATTCGAACCTTATTAAATTTAATGTTTCAAATAAATTAACAAAGCTTGGTTTTCACTCCTTAAATCTACCAATTTCCATTTTATAATTAAAATTAACATTTATTACGTCTTATAGAATTAATCATTTCAAATAACCAATCACATCTACCATAACTGCACAAATTTATAAACTAGTAGATTTTTGTCATTTTTAATCCCTTAGATATTTATAATAACTAAAAGCAAATTCACATATCCATTTAGTGTCAATTATTCCAGTAAATACATTGTTCAAATGTCAACTGCAATTAATCCAATTTATTGCAAATTAATTCCAATAAATTTGATTTTATTCGGTTACAACTAAATATTCAATCAATTATTACTCAATTAACATTGTTTTATATTTCATTACATTAATATTTCTATATACATCTTAGATTTGTATCAATGGTTATACTTAAAAATGTGAATCTTTTCAATTACGCATATTAATTACAGGAAATTATTGTCAAGGACAAAATTTCACAGCTTTTTAGCCTCAAGGACAAGCCTTCAATATTTTATCCTGAAGGACAACTTTCTGTAGGTATCAGTTTTTAGTTATTGATAGCAGTTTTTAGGTATCGGTTTGTAGTTATCGGTAGAAGTTTTTAGGTATCAGTTTTAGCTCGGTAGCAGTTTTGTTGTCCTTACGAATAATTTTAGAAAATGTTTGTCCTTACGAATAATTTTTGAAAGAATGTTTGTCCTTATGGTAAAAATATTAAGGTCGTGTCCTTAAGGCAAAAAATATACAAATCTTTGTCCTTTATATTAATTCCCCCTATTAATTAAGGTTTTAAACTCAATTAACAAAATTTCCTAAGTCAAATCCCTTTTTACCAAATTTGACAAACTCGACCATTTGTACTACATTCCATATTAATATAATATTTATTAGATTTTATTTCAAATTTACGTACCTCTTAACTTCCCTTAATTGAGATTTGATTTCCAAATTTTAATTTAACATACTAAATGAAATAAACAACATATAGATTGTTACCTACTTCCTTTACATGCCTTTATAGGTTTATTACTTGACGATCACCATTAAAAATCCCATGTATACACAAATTTTATATTTCGTAATCACATTCAATCAATACGTATTACTTTCCAGCAAGTAATATGATTACTTATAGAACGTTGACCTTTACTCAGTTACCGTTTATTGAAATCCACATTAATTAATTTATTAAATGCTTACATTTATTTCTCTATATCCAATTTGTTTCAACTTTATTTACGTTAATACTATTCCCTTATTTTGGTTACTACTTATCAACTTGTTCTAACCTTATTACCTAAATTTCCGTTATTGTAAACCTTTATATTTTTTCATTTAAATTAAATTTTAAATTCCAATTCAATCAACCATTTCAACATACAACTTATAATAACTGCTTACAAGTATGAATGGAATATCATTTATTCCAATACTTTCTTAATTTACATTAACATATTAGTTAATTCCCTTTATATGAAATTTATATCCAGGTATAATACTTACCCCATCTCATTTATTGAAATTTATTCAAATTGCTAGTAAATAGGTTTTAAGTCACCATTTATATATTTTATTTTAGCATTTATTTCAATATTAGTTTCTAAAGTTTTTTTTTACTAAATTTAATTACAAGAACTCATTAATTCAACCATATTAAATCCATGAAATTTACAGGTCGTTACACTCTCCCCCACTCAAAACTTTTCGTCCCCGGAAAGGAAAAAGAGGGGAGAAGGAAGAATTAAATAAACAATACATCTTATTCAAAATATTAACTTATAAACAATAATTTACAAATTTTATTACTTTAAATAAAATATACCCATTTTAAAATCATTATATCCTCTTTTATTTTTTATTTTTACTTAAATGAATAAAGTTTGGAAGAACATTTTCAAAATAATTTCTAAGTCCAAAAATTTACGAAAAATTTCGACAGAGTCTCCTTTGTACGGAGAGGCTCGGAAGAACATATAATATCAATATAACAATATATAACATATAATTTCCAGAATAATATATATATATCCCAATACGGGAAAACAATATAATAACGCCATAACCCATAATCCGAAAACGTACCTATTAGTCGGGCTATTAACGCATATTTTATGGAACCAAAAGCAGTAGCAGTTGCTTCCAAAACCTGCATTTCACTTATATAATCTAAAAGGGTTAACAATTATATAAAATGAAATACTTAGGTGGTTTCAATCACTAACAACAAATCAATACAACAACCATCAATTTCAACAAACAGCATACACAAATACAAAACAACCATTCAATCAAACAAACAAATAGTTGTTCGGGTTCAAAACTTTTATATTGCACAGAATGAAGCATAAACTACTAGCGCTTTTACTCAACAGCCTTAGATAAAATTAAATAGATTATTCATTCATCCAATCCAAATTTAAAGTATCTTACGCCAAACAACCATAAACCAAACAAGCAAATATTCCAAATAATAAATCAAGCTCATTCTTATAAATTTCATTTATTACTTTACATTTATTTCTTACAACTTTTATCTCCATTCATTGATTTAGTGTTTATTACACTTGTTTGCATTTATACTTGTATATATATATATATATATATATATATAATTCATTTTTCTCATTTCATTTCATATTGCATAACTTCATTTGTTTATAGTATTCGTGTGCAAATCAATTTCTTAGCACATTAATACATTAATTTAAATCTACACTTATATATTTACTGCATTCATCTTTTCTTCTTATTTTATTAATAAATAGCTTCAATCCTTTACTTAAGTTTATTATCATCCATATATACTACTTAATTTTATTTATTTTCTTCCATTTCATTCTTATTAATTTCATTTCATACATTTGTTGTTTGATTTCCTTTAATTTATACAATGATTTATCTTTTTAATTTACAATTATTTCTACCAAACTTTTAATTTCATTTACTCATTCAATGTTTGTTTCATTTATTTTCACTTACTACTTACAATTATTCATTTCCATTAACTTAGGTCATGCCAGTTCTTTTTATTTCATTATAATTATTCATTCATTTATTATAGCATGACCTCTTTTATTTACATTCATTTATCAATAGTATTCATGTCCCATTCAATTTCTTAGTATTTCCATTTTGTTTACTTAAGTTTATAATCATCTATTTGTAATACTTACCTTTTATTATATTTACTAATAGTAAAATTTCAATTATAACTTAACTTATCCCGATATCATCACTTCTTATGAATAAAAGCGATTTATTGAAGACCTTCATTACATACTTTTACTTATATAATTTCCATTACATTTTCTTATTAAACATTTCAACTTTTAAATATTTGGTAAGTTATATATATGTTTTTAAGAATGTAATTAAAATCATACAATTTTCTCTTATTTCTTTAATAAATTTACTATTCAATAATAATCCTTTATTTCATAGGTTGCAAATTTTACAGTTCATTTAATACCATTAATAACCTAGCATTAAACCTATTATTTCATTTAGGGTTTCAATTATTAATTACTTAGATTCCATTTCACTAGAATAATTGAAACTATTTATTTATGGAAACTTAAGAACTAAATACCGGGTTAAATTTCAAATTACTTTAAAAATAATAGGTAAATATATATACTTACAACTTATAAACCCAATTATATTTAAAACAAATTAAAAATTCACTTTTGTTTATCAAAATAAATCTGTAGTAAAACTATCACAGTGGCCTTCCCACTTCGAAACTCGAAAATGAAAGTCGATGATGCGTGCACTCATCACCGAAATTATTTTCCAGTGACAAAGAGGGGAGTACATGACTTATTTCTTTTCAAAATTTCTTTTTAAACAATTCTTTCAAATTATATTGAAATATTTATATCAGAAAATACTTCTAATAGTATTATTATTATATTTTAAAATCAACTGAAAGAATTTCCAAAATCCCGGAACTTAAGTTCTAAATTTCCAATTTTATTTTCCATTTAATTTCACCTATTATTTATAAATTTTATTACCTAACAACCAATATATTGCAATCAAATATATATCTTATTTATAAAAAAACTTTATTTTATATATAGAAAATATAATAGGCAAAATTATTTCATTCACCTATATTAAAAACAAATATTATGTCGGTCTGTCCTATTAAGTGTTTAGAAATCCCTATTAATGTCACAACGTCCCATGCATCAACCAGAATTTATAAATACAAAACGGAACAGATTAACACAATATTAAAACCCTTTTATAACACTAACAAATACGCTCTCTCATATATATACACTCAGCGACTCCCATAGGGTGTTTCTACCATAATGATAAAGAGTCAGACCCCATAAAGCTAAGGTTTATCGCTAAACCAAAGCTCTGATACCAGATGTAACGTCCCGCCTTTTCGTACGCTTTAAATCGACACACGTGCCAATTCAAACCATACGGAAGGGAAGATTGTTATGGGGTAAATAAAAAAATCAAGAAAGAAATAAAATAAAATAGAATCTCACAGCGGAAGGATAAAATATAAAAATCAAATATACAGTTTATAAAGTTGTTCTACAAAACATTCGTTTTTACTTGCAACATTTATCAGCGTTACACATACCAATATCAATGCAGCGGAACAGTAATAGTATGGTGGACTAATAATAATAATAATAATAATAAATCTCCGCCTTCGTCCTCCAGAGCTAAGGTCTTCGAAATCCTAAAATGCTCGGACTGACCCGAGCGAATTGAAAAGACAAAACACTCGAGTCAGAACTAAAAGATCTTATGTAAGTTAAATCAACAGAAATAAATATGAGTGCAGTAACTCAAAGGATGCTCGGAATTCACATCTCTTAAGGATCCGTTAAACTATTTACTATGTAGTATATTTCGCTATTATAATAGTGTCTATTTGTAAAATAAACTTACTTTTAAATAGCGTTAAGGGGTTACCCATATAGCCCTTAACACAAAATATATTCCCATAGTCTATACAGTACCGTAATCTCCCCCGTACTGGGCGTCGTCAGAGGACACTCCATAGGTATGGTACAAACCAAAATCGTATAAGGCGCGCTACGGTAGGTGACACGGCACAACTAGGCAATGCCAGGGTAGATATACCAATTGCTATCCGGGCTGGTGGTAACGCGTAGCCGCAGCTACCGCCCACTTCGAACAAACTCCCCCCTAAAATCAAAAATCAAAAGTGGCCACCGAATCAAATCCAAAAGTCAGAGTATAATATCAAAGAGGAGCATCCGATAAAGGGCGCTAACCCCTTTGCCTCGAGAATCGCTCCTGTTTTAGCCACCTTATGCCAACTCACGGGAGTCGGGTCCACGTATTTACCTCAGAGGAAACGCCGCCACCATCTTACTTCATTCTGGAATCTCCACCGCGTACATGGTTGTTAAAGTGGTTTTCGGAGTTGGCAGAGAGTATGACAACTTCCGATCCCGGTCTCTTCAATAACCAAACGTTGTTATAACGCCACGGTCTTTAAAAATAGTTTATACTTAAAAACCAGAATATAAATATCCATTTCAACCCATAAATATGTATTATTTCCATTTCCAAAACAACTCATTTTGATATTATTTTATAAAACCCAAATCAATAATATCATTTTAATTTCAAATATATTTCTTTTCCAAAATCATACTGCTCTAAAAATTTATAATATCTGGAGACCAAACATTTGAATTATAACTTTCAAAACATAATACTTCGAATTCATAGTTTTAAAACCACAACCTCTAAAACTTGAATGATTTGGATATTCAACAGTACGTAAAATAGTTGATTTTAAATTACTTTATAAAGTAAATAATTTCCACGCCTTTACCATTTATTCACTTTAAACTAGGTCTAAACCCATAAATCTAGATTCTCTTTCAGTTTCAATAAAACACTTCGATTCCAATATATTTCAAACTTTGAGTATTTAACAATTTCAAAACTAAGGTTGGAAATTTTCTATTCAACCATTCATTATTCTATATTTTAGTCTAAAATATTTACATAATAAATCCATAATCATTTTAAATAAAACTCAAATTACTAACATCTAAATATTTCCTTCAATTTATTTATAGTAGAAATATTCATTTGATTTATCTTGAATAAAAATCCAGTTATAAATATCATACCTTTAAATTTCCAAATCTTAATAAGTTTACATCAACTTATGGAGTTAAATTTTAAAATAAGCTCAATTCCAAATAAATTTTCTATTTATCTTCCAATCTTAATTGTTTTGAATCATCTAAAAACTCTATATATATATACACACAATATCTTAAACCTGTACTAAATCATATAATATAAATTATCAAACTCCATTATTCAACTTATTCATTTTTATTTAACAGATTTATACATAGCTTAAATTCAACAATTTAACTATATATGTATATATAAAATAATATTTATAAAATATCAAAATTTAATATTTATTAAAACGTATCCTATCAAACCATAGAAATCATTTTTAAAATAATTATATATAGACCGACGGTGCCTGTATAAAATTTTATATCCTATGGTCAAGCGATACGGATATTTATCATTTCAATCCGTAATTTAAAATAAAAATTACGGTCATATATCATTTCAAACCGCAATCCTGAATGAAATGAAATGCAAAACAACTTGCAATTAATATAAATAAACATCCATTCATCCATCGAAATCATACATCCATTTTCACAATCATCATCCAAATTCGAACAATACAACAATATATAACAGGTGATAAATGACCGGTATCAACTATCAGTTTATATTTAAAAATAAATTAATAACTGTTTAACTAGCAGTTTATATGCAAAATAAATTTTAACTGTCAATTTATATGTAATAATAAATTTTAATAACAGTTAGATTAAATAAAGGCGATTTAACTAAGATGATGAATAAAAATATGCCAAACAGTCATAAGTAAATTTCTACTCATATCATAAATCAATTTAACAAATATAAGAAATTTTAGAAGTTGTGAGTAGGTTAAATCACTCACCTTTTGAATTTAAATTGAATTTAAGTCCAATTTAAACCCAAAATTTGAACAGTCTCCAAATTTGTCCAAACTATCATCAAAGTGTCCGGAATTTTATTACGATCCTAACGAAAAAAGTCGCGCGTGAAACGGAGCTCGTATGAAAAAGTTAGGAAAATTAGAAGATTGGAAAATTCTGGCTCTGAGTCGACTTCGGGTTCAACTTCGGTCCACCGCCTCAATTCCCCGGTGCTTGCTTGGAGTTTTTGCCAAAACGACCCAGAGTGACACGAGTAACTTTCTTCCTAACCCGAAGTAGATGCAGCGTTTTTACCTCTGAAACTCGAAGCGCGACCAGAAGTTGCTGCAGATCCGCAAATTTTTTTTTTTTTTTGAAATTGAAATTGGATAAGGAAGATTAAGGTTTGAGGTGCAATGAGGAAGAGCATACGTTCAGAATGAGGAATAAGCAATGACCTAGGGTTTATAACCACATATATATAAGCAAACAGAATAGAAAGAATGGGCTAGGTTGGATTTGGGTTTTGAACAATAATTGACCCGAAAAGCCTGTTTCGATTCCGGAACGGAAAAGGGTCAACCCATATAACAAAATATATGTTTAAAAATATTTTAAACGCAATGGAAAAAGTTTCACGTTCAAATTCCATCGTACGAAGAAGTTATGCTAAATTCAAATTTTACAAATTGATTTCAATTGATCTAAATTGCATAAATTTCAAGGCGTTTCGAGTCCGTACGATCAAACGACAAGTCTGATCGCTACGAAACTTGAAACGCTATTATAATTCACCGTTACGGATCTGATGAAACTTGTTTCGTCAAAATCCGAGTCAGTGGCCAAAATGGCAATTTTTCCATTAATTAAATAAATTAAAAAATAAATAAATTAAAAATTAAATTAATTAAATCCAAATTTAAATTCCAATCTTAAAATTTCCAATTTCAACATTTTAAAATTCTTAACCATTTACAAGCTTCGAACAAAATTTAAATGTCAATAATAGTTGGTTTATTTATCATTTCCAATGTAAATCTACATTTCAATATTAAATTTCAATTTCATTAAATTTAGAAATTAAAAAAATAAAAATCCAAAATCCACTATTTAAATTCTTACACTTGTTATTCGAGTCTTATTAAATTTAATATTTCAAATAAATTAACAAAGCTTGGTTTTCACTCCTTAAATCTACGAATTTCCATTTTATAATTAAAATTAACATTTATTACATCTTATAGAATTAATCATTTCAAATGACTAATCACATCTACCATAACTACACAAATTTATAAACTAGTAGATTTTTGTCATTTTTAATCCCTTAAATATTTATAATAACCAAAAGCAAATTCATATATCAGTTTAGTGTCAATTATTCCAGTAAATACAGTGTTCAAATGTCAACTGCAATTAATCCAATTAATTGCAAATTAATTCCAATAAATTTGATTTTATTCGATTACAACTAAATATTCAATCAATTATTACTCAACTAACATAGTTAACATTGTTTTATATTTCATTACATTAATATTTCTATATACATCTTAGATTTGTATCAATAGTTATACTTAAAAATGTGAATCTTGTCAATTACGCGTATTAATTAAGGTTTTAAACTCAGTTAACAAAATTTCCTAAGTCAAATCCATTTTTACCAAATTTGACAATCCCTAACCATTTGTACTACATTCCATATTAATGTAATATTTATTAGATTTTATTTCAAATTTACGTACCTCTTAACTTCCCTTAATTGAGATTTTATTCCCAAATTTTAATTTAACATACTAAATGAAATAAACAACATATAGATTGTTACCTATTTCCTTTACATGCATTTATAGGTTTATTACTTAACAATCACCGTTAAAAATCCCGTGTATACACAAATTTTATATTTCGTAATCACATTTCATCAATTACGTATTACTTTCGAGCAAGTAATACGATTACTTAGAGAACGTTGACTTTTATTCAATTACCATTTATTGAAATCCACATTAATTAATTTATTAAATGCTTACATTTATTTCTCTATATCCAATTTGTTTCAACTTTATTTACATTAATACTATTCCCTTATTTTGGTAACTACTTATCAACTTGTTCTAACCTTATTACCTAAATTTCCGTTATTGTAAACCTTTATATTTTTTTCATTTAAATTAAATTTTAAATTCCAATTCAATCAATCATTTCAACATGCAACTTATAATAACTGCTTACAAGTATGAATAGAATATCATTTATTCCAATACTTTCTTAATTTACATTAACATATTAGTTAATTCCCTTTATATGAATTTATATTCAGGTATAATACTTACCCCATCTCATTTATCGAAATTTATTCAAATTGCTAGTAAATAGGTTTTAAGTCACAATTTATATATTTTATTTTAGCGTTTATTTCAGTATTACTTTCTAAATTATTTTTACTAAATTTAATTACAAGAACTCATTAATTCAAGCAAATTTAAACCACAAAATTTACGGGTCGTTACAATACTAAATTAAACTATTCATTTTATTTCAACATATTTGGACCATTTTAAATTTTCAATTCGACAAACCAAATTTCAATAAAGTATCAAATTTCATATCGTTTCAGTCCATGTTCAAATATCAAATTTCAGATTATTCAAATTTCAAAATATTTCAAAGTTATTTCAAACAAATTTAATAACTCAATTTCGATAGGATTTCATTTATACTTTAGAATTTAACTTCAGACTTCTAATTTAATTTCTTAAAGAAATTCCTTTTTAAACTAATTCACATTTCAATGCAAAACTTGATTTTTCAATAAACTTCAATTTATATAAATCAAATTTCCATCTCAAAATATCAATTTATTAAATTCAAAAATTTAAGGATTTTAAAATCATTTAATTTAACCAATCCGGTGTCCGTATAAAATTTTCTTTCCTAGGGTCAAGTGATATGGATATTTATCATTTCAATCCACAATTTAAACATTTAACAGTTGTATATAATTTCAAACCACAATCGTGAAATATATAAAATTCCATAATGAACATGTAGTTCATAACGGTATAAAATACAACATCCATTCAACCAACATCAACAATCAACATCCATCACCATCATCATCCAAACCAATCAATCCATAACAGTATTGAAGTGGTAACCAATAACAGGTATTTAACAGGCAATTTATATTCAATAATAAATTAAATAAAGATTTAATCAAATAAATTCAAATTAACTAGGATGAAGGTTCAAAAGATACCAAACAGTCATAAATAAATTCCTAATCACATAATAAATTAAATTTAACAGACATAGGCAATTTTAGAAGTTGTGAGTGGGTTAAAACACTCACCTTTGGATTGAAATTGAGTTTAAATCCAATTTAAGCCAAAATTTGAACGGTCTCAGAACTTGTCCAAACCAGCGTCAAAATATCCAGAATTTTAATACGATCCCATTGCAAGAAACCGCGCGTGAATTGGACCTCATATACAAAAGCTATTGCTATAAGAACATTGAATTTCAAAATTAAATAAAAAATAAAATAAAATAAACAATACCATGTCATCTCTTTCGTTCGTTCACTAAACCCTACCGAGCTTCCAGATCAAGTACGCGAACCAGAAGCCACCACCTATATCGTGTCGTTGGTGTGCCACCTTCCACCGACCCGCCGCCTTGCCGCAACACCCACCCGGCCACAAAGCGCTACAGGTGACTAGTTCGCCCAATAAAACGCAGCCGCCACCGCGAATAGCAAAACCATAGGTAAATTTTATGGCAAATCTAGCCGTTGAACCACCTTGCAAATTGCACCGATAGACTACGTTCTCGCCTGTCTACGTAGTAGTGCCAATGAATCGACGATCTGTCGAGGTTCATCGGAGCGTGATGAACGGTCAAGGATAATCTCTCGAATACCGGGCACAAATCTAAATCGAAAAATGAATCACATATTTGATATGCGCTCGTCGAGAGCTTCGAATCGATATATAATTCGATATAGTTTGAGGAGTTTGAATTTTTGAATCGAATTTGAAATTGAATTTGAAATTTGGGAATTAGGTTTTGTCTGCCATTGGAATGAGAAGGTGATAAGGAAATGTACATACCGACAAATAAAAATGAGGAGTGGCTAGGGTTTATAATGATGTATTTATAGGCAAAGCTGAAACGGAAAGAATGGACCAAATTGATTGAATGATACAAGACCTAAAAAGCCCGTTTCGACTCCGGAATGCAAATGGGACAACACATATCAAAATAGATGTTTTTGATAATTTTAAACTTAATGGAACTGATTTCAAGTCCTAATTCCATTGTATGAAGCAGTTATGTTAAAATCAGCTTATTTCAAATTGATTTTGATTGATTTCAAAAATTGATTTCTAGGCATTTCGATCACGTACTATCAAACGACAAGTCCAATCGATACGAAACTTGAAATCCTTCAATAATTCACCGTTACGGATGCGATGAAACTGGTTTCGTCGAAATCCTAGAAAGTTTCCAAAATGGCTATATTTCAGCTAATTAAATAAATTAACATAAAATTAGATAAATCACTTTCAATTCAAAATTTTAATTATTTACAACTTATATCATTTTGGCTTACCTAGTAATTTATAACTCTTTATAACAAATCTCCATATAAATTTAGTGTTACATATTTCACCAATTTCAAAGTTATAAATTCCAATTTCAATATATCCAGAGATTCTAAATTAAATTTCCAATAATTCAATTTAATTTTCTTTCCATTTATTATCCAGTCAATTTCATCTTACGGCATAATTATCATGGTTTATATCTTCATGCATTAATAAATTTCCAATTTCATCAAAATTCACTTAACGTAGTATTTTAATTTTATTTACTTACAATAAATCCATTTATTACAAATTGAATTCCGATAAATTGATTAATTAAATTGATGACGACAACAATTGTCACCATTATACATTTTATAAGATTTGTAAGTTTATTCTTTATAACAATTATTATAACAACTCTCGTTACGCCAAATTTATTTCTTTTCAATTCATTACACATTATTTTATTAATAAGTCAACATTTTAAATTATCAATTACCTTTTATTTCCCATTATAAATTAATGCACACATTAATGCAACATATATTATAATTCCTTACGTAATACTGACTATTCACTTTAGTTTTATTTTGTCTCCATAATTAATTCATATTTACATTTACTTCCTTAAATTGAATTTATACCCAAGTTATAACATTCACATTATTTTAATCAATTGGAATTCTATAGGAATTATTAAAAATTAACTTACACTAATATTTTTACAATTCATTCTAGATATTATTTCAATGTTAAATTGCAAATTTTTATTTCTTTCAACTCTAATTACCAAAATCTTGTTGAATTAACAATTTAAATCATCGAAAATTTATGGGTCATTACACTCTCCCCCACTCAAAACTCATTGCCCCCGAAAAGGAAAAGAAGGGGAAAGAAGAAATTAGGTAATCAATATATCTTATTCAAAATATTAAATTTTGTAAACAATAAATTTACAAAATAAAAAAATTTAAATAAAATATATCCATTTATAAACGTTTAAATACTTTTATATTCAAACTAATAAAGTCTGAAAAACATTTAATATAATTTTCTAAGTCCGAAATTTTCAAAAAATTTCGGTAGAGTCTCCTTTGTATGGAGAGGCTCGGGAGAAAGAATAATATCAATAATAATCGTATATATCAAATATTTTCCAAAACAATATATCCCGACACAGTAAAAACAATATAATTTCGCTAGAAAATCGTTATCCGAAAATGTACCTATTTGTCGGGCAATTAACGCTTATTTTATGAAACCAAAAGCAGTAAAAATTGCTTCCATAACCTGTATTTCACTTATATAATCCAAAACGAGTTAATAATTATATAAAAAAGAAATATTTAAGGTTGTTTCAACCACTAACAAACCAATCAATATAAAACAACAATACTTGCAACCACAGCATACAATCATCATATGAAATCAGTACAAATCAATTATCCATCCATATCAACCAAAACAAATAGTTTGTTCGGGTTAGGACACTTTTAAATTGCATAGAATGATAAACAAAATACTAAGTATGCTCTTTTACTCAACAGTCTTAGATAAAACTCAACAGATTATTCATACATCCAAACAATTAGAAGTATCCTTGCCCAAACAACTCATAGACTAAAGCAACAACAAATTCTGAACATTATTTAGGTTTATGTTAACCTATTTATTTTCATATCATTTACAAAATGACTCATTTCTTAAATTTACATCTATTTCTTAATTTTGCATATATTGCTTGCAAAAGTTACATTTCCATTCATTCATTACTTAATTCCATTTATATAGATTCATTTATTTATAGTGTTCATGTTCAATTCAATTTCTTAGCTTATCAATTCCTTAACTTAAGTCTATAATTACCTACTTATAGTACTTACTTTCTATCACATTTGTTATAGTAGAATTTAAATTATAACATAAGTTTATAACAACTATAACATCAAATTCTTATTTACAAAAGAATTTCATTGAATACTTTCATTACTTTAAGTTTTACTTGTATAATATTAAACTACTTTTTCTTATTAAGCATTTCAATTTTTTTAAATCTTTTGATAAATTATATATATGTTTTGAGAATGCAATTTGAAAGTTACACAGGTTTATCTTATTTCATAAATGTTCAACGGTTACCATTTCTCATTTTCATATCCTTTTTATATTACAGGTTACAAATTCCAAATTTCTTATATATTTCAGTTATAACTTAGCATTTAATCTCTTATTTCATTTGAAGGTTCCAATTATTAATTAGTTAAATTCCATTTCATTAATTAAAATCTCTAATTCATATAAATTTAAGAACTGAACGCCAGTTTCCATTTCAAATCATTTAAAAACAATAGATGGATGTATATACTCATAACTTATATATTCAATTATATTTAAAGAAATTTGAAATTTATATTTGTTTATCAAAATAAATCTGCAGTAAAACTACTACAGTGGCCTTCCCACTTTGAAACTCGAAAATGAATGTCGATGATGCGTGCACTCATCACCGAAATTATTTCCTAACGACAGAGAGGGGAGTACAAAACCTATTTCTATCCAAAATTTCCTTAAAAAATTTCATTCCAATCATATTGAAATATTTATATCAGAAAATAATTCTAAATATTATTGTTATATTCCAAAATCATTCGAAAGAAGTTTTCAAAAACCCCGAAACTTAATTTCTAAATTTCCAATTTTCATTTATTTTATTTTCAAATGTTATTTCCAACCAACATTTATAAATTTCACTACCTAACGACAAATGTATTACAACCAAATATATCATTTATAAATCATTATTTTATATATAAAATTATATAATATGCAAATATTTCATTTACCTATATTTCAAAACAAATATTGTGTCGGTCTGTCCTATTAAGTGTTTAGAAATCTCTACCGATGTCATAGCGTCCTATGCACCAACCAGAATTTATAAATACAAAACGGAACAAATTAACACAATATGAAAACCTTTTATAACACCAACAAATATGCTCTCTCATATATGTACACTCTGCGACTCGTCATAGGGTATTACTACCCTATTAATAAAGAGTCAGACCCCACAAAGCTAAGGTTTTCACTAAACCAAAGCTCTGATACCAACTGTAACATTCCGCCTTTTTGGACAGTTTAAGCAGACACATATGCCAACTCAAACCATACAGAAGGGCAGATTGTTATTACGGTAAAGAAAAAGCAGAGAGAAAAAAAAAAGAATCATGCAGTGGAATGACAAAATATAATAATCAAATAACAGTTCATGAAGCTGTTTACAAACCATTTGATTATACTTATACAACACAGAATCAGCGTTACACATATCATAGATAAATAAATAACAATGCAGCGGAATAGTGTGATATAGTGGAATAATATAGTAAATAATAATAACAATAATAAAATCTTCATCTTCGTCCTCCAGAAATAAGGTCTTCAAATCCTGAAATGCTCAGGTTGACTTGAGCGAACTGAAAAGACAAAACACTCGAGTCAGAACTAAAAGATCTTATATAAGTTAAGTCAACGGAAATAAATATGAGTGGAACGGCGTCAGTGATGTTTACGGGGTTTGACATCTCCTATCCAATGTCTAATGTGAGTGTAGAAACTTAAAAGATGCTCGAGATTCACACCTCCTAAGGATCCGTTAAGCTATCTACTATGTAGTAATATACGCAATTATAATAATGTCTATAGTAAAGTAAACTATTAAGATAGCGTTAAGGTGTTACCCACATCCCCCTTAACACATTTTATATATTCCCATAGTCTATACAGTACCGTAATCCCATCCGTACTAGACACCGTTAGAGGGCACTTCATAGGTATGATTCAAAATAAACTCTTAGAACGCGCGCTAGGGTAGGTGCTACGGTACAACTAGGCAATGCCAAGGTTGATATACCAATTACAATTCCGGACTGTTGGTAACGCATAGCCGTAACTACCGCCTAACTCGAAACACACTCTCGAGTAAAAATCAAAGGGTGGCCACCAAATAAATCAAAAGTTGGAATATAGTATCGATGGAGTGTGCTCGATCGGAGGAATGACCTTACTTGGCCCGTCAATTGCTCATGTTTTAGCCACCTTATGCTAACTCATGGGAGTTAGGTCCACATAAATATACGTTTATGATCGTCTCCACCATCCTATTTCATTCTGGAATCTCTGCCGCGTACATAGTTATCAAAGTGGTTTTCGGTATTGGCAGAGAGTATGACAACATCTGATCTCGGTCTCTTTGACAACCAATCGGTTATTACACACCGGATGGTTCTTTTGCATTTTCAAAATCATTTCATAATTGATATCAAAATATCAAATTCAATTCAAACCATGTCACTTTCGAAATTATTACTTACTTTCGAAATCATATTCGCCTTTGAAATCATAGTTCCATAATTATATTTCCTTTGAAAGTAAAATTCACAATTTATATCAAAACATCATGTTCTCAAAACTATACCACTTTCATATCATATTTCTTCCAAAAGTCATATTTCCAAAATAGGTTAAGTCCTTACTTCAAAATCATCATTTTGATTTATTATAATTCAAATTCTAACTTAGGTTATAACGTCATTTAACCTCATTATCTTTTTAAACCAATTGAAATGAATTTAAACACTTCCAGTTTACTAAATCTGGAAATTTAGAGATAGTTTAAATAATTATAAGTAGTTAAAATGCTCTAAAATAGTTTAATTATAGGTAAACACTTTTAATTTGATTTAAGATAGTTAAATAGATTAATTAAATTTAAAATAAATTAAAATGGTTTATTTGGTCTAAAAATAAATCAAATTGGCTTAAAAATAGATCATAATAATTTATATAGTTAATATTAGTTAAATAATTTAATAAATTTGAAAATCTTAATAATTATAAAATTTAAAATTTTATATTTTAAAACAGTTTACTTGAAAATAAGAGTTTGAAATTAATACCAAATTAAACTATTCATTTCATTTCAACATATTTGGACCATTTTAAATTTTCAAATCGACAAACCAAATTTCAATAAACTATCAAATTTCATATCGTTTCTGTCCATGTTCAAATATCAAATTTCAGATTATTCAAATTTCAAAATATTTCAAAGTTATTTCAAACAAATTTAACAACTCAATTTCGATAGGATTTCATTTATACTTTAGAATTTAACTTCAGACTTCTAATTTAATTTCTTAAAGAAATTCCTTTTTAAACTAATTCACATTTCAATGCAAAACTTGATTTTTCAATAAACTTCAATTTATATAAATCAAATTTCCATCTCAAAATACCAATTTATTAAATTCAAAAATTTAAGGATTTTAAAATCATTTAATTTAACCAATCCGGTGTCCGTATAAAATTTTCTTTTCTAGGGTCAAGTGATATGGATATTTATCATTTCAATCCACAATTTAAACATTTAACAGTTGTATATCATTTCAAACCGCAATCGTGAAATATATAAAAATCCATAATGAACATGTAGTTCATAACGGTATAAAATACAACATCCATTCAACCAACATCAACAATCAACATCCATCACCAAAATCATCCAAAACAATCAATCCATAACAGTATTGAAGTGGTAATCAATAATAGGTATTTAACAGGCAGTTTATATCCGGTAATAAATTAAACAATGATTTAATTTAAATAAATTCAAATTAACTTGGATGATGGTTCAAAATATACCAAACAGTCATAAATAAATTCCTAATCACATAATAAATTAAATTTAACGGACATAAGAAATTTTAGAAGTTGTGAGTGGGTTAAAACACTCACCTTCAGATTTAAATTGAGTTTAGGCCTAATTTAAGCCTAAAATTTTAATGGTCTCAAAATTCGTCCAAACCAGCATAAAATTTTCCGAAATTTAAATATTATCTTAATGCAAGAAACCGCGCGTGAATTGGACCTCGTATGCAAAAGTTATTGCTATAAGAACATTGATTTCAAAATTTAAATAAACAAAAAATAAAATAAAATAAACAATACAACATCATCTCTTTCGTTCATTCACTAAACCCAATCGAGCTTCCAAATCAAGCACGTGAACTAGAAGCCGCTGCCTACATCGTGTTGTCGCTACGCCACCTTCCACCGAAGCGCCGCCTTGCCGCGACATCCCCCCGGCCATAACGCGGCTACAGGCGACTAGTTCGCCCAATAAAACGCAGCTGCCGCCGCAAATAGCAAAACCCTAGGCAAATTTCACAGCAAATCTGGCCGTTGAACCACCTTGCGAACTGCACCGATGGACTACGTGCTTGCCTCTCTATACCACAATGCCGATGAATCGACGATCTATCGAGGTTCATCGACGGTCGAAGATAATCTCTCGTATACCGAGCACATAGCAACTCAAATCGAAAAACAAATCACATATTTAACTTGCGCTCATCGAGAGCTTCAAATCAATATATAATTCGATATAGCTTGAGGAGTTTGAACTTTTGAATCAAATTTGAAATTTGAGAATTAGGTTGTGTCTGCCATTGGAATGAAGAGTTGAGAAGGAGATCTATGTACTGACAAATGAAAATGAGGAGTGGCTAGAGTTTATAACGATGTATTTATAGGTAAAGCTGAAATGGAAAGAATGGACCAAATTGATTGAACGATACACGACCTGAAAATCCCGTTTCGACTTTGGAATGCAAATGGGTCAACCCTTATATCAAAATAGATGTTTTTGATAATTTTAAACTCAATGGAATGGATTTCAAGTCCTAATTCCATCGTATGAAGAAGTTATGTTAAAATCAGCTTATTTCAAATTGATTTCAGTTGATTTCAATTAAATTGATTTCTAGGCGTTTCGAGCCCGTATGATCAAATGACAAGTCCAATCGTTACAAAACTTGAAATCCTGCAATAGTTCACCGTTACAGATCCGATGAAACTGGTTTCATCGAAATCTGAGACAGTTGCCAAAATAGCTATATTTCAGCTAATTAAATTAATTAATATTAAATTAATCAAATCACTTCCAATTCAAATTTTTAGTTATTTACAACTTCTATCATTTTGGATTACTTAGTAATTTATAACTCTTTATAACAACACTCATATAAATTTAATGTTGCACATTTCACCAATTTCAAAATTTTAAATTTCAATTTCAATATATTTAGAGATTCTAAATTAAATTTCCATTAACTTATTTAATTTTCTTTCCATTTATTATTCAATCAACGTCATCTTATGGTATAGTTATCATGGTTTATATCTTTGTGCATTAATAAATTTCCAATTTCATCTAAATTCAATTAACGTAGTATTTTGATTTCATTTACTTACAATAAATCCATTTATTACAAACTGAATTCCAATGGATTGATTAATTATGTTGATGACAACAACAATTGTCTCCATTATATAAGATTTGTAAGTTTATTCTTTACAATAATTATTATAACAACTCTCGTTACACTAAATTTATTTCATTTCCATTCGTTACACATTATTTTATAATAATTTAACATTTTAAATTATCAATTACCTTTTATATCTCATTATAAATTAATGCACACATTAATACAACATATATTATAATTCCTTACATAATATGAGTTATTCAGTTACCATTAATTATATTTTATCTCCATAATAAATTCATATTTACATTTATTTCCTTACATTGAATTTATACCCAAGTTATAAAATTCACATTATTTTAATCAATTGGAATTCCATAGGAATTATTAAAAATTAACTTACATTAATATTGTTACAATACATTCTAGTTGTTATTTCATTGTTAAATTACAAATTTTTATTTCTTTCAACTCTAATTACCAAAATCTTACTGAATAAACAATTTAAATCTTCGAAAATTTACGAGTCGTTACAGTCTATAGTATCCAAAATTCTTATGGATATTGGTAGCATGGTCAATGTCATTTTTAAGCATGCCTTTGATCAGATGGTCACCCTTGAAGATAAATTAGAGCTCAACATGGAACCAATATTTGGGTTCATTAAGAAAGGATCGACCCCTATGGGATAAGTAAAATTGCTGGTGCAAATGGGAGTGCCACCATGATGCCGAACTTTCGAAACTCTCTTTGTGATCATCAACCAGCCATCCTATTACTACACTTTCTTTGGCAGACCTGTGCTTGATGAGATAGATGCTTTTATCGTATCGAAATATCTAATGGCGAGCTTTGACTAGTAGTGGCTGGGAAACTGTCCTTGGGGAGTAATTCAGCTCCCGCGAAATGTATTTTTCTACAATTGATCAACGCAAAAGGGAATATTCTACTTACTTTGATTCTTCTACTGGTTTTTAGCCTACGGATTATGGATTTTTACATCCAACATTCGAAGCAAAGGTTAGATCTAATAAGAATAACAAATGTATGTATGAAAGGTATATTTCCCATAGATGCAAGAGGAAGAGAGTTGATGCAAATTCTATAGGAGAGGGCCAAATCATCACCGAACTTGATTGTCATAGGGAAGTAGAAAGAATAAAACCCTTGGAAGACCTTATAGTGGCATGCATAGACCCAAATGATTCCATTAAAGTACTCAAGGTGGGAAAGTAATTAGATAACAACTTGAAGATGGACTTAATCCATTTTCTAAAAACCAACAAAAATGTATTTGCTTGGTCTCATTCAGATATGGTGGGGACTGACTCATCGATTATATGTCATGCATTGAACATCAATCCAAAAGCAACCGCCATTAGATAGAAAAAGAGACAATTGGATAAAGTGCGGTCTGACGCCTTAAAAGAGGTAGTTAATAGGCTCCTTGAAAATGGATTTATTCGCGAAATTTACCACCCAAAATGGCTAGCAAACCCATTATTGGTGAAGAAGTCGAATGGTAAGTAGAGGACTTGTGTCGACTATAATGACTTAACGAGGCCTGTCAGAAAGACTATTTTCCATTGCCATGGATTGATCGGTTGGTTGGTGCAACTAGTGAGCATAGATTGTTATCTCTCATAGATGCATACTCAAGATACAACCAAATACCCATGTTCAATCCAAACGAGGAACACATAGGTTTTATTACCGATTAGGGAATCTATTGCTATAAAGCGTTGCCGTTCGAGTTAAAGAATGCGTGGGCTACGTATCTAAGGTTGGCCAGTGGGATGTTTAAAGAATAGATTGGGCGAAATATGGAATTTTATGCTAACGGCGTGCTAGTAAAGTCTAATGAGGCTAAAAGTCACCTTGAAGATCAAGGAGAAATGTTCAAAATATTATGAAAATATCAGATCAAACCGATCCCCAGAAATGCTCTTTTGGAGTTCATTCAGGGAAATTTTTGGCTATCTTGTAAGTGCTCAAGGAATTGAAGCTTGCCCAGACCAGATTCAAGCTATTAAGAATATACCTGAGCCCACAACTAGCAAAAAGGTAATGAGTTTGAATGGAAGGATAGCCGATCTAAGTAGATTCATTTCCAAGGCGATTGATAAGTGTATCTTTTTCGATGTAATCAATAAAAAGAAAAACTTTGAATAGGGAGAAGATTGTACGAAAGCTTTACATGAGTTGAAAAATCATTTAGAGAAACCGCTAATACTATCTAGTCCCGAGAATGGTGAAATCTTGTACCTATATATAGAGGTCCCAAAACATGCAATGAGTTTGGTATTGACCAGAGAAGGAAGGGGGACTCAACTTCCTATTTATTATGTAAGCAGGCGGTTAAAGGATGCAAATGTTCGATGCACCGTAAAAGGAAAATTAGCTTATTGCTTGATATTCACAGTGTGAAAGCTTAGAGCATACTTTCAAGCACATCCCACAGGATATGAACCAATTTTCCCTTCAAACAATTTTTCCGTAAGCCAGAAACTTTAGGTAGGCTTGTGAAATGGGGAATTGAGCTTACTCGGTATGATATTGAGTTTCAGCCATGGGAAGCTATCAAAGGACAAGAATTGGCGGATTTTATCAATGAGTGTACCAACTTCATTAAGAAACAATTAGAAAGGGAAAGGGATCAAAAACCCATGTTGCAATTATTTGCTGATGATGCATCAAATGAACAAGGCGCTGGTGCGGGATATGTCATAATAACACCAGACGGACACCATCTATGCTATGCTATGATCTTAGGATTTCCCACAACAAATAATGTAGTCGAATATGAATCAATGGTGGAAGGGTTAACTTTGGCATTAGAGCTCAAAATCCCATGGATTGAAATCTTTAGTGATTCGGAATTAATGGTGAATCAAGGAAATCAGGTGTATCATACTAAAGACACCAAGATATCATTACATGTAAAGAAGTTAATGAAGATGCTAGCTTCATTTGAAGATTTTTCTATGCATCAAGTTCCGCAAGGAGAAAAATCACAAGTAGATTCATTAGCAAAATTGGGTAGTTCAAGGAGAGCCCTAGAAACTCGGATTGGACCAGTGAGATATCAATCAAATCCGAGTATGGAAGAGGGGACATCTGAACAAGAAAAGGAACTACTAGTCTTAACTAGACCCAAGCCATGTCATGAGAAAGGAAAGAAAAGGAAATTAATAGGGAAATCCTGAATGAAAGAGTTAACCGGCCATGAGTAGATGATAATTATGACAACAATTGGATGTCACCTATTGTCGAATATCTTTCAAAGGAGAAATTTCCATTTGACAAGAGGAAGCTAGATCAAGTGAAAGCTCCGACTTCTATAGCAGTGGATGGAATCGTTTAGAAGAAAGTATATGCACTACCCTATTTAAGATGTGTAAGCTTGGAGGATGGGATGAAATTATTAGTAGAAGCGCATGAGGGATTCTATGGGACCAATCTAACGGGACAAAGTTAGCAAAAAAGATAATGAGAGAGGGTTTTAATTGGCCTCGTATGGTAAGTCAAGCCATTGAATATGTAAGGAGATGCGAGAAATGCCAGAAGTACTCAAAGATTCTCCAGTAAGCCCTAAGTCATTTAATCCCAATCTTAAGTCCATGGCCCTTTGAAATATGGGGAGTTGACATAATCGGTCCATTTCTAATTTCTAAGGAAAGAGAAAAAATAGGATATAGTCTCCATAGACGACTGTACAAAGTTGGTTGATGCAGAACCGCTCCCTAAGATCACCTCTTGAAAAGTACTCAGATTTGTCATAAAAACGTTACAACCAGATTTGGAATTCCCCATAAGACTATCTTGGAAAATGGAACGCAGTTTGAAAGTAAAGAATTCTCTTAGTTTTGTCATAAGAATAAGATTATTAAGAACTTTTCCTCAGTGGCATATGGGGCCGTTGAAGCTATAAATAGGATTATAAAGACTATTCTGAAAAAGCGACTGAACAAAGCCAAAGGGAATTTGGTAAATGAGTTGCTACTTGTACTATGGGCTTATCGAACATCTACCAAAACAACGACAAGCATACTCCCTATTCATTAACATATGTGTGTGGCGATGTTACCAATTGAGATTGAATTACCTTCATATCGAAGGATAGCATATGCAATTGATTTAAATCAAAAACTAAAGAGAGTATTGCTTGTTTAATACATGAGTTGAGGGATGAACCAGCAATTCGAATAGCAGAATAACAAAGAACAATTTCAAAATATTAAAATTCAAAAGTGAGAACAAGGTCATTTCAAGGAGATCTAGTACTCCGAAGGGTAATGGAAAACATGAAAATCCCATCGATGGACCGCTAGGACCAAACTCGGATGGTCCCCTAATCATATTCAAAGTAATTCCACTAAGAGCTTACAAGCTATGCCGACCAGATAACAATATGGTTCCTAGAAAATGGAACGCAGAACACTTGAGACCATATTTTCCTACAATGAATGAATAAAGCATCCCTTTCTTTAGAAATAATAAACTACATGGTTAGGAGTGAAATACTCCTTTCACTTGGACACTACCTTTAATGGTCAAAGCCTTCGTCCACGCCTAGTTGGCCATGGCAGAGTAGAGTGTAAGCCTTTATCTGTGCCACTCTATTGCCAGGTTAAAGCATCGGTGAGCCCTTTACTGTGCCACGCTATGGCCAGTTCAAGGCACCTCGTGAAGGAAGGACGGAGTAAGCCCTTGGTCCCGCCTTGCTATGGCCTAGCCAAGGCATCAGGTTCTTGACCGCACCATCCTATGGCCATGTCAAAACGTCTTCTGGAGGGAGGACGGAGTAAGCCCTTGGTCCTGCCATGTTATGGCCTGGCCAAGGCACCAAACAAGCCCTTGTTCACGCCATACTATGACCAAGTCAAGGCACCTCCTGGAGTGAGGTTGGATAAGTCTTGGTTCCAGCTTGAGAATGAGTTAACTAAGCGCACTAGTCAATAATGGACTAAGACATCCAAGCCGAATAAGCGGCTTATCAACAATGGACAAAGGCGTCTATGCCCAAGAAGCGGCACATCAACAATGGACTAATGCATCCAAGCCCAAGAAGCGGCATATCAACAAAGGCATAAGACTTCTAAGCCCAAGAAGCGGCATATCTTCGACAGACTAAGACGTCCAAGCCCAAGAAGCGGCATATCAAACAACGGACAAAGACATCCGAGCCCAAGAAGCGGCATATCAAATAATAGACTAAGGTGTTTGAGCTGGAGAAGCAACCAATCAAACTGCAACTGCATACAAGGCCTAAAGGGTTTACACATGTCAAAGAAGACAGAATCTAAGGAGTAGAAAAAAATTCCACTTTTATTACACGAATATGGGTTTTGGGTTTCTTATTTCTAAACTTTATCCATTAATACCTGAATCTGGGTTTCAGGTCTTTACCAATAACTTAAGGTCTTCCTCATCTTCCTCATATCCAAATCTAGGTTTTGAAATTTTTACCAAACTTCACTTCTTAGTGCCCTAATCTGAGCTTGAGATTTCTATATAAAGATAATTATTATGGATTTATTATTATCCATCACTATTACCCAAATCTAGGTTAGAGAGTTGTACTATAAGTACTATTTTTGAATTTCACTAATTGAAACCCGAATCTGGGTTCTGAACATCTTACTATTAAATTCTGAACTTCACTTATTGATGCCCTAATCTAAATTTTAGATTTATTAACTTTCTAGTGCCTGAATTGGAATTTCTAGTCTTTTATCAACAATTCTTGAGTCCATGTTTTAAAGTAGTGGTATTGAAAGTACAATGGACATCTAAGTCCTCAGCCAAAAACTTTGAATTTTTCTTCCGAATACACAAATCAGGGTTATGAGTTTGCAACTCTAAATGACGTTCACCAACATCCAAATTTAGGCCCTTGGTTCATTATTACTTCCAGGAGAATTCCTAAATACTTAATACTTATTTGCATAAATAAAGGATTTATGGATCACCATGACTTATTTCCAGACGATAGCTTATGACCTCCTATTTCCAAACATTAGTTGTCTCCAATAGAAAGTTCTTGGACTTAAAGTATTATATGCATGGATAAATATTGATTACATGGGAATTCAACTATGAATTTCATTATTGATTATAAAAGTTACATGGTGGGATTCGCAATATTACCGGACAAAGATCCTTAGTTCTCAATCATTGATAATTGAGGATTTCATATCCTTTATTAATTCTTGATTATGATTAATTAATCATTTGAGTTAAGAAGCACTACCATATTGATTTCATTTCCAAATCATGATGCATATATTTAAATAAATAATAACTTAACAATAGAAAATGTAACTTGCTTTGAATTTTGTAGGAAAACGAAGTTGTTAAGAACGAAGAAGTTGTCAAAATTTTGTCCTGAAGAACAAATGCTTCTTTCATACTAGGGGCAAAATGTTAACCATAAAATTCCCTTAAGAACAAAGGTATGAAAGAAGGCTCTATTAAAATTGAAGACATGGGTTTCATCAAGGTTCATCGAAGGGTGTCTCGAATGCATTAGGATGGCTTTTGAAGAAGTCGCAAGCACTAGGCATCATCACAAATTACAAATAGTGTAAAAAAGCATTTGAAAAGATGAAAGAAGAAAGCAAGGCTATCCATCCGCCTCATCAAAAACCTTTTGATGTAGATGGATTCACATATATAAGGAAAGCAGAAGTGGGTTTGAAACCCCCTTTCAAAGGCAATGGATAACAACCCTTCATATACGCGTCAAACCTTTCGAAACCCGAAGGTTTTGCCTTCATTCAAATTAATCAGGAATATGCCTTGATCGGAACAACCATTTCAAAAGCATAATCAAGCCTTTCAAACTGATCGAAGCCTTTAACATCCATGAAAGGTTCCACATCAATTTGCAAGCATGTATTTGGAAGCTATCTACCTAGTCGAAACCATCAACACTTCAACACCCTCGAAACCCCAAAAAAACTACCTATCGACAGAGTCGGAAGCTCGAATCTTTTCTTCCTATGACAACAAAGCAACACAAAGAGAAAAGGCACACCTATCACCCTTTCGATGAACTCCAAAGCAATCCAAGATAAATGCAGAGAAAAGAAATACTTGAACCATAATGATGGCCGAAGTTGGACAAGGAGATCCATTCAACTGTCGAAAGATCTGAATAAAAAAATGGGAAGCATAAGGATGAATATGGAAACTCGAAGGGAGAGCCTATGGAAAAAATCAAAAGCGGGCTCACTGAAAAAAGAAAGAGGGCCTTTCGACTATGTCGAAAGAATGGATGCATAAGCTAGGAGAACTTTTCGATTGAGTCGAAAGAAGGGGCGTGAAAGAGGGCCGAGCTGCATCTATAAATAAGAACCTACTGGTCTGATTTTGGGGACTCGATTTTAGAATTCAAAACTCATTCTTCTACTTCTTACCAAAAATAAATTATTTATAACCCTAAATTGATTTGGGGAAAAAGCTCTCAAAATTGTAACTCATTTCTGCTTAACGCGAAAAAGAGAAAGTGCATGGATTCAATAAAGATTTCGATCATAAGGGAGATCACTTTGATTAGTGGCTAGACTAATGATCAATTTCACATGATGCTATCTCATCTTCTTTACTCCTTTTTGTCTTATGCAATGCATGGGATCGACTTGGATAATATGCATACGAAACATGTTATCATTGTGATTAACAACACATTATGAAAAATAAAGTTGATAATGATGTCTCGATCTTAACAAGTTTACAGAACTTGTGTTATTTAAGATGATTTCCCATTGCAGATATTAGATAAGGCTTTGCATATTATACATTTTATCCACTCTGAAAGAGCTAAATCCCTTTTGACTTGGTCGAAAGGGACATTTTGAGGAAGACCGGACGCATAAATGTATAGCGATGACATATGAAATGGGTTCCTTCAAAATGTATATGCACCCTATAATGCCTATGACCTCCTAAAGAAGAGAAACTAATGATGTCGAAAGAAGTTTCTTCTCTTTATAGGCAAAGCGGACCTTCGATATACTCGAAAGGAATAGAGAACCTTTCGATATAGTTGAAAGGGATGAGTATTTGATATAAATGGCTACATTCGAAAAAGGGATTTCGAATTAAATACTCTCTCCTTAATTTTCATCTTGGGGAGGTTGATTGAATCAATTTAACCTAAGTGGAAGGGGGGGGGTTCAAAGGGAGTAATCTCTTTAATAGTTCTCTTTTACAATGCAAATAAACTTATTTGCTAACCACATAGCTTTGGGGAAGTTGACAAATTTTCTTGTTAACATATATCTTAATGAATCGGAATAGTTAAGAATCTATAAGGTGGATCAAAAGTCAAGAATGCTAATGGAATACCATAATCTAGATGAAGTCCCAAGGGGCTATACCGATCTTTGTTGACTATAAGAAGGTACTTGGTCACTTTTTTAGGCCGAATGATGAGAAGCTAAAAAGGACGAACATTCAAGATCAAAGCATAATCCAGTACTAACCCATCATGGTCATAACTCAGTAGTTTTCCATTTTGAACCATGTAATGAGTCAGCAACACTTAGTCGAAGACGAAAGACAAAGCCAAAACAAAGCACAAGATGGCTAAGCTTTATAACTTTGTACCGATCCTTTAATGGTTGGTACCAATGCTTTAATGGTCGGTACCGACCCATTTTAGTTCGAGGTTTTCCCATAATTTTAGTCCATTCAGATTATATTTTTAGTTTGTTCATGCGATGAATATGAGACATGATATATGGATGTTAAAACTATTTTCGGGTTAGAAGAGACTATTTGAATATCAGAGCTAAAGGTTCTCCAGTGTAGTGGAAGAGGCAATAAAGCTTGTAGGAAGATCTTCTCATGGTCCTAAAAAAGAATCTATTAGGTGGAACAAGTGTTTAGTTGACAAGGTAATCAATTTGTTTCACAAAAAATCCAACATACAAAGGAATAATACATCTATAAGAAAGAAAAGATAAGGTACTATGACATGTCCAATTAAAATAGTATGCAAACTACTTGCTACTAATTTTGAATTATGTATGTATGTTTTAATTGGTTAATGTAGAGTTGTATACAAAATATATCAATGCAGAACTTTCATCAAGTATCCAATATATACCAAGTATATTGATATATATATATATATATATATATATATATAAAGATAGATCAATGGGGTGTTGGGAGTATCCTAATGACTACAAAACACTATAATACAAGGGAGTATAAAATTCCAAGAAAGGAAATATTTTTATGGAACTTGGAATTATTCTTTATGGAAAGGAATAAATATATATGTTAAATAAGGAGAGTGAAAGCATAAAAGAAGGATTCCTTATGCATTAGTAATAGGATCCATCATATATCGTATGTTGTATTAAGTACCCATATCACTTGTGCACTTCGTGCAATAAGTATATATAAAAGTCAAATCCAAACGAAAGACCATGAAATAGCTAGTAAGAGTAAATGAATATCCTAATATTTATTTAAAACTAGAGGTTTATTGTAATGAAATAAAGAAACCCCTTATGAAGGTGTATTTAGACGCACGATATCATAGTGGCATCTATAAAAGAAAATCGGTCTCGAAGTTCATATTCACCCTCAATGATGGAACCATATTTTGGAAATGCTTTAAATAAGAACTTGTAGCATATTCAACTGTGAATGTTGAATATATCACCTTAAGTGATGCTATAAAAGGAACAAGTATGTGTATGTAAATTTATTAGAGAGTTAAGAAAATTTTGATTTTTAAAGACTTAATCTATTGTGATTATTGTGATTCCAATAAATCAATTAGATTGTAAGCATAGCTAATGGCATGATTGAAATTGAGACACGTTCATTGTATGCTAAAATTTCAATTAGTTATGGAGAAATGTCATCAAGTAAATAGACACCTGAAATTATATTGTAGATCCACTCATTAAGATACCTTATGGTCTACGCTAGGATGATTAATTGAAATATATTGTTGGAGACATCATAACTGCCTATAAGTGCAAGTTAGAGATTGATAGAGTTGAGGGTACGCCTAATAGGCAATTATATAATTTTGATTACTAATTGTATACTTGACTCTTATAAACGTATCTCGTTTGAATGGAAGTAAATTTTCTAGCTTCTATTCTATTGTATGTAGATATATTGATAAATATAAAGTATAATGTTGATGATCAGATTAAATACATACAATATAAAATCCGTAGGATTAGGTTATAAATCGATTACAATTACGAATGCGTTCATAATCACTAGTATTGAATCAATTAACTAAATAAATACTTATCCTTAAATGTTCCCAGTCAAGATGTTTTTAGAAAGAGATCTAATATTACGGTGATACTAGTGTATGTAATGCTATCTAAATATTGGATGGTGATTTACTCATAATCAATCATGGCATCAAGAGGTTTTGTAACTGTTGTAGATCAACTACCGAACGATTGGAATTTTACCCCCATCATAAATCTCTCGCCATAGTGAACTCGGTTAATCGACAGTCCTTATCGATTGAACTACTGACTTCGGAGTTCTAATTTGCAATTAAATATTGACAATATTAGGATTTTTATCAGGGATCTAATTAGATTTCTATGTGACATAGTGGTGACGAAGAGACAAAAGTGCACATCATATCGCTTCAAAGGCTGTAGGTTTAAAATGATTAGGAAGTAAGGCTTTGCCTTGATGATTGATAAGCGATGACTTTGTACCCTATAGTGTGCTTCAGCAAAGTCCACACATGCTTTGATGTTTAAATATTTCAAATATTAAATGTGGACCAAGTGACACCTAAAAGTCCACAACTAAGAAGTGTAGTGTGAGATCAAAATGATTTGATGATAATTAATTGTTAAAGTGGATATGAATTTATATAATTGTTAGATAAATTAGTATTGTTATAAATTTATATATTTGATATACAAATTAATTTTGAATTTTACATGCAAGTGTGGTATGTGATTATTTAATTATAAGGGGCAATAAATAAATAATAAAAAAGATTAATAATATATATATATGTTATATACATTATATAAAGGCCTAAACTTTTAATGTAATATGATTTATATATAAACATTTTGGCTCCATATATTTAATTAAGAATTAGATAATGTTGTTATGTTTAAGTGGAGATATATTAGGTAATATCAAGATATTTCCCTGTGTGACCTCACAACTATAAATATAAATAAGACCCAAGGGGTCTCATTTAATAAGAACAAACTCATTCTGAAACAAAGCTATCATCTCCTCCACTAAAATTCCTTGAGCTCTGAAGTTGCAAGCTAAAGCATGTGTCGAGAATACAAGCTTGAAGATTGAACGACATTTCTGTAAAAATTAAGCAGTATCATTGGGTAATTCCTAAATGTAAATCTAGATATTGCATCTTATCCTTGTATTTATATTTAAGATTTTTAGCTAAATAAATCGGATTAAGTAAACATAAATATTATTATTTTAAATATTAATTTAATTTAATATATAAATTAAATAGTTTACACAAACACATAGACATGCGCGCACCCACATATATATTTCCCTCTGTGTGTGTTAATGTACATAAAGGTAATAAAAATATACATTATTATTTTTGCATATGGTTATATTAAATTAAAAAAAATATTCATTTAAAACTGAAAAGTGAAAATATACAAATAGTTATTTCAATATTAAAATTGAAAACCATTTTAAATATATATGTACATACACACACATATATAATTTAACCAAAACTTAATAATTATTCAATTCATTATTTTAAAATTAGAACAAAACTACTATAGGTGAATGTACGAACTCGCATGCACATATGTGTGTATACACCATTTTCAATATATATATATATATATATATATATTCAAATTTAGAAACAAAAATAGTTACTTTAGATTCAAAACTAATATAATAAATATAATTTATATATGTATATTATTGCATTTAAGTCAAATATTATTACTTAAAATTTAAATTAAATGAATTCCTAATTTGTAAGATCGATTTTTCCAATTAATTTATAATTAGGAAAATCAATTTTAAATGACGAATCGTATAGTCAAATATATATTTGATAGTATGTCAATTAAATTTTGTTTTTAGTATATATTATATGAAATATAAATAACCCTTTTTGAGTACATACACACACATACATATATGTAATATGCATCAAATTAGAAAAATATTATACATGTACAAATATATGAGTGGGTGTGTGTATATAAACAATATTAACTATACCAAATAAAAATAATATTATTATTATATATAGCCTTATATTATGCAAATGAATGCATATATTTCTACTTAATAAAATGTGTATATATAGTTATACATCTCAATAACTATTTATACGTATACACATAATATCATCTGTAAATATACATGTACATATAGTATTATGTTACTTATTCACATAATATTAACAATGTTAATGTCAAATATATTAATACTCACATTTAACTGGTTAAATTATTTATAAAAAAAATCCATATCAAATAAAATCGAGTATTATATTAAATATGATTAAATATAATAAAATATTTATTTATATAATGTAGTAAGTTACTTTTCTAAAATTAATATAGGAATTTTTTTGAAATCACCCCTTTAACTCCATTGCATGATCCTATAAATCCTAACACATACAGGATTTAAAATTAAATTAAACTAAGCTCATATTATAGATTAACATTTTTTTTGTTAAAATCAAAGGTAACAAAATCCAACCAGATATAAAGGATTTACGTAACATAAGACATTATACATATACAGTGACAATTGATGTCATTGAGTATTTAGAATACTTACAAACTCTCATTATGATGACCACCCTAAACCTCCTAATACATCGTTAGAGTGTGCTGCAACATTCTGGCCAATGTAGGATGATTGTCTAGGTTATAAAGTAGATAAAGTAAGCAAAACAATAACAGAACCAATCGTATATCTCACAGCACATCGAATAAAATATAAAGTGTTATCCGGCATTTTGATCCGGCTATATTGAACTAACTGCACAAGTTAGATTTGGCTGCTATCAAAGCCGATAAGTTCAGAGTGACGGTTGTGGGTCCCAGAATTCAAGTATAGATGATAACAAAATGTCAAGGTTGAATCAAATTGGTAGATATGCAAGGCAGAATGTTCGGAGTATGAAATATGGTTCAACATATAGGAGGGATCGGCGTAAATTGACTTCTATCATAGGGATTGATATGTTTCAGGGAATAAGAGCATTTCAATGGAAATCAATCAATATCTCAAGATTCACATGTTCAATGCATATAAATTTTATGGGCAAGATATGGGACCCTAAGAAGCCTACCCTAAGGATCATGCATCAAAAAGATGAAGTTAAAGTGAACAGCACTCTTCCCTGGGTAGGGATCGACAGGAATCAGCAAGCCATCCATACTGAAGCAAAGATCAAGCAATAACTCAAGTTCCACTATTTCGATTGGCATGAAATTTAGCGGCTAAGCATATTTTAGCATCAAGACGATACCATAGGGATCACACCCTAAAATTTGACCAGAGTAGGGATCGATATTCAACCCTCTTCTTTGGGGATTGGGTCATGCAATCCCTCTTACGGGTCCATATGGCGCTAAAGTTCCTTTTGCCGAATTTTCAGGGAGAAATTTGGCCATCTCGATCTATGAATAAAGCTTGGTTATTCATTTTTAGGATTAATACGTTGCTAGTTACTTTATAATCTTTTATAGCTAATGATTTTCATCCCATCAATATTGTACTCAGTTTATAAAAAGATTAATAAAGCGATCTATTCAAAGTGGATGTAGGCAAACAACGCTGAACCACCTAAATCATTGTGTGCTTGTTATTCTTTTAATTTATGTTATTTCTTTGTTGTTATCCTCTATTTTCATTTTATATTCTTTATTTATTTCTCTTCAAAACTTCTATTAGGTGTGTCAATTTTTGGTGCAAACATTTTGGCGCTTTCACTGAAACCCTTGATTCTCGGCTTATTAGGATCCCTTTATTGCTACTGGATTACATAAATCCCCTAAAGAAGATCCATAGTCATCTTCAAAAAGTTTTCTTGTTCGATTCAGATTTTCAAAAATATAAGTAAAGCTATCAACAATGGTGAGGAACAATAGATCTACTTCTCAGAATGTAGAAGGAAACGACAATGCTAGTATCCAGCTAGGAGACCCAAGCAGTCAACCGATGGATGTGAATGTCGATCTAGTTGAATTTTGAAATTCAACTGATTTCATTACAAGAGATGTATTCCAAAATATGATGAAAGAGCTAGTGGATAGCAATTAACAATTAAATCAGCAGATTCAAGCCAATATCAACCTAATGAACCAACTCAGTTAGCAATAGCAAGGGAAAGCTAGGAGAGACCTGTCACTTAATCAACATCAGAGAGATCTAGTTTGCTGCATGAGTATCATAGTCATAGGCGTTACAGAATAGATGGATAGCATGCAAAAACTTCCATGTGTCAATAGGCAGACCTACGCGGTCTGCTTGGACTGATCGGTATTGATCCCTCCATAGGGATTGGTACTGATCCCTGCTCTAGTAGAGGGAACTTATCTGTACCTGCTGGGATCTAAGCTGGAGTGATTGCGGCTGATCTAGGTGATGGAGTTCAGTTGAATGTTGACTAATTACATCCAGGAATTGATGATGAAGTGAATGCATGTGGTATACATCGAGAAGATGGTGAACCAAGAAGGTGTGGAATGACCTGTAAACATTGACCAAATCATTCATGTAAGGTGGAAAACAACAACTTGGCACCAACTATCCAAATGCCGGACTTGTCGGCTATGGTCAGGCAGTTAGTGAGAGATAGCCAAGGCTTAACCAATGATGACTGGAGGATCTCGAGAAGCCATACTCCATTCACTAACACTGTCCTACATGCATATTATCCAAGAAGGTTCGACATATCTTGATGCCTACCTACGAGGAAAAAATCGATCATAGGTAGCACATCATGAGATATGAATGACTAATGGATTTCGCATGAGTAGATGATGTAACCAAGTGTAGATGTTATCCTATAACTCTCTTAGGAATATCAACAATGTGGTTTACAAGGTTACCCCTACGGTCGTTCTCTAGATTTGATGATTTGGTAACAATATTTATGTAGCGGTTCCATGTGCATGCAACTCGCCAAAAAGACGTAATGTCCTTGTCTAGTGTGATCTAGGCTCTGGAACAATCGTTGAAATATTATTTGTAGAGATTCCATACAGATATTATAGAAATCAAAATTGACCATTTAATATTGATGGTCGTAACAAAAGGAGTTAATCCAGAGTCTGATTTTGGCAATTGGTTAGATGGCAAGCCACCAACAACGCTTGAATGCTTTTATTCAAAGGCGGCTCAATATTTGAGGAAGGAGGAAGCCAGAAGCTCGAGAAAGAAGAATGTTGTAGGACCAAATGGAGAGGGAGTACAGAGTAATATTGCAGTGAAGCGGTCTGATGAGAGTCTGATGAGAGTCTGATTTTGGCAATTAGTTAGCTGGTAAGCCACCAGCAATGGTTGAATGCTTTTACTCAAAGGCGGCTCAATATTTGGGGAAGGAGGAAGCCAGATGCTCGAGGAAGAAGAATGTTGTAGGACAAAATGGAGAGGGAGTACAAAATAATATTGCAGTGAAGCGGTCTGATGATAGCTCTGGAAAAGTTCAAGTGAATGTCCGGAACAAACCGAATCAACAAAAGAAAGGCGGAGATAGGAGCCGAGAATGAAAGAGAAAATCTGGAAGAGGAAATCTAAGGATTTCGATGTACGATACATACATGTCATTGAATATATCACTAGAGTATATCTATTGGTTTACCTGCAACACGATGCAGTACATGAAGCCACCTCCGAAAGAATCAACGAAGAAGCAGAAACAGACCAAAAAATATTATGGGTTTAACGAATGTTATGGTTATGACACAAATGAATGTAGGCATCTCTATGATATTATCAAAAATCTTATTCAAAAATGAAAGTTACAGCAGTTTGTAAAAAATCCCGCAGGATGGCGGGTTGGGGACATCCGACCCTAACCGAGGACAAGCATCGCATCGAGCCAAGGAGCCTGCATGGACTGGTGGAAGATTAGTAAACAATAAAATAATCAGAGGATCACATTCAGGTGATAAGAGTTGGCATGAGATGTAGTGCTACGCTAATGTGATTAAGCATGTGAATTATAAATGTTGTTCGAGAACGGAAGATGGAGCTTCGGCAAAACAACAACGTACAATGGCAGATGATATTATGTTTAGAATCAGAGATGTAGATAAGGTAGAGGCTTCGACAATCAACCTAGTGGCCATTTTAGCCATGATTGGCCCCGCTTTAGTGAGAAGAATATTGTCTGACTGTGGTAATTCTGTAAATATAATTTTCAAAAAAGCTTATGACTAGATGACGATGGAAGCCATAGACTTGAAACCATCTAAAGCCCGCATTCGTGGCTTTAATAGTGCCACAACTAAAGCTATTGGTTATGTTGAATTGCTCGTGGAGTTGGGAGAAAGTGAACGTAGGAGAGTGCATATTTTTCCATTTGTTGTTTTGGAAGTTGACTCTCTATACAACGCTTTATGAGCCGACCGACCCTAGCCGAGTTTCAAGTAGCTCTTGCCCCATAATGTTTGACTTTAAAGTTCCTGACAGATAATGATGTTGGAGTTTTGCATAGTGATCAGGTGACTGGACATGCCTGTTATGTAGCTGAATTGAAGGATACTGAATGAAAGAAAAATGGTAAAGGTATGGACAAGTCTTTATGCATCCAAGCCACTGAATATCGACAACCAGCACTTAAGCCTTGGCTCGTGCGCCACGGTTGGTTCTATAGAGACATAGATTTTAAAGATGACAAGGAAGAGCCCAAAGAGATCAAGGCGGCACCGATTGAGCCGACGATTGACATCATAGTCAACCACGACGACCCGTCATGGGTCTTGAAGATTGGATCACAGCTCAGCTCTCCGATGATGAAAGAACTTATCGAATTTCTCTAAGTAAATCTCAACATGTTCGCTTGGACTCAGTCTGACATGTGTGGAATCTCGTTTGCCATCGTGAGCTACACATTGAATACCAACCCGAGGCATGTCCTGGTGAAATATAAAAGACATGGCATGGATCTTGAGAGATCTACCGCTGTTAAAGAGTAGGTGGATAGGCTCTAAGATAATGGGATTATTCGCAATGCCCTCTACCCTAAGTGGGTATCTGACCCTGTACTTGTAAGAAAGGCTAATGGTACATGGCAGACATGCGTTGATTACTCGGACTTAAACAAGGCATGCCCAAAAGATCACTTTTCCCTTCCTCGGATTGACCAGTTGCTAGACTCAACATGGGTCACGAATTGCTATCTTTTATGGATGCATACTGAGGATATAACCAAATCCTGATGCACAATCCCGATCAAGAGCACACCATTTTTATTAACGGTGTTGAATTATATTGCTATGTGGTAATGGCGTTTGGACTAAAGAATGCAGGAGTGACCTACGAAATCCTAGTCAACTTAACGTTTAAAGATTAGATCAGAAAAACGATGGAGGTATATGTGGATGATATGCTCATAAAGTCATGATGGTCTACCGAGTACCGACCATACTAGAGACATGGTAGAAATGTGCGATATTCTCCAATAATACAAAATGAAGATTAACCCTTTGAAGCATTCTTTTAGAGTTGCATTAGGAAAGTTCTTGGGTTTCAACGTTAATGCCCGTGGAATCGAAGCTAATATCGAGAAGATCCAAGCTATTTGCAACATCCAAGAGCCAAAGATTATCAAACAAGTACAGAGCCAGAATGTGAAGGTTGTCGTCCTAAGCCGGTTTATTTCCAGAGCCACTGATAAATGCATTCCCTTCTTTGACTTGATTAGGAGAGGAAAAAGGAATTTTGAATAGACACGGGATTATAAAGATACATTACGAGCTTTGGTGAACCACTTAGAGAGACCTCCCTTCTTGTCAAAACTGATGGATCATGAAAATTTATATATCTAATTGGCAATGTCGATATATGCCATAAGTGCAGCGTTTGCTTCGCGAAGAGAATCGAATCTAGAGACTGGTCATTATGTTACCAAGCTATTGAATGGAGCTGAAAGGAACTATATGAAGATAGAGAAACTAGCATATTATTTTTTGGTTGCTTCACGAAAGCTTTGCCTTTACTTTCAGGCATATGCTATCAATATTTACACCGACCGGCCGTTACAATAGGTCCTATAGCGACCTGAGACGTCTGCAATTTTGCTCAAGTGGAATATCAAACTTAGTTAATTTAAAATCACTTATCTTCCACAGAGGGCTATCTAAGGTTAAGCATTGGCGGACTTTACAGAAGAATTTACTACGAAGGAGGATTTCCCAAACAGCAGTGAAACCCTTACTATACGGTGGAAGTTATATACAGATGGAGCATCCAATTTAGTTGTTCTGAAGCTGGAATTGTGCTTATAAATCCCAAAGATTGGTCAATTTGCTATGCTTTAAAGCTCAATTTCCTTGCAAAAACCAAGGAAGATGAGTATAAGGTTCTGATTGCTAGACTTAAACTCACCAGAGAAATAGGGATAAAGTCTCTTGAAATTTTTGCGATTCACAATTGGTATTATACCAAGCCAAAGGAGATTACTAAGCTAAAGGACAATGACTTGCTCCGTACCTTACCCAAGTACAAATGTTGTTGACCGACTTTGAGTACTATGATATTATGCACAGTTCTCAGGATCAAAACAAAGAGGATGATTCATTGGCAAATTTTGCTAGCATCGAGGATGCACAACAAATGGGATTGGTTCCAACGAAGTATGAAACGCTCTAAACATAAGCTTGATGGAAATCGACCATGTACTGAAACGGAGCCTGAGAAGGAGTCGTGAATGACTCCAATTTAAGACTATTTTCTATAGGGAATTCTTCCCAACTGAATGATTGAAAAAGGACAAGTTCTTCATAAAGGTTCACGATATATCCATATAGGAAGGAGTTATGTACATAAATTATTTTTCCGTTATGCTACTCTAGTGTATCGCTCGTGATGAAATAAAATGAGCCCTAAAGGAAGTTCATGAAGGGGAATGTGATGCCACACTAGGGGAAAACTCTAACGAAGAAAATACTTCATTATGTATATTATTAGCCGACCATCAATCAAGATGCTGCTGATTATGTAAGGAGATGTGACATGTGCCTGATATATGCAAAAGCTCTAAGAGCTACACCGATGGAAATTACACAATTGGTCAATCCATGTCCTTTTTCCATATGGGGCATAGATATTATCAGTTCCTTACCGATCTCTAGAGGTAGTTTGAAGTACACCATCGTTGGAGTTGATTACTTCACCAAATGGGCCGAAGCAGAACCATTAGCTACGATCACAACAAAGAAAGTAATCAAGTTCATCATTCGGAACATCATCTATTGTTTTGGCCTTCCATGGACTGTTGTAAAAGACAATGGACTTAATTCGATAGTGCTGAATTGAAAGACTTCTATCATCGACATTATATTAAAAAGATATTTGCAGCAATCGCTCACCCTCAAGCAAATAGGCAGGTTGAAGCTGTGAACAAAATCATAAAATCCATTCTAAATAAGTGTTTGGAAAAGGCAATAGGCAAGTGGGTGGATGAACTCTCGACGACAATATAGGATTATAAGACCACCCATAAGACCATAATTGGCCATACTCCATTCGTCCTAGCTTACGGCTCCGAAGCCGTTATTCATATTAAGCTCGAAGTTCGTTCTTATCAAGTGACCTACTACGATCCCAGAATGAATAAAGATCTCCACTTGGAATCTCTAGAATTAGTAGATGAGAAGTATAAAGAAGCTAATTTGAGAGCAGCTGCGCATGAACACCGAGTCACCTAGTGTTGTAATATAGAAATCCGAACTAGAACCTTTGAAATCAGCGATCTCGTCTTGAAATGGTTTTTCCTACCCCATCGCATAAGAATTCTACTTAGAAGGACCATATGTCATTGAACAGAGGCTTGGAGAGGGAACTTTCAAGGTAGTTATTATTGATGGCATCACATTCCCTAGGGTGTGGAATAGCGAGCATTTATGATGTTATTTCACTTAATTTATTTCTTTTTCATTCAGTCATATTTAATTTCAGGATTTGCTTTAGTATTTGATTTACAAAGATATGTAATAAGACAAATTATGTCATTTCTATCCATTTGGCAATCAAAGTTTTGAATATCCTTCATGTTTATATTTGCTATGGCAGTACATATTACTTACGATACTAGACTAACTAGTTTTGACATGTCTAAGTAGGTTCCTAGAATTTAGAGCTTGCCGATTATAGAAGTTCATGACTGAACTAAATGAAATAATAATGGTTCAACCGTTCATTTGACGATTCACGCTCACAGCCCAATGGAAAGAATGCTTGATGAGGGATGGATGTCATTCGACCGTCCAATGGCCAACTTAATCCTGTCATACGATGGGACAAATATGAGTCAAAAGTGATTGTGATTTGACCGATCACTCACTAAGATAACCTTCGGACTTGGGGGCAAGTCAATCAATTAAGGAAAGTATGGTCTGACTATTTTCCCAAATAACTCCATGTCCTTAGAGGGTGGAATGGAGTATAAACACAAGCCGGGTGAGATTCGACCACCCGCTGACTAACTCTTATCCCCAAAATGTGGATATGAGTATAAAAAAATTGATGAGTGCGGTTCAACCACTCACTATTCCGTGAACTCTAGCCTGAAACTGACAGAAAGAGTATAAATTTGCGAAGGATGGAGTTCGACCAGCCATGGTTTAACTCTGCTAACTCAAGACTGGGGTAGGAGTATAATCATTCAAACCACTGAATTCGACGGCGTAACCTTAGGGCTCGAACCCCGTGTTTGGTATGACTCAAGACCACAATAACATAGAGGCCTTGGGATATAATTTATGGATTATCAACTAAAGCAGCGAGCAACGAATTACAAGTACATTGAATGGAAAGTGATAGCTCGACCACTTAAATAAAGATTCACATAAAAATTCGACAGAAAATAATGAACTTTTATTTACATAATAAAGTTCAAAAATTATGATAAAAGATTATTCAAGAATGGTGGCTGCACCCGCACAATCACGACCAACAAACAAGGAACCAGTTATGCAAACTATATAGAGACTAAGCCGGAGTAATGACTATTTCTTCTTCACTTTCTCCTTTCTAGGTCTCTTAAGAGTGCCACCACCCGAATTATCGCCTGACCTTTTCCTTGATTCTTTGCCGCCCTTGGCAGTAGTGCTTTCGAAGGAAGGAGGGAAACCTTATGGAACCGAAATGCCAGGTGGGATAACCTGTAATGGGGTGGGATGAGATTTGGATCATTAATGTTCACGTCGGCAGGTTTATCCTTAGCTTTTTTCCCAACAATTTCCCCCTCTCGGTGTACTCTTTTAAGCTGAGCTCATTGCTAGGTTTAGTGGCATCGATAATCACAACGTCATTCGGCTTATTAGGTAACAGTGGCCCTTTAGCTTTATCATCATCAAGTGCTATGATAACTTGAGTGTCGGGTCTTGGAGCATCGATGGCCGACGTAATCTTAGTAGATGTCAATTGTTGCTCTATACAACACCACATTTTGGAGCCTGGCTTGGACCCAGAAGACCTATCGATCCGTGAAAAAAAGAAGATAAACTCATGACTATTGGACATGAAGAACGAAATCTCTAAAAAAATGTGGGGAATAGAGCGGAATACCAATGTCCGGCTGACTCTTAGTTGTCACCGGAGTGCCCCCTTCTAGAGTAGGGAATAACGCCTTAGATTGATGGTTTGCCCAGATTGTAGCTTAGATCCTATCCCCGGCTGAGAGAGACTGACGCTCCAATTGCTTGAAAAGAAGAGAGGCCTTTTGGATCGGAATCTGAAGACTTGTCGGTGTTTTTCCTTTTTTCGATGGCGCTAGAATGTCAAAATATCAAAGTATTACAACAGCAAGATCCAGAGGTTCATCCCCACGAATAATCCCCTTACTAGTTTCTCTTCATCTAAATCAGATTCTTTGTAGGGTCTCCTTTTCATTTCAATAAATATTGCCAGGCCTCGACGAGCGACTCAATATACCCCTCATAAGAAAGCTTAGATCTAAGGATTTCAACATTGTATTCAATAGTCATGTGATTGAACATGTCCTTAATTTCATTTCAACCATCTTCTTTAGCATCCTCAACCTAGGCCTCGATCTGTTCTCTCATCTCATTACGGCCTACTTCTCTTACCTCTTCTTTAAGGACTTCAATCTGAGAAAGTTGCTCATTAAACTTAGTCTTCAAAGTCCAAGCTTCAAAGGCCTCGTCGCAATATCTTTGTGATTCCTCTTGCGCTCCAGTTTTCTCTTCCCTCTCCATCAAAAGAAGTTTTTCAAGTTTCTCGATGCGGTGGGCCAACATGTTTTTATCCTTTTGCATGGTATATTTTTTCCAAGACAAGTGCACCACTGTGGTTGAGGGCAACATCAAGTTCCTTTTTGTTGGCAGTGTCTAGACGACTCACCGCATCATCAGATGTTTTCTTAGCACTTTTTCTCCCTCGGTCAGCTTTACCATCAAATCTGAGATCTCAGTGTCTTGGGGATTAATTATACCTTTATCATGTTTGCCTCTGGCTTGAAATGATCGATTTCATCCTGTCTTTTGATAGACACCTCGGAGATCTTGTCTGCTAAGTGCTAGAATGATTAATGTCGAGGAAAAACATTATTGATGCATGCGAGAGAACTTGCCTTAGCATTCCCTAGGATTGTATGAATGGAGGGGAGGAATGTAAAAAATATTTGGAAAATTGACCTTAAGTTTAGCCAATTTTTCTGCTTTAGAAGCTTTACGAGCCATAGTCGGCAAAGATGGATCAGAAGTGATGAATGAACGTTTGCTCGACCTTCGATGACGGGAGTGCTTGGAGCTGGAGGACCCAGAATACTCTCGGGTGGTATGGCAACTTAGGGACTTTGGAAAGAGTTTTGGTCGCCACTGTGCACGAGAAGATTATATGGAACTTCCTGACTGGGACTTATGCTCCGAAGATGAATATTCCTTCTAACGATGACTTCTTTCTCAATTATCATTCCTCTCCCTATGCCTACCGATTTTGAATCACGTTTGGATCTGAATTGCATCAAGGAGCCCCTCAAGTGATCAAAAGCTTAGGATTGAGATATCGCACCTGCAAAAACTAAACAAAAATGTATAAGTGACAATTATAGAAAAGGTAGATGGAGATCGTGTGGTGAAGTGCACGGACTGTGGTGTCCTAGCGTCCCTAGGATGAACTAGTAGCTGCGGCCTTACTCATGGGAATATTCTCTCCTTTGTCGGTTGGAAGAATGTTGTCACTACTTCTGCTAGGAGAATTAAGCCTCTCAATACTGATGTTAGGGAAGTAAGAAATCATGATGTCATTGGGTATTTGGAGAATTGAAAACCCTTTCATCGAGCTTTCTAAACATAGGGATGATGAATCTTCGTCGATGGAAGTGATAACAAACTCAGGCTCCTTAGCATTTTTTCTCCTATGGAGTTTATATGTAGGCTTCTTTCTTCTCCTAGCTATGTGTGAGGTTTTGCGCCTTGAGACAATTCGACCACTGGCGCGTTGCCTAGACCTGCATCAGCAGTGCCAAGTTCGTTGGTCTCAAAACCCCTAATTTTCCCTCTTCAGCATTATCCTGAGTCCCCTCGGTTGGGGGCATGATAGGCTTATTGATATCACCTTCTTGTTCTATCGCATATCCTGGTAGTGTAGTGCTTCCTGGATGCCCCATGTTGTGAACTTCCTCCATCAACTCGAATAGAGATAACCATTCGTCGGTTATAAGAAGTCTAATGTCGCTGTCTTCGACCGAAGTGGCATATATTGCAGAGATTTCCAATGAAAAACTATCGCCCTATGGACATAGGTGGGTACTGTAGAATTTTGGAATATTATTTGATTCAGGATATGACCTGGCTAAAGAATTTGATAATAAGAGCAAAGAAGACACTTATGTCCTTTCAACCATCGCCTTGCAAAGCCAGGAGGACATCAGACATTAAACCATTCATGTTTGAAGTGGTCAAGTTTGTTCCTAGCACCCGTTAAGACTTGATAATTTGGTGAAGGCTCAATGAAAATTTAGGATAGGCTCCATGTCCATTGCTTGAAGTTGCAAATGAACCTGATATCCTCAAGAGTTGGCAGGCGAAACATGACGTTCATGAATAGTAATAAAATGCCATAGAGAACGACATAGTTATTCGGGTGTAGTTGAATAGAAGCTACTCCATGATATTTTATCATCTCGAAGATAAAAGAACTGAAGGGTGGCATGCATCCGGCCCGACACATGAACTTGTTGCATGTTGTATACCCCTTTGGGGGTGAATGGACCCTTTCATTCATCGAAGGAATCGGAATGTCTTCGAAGGGAATCCCATGTCTAGATCACAGTTTGCGAAGAGCTACCACACCAATTCTGGATTCTTAAGAATCCGTCGGGTTATCTAAAAATATACGCCTTCTATAGTATCAAGGGTAGAACTTATATCTTCTACCGGAAGGATGAGAACATTAGAGAAAAATTCAATCGATAGGCCGAAAACTTCTAGTTATTCAATTTGACGACCTAGAGAAAGCCTTCCATATGTAGTTGCGGATCTTGAATTATCTTTGGGATTACTATGTCATAAAATTGGTTTGGAAGACATTGCAACTAGATGATCTAAACATCTGAAGTCCATGTCGACTATACTCTGTAGATAATCGAGTTTAGAAAAGTTTACCTATCCCCTTATGCTAACTATAAGCTAGTGTGGTGCAGTGTTATGTGGTGCAAAGATAAGCAAATCAAAATAAAATAAAACAAAGTAAATGACGAGACTCTAGATTCTGACCAAAGTGACCGTCATTGCTGATCGTCTCAACTGGCAAAAAGATCGATTCGTTGTGTAAGCTTTAGGATCGACCATCAACATATCGAATTATGGAATCCATTAATAAAGTCCGTATATTGAGTTTTAGTTCATGTTCTAAGTCTCATGGTTTTGGTCATTTAATTACGAGTTCATCAGTGCATATGCAAGTCCCATTGTTCATCATTGTCGTATGCTCAAGTTCGTTGAGATGAGATTGGTTTTGGTTGTTCAAACAAGTGATTATGGATTGGTTTTGAATTCAATTTAAAGACTAGAATTAGCCAAGTATAAGTAACCGATCCTTATATGACGATCCCTATCCTAGAGCAAAACAATCGATCCCTTTCTCTAGTTGATTAATGCTGATCCCATTTCTTCAACTAACTCTACCGATCCCTCTACTGCATTGTTTTTAACGTTTCACCTAACTGCTACTACCGATCCCTCTAAGCTAACCAAGACCACCAATTCCTTCCCTTCACCATACTACTGATCCCTTCATGCTGGCTGGAAAATACCATCCCCTTCATATGAATCAATGGCGACTGATCCCTCTCCTTCCACGTCCTCATGCTATTCTTTAAATTTTTTGACCAAACCCTATGTCCTATGCTCTTTCTTCTTCCTTCTTCATTGTTCTGCCAAACCCTACTCCATCCTACATCTTGTCTCCCCCAAGCAGCTTCGGCTATCATCTCTTTATTGCGTCGAACTCCAAACCACAACTAATGGAATTGAATCCATCGTCTCGTCACAAAATCGCAAATGGAAATTAAAGATAAAAAATCTACCAAAATATATCAAAGACAAATAGCACACGGAAAAGATGAAACTATGGTTTGAATAGAAGGGAATATGGTAATCTAAAGACATAGGAAATTTGATTTGTAGATGAAAGTGATGTTTCAATAGAAGAGATGGAATCGAATTTTAGAGGCAAGAAGAGGTTCGATCTCAAGGATGTGAATGGGAATAAGATGGAAATATTGAATATGGGAAGGTAGGAAGGAAGGAGTGTTGGTTTATATATGGTGACAAGGGTTCGACCCAAGGTATTAGTTCGAAGCAAAGGAAGGAGAGATAGGTTAAAAAGATACTGATCCCTATAAGCACGCATAACAAAAAAAGAGGGATCGGCTAGAAATATGTCGATCCCAGTAAACAAAAAAGGAGGAGGGACTGGTTAAACATATGCGGAGACCCACAAACACTTTAAAAAAAGAAAAAAAAATAAAAAGGAAAAAAGAAAAAGAGAGAGGGGCTGGCTATGAGCATGTATGCAGACCGACATAGGCATGGAGATTATTCAAAGAAATGCATGTACAAAATGCAATGAAATTTAATCTTGCTCAACAAAAATTAGTAATGACCCTGAGAATACAGATGCGTCTAGGAGCCAACAACAAGAACATGTATTTGAACGTGCACCTATATGGTCTAAAAGTTTAATTTTTGAAATCGAAAGAAATTGAAATCAAACCAGAATCTTTCAAGTTCTAGGCTAGACCAGATAAGCAAAGCTTATTAGTCTCATGGAATCGGACCTATATAGAAACTGACGGAATATAACCCTGTATTTATACTATTGAAAATCGATCAAGCGTCATGAAGAAAAAAAATGGATACAACACTTTTGGAAATTTATTCGATAGTGGGATAGCGGCTATTCAGAAAACTGGACGGGTTTCTCTTCGACGACTCTAACTTGCATGGTTCAAAAGCACGTCATGTTCAACACAATACATACTTTCGAGGCCAAGTGTTATTCGGCATTTCAACTTGGCTATATTAAACCGATTGCACAAGTCAGATTTGACTGCTATCAAGGCCGACAAATCTAGAGTGATGGTTTTGGGGCCTAGAAGTCTAATATAGATGATTTCACAAAGTCGATTTTGAATGGAATTGGTAGATATGAAAGGAAAAATGTTCATAGTATGAGATATGAGTTAACATATAGGAGGGATCGACATAAATTGACTTCCGTCATAAGGATCGGTATGTTTCTAAAAGTAAGAACATTTCAATACAAAACAATCAATATCTCAAGATTTACATGTCCAATGCATATGAAATTTTATGGGCAAGATATGGGGACCGTAGGAAGCCTACCCTAGGGATCACGCCTTGAGAAGATGAAGTTATAAGGATCGACACTCTTCCCTTGGTAGGGATCGGCATGAATCAGTAAGCAATCCATATTGAAACAAAGATCAAGCAATAACTCAAGTATTACTAATCCAAATTGACATGAAATTTGGAGTCTATGCATATTTTAGTATGTGGAAGCTACCATTGGGATCGCATCCCAAAATTTGACCCAACTAGGTATCAGTATCGATCTATCTTCCTTAGGAATTGGGCCATGTGATCCACCTTGTGGGTTCATATGGTTCTAAAGGTCCTTCTATTGAATTTTCAGACTGATATTTAGCCATCTTCATCTACAAATATAAGCTTGGTTGTTCATTTTTGGGACTTTAACGCTACTAGTTGCTTTATACTATTTTATAACTAAGGATTTTCATCCGATCTGTAATCATTTTATAAAGTGATTAATAAAGTAATCTGTTCAAAATGGACGTAGGCAAACAACGCCGCACTCTATATCATTGTGTGCATGTTATTCTTTCAATTTACTACTATTTCTTTGTTTTTTATTTTCTATTTTCATTTTATATTATTCATTTCTTTCCCTTCAAAATTTCTATTGGTGTTTGTTCCAATTTTTGTTGCAAACACAAAGGTATAAAATAGACAAGACAATGGTAACTAACCATATATATATATATCATAGTGCATGGGTTTGTACAATCGTACAAAATGGAGATAATGTTTCTACAATAGGGAATAAACTCAAATGATACCTGTCTCCAAAAAGAACACTGTTAACCTGCATTTTGGAAAGGCCGTGGGTAAGCGAATTTAACAAAATCGATTCTCTCAGTTATCGAGGCTAGGATGCGGTGGATATGGTTTGACATGTGTCGTTCGGCCTCAATGGTTCGGCTTGTGTCGATTGGGCATGTGTGGCTCGGTATGGATGGATGGTTCGGCCATGGTGCTTAAGCCTAGGTGGCTCGGTGCGTCTGGCTTGGTGAGTGCGGCTCGACCTAAGTGGATAAAACTGAGATGGTTCGACATGGGTGGCTCGGCCGTGTCGGTGGCTCATCGTGGAAGGTGTGGTTCGGCCTTGAAAGGTATGGTTCAATCTGGATGGGTCATTAGATTAGAACTATGTGTTTCAGTCTGGGGGGTGTCGTTCGGTCAGAAAGGTATGGTTCGGTTTGGATATAGTGCAGGATATTAGATAGGTGTTGATCAAGAAGACAATACAGTATCAAGAGCAGATTCAAGATGTTGATATAAAGTTTCAAGAGTTATAGAATGAAGACTTATGGGTATTGAAGAGTTCAACATTTCAAGATATTTCAAATAAGTTATATACTCATAGAATTTATGTTAGAACCCTGATAGCACTTTCCTGATCTCTCTTGCATTCTCTAAATTTTGTTTTAAATTGTTTTTTCAAATGTTCTGGTTTTAAAATAATCTTTTCAAAATATTTCCCAAAATGATTTTCAATAAAGATATCATTTTACTACTTTTAAGTTTATACACACACACATAATGAACTTTTATTTATACTTTAGTAAGTTACAATTATATTAAATTTATATATATTATCGACTACTCTTATTAAATTTTCCAAAAATATTTTATGAAGTTTTATTAAGTTACATTTTGATTAAAATGTGTATAAACTATATTTAAATGGTTCTATAAAGTGTCAAATTATTTTACAAAGCAACGGATTTTCAAAATAATATTTTTCAGGTGTTTTTCAAAATACAAAAGGATATGTCAACATATCGTATCCATGTATGTCGATATATTGGCCATAAATTTCAAAATTCAAATTTTAGTAGAAGTGTGTTTGCATCGTATCTCTTCACGGATGGATATGGCCATCGTTTCCCTATATACACTAGACTTTAAACAAATTTTCAATAATGACTTTCTTATTCCTCTCTCCTCTTTTCACTCTCTTGATTTCTAAGTCAATTTTTACCAAAATTCAACCATAATCAAATTCAATTATTACTAATTTGATTCTCCTTCATCTACTCTCTGATTTCTCTCATCTCTCCTAAGGCCAAAGTGTTATTCAAGAGTTATAGGATCAATTGTAATCAATTTCAAAGCTTTGAGTTTATAAATTCCATGAAATCATATTTTTATACTTTGTGGGATGCTCGGTATCCCTAAAACCCAAGTAGGTGCGATTGTGACCTTTAAAATCAACCGGGTGTTCTCGGCAGCCCATAAATTTGATAGTTGTGCTTGTAGCCCAAAATTTATGTGACTCCATGCAAAGATCGGGATTTTGGAGGGTGTGTCTCATAGTCTTGAAATCGAGATTGTATTTGCATTTACTAGTTGAAAAGAAATCCGTATAAGGAATTCTGTGGGACTGGATGTAGTGTAACTCCAAACTAGTATAAAATCCTAGTGTGTTCTTTCCTTTTTACTTTTACTGCATTTATTTTTATTTGCACTTTGATTCTGTGATTGTTAATTACATCATTCCAAGAACCTTAAAGAATTTGAAAAATATTCATATAACCTACTAAACACTATTCACCACCCCACTAATCTTAATTTGCCATATGATCCCTATTCCGATGACTAACATTTGGTATTAGAGCATTGGTTTTCAAATTATTCATAATACGATTTTGAAAAGGTTTCAAGGGCAAATTTTGGATAATATTTTTAACTTTATTTTCGAAAAAATAATTTGCAAAATCATCATAAGTTGTTTCTTAAATTTGCATTTATTTACTATAAAAAATCATGTGATCTTTTGAAAAGGTATAAATTAGAGGAATGAGATGTGTTACATGGCTTTTGATGAATAAACACCTAATGATCAATCTCTATATATCAAATAGGACAATTGGATATTGGATAATGGATGTTCAAGATACATGACTAGAAATTTGGATATTTTGAGAGATATAGTTTACGAAGAGGGTGGATAAGTAAATTTTGGAGACAACTATAAAGGATATGTGATTGGCATCGGCAATGTCGGTAATTCTAAAACCCCAACTCTTTCTAATGTTTTATTAATTAGGAATCTAAAGCATAATCTGTTGAATGTTGGTCAATTGTGTGATAAGGATTTCAAAATTAAATTCGTAGAAGGTAAGTCTCATATTGAGGATAATGATTCAAACATTATCTTTGAAGGCATTAGGAAAAAATATCTATATATTAATTATGAAAATCTCAAAGGATAATTTATGTCTTTTAGCTGAATTAAGTGACCCTTGATTTGGCATAAATGATGTGGTCATTTGAATTTCAAAATAATACCTAAAATTGATAAAAATGATCTAGTTAATAATTTTAATGTCAATAATTTACGCAATGCATGTCAGTTAGGAAAATTTAGAAAAAGTTCTTTTATGTCAAAAGATATGATTTCTACCTCTCGGCCCCTTGAACTTCTTCACTTAGATCTTTTCGGTCCCTCATAGATACAATTTATAAATCACAATAGATATGTATCTGTAATCGTAGATGATTATTCTAGGTTTACATAGACGATTTGCTTGAAAATCAGAAGTGATGTTTGGAAATGTTTAAAATCTTTGTTAAACGAATTCAAAATCAATTGATTAGTAATATTAAAATTATTGGGAGTGATCAAGGTAGAGAACTCGAAAATAAATTTTTTGAAAATTTCTGTAATAAAAAAGTTATAACTTGTAAGTTTTCATTTCCAAGAACACAACAAAATGGAGTAGTATGACGTAAAAATAGGACGATTCAAGAGTGTCCAAGAACTATGCTAAATGATAGAAATTTACCTAAAAAAAATTTGGGTTGTAGCAGTTGGTACTGCATGTTATATATTAAATAGAATTTTTATAAGACCATTAACAAAGAAAACACTATATGAATTATTCTATAATAAAAAGCCTAAAGTATCATACTTAAGAGTTTTTGGTACTAAATGTTTTATTTTAATACAAAAGATAATTTGGATAAATTTGACGCTAAATGAGATAAAGGAATCTTTATTGGATATCAAATAAAAGTAATGCTTATAGAGTTTTCAATAATAGAACTAATACCATTGAAGAGACAATACATGTCTCGTTTGATGAAAATTTTAAAGTTTATAATCCATGTATTTTTAAAGCAGAAAAAATGTTAACCCAAATGAAATTAGTAATATTGAAATTACCGAAAACAAAAATAATAATTTAGAAAATCACATCCATATAGAAGAATAGAATGCTTCAAAGACATCCAACAAAAAAAATATTTGGGAATATTGAATCTGTTTTAAAACTAGAAATTAATTAAATAAAATGAGAAATGTTGCTTTTATTTCAAATATTGAACCTATATATCCAAAGGAAGCATCAACTGCTGATCTATGGAATTTTTTTTTGTGCAAGAGGAATTGAATCAATTTACAAGAAAAGATGTATGGGAATTAATCCCCAGACTTAAGGATAAACCCATAATAGGAGCTAAGTATACAAAATGGATAAATGAGGAGAGGTTGTGAGAAATAAAGCTCGATTTGTTGCACAAAGATGTATGGGAATTAATCCCCAGACTTAAGGATAAATCCATAATAGGAGCTAAGTATATAAAATGGATAAATGAGGAGAGGTTGTGAGAAATAAAGCTCGATTTGTTGCACAAGGTTATTGTTAAGAAAAAGGAATATGTTTTGATGAAACCTTTGCATCTATAGCAATATTAGAAGCTATAAGAATTTTACTTGCTTTCATTAATCATAGTAATTTTAAATTATATCAAATGTATGTTAAAAGTGCATTTTAATGGTTTTATTGAAGAGATGTATCTGTAGAACAACCCTAACTTTTTAAAGATGAAAACCAACCTAATCATGTTTATAAATTAAAAAAAGGCTTTGTATGGTCTAAAATATGCTCCAAGAGCTTGGTATGACAGATTTAAATCCTACCTATTACAATCAAATTTTGAAATAGGCAAAGTGGATAGCGCACTTTTTATTAAAAGATATAAAAATGATATTTATATAACGATATATGTAGATGATATCATTTTCAGATCTACCAACGATAAAAACGTAGAATTTTTTTAGAAACAATGACTAAGGAATTTGAAACGAGTCATATGGGAGAAGTAAATTATTTTCTAGGATTACAAATAAAACAACTAAGTATTGAAATTTTTATTAGCCAAGAAAAATATGCGAAAGATTTAGTTATGAAATTTGGTATATCAAATACTAGTGCTAAACCAACTCTCATTACAACTAATGAAAAATTAGATAAAGAAGAAAATTCTAAAGATGTAGAACAAAAATTATATAGAGGAATGATTGGATCACTAATCTATATAGTTGCTAGTAGACCAGATATAATGCATAGTGTTTGTCTCTGTGCAGGATATCAATCTCAACCTAAAGAAACGCATTTAAAATTTGTGAAAAGAATTTTAAGATATGTAACTAACACATTAGACTATGGGTTCTTTTACCCAAAAAAAGACTCATTTGAATTAATTTCATATTGTGATATTGACTATGCTGGTTGCAAATCAGACCCAAAAAGTACAAATGGAACTTGTCACTTTTTGGGACACTCTCTGGTTTCCTAGTTTAGTAAGAAGCAAACTCTGTATCTCTGGCTACTACAGAAGAAAAATATATTTCCGCAACATTAGCATGTTCACAGGTTATCTATATGCAACAAACATTAAAAGACTTCGGTTTAAATTTTACAAAATCACCAATATACTATGATAGCACAAGTGCAATCCATCTGCCTAAAAATCCAACTCATCATACTACAAGTAAAGATATTGATATAAGACACCATTTCCTAAGAGATAATATAAAAAAGAAATAATATCACTTGAATCTATAAACACTGAAAATCAAATAGCTAATATATTAACAAAACCATTGATTCAAACACCTTTACTAATTTAAGAAGAGAGTTGGGAATTTGTTCTTTATTATAAATATAAAAATAATGAAGTCAAAATTAAAAAATATAAAGAAAAACAAAATAACCAAAATAATACTATGTGTGTCGATATATCCTAACTTCATACGTCAACATATAATGGTAATTTCTGAGTTTTAAATTTCTCTCTAAAATTCAAATGAGTGGTTATATAATAACCAAATTTTGACTTTTCTCTTCACTTTTCTGCATTCTCACTGTTCTAAAATTCTGAAATAAATAAATCTTGGCCTCCTCCAGTCCCAAACATTGTAGAGAAGAAAATCCGTCATTTTGCTTCCCTTCTCCTAACAATGCCCCTTCCAAAATACTACTATGGCCTAAATCACTAAAATGGAGGGTGAAAAGATGAGTATTGTGCTAGTGCTCACTGAAATTCAAGTGTTGCAACTTCGTATAACGAAAGAACAAGAGAAGCAAAGTAGAATTCTTCGCTATTTGCAAAAATACATATTAGATAATCCAATGAATCCAATAGTTATTAAAGATGATTCTGCAAATTTGGCTATTCATACATCACTCAAGCTAGTGATGACAAGGAAGAAGAGGAAGAAGAAGAAGAAGGAGAAGAAAACGAAGAAGAACACGAAAGGGGATGATGAAGTTCAACACATCGAAGAAGTATGTTTCGATTGAGATGGAAATCTCGTCGAACAAAAAAGGAACTTTTGCCTTCATTATCCTCATTGTCTCATTCAAAATCCCCATTCATTAGAAATTCACATTAGATAATATTTTATTTGATTTGAATGCTTTGAATGTGTGGTATGAATTTTGATTTGATTTGACAAGTTTACTTCGACCTTATATGTATAGTTTAAGATTTGACTGGATTGTGATTACTTTTAATTGTGATAGAATGAATATATAGTTTGGTATGGTTACTATTAATGATTTTTATCACTCATCATTTCTTATATATCATTCTTATCATTATTACTATAACTATCTTAGTTAAGGGGAGTTATAGTAAGTTTATTTTTGTTGATAACAAAAGGGGAAAATATATATAAAATCTAGGCATAGATTGGGGAGGTTTTGCAACTTTGGGGGAGTTATATTATATTTTATATATAGAGTTGTCATCATCAAAAGAGGGGATTGTTAGTACCTTAGGTATTGCATTTGATGATAATAACCGTAGGACAATATACAAAATATAAATACTAATCTTTTGTTAAGATATATATCAAGATATATATAGTATATAGTGCAGGATATTAGACAAGTGTTGATTAAGAAATCTATCAGTATGAAGAGTAGATTCAAGATGGTGATGTAGAGTTTCAAGAGTTTAATAATGAAGACTCATGAGCATTGAAGAGTTCAAGATTTCAAGATATTCCAAATAAGTCATAGGATCATAGAATTTATGTTATAACCTTGATAACACTTTCCTGATCCCTCTCGCATTCTCTTAATTTTGTTCTATTTTTTTTCAAATATTCTTGTTTAAAAATAATCTTTTCAAATATTTTCCAAAATGATTATCAATAAAGATATCATTTTACTGTTTTTAAGTTTATACATATATATATACATACACACAAAATGAATTTTTTATTTGAGAGAAATGTGTGATCCTCTAGAAATAGAGGGGAGCACACATGCAACTATATATATACATATAACACAAAGCAAGGTGCAGCCAACATGCTTGGCAGGTAGCTAGTCTAAGTACAGGTATCAAAAGGTAAGAACTCAAGTACCCCTATAGTTAGCTCCGGCAAAGCCACCGCCCATTACACCCTAATACGAGCTCCGGCATGGCCACCATCCAATATTAAGGTGTTAGGAGTACCTGAATATCTAAAGAATAACATAACGCCAAAGATACAGAAAGTCGGCACGTAATAAGGAAGCTCTATGCTACTGACTCGGAAGGAATAAGTATGTAACTAAAGTGAGGTGGAACAACTAATGGTGTTGAAAGGAAAACTCTGCTCTGATGACTCAGTAATAATGGAAGTAGCACCTTGCTAAAGAGTGAATCTCCCTGAAAATATGCCACCATGATAAAGCTGAAGATGTGTTGGGAAGTGACCCTCACTATATTCCGAAATCCTACAATCTGTAGTCCTGAGTACCTGCAAAGTGAACCTAACACCCTATCACCCATACCTGTGTCTGAAGAATGACTAAGACAATAGTTAGAATGATACATATATATGTGTACATATATAAAATTTATATACATATATATGTATAAATGTGGTAGGAGTTAAAAAACTTAAATAAGACTAAATGGACAAATACTAAAGAACTAAAAGATTTATAAACTAATATAGACAATGACTAATACACTAATTGAAACAAATCTTAAAATTTCTTATGGACCATTAATCAAAAGTAAATTATGATACACAGTGAAATCGTCATTTAAGTTTGAAAAATATTAATACTATAATTGTTGATGTTAAAAATATTATTTTTGTGCTTAAATTGATTAATATTATAATTAACATTATTAAGATACCCTTTAAATAGATTATTTTTAGCTAATTTATTTGGGATTAGAGATCCAACTAAAACAAAATGAAAAAATTGTAAAAATCAATTTATTAAAGTGACTTTTATTATTATTAAAAATTCTTCAATTTCTTTCAAACCAAATATACCAACAAGTAATAATGAATAAAGTGTCTAGTAAGAATCTAATATTCTTTTTGAACCTTAGTTTAAAATTATTCCAATAGAATTCATAATCTGAAATTTTAGTTATTATATTAAAGTGAAAAAATTTAAGAGTGTTATTTAGAATGTAATAAGCATCCATGCAATTGTAGTATATATGTTTAATATCTTCAAAATGCAGATTACAAAAATAACATTCATTATCATTTTGAATGTTTTTCTCTTTAAAAATTCTATAGTGTTAAGTTTTCCATCCAGTGTTAACCATGTTTGAATTTTAGATTTAGGAGGAGCATTAGATTTCCAAATTAATTTAAAAGAGTTGTTAGCTATACCCGAAAAGTTAATAAATCTATAGAATTAATTAGAAGTATATTTCTTACTCTTATCTCATTCCCAACTAATAATATCATTATCATTACTAATATTATAAAGATTTAATCTAGCATAAAGCAAAGAAAGTTGTTTTAGGGTTGAACCTACTAAAATTCTGTTAAAACTAAAATTCCAAGGAGGGTCGTTTTCAAGAGAAAAAACTTCAATAATTAAATCATACTTAAAATTACCGATTTCATAAAGCTCTTTAAATTCTATCCTAAGAGGTAAAACGGAAATCCAACGTTCGTGCCAGAAAGAAGTACAATTTCCATAATGAACTATTGTATTAGTACCTAGGTTAAAAATCTCATGACATATTGAAATGGATTTTCAAAAATTAGATAGTTTTTGGA